>CP059628.1:2400000-3000000 GCA_016906575.1 Ceratobasidium sp. AG-Ba
TGATCTATTATTCAAATATTCTTCAGACCTAATACTCCGGGTATATTGTCCATAGTATCTGCGCGCGTTCCCCCCAGCCTGAAGGGCATGGTACTTTCAATCACAATAGGCGAGTATTGTTCCACTGTTTGCTTTCGTATCGCCTTATTCCTGTCAATTTCAGGACTCGGTCTTGTCGGTGCCACACTCGGTCCGCTGCTATTTGGTGTGGCTGTAGGGAAATTTGGGCTGCAAACTCTCCCACCGGTCATAGTAAGTGTAGGCTTGTTTTCTTTATTATCGTGTCTCATATAAAGATGATAGATCGTCCTGGCTTGTCTATCCGCACTCATGTTCTGGGCTATTCCACCACGCGAAAAGAGAGATTAGGATCTTATTGATAAAAGAGTCGAGACTCTGTTTTCTGGGTTGATTCTAAATATTACGTGTATTCGTATGTAGGGAGTATTTACGCTACGGAGATATGATGTTGTTTACATAATCAACCACGAGTGTGGCAATAGGTTGTTCTGTGCGATCCAAAGCGGTTGTTTTATCTATAGAAGGAGTACATACCATTGAATCTAGGATATATTTGGTCAAAATGGGTAAAAAATGTCTTGAGGTTGAATAAGCGCTCAATCGGATTTAAGCTCTTGAGTGGAATAGATACGTTCTTGCGTGTACTAAGTATACTAGCCTCCTGTGACCTGTCAAACAGCATCGTGCGTCTGGGCATGAAGAACAAAATCACCCACTCCTATCCGCGGGCACTAGAACGTAGGCCCAAAGAAGGCCAGTATCCTATTGGATAGTCAACTGGCATGCCAGCAAGGCCGGTTTTCGTGGGCCTTCGAGTTGTTTCGTTCTACTATTCTTTTCGTATTTTTTAAAGTGCTCAAACGAGTCGTAAAACTCATAGGTCAAGATCTCGGCTTGTCGGCGGTTTATTTCGATGCACGGTGAAGGTTGATGCTTGTCCATGTTTCCGAGTCGATGCTGATAAGCCGACTTGGGCAAGTTGGTAGATCGAGAACACCTGAACTCGCAGAGGACGCTGGACGGTTGAGTTGACGCTAGTGCTCTCAGCAGTTGCATACATATATAATATGATGCATGATCCGCCCACGGAGTTCAGGAGTTCGAATCCGGTCGAGCGCGCCTATTTTTTTTGGTACAGCGCTCGTCATATCGATAGGCCGTTGTACGACTCGCGTGCACAGGGTCTATAGTTTGCTCAGTAAGCTGAGCGCCTTCGCTGGTCGCGTCCAACCACCACATCCCGCCGTTTGGGCTATAAAGAGGGGCCAACTTGAAACTGAATGTTACGGGAATTTCGAGCATAGATTACCTCTATGATATATGAATAGCTGAACAATATCGTTAGCCTGCACTTGTGTCGATACTCATCCTGGTACTTCCGAGCTTGGATCAAGTAGAACATGTATGCGCTCCTCCTAGCTGTGAACTGCAGGCTTTAACTAGAAGTCACACAAACGGAACAACTTTATGCAAGAATATACGGCGAGTCGATCCGCATTCGCTTCTGTGGGTCTAGTTCCACTAGCGGGAGGTGCGAAAAAATTGTAGATACAGAATCCAAGGAGTATTCATTGCCGGAACTCATCTAGAGTGTATTCATTTGTCTTGGAAGTGATTCTCGTGTATGCGCCCTCGTTCAATATACTTAGTGCTTTCTCTTCCTTTTGGTATCCTCTTAGTTGCACGAATATGTGACTGTGGTCCTTGGACGCGAGCAGCGGAGGTGCCCAGCTTACCCTATGTACGCGAGTCCTGCAACGGCCTATCGATACGACGAGCGCTGTAATTGGTTTCGCGACAACTCACGTGAAGGTGTCACGTGGTATTGTTTGTTGCTCGTTCCTAACCTGAGCTAACCTAACAACGACTGCCCCCACTACCTTTTTTCTCTGAAAATTCGTCAAATGGCCCGTGAGGTCAATAGCATGCGATTCGATGGGTCGGATGATGATTCTGATGATCAGCAACTACCTACATCGTCTCAAGGCGGCGGTGGAAAAGGAAAAGCGGCGGCGAGCCAGTCTCGGCCTTCAAGCCAAGCGAAGGTGCGTCTAATGAACGATTCTTAAATCATATGTCACTAATAACATGCTTCTGTCTCTAGGACATGAGTCGCTTGTTTGTCGATGGGGACGGGGGCGGAATTGCGTTCTATATTCAGGACCAGGGATTGAACGAGGATCAAGTTGAAGACTTGAAAAACAAGATCAAGGTGTGCGGGTTTATGCACCACTAACAGCTTCTAGACTCACGTGTATTCTCTCTGTGTAGGGACATGGTGGCCTTGCAGTAGGCAGCCACCGGACAGCCGCTTATATTTTGGTCGATCCATCAACGGAGGAAGGGGCTGAATCTATCAGCAAACACACTACACCTTCTCGGCGTGTTGTTTCAACGAAGTTTATCGACGAGAGCATTAGACGTGCTAAACTCGTGCCTAATCTAGAACTCGGTTTGTTTATCAAAGAAGACCGGCCTGTCTTGTTCTACCTTCACGAGTCTCTGGAGGACGCCGCTGAAGGACTTCGCGATAAAATACTGGTACGTCATTCACTCATTGAAGATTCATTAATGGCCAACTCTGCATTGACCCAGCTTCGAGGTGGTAATCCTGACGCCGTACCTGGCGATGCTCAAGTAGCAATCCACAGTACCACCTGGGACGATGGCAAGGATTTACAAAGGAGGTTTAAGCAAATCGTTCGGGTCGAGACAGTTGATTGGCTTGAATCTTGTATCACGCGCAACCGTTTCTCGCTTGAGAAGCCCCCCTCGATCTCAGTTGTTCACAAGACTAGCTCGAAACCTGGTAGAAAGCCTGGGGCGTGAGTGTTTTGCCAATAGCGATCGTTGTTCAAGCACCGACGCCATCTACAGTCCTAGAAATGAGTTTACAAAAAAAGACGACCAATTTTTAGTAGCTTGGATGGCCACTCAATTTGGAGCCTCAACAGCGGGAAGGGCAGGGAATCGAGCGTACCAGGAGATGGTTGAAATTGTGAGTGTTAAAATATCTAGTTTAGGTGGTGTTCTCAGTTTGTAGCCAGAGTACAAGAAGTGGTCGCAGGGTCACACCTGGCATTCGTGGCGCGAGCGGTACAAGAATAAGAAAAAGCAGCTTGACCCTTTGATTTTGGCGTACATCGCTCAACATGGAACCACTCAACCCAACGAGGGCACGGATGAAGAAAGTGACGAGCTTCCTGAATTAGAGCCAAAGCACGGGCCTTACAAGAAACCTCGCCGCAACTCGAAGAAGCGAAAGTCTAAGGAGGACAAGGACACTGAAGAGGATGGAGAATCGGATGGATCACACCACTCGAATGAGTCTTATCGCCCCGAAAAGGAGAAAGAGAAACGGAAGAAGCGGCAACGGGATGCGAATCAGCATGAAAAAGAGAGCCAGCGTGCGAGGGCGAAGGAGAAGGAGAAAGAAATAGCATCCCGGGACGAAGGAGAAGAGGGACAGGTAGATACTTCTGTGGACACATCTACCCAAGCTCGCGCGAAGAAACGGGCTCGCATCGATACCGCTGCTCCTGAGACACGAGTAATCAAGTGGGTTAATATGTTCTCTCAAGAACAATAGTTGGACTTACATTCTGGACTTTTAGGGCCTCCTCGTCCCAGACTCCCGGCCTGGCTTCACAAAAACCCTTTCCTAGTGAATCATCCTCTCAGAAACCCCTACCACCTTCTCAGAAGCCTCTGTCTGCTTCGGAATCGTCTTCAGTCAAGAAACCACCGTTGTCTCAAACCCTACTAGCTTCGTCCCAAAAGGTAGACTCGTCGCAGAAACCCACTGGACTCTACAAGGCGGCGCGGCGACCAACCAGGCCTGTTTCGCCACCCAGCCCCAGCCGGTCATCGTCAGTCGATAACCCCACGTCACCCCAAGCCTGGTCCCCCACCCCTCCCCTAGCAAACATACCTGAGGTTTCTCGCCCTAAACCAACACAGAGCATGACGACTACGACAACTCTCCTCGAATCTCAAGGCACGCAAGACACTACAATGTCGACCTCGACGGAAGACGAGGCGCCTCGATTTGAAGTCGACCCCGCGCTCAAGACCAGTGAAGCGCAGGCCCTGCTCAACAGAAAGCCGACCGTAGTCGACCGATTCGAAGATATGGGCTTGTCTTCGAGCCAGCCCCAACAAGAAGATATGGAAGCCGATGACGACGATGATGACGACAACGTTGAGGTTGGGGGAGTGTCACAGTACCAAAGGATCAGGACCCAAGGCGACGAATTTTCCGAGGACGTTGAAGAAAGACTATTGGAACTCGCTGAACGGTACGACGTGAGCGTGTCTGAAGTCAGGGCCCATTTCGGTCTGGCAAAGAATGAAGAACTGAATGAGGCGGTGGAGCTGACTCGCCTGTCAGTCAAACAAATGATACGAGATCGGCGTCAGGGGGCAAGGCAAGGATAAAATTCACTGGTCTGGTCGGCGTCCAACTACGTTATATAAATAAACTTCGTTCTTATTTTGTATATATTTGTGTGTATCCCGGTTGTATCTTGTGAAATCAAATTATTTTTTGGGCTCTACACGTGACCATGAGCGCACACCAGGAAGAGACGACGGCAGACAAGTGCCCGGTCGACCATACGAATCGCGCGGCATGGGCAAACCTCACCCCGCCATCTTGGCACCCACCTGTACCCTCTGCACCCAATGACTCTTCTGTGACCCCTCCCTCGACGCTGCCTACTGCTCGTGAAACCTCGTCGATCCCCCGCTTGGACGGGCAGAAATGGGTTTACCCATCCGAAGCTCAGTTTTTCTCTGCAATGGCACGTAAAAACCATAACCCACATGCGCCGGACATGCGCGTAGTTGTGCCAATTCATAATGCGGTGAACGAGCGTGCTTGGGGTGAACTCTTGGCTTGGGAAGCTGGGCGCGGAGGCGAGGCATGCGGAGGAGTCAAGCTCGTCAGTTTCAAAGGCAGGCCAGGGGATAGAACACCCAAGGCGTGGTTCAAAACATTACTCGGGTGAGTAGCTTTGCATTTTATGTGGGGTCTGTGCTTGACGATCTTGTTTTAGGTACCAAGCGCCGTTTGACCGACACGACTGGGTTGTTGACCGATGCGGGGTACGCATGCGATATGTCATCGACTTTTACACCGGGCGATCTGCACCGACCGCAGCTAGCCCCATGCATTCCACCCAGCCGAACCTCTCGTTCTATCTCGATGTTCGGCCTGCGCTCGATAACTGGGAGGGAGCAAAAATGCGCCTGGAAAGGCTGTGGGGTGAATGGATCGGCTGATTGCGCTAGCGAGATAATGGGGAGTCCAGACTCAACAGAGAAGTGTCTATATGTAATATTTATGTCTTAATCACCAACTCAACATAGATACAAAGATATCAAGACTGTGTCAGTTACTCGTGTATCAATATATGATATAAAGCGAGGTCGCATTTCAAAGACCCAAGAAAGAAAGCATAAAGAAGAAAGGGGACTAAAGCATGGCACCCAGGGTGCTAACAATCGCACCAAACGCAATGGTGAGGCATGTTATCGGTATTGTGCTTGCGCTGTTAGCATTCGAAGGGATCTACAGAAGGAATCAAGATCGATCTTTGCTAGAAACACGCGGGCGATTTTTGACTCACAAGCGAGGTTTGTAGACTTGCTGAAGATGAAAACGTGCCAGTTACAGACGCCGATTCAGTTGGGATGCCAGTTATTGTCCCAGAAGTCATAGGCATGCTTTGCGTAGCACTGGCAGATGCCAACTTGGTGGGCGGACAGAATGTTACCGTATAATCCGCATAGCTCGATCCTGGGCACATCTGTAACGCAGTACCGGACGGATAGTCTTGAGCTATTCGCATTTTCCATAATCAGCTCAAGTTGACCAAGTCGCTATGATAAGACTCACAGTATGCATAGGTAAAGGGACAGGCATTCTTGAAGAAATCGTAATACTCGACACCGCTCGATGGACACGCGCCTGCTACCGAAAATTGGCCCGTGCAACAAGACGCACTGTTATTCGGGTTTCCACCTATGTTGGCTGTACATGCCGACTTGCAACCAATAGTAGTATTATCGCTCGGCGAGAACGGACCCCGAAGCGCTTCGGGACCTACCAGGATGAGACTATTAGCATTGGTGTTGTGACTAAGTCAGGTCAAACATACAGTTGCTATTCAAATCCGCAACACATTCTGCTACACCACATCCCATAGCGCTTGGCAAGACTTGCAGCGGAACGTTGAAACCGCTGACCTGGAGTACAGCCATGTGGTCAGTAAAAAGAACATGGAAAGCACGCAAGGCCGTGTTCGACGAAACGAGAAAACGGTATGCGAATCCCACGCGTCGTCGATCAAACAAGAACAGCTCGAAAAAGGCAACTTGACTCACAACCGACACATCATAATAGTCTGCACCAGATCCATCTCCAGGAGCCAACGTCCATTCTGCGCCTGTTATAGGCGCGGTACCTAGTCCTGTGCAATATAATCCGCCTTGGCATCCACCTGAAACACATCCGCCGACTGTAGTATTGGTATCCGCAGGTGTGTTTCCAGATGAAAAGTCGCAGTTTCGTCGAGCCCAGATATGTCCATTTGTCCACCCTGTTTGTGGAGAACACAGCATTCAGTGCCCATATAGCTAACATTTGCGAAATCCCGCATACCTTCTGGGACAACAAAAGACCGCGAACTGCCGGGATCCGCTTGCCATCCGGTTTCAACCCCCGAGAGAGTCACAGTTGTGTTCGGGGAGTATATCGCAGGCCCTGGGGTGTGGGACATGCGGTCAGTTGGGCTCGGACTATCGGGAGCCGAAGAAGAGACAACACTCACAAACGGTGTACGAGCAGTCATTGTTCACGGTCCATCGGCGCGCATGCACAGCGGAGAACAGCGAGATGAGGAAAAGTCCTCGGAGCGCCAGTGAAGATTCAGAGTTCAGGACCATTTCGGCAGTTGGCGAAAAGTGATGGGTGATGTCCGAGAATCAGTAGTGCACGAGACAGCAAGTTCGGCGGCAGCAAGGCAAGGCGTGAGATAGGGTCGTTTGGTGAGAGGGGGCGTGTTATAAGTCGTTGAGAGTCGTAGCCGAGTGGCGGTCGTGCGTGGTGTGAAGAAGGGGGGTGGCCGGGTGGTGTAGCCCCAGCAAGGATTAAAATGGCAAAATCAGATGACCGCGAGGCCGTCGCGTGTCGCGCCGAGTGCGCGGCACAAAAGTCTGGGGCTGCCTCGAGGACACACCTTGGCCCTTGGCTGGGAGCGCCGCCAAACAGGGAGCCACGGCACGTGACCGCACTTACGCTCATGACGGCATAGCCCGTTGGATATATGCGTGTGTATCATTAAAACGAAAACGAGATCGTGGGGGTACAATTCGTAAAGTCTATGTAAAAAACGTGCTCCTTTTGTTCCAGCTTGTTAGAATTTCCCGGTCAGCTTGCCGGTCGAGAGCCATTTGACGCCAATCATCATCAAAACGCAGAGCACAATCATGGAGCCTGACAAGTCAAACGTGAGCCAAAACCCTCCTTCTTGCTGCGCACATGAAGTCTCACCTGCATAATACCCCACGTGCTCGAAGCTGCCGGTGGTATCGCGGATAGCCCCCGAGATTGGGGGGCCGGCCACTGCGCCGGCCGCCACCACGGTCATGAGCATACCGGAGCGTCGGCCGACATCTTCCATCTCTCCCATGCGAGCCACAGGTGCAGGGAGCATACCAACAAAAACACCGCATGCGATGCCATATATGCATGTCACGACGATAAGCGAACTAAGGCTGCGCGCAAACGGCCATGCATAAGTAACGACTCCGGCGACCAGCGTACTCGGGATAAGCGTGTTGAGTGGGCCAAACCGGTCTGTGAGAATACCAGAACCCACTCGACCGATGAGCGATGCCGCATTAGCAATAGGAATAAGGTAAAAAGCAAAGTCAGGAGAGATGCCGATTTCAGTTCCATAGACTTCGAGGTAAGTCAAGACTATCAAAAGCTAGATTAGCCGAGTCGACTAGGCGTTCCAGAAGCGTGACTTGCCTGTGTACAGCCCGAGGAAAGAAACAAGCGAAGCTCCAACGTACAGGGAGTAAGGAAGATACCGGAACGCCTTCAGGTTCAACAGTCCCCCGGAAACGTTTTTAGGAGGAAGCCGGCGACGCAAGGTCAGCACTGCCGTGGTCAACACTCCGAGGAGAATAAACCCGGTACTAAAAAGGTTGTTCCAATCAGTTGGATTGCAACACACAAAGCCAAGTATTATTAACGTACATTCTCATCGCCCATTTGAAGCCGATTATTGGGATCAACTTTCTGACCGCGATCGGTAGCACCGTGCCTCCAATACTAGATCCCGATGCAAGTATACCAAACGCAAGTCCACGGCGTGCACGGACTGTAGCCATAAACGTTAGTCTCACTGAAAAAGGACTTTACTGACACAACGTACACCAATGTGAGATAACAGCAATAGTCGGCCCGAACAAGAACCCGCATGAAAGCTGGACAGGACACTGTTAGTAAAAACGTACATTATGTCAAAAGCAAGGCACGCACTCCAATCGCAACACCCTGGCACAACAAAAACTGCCAATAGACCTTGCATTCAGCCGTCAAAAACGTAGCGACGATGAGCAACACGGTCGCGGATATTTGAGGGACCCGATAGTGTCCCAAGTCGAACAAACGTCCGGTGAGAAGTCCCTTTTTCGTTCAGACAGGGTTAGTGTTCGTAAATGAGGAATTTAGACTGGTTATTGGCTTACCGGCAAAAACACAAGCGCGTACTGGATTGATCCGATCCATGAGCTGAAAGGAGAAGATTAGACGAAATGAATTCGTTGCTAAGGCTGGGAGAAATCACTTACATAGTCGAGGGGGCCACGTCGGAGAGAACGGTCTCCTGGTAATACGCTTGGAACACCTAGAAACGCGGTTAGTGCGAGGGACGTTTGGACAAGGACACAAAACACCCACCCCCCAAGTATTGACAAATCCGAACCTGTAAACAAAACCAAGAATCAGTATCACATTGAATACAATTGTATAGGTACGCTGACCGCACAGAGGAGAATGAATCAAGATAAATGATAAAGTGACCTACGTGCCAAATGTTACACAAACGCCCTTTGCGAAAAACGCCAAGTGAGTTTTTGCTCATGTTTGAATAGCCGGTGCGACTTACGCCTAGAACAACCAGCCAGGCCTGTAGCCCTCCGTCCGGAAAGTCTTCATCCCAAGCCGCATCCTTCTTGAGCTCCTCTGTATCTGGAGCAACGTCGACATTGGCACGATGATGGCGGGGCTCGGCAATCGTCTTTTCCTCTGCGCTCATGTCGACCTCGTCGCCCAAAGAACGCATCGTCCCAGCTGGAGTCATCGTAGCAGAGGCCATGGGAGCAGCGACGGCGAGTATTCTCCGCAGAGGGGTGCCTTGTGCTCGCGAAGAACTGACTCCACCCATTTTTATTCGCCAAGCGGGCCGGGAATTATATTGTCAGATTTCATCTGCGTCCTAGACCGGCTTGATTTGCTGAGTGAGCGTGCCGTACAAAATACCTTCTCCACGGCCAGGGAGCACGTGGTGAGTCTCGGTCCCCACAGATCGCGTTTGATACCAGCCACACGCAAGAAAAAGATCGTAATAAAACTGATATTGAATTGCCAGTGAGGATGAACATGCTATGCGAATAAGTATGCGTATGCAACGTGAATCCTTTGGGCAATCTTGAGCTGAGAGCAGTCACAACAGACGAAACAAAAAGACAAACAAAAAGATAAGAACGAGAAACGAAATCAACCCTATCCCGCGTCGAGCTAATCAAACAAGTCTACGTGCAAAAAATGTTTTGGGCGTGATCGAGTGTGCGTTTAAATGAGATCGGCAACGTTGAGAGGCATTTCATCAATTTGGGTGTTGTAGAATTCTACGGATAGGGCGATGTTAGTATATGTCAAATCGTTCGTAGACTGATGGACGCACGTTCAATATCGCGGAGCATGCGCACATCTTCAGTCGTAACAAAGTTGATAGCCACACCCTTGCGACCGAAGCGACCGCCACGGCCGATACGATGGATGTAGTTTTCACGGTTGGCAGGCAGATCGTAGTTGATGACGAGGGAAACCTGCTGGACGTCGATACCACGAGCAAGAAGATCGGTCGTGATAAGGACGCGAGAGGAGCCAGAGCGGAATTCTTTCATGATAGTCTCGCGAACCTTCTGCTCCATGTCGCCATGCTGTAAAGCTCTCAGTTAAAACATGTTCGCGAGGACAGTGAGAAGGCCCTACCATGGCAGAAACTGTGAATTCGCGTGCAGTGAGCTTCTCGGTGAGCCAGTCGACTTTCCTACGGGTGTTGCAGAAGATGACAGCCTGGGTGATCGTAACGGTCTCGTAAAGGTCGGAGAGAGTATCGAGCTTCCACTCCTCCTTTTCGACAGCAATGTAGAATTGCTTGATACCTTCGAGCGTGAGTTCGTCACGCTTGACGAGAATACGGATCGGATCACGCATAAACTTTTTGGTAACCTCGAGGACATCGGCGGGCATGGTGGCACTAAGCAGCACAACTTGAGTATCGGCCGGCAAAAGCTGGAAGACGTTGTAGATCTGTTCGGTGAATCCGCGACTGAGCATTTCGTCGGCCTCGTCCAGGCAGAAGATCTTGATCGTGTTGGGGTTGAGCGCACCACGCCCGATCATATCAAACACACGGCCAGGCGTTCCTACGACAACGTGAACCCCTTCTCGGAGCTTGGCCATGTCCTCGCGAACGTTGGTACCGCCGACGCAAGCATGGCACTCAATGTTCATGTAATCGCCGAGCGCGACGACCACCTTTTGGATCTGTTGTGCGAGCTCGCGGGTGGGCGCTAGGATGAGCGCCTGAGTTCCCTTGATGCTTAGGTCCAGCTTTTGGAGGATGGAGATGGAGAAAGTGGCGGTCTTGCCGGTCCCAGACTGAGCTTGGGCAATCACGTCGTGGCCCTTGACGACGGGGACGATCGCACGCTGTTGGATGGCGGACGGTCGCTCGAAACTAGGGTAGGGTTAAGATCCAGCGCAGGCACACGGACAAGTGTTGGACTTACCCATACGCATACACGCCACGGAGGAGCTCGGCGCGGAGCTCCATGTTGTCGAAGCTGGGATGGGATTAGGCATGCACCGATACAGACGGCAAGTAGCTTACTTGTCTACGACCTGATCCCAGTTGGACTCGATCTCTGTCTCGTTGACATCCTGAAGTGCCTCTTGGCTGGAATTCTGTTGCGTAAACCCTATGCCATTTCAAGGCCAATAAAGCGGATAACTCACGTCGCCATGATTAAGTGAAGAACGCTGTTTCCAAGTAGCCGACTCTAGGTAGGTCGACTGAGCTTGGATGGTAGTTTGGGGACGTACTCTTGGACGTCGAAGCTGTAGCAGATGGTGGTTGTGCACTATACCCTCGCCACAGCCCGGCAGATCTTCAATTTTTTGCATCCGCGATGCCGAAACGCCCGGCGCTTAACACCATTTATCTCGTTACCTATTCTTACCTAAATGTGCGTAAAATGTGTCGATCTCAAGTGGCAGGATGTCCCCAAGCGCACATCGCCGTCCGAAACACGAGCCGAACATGAGGTGGTTTGGCCAAAGCGAGTCTAGATCTGAGTTGATTACAGCGGTCACGTGGTTGCGATCACTCGTCATACACAACCATCAATAGTCGCTCCCGGCGGACCAAGTCATGCTCTCGAAATTCTTTATGTACTCCGGCCCGACTCTGCTTCTCTCGCCTTCCTCTCCGCTCCTCCATCTCCTCTCCCTCCATTCCCCCCTCCTCTGACGACTCTTACGCCCAGATTAAACGTCCTGCTCGTACGTCATGACGCTCTTCAAAAGCTCTTCGGGAGCAAGCACCGAAACCTCGTCCACCACATCCATCCCCTCTGATGACCCCGAGATCGTCCAGTCGCCTCCAGAGCGCACGCCCATACCCAAGCTGCAGCTCCTGACCGTCTGCGTCTCTCGCATCGCAGAGCCCCTTGCCTACTCCCAGGTCAGTCCATATCCTCCCACCGCTCACAAGTCTTCACGCCACCGCCTCTAGATCTTCCCGTACGTGAACCAAATGGTCTGGGAGCTCGGTGTCACCGACAACCCCAAAAAAGTTGGTTTCTACTCTGGGATCATCGACAGCGCGTTTGCTTTTGCTCAACTCTTCACAGTCTACAGCTATGGCTCCCTGTCAGGTACATAATTTTTCTGCTAGGAACACTCTTCTTTCGGCACAGCGGCTGATCATTTGGGCTGATAGATCGGATTGGGAGGAAACCTGTAGTTTTGTTTGGCACATTTGGGGTCGCAATCTGTGCCGCGCTCTTCGGCTTGTCGAGTTCTTTTATCGATATGGTCGGCGCGCGAACGCTCGGTGAGTCGCACGCCATTAGCTTGCCAACTGTTACTTATCTATTGCTACCTTTAGCGGGACTGCTCTCGGGCTATGTAGCGTAAGTATTCGCTGAATTCAAATTTGTATATTACGTCGGTCCTGATCTAGTCTTATCGCAGAGTCCTACACTCCGTCTTGGGCGAGATCACCGATGCGACCAATCAAGCCAACGGTAAGTTTTCGATCGCCGCGGACTCTCGGAGCACTGACCGACTCTGGCGCTCATAGTATACCCCATCTACTCTCTGTGCTACCCCATTGGCAGTCTTATTGGGTAAGCATATCTTGAGCCCCACAAACCTTGTCGCAGTTTCTGACGCATCATAGCCCTTTGGTTGGAGGAGCACTCGCTCAGCCAAACGAAAATATCCCGCATCTGATACCTTCATTCTTGCGTGAACTCTTCAACACATACCCGTATCTCCTCCCGAGCGGAGTGGCCGCAACAATCGCAACACTCTCCTTCACTTTTGTTTTGATATTTATGGACGAGGTGCGTCACTGGCAGCATTCAGGTCATGCGACTATCTAAACCTAAACCCGTCATAGACCCTACCCTCCAAGGTCCGGAGCAAACTATCCGAAATCGGTGGCAGCGGGACATCTACCCCAAGCTCGTCATATGGTGCAAGGGGCCGAACAAGTCGGATCGGTAAGTCGAGATCTCCATGTCCACTGAGATCATCACCTGAACCGGAATATCCCAGGCTCCTCTCGAGACGTCAGTCCGTCAACGACAGCAGTTCATCGATCTCGGGGCTCCAGCACTTCCACTTGCGTTGGGGAAGATCGCCTACCCAAGTCTCTGGATGAGAACGAGCCTCTGCTTGGGTCAGATGACAAGCCCCGCAGCTGGTCAGCCTGGGAACTTTTGAAACTCCCGCACCTGAGGCAACTCTACGCATCTGCGGCGATGATGAGTTTCTTGGCCGAGTCTTATATCGTCGTCTTTGTACTGTTTTGCTACAGGTGAGTTTTCAGCTCGATCTGCCTATATCTGTGCTGACGATGTCATCAGCAACATTCAAGATGGAGGATTAGGCTTTGATGTTCGTGTGACTTTTTTGTTTACGTGCTTGCAAACACTCGGCTGACTTGATTGCCCTACTCAGCCTGCTGCTATCGGCTTTACACTCGCGACCTCTGGTGGGATTAGTTTTGCACTGCAGATTCTCGCCCTGCCGTACCTCCTCCGTCGCTTCCAGCCTGCCAAGATCTTCCGTATATGCATGGTGGCATGGCCGATCTGCTTCGCGATCCCACCAGTGCTTAACATCATAGCGCGCATATCGTCGGACAATGGAGCACACGAGATCGGCCAAGAGGCTACCGCGGCCATTTGGATCGGAATCTGGTTTGCACAGGTGCTGAGCAAGTTTGCGTGCATGAGTTATGCGTGAGTCCAAGTCTGTTTTTGTTTTTGATCATTTGATTTGACCGGGCTGGCTACGTCGTAGGATGAATATGGTCATTGCCCGACACAGCGCTCCGGACCAACGCGCGCTCGGTGCTACAAATGGCCTGAACCAGTTTTCATTGTGTATGGCGCGAATGTTTGCCCCTACCGTCGTTAGGTATGCACCATTCACTTCTAATTCAAGCTCTGTTGCTTACAATTGTTCTAGTACGCTCTTTGCTTTGTCTTCGGATTACAATCTTCTTGGTGGGCACTTGGTCTGGATCATCATGTCGTCGGTCGCATTGGTCGGAACGCGGATCTCTCCAGCTGATGTGTGATTTATCGGTGAATCTTGTATATTGATCTATAAAAATAACAAACATTTTTCAGCCATCCTGCTTCATACGCCGCGAAGACATTGTCTCTTGAAAACTCGTGATATGAATAAGTAACCAAAAACAGCCTCCACGGGCTACTTCTCCCGTTAGATTTGACTCATGAATAGGCCCTGTAACAAGGGGGCTGCCCGTGCGTCATGGATGTTCTGGAAACGGACCGCCAGGCTCAGTGTCCTCGGCCAGAGGTGGCTCATTGGACGCAAGTTGGGACGCATACACAGCAAGGTTCAGCTGTCTGATTCGAGCAGTGGCAATACTCCACCCCCTAGAACCACAAATATTTCCTTTGAGACAGCCTCGTCGAGTCAACGCACCGCACCTTACCGAGTCATTTCTAATCTGGACGCTATGTGCACGGACCATCGGTCAAGTTTACATATAAGCCCGTCCTCCCTACGAATGAACCTCACCACTCTGGCCTGATGGCTTAGATCAAGTGTAGTATCTGTTCTTATAGTCTTAATCGACTAACCGCTGGCCTTCATCGCCAGTCATTCGATTACCCAATTTTTGCCGCCCGGGTTGACGCTCCTCTGCTTGCAAGAGCGTTTGACAGAGATGACCTTGCCATTACAGTATTGGCTTGTGTCGTCCCGGGATCATTTATTTTATGCGAGACCATAAGGCCTAACCCTAGTATTCACCAGTCCAAGAATTGATAAATATGTCTGATTGGTTTGAATCTTGACACGCATACATGGTGTAGCTGAGCCTCGACCAAAATTAATACATCAATCAAACCGTATTTACCAGACTTAACACGTTACACTGTATCCTTCACAATACACCATACTATTTCAGTCTCTTCTCGATAATTGCAACGTACTGCATCCAACCATGATATTAGTATTTTCAGGCTAGGTATCACGCCATAGACTCACGTCGTTTACGCCTCCGGGGAGCGCTCGCAGTCTACCTTTGGGTCCAACCCGGTACACGGTTCCTACCTTGGTCGGGTTGTCTTCATCTTCTTCATCCTCTTCTTCATCCTCTTCACCTTCCTCGCCTTCTGGTATCAAAGGGGCGCCTTCGATAACGCACTGAATCAAGTGGCGATCGTGACTAACAAGGAGGACTGCCCCTTTGAATCCTCGCAGAGCTCGCGTAAGACCGATGTTTGTGTCCTGATGCGATAAGAACCAGTTTGTACAGTTGACAACGGCTGACTCACCATGTCCAGATGGGTAGACACTTCATCGAGAACCAAGAGATCCGGGGCCGGATATACAATCAGCGCCAACGCCAAGCGGACCTGGATACCGAATTATCAGTGGTTTATCATCCCGTATGACACGCATATACCCGTGTAGCTTACCTTTTGCCCTCCGGATAAGGTGCCGATGGGGTTGGTAGCAGTTCGCCCTTGGAGTCCAAAGCTTCCTAGGAATCCTCGGGCGGTGCCGTCGTCGATGCCGATGTTGTGTACGTTCTTCAGTTCCTCGATGAAATGTTCAACTGAGGATACCGCGGCAACTTTCGGATCACTCAATTCTTCTACCGAATGCTGAGAATAATATCTAGGTCCAAAATCCAATAATTTCAATGTCCATGCAAGCATCAACGGGGAGGCACACACCCGATTCTCAACCGTGGATGCCTTTCGACAACCCCCTTGGTCGGCTTCAGCTGCCCAATCAGAAGCTTGACCAACGTCGACTTTCCTTCCCCATTCTTCCCAACCAACCCAACGCGGTCTCCCGGGTGAACAGTTATGGTAACGTTGTCTAGAACGATCGGCCCAGACTTGGAGTACTGATATGTCACATTTGTGGCGGAGCATAGCGAGCCTGGGAAGCGAAGATCTTCCGGGTCAGGGAAGGGAAGGTTGACTGGAGGATCTACCCCTTCGATTTCTATCGCTCCGCGACTAGTCAAATGGAAACCTATACCAAAATTTCAGCTACCGTTGAGATACAAGCTACCAATAAACATACCTCCGAAATCTCTGTTGAGCTTGAACCTGGCAAACCTCAAGTCAAATGTACCATAATGATACGGGAGATACACACTTGTGTCCCTTCTCATTTACTTCAAGACCCCATCTGTCATCCAGCTTCTTCTGCCTGCTCTTGACCATCCGTGCCTTGTTCTCGTCGCCAGTCTTTCGTGCAGCCCGAGCACCGTCGGCGATACTTTTTTCAATCAAATCTCGCTTCTTGTCCAAAGCATCTTGCATTCTAACCTGCGATTTCCGCTTCTTAGCTGCGGCGCGTTCACAGGCTGATATCGCGCCTTCGTGATACGCCAACTTTTGCTCGCGTAGGACAATCGTTTCTTGCGTAACTTGGTCGAGGAAGGCTCGGTCATGTGCGACGACGAGAATCGTGGTCTCTTCTAGATTTTCCAAATAACGTTGGAGCCACATGACGGATGGGATGTCCAAGTAATTGGTGGGTTCATCGAGAATCAGCTAGTGGAGTAGACATAGTCAGCGGCCGCCGATTGAAGGGAAGACGGATTCATAGGGACGAACGATATCAGGTTTCTGGAGGAGCGCACTGGCTAGGGTGCACCGAGAACGCCAGCCCCCGCTCAAATCGCTAAATGGTTTATCCAGTTGATCTGTAGAAAATCCCAATCCGAGGAGGATAACACGTGTGGTTGATTCAGTTGCCTCAGCATTGGCCTTAGGAAATGTTTCTATGGTGAGATGTATGCGCATTTTGAAACAGTACGCCCACTCACCGCGTCTAAGGTGTCCTTGATTTCGGCGAGCAGGTCATTTACCGAGGTATGCACGTCTGCAGTACTCTCTGGACTAAGCTCGATCTTTCCATCTTTGACCGTGGCCAACCTATCGATATGTAGCATGTTAACTAGGTGAAAAACACTGTCGCCTGGCTCTGCACTAACTCTGCGTCCAAGTCGGCAACTTTCTTCTCGCTGACTATCAGTTGCTTCCTAGCTTCAGCCCCTCGGGCACCACTGCGCTTCGCTGCCGTTTTTTGTGCCACTTCCAGATCCTTGAGGGCGCGTGAATGGCGTACGGTCACAAGTGCTTCCATCAACTGGAGTTCTGAATCGGATTCCAGGGCAGTAGAGAGTGCTAAGAGCGCAAGGTGTGAGTGTTGCAGGAGAATCATAAATTGTAATTATAGCGTACTCCTGTACTCCCACATCGCATACTCCCTGCGCGAATCGCTTTTGACGACAACTTCCACGACAGTAGCTTGTGCGTTACTTTTGCTCGAGTCCAGCAAGGAGTCGTCAATCTGGCCAACGAGCAAGATGCGGATGTTCTCAGGGACACCGGGAATTATTTTTTCCGCCAAAGCTTTTAAAATAGCTGGGTAAATGGGCGATTAGGTGATCGCTGTTGTCACGAATATCAGAATACAAACTTGATTTCCCTTGCCCGTTCCTTCCTACGAGACCATACCGAACATTAGATTTCAAACGGAGGTGCGCGTCGACGAGAATGTCTCGGTTTCCGATGGAAATATTTACTATATCCGGCCAAATGAGTGGTTCTTTATTGAGTGTATCTCGTTGCTATACCTTGTTGCAAATCAATCTAGACAGTGGGCATGGATGTAATCATCAGATGATCGTAATTAATTATGTGAGGAACTGTATTTCACCTCCTTGGATAAAGTTGTGAGGGTGTCAACATGGAAACGAGAAGTCTGGGAAGTTGCAACTATTCTGGTTGTCGAGGCCTTTGCGCTCTTGGATACTTTGGATTTGCTTGCCATAGTGAAAGTTCTGCTGTAGGCGTGATATGTGTGACCGGAGGGCTTGAAAGTAATCCCTAAATATTGGGTGTAAGGGATAGGCCGCTGGGAGATTCTTATGCTTGTGAGGAACAGGTACTGATTGTATGACTCGCAAAAAAACGTTGCTCAAATGTCATGAGTTGTCTTGGTAGCAGTTGACTCGCACAAGCTCTATGTCAAAGAAGCCTGCATGCTGGAATTCAGCATGGTTTTCATCGTGACTCCACTCGGTGCCGAAAACGTGTAAGTAGGCACGTGTGGGAGAAATTGGAACTACCTAGTTCCATTACAATGACGGCTATGCTTACGCCTTCACTCAGAGCCCACTTCCCCCGACTGTTCTGCATAAAGCGTCAACAGCCTTCTGTTAGTCTATACCGGAGCATATCTAGTACACAAAAGTGAGGAATGTGTTAGCTTGGATGTTTGCATCAGCTGCACTCAGCTCAATTTACACAGAGTACCGATGCGAGTTGTACCTGTCCCTGTTCGGAGCGACAACTATGCATATCTTTTGATTGATGAAGGCACTAACCAAGCTGCCGCTGTCGATCCGTTCGATGTTTCTAAAGTCCGAGCACAAGCCGAGAAGGAGGGGGTTACGCTTACTGCACTAATTACAACCCACCACCACGCTGGTAAGCCAAACCGTGCACTGAAACGTTCGATCGGAAAGTAATTACTTGGCGCATGGAGATCATTCGGGTGGGAATGAGGCATTTGTGAGTTTATTCAAAGTCCGCTGGAGACAAGCAACACTGATCTTGCCTCTTTCTGCGATAGTATTCCGCATATCCTGGTGTACCTGTGTACGGAGGTTCTGATAGAGTTCCGGCACTAAACCATCTGGTTAAAGATGGCGATTCATTCTCGGTCGGCGAAAACATAAAGGTCAAGTGAGTTTTTAACATCTAATGCCCCAAAACTCGGTATCATACAAGAATGCAGGTGTCTGGCTACCCCATGCCACACCCAGGACTCGATCTGCTATTACGTTGAAGACAAATCTCGGCCCGAGGAAAGGGGTGTTTTCACTGGGTGTGTGGGATCCACAATTACAGGGTTATCGAATCTCAATGTGGCGCAGGGACACGCTCTTTATTGCGGGTTGCGGTCGATTCTTCGAAGGGACAGCGGCCGAGATGCACAAGGCTTTGTCTTATCTCGGATCTTTGCCAGGAGAGACTGTTGTATACAATGGGCACGAGTATACCAAAGCCTCTTTGGCCTTTGGTGCTCATGTAGATCCTGATAATCCCGCGATCGATAGACTCCGCAAGCTGGCTGAGAAAAGTATAACTACTGGCCAGACGACTATTGCGGACGAGAAAGACTGGAATGTCTTTATGCGGTTGGACAGTGCTCCAGTGAGGTGCGTTTGTATGTCCAGTGCTCAAGGCTATCGTATAACCAATCATGACCCTTAGAGTTGAGGCAATGGCCAAACTGCGTGAAATGAAAAACTCGTTCAGAGGGTGATAACCGTTCCGAGACTGGCTGCGATTGTCCGACACAAGTTGAAATTCAATCGATTTAGTTTCGTGCGTGTTGTAATTGGAAGTGATCGGAATCAGCTTAGAGGAGGTCCAAGAGGTTTCACGGTGTGCCACCAACATCTGGTGGGTCCCAGCAATCTAACTGACCTAATGTGATCACACCGGCCTCGGCTATTGTTCTTCCGGAACCCGGACTATTTCCGAATCGAGGCACACACGTCGATCCTTCAGGATTCGCGACGCTAATTTGGCAGTTTCCGGTGCCTTCTCCAGATATCCAATTCGTAGACCGTATGGAGACGAGACAGACAGCAGCATGCGGGAAGGGAAACATTCCCCGGTTATTTTCTTCGAAACAGCCTTGGCCTAGCTCCAACCCACTGTTTGGCGAATATGCATCTGCTGGAAGAACATTCTCCCTTGCTGACTTTTTGCGAGCAACCAGGCCCGCCGACTTGCGTCCTGTGCTTCTGGCGACCTTGCTTCTCTGTCCGCGAGCGAACCATCGGCCCCGCGGCAGCTATTTAACTATTCGAACCTCTGTGCTGGATCGCAGTCGCTCCTTACATCCCTCCCTTCTCATCGCCGAATCCTGTCCTCACCTTCACAACCCGCTTAACAGCGACCCGTGTCCGATCACAACCGGCTGTTCTGTCTCCGATCCTCACTGGCAAATACACAATGGCGGATCCTGCCCAAGCTGCAGCAATTAAGGCTGCATTACACGAACTCGAGACTGCTATGGGCCATGTGAATTTCAGCAGGTAAGTCGGATTGCCGGACTGAACTGGACCCATGGCTAACCGGAGGCAGATATATGGGAATTGCGGGATACTCACTCCTGATTTATGACCATCTATTGACTTTCTCTGACGAGGTAGGGGCACTCTTACTCTGATCTCTTTGTCATCTCAACCTCAAAAACCACATAGGTCGAACTGGTATGGAAGGCGGACAAGCGGAACGTCGTCACTTGGCTGTTCTTCCTTGTGGGTTAGGTTTCATTTCGCTTGGTTTAGAGGCTCATAGCCTGTGACAGAACCGCTATCTTGTGCCTGTTGTACTTGGTATTGACCTGTACGACAAGGGTGGGCTTGCAAGTCATTTGACAAAGAAGTTTTGTCAAACGTGGTTTCTCATAGAAGGGTACATCAACGTCCTGTCCTTGTGAGTCTTGCCTTCCTTTCCTTGTTCTGTGACGCGAATTTACCTCTCTTCACACAGTGCTGCGGTTCATGGTAAGCAATTCGAGAATATCATCCTGTCCTTCCCTAAACTTCCATATAGCTCTCGTTGCCATGCGTGTTAGCGCAGTATGGGGTAGGCGAAAGTGGGTTAATATACTCTTATGGGCGGGCGGTTCCATGTACATTATAGGAACTCTGGCAATTATTTCTCCTGGGATTGTCCAAGTCTTAGGTTTGCACTTCTCTCACAAGAATGCGATTGAATGTATGCTGATTGATATTTTCTTGGCAGATAATGTATGTTTTCTTCTGAAATCTCTTATGCTCTGGCCTTGACTTGGTTCGCTTCAAGGTTGAACCCAACCCAATCTTTAACGTTTGCTTTGGGACGGTAAGCACAATCCTTAAACCCACGTGCTCTCGATGCTGATGATTTATGATAGATTACCTCCTACTTGTAAGCCTTTGTTCTTGCGTACTCTCAGCTTGCTGATGGTCGTGAAATGTGCAGTTGGGCAGTGTGTAAGTCATTGTGAACATGATGGTCAAGCATCAATATTGACACCAACTGACATTAGGGATCCCACCAATCATTTTCGAGGCTATCATCTTCACGCTCACAGTAATCAAAGCGATTGAACATCGAAACAAGAACCTCAAGACACCTGTAGCATACACACTCTATCGTGATGGCATGTCCATGTATACTTTGGTGAATCTTAGTTTCTAACATGACATTCAGGTTTCCTATATTTTATCGTCATTAGCTGTAAGGCATTTTGAAGCAATTGGATCTAACGAGCTAACCGCTCTAACACAGTATGCTCGATCTTTCCTTTGATTGTCTGGCTTGTTGGTCCACCGACACGTAGGTTTTACTTTCCGCGAAATGAAGCGTCGTTAAGAATAACTCGTATTATATTAGTGGTTGCGATGCCAAAGTATTTCACCATGGCTAGTGAGTATAGTTGTCTGAGTCAAACTTATATTTTGCTAAACACTGCTTTAGTCGTCAACGTGATGGGGTTCAGATTGGTTTTGAATTTACGCGGCCTGCGTGGCGACCGTTCGTCTTGGTTTTGTTTGTGTCTGACATTCAGCTGACTCTACCCCACGCGCCAGGTATCATGCCATCTTCTGGGGGTGGCACTTCGGACGACATGGAGCTAAGCGAGGTCAAAGGTTCTCGGAACAATGCCTCTCGTGATGGCCGAGGGACCTTTTCCCCAGGCCCCCAACAGCCCGTAGTTGTCATCTCGCGGCCAGGTTTCATTTCACAAAACTCGGACGCGCGCGTGACGAGCAGCTACGCGCCGGCTAGCCCGAAAGATGACTCACGGTGGCAGAATCGGCAAGTGGGGTATGCCGGCCAGACGGGTGTGGATCGATTTTCACGTGCTGAAAAGGGATATCCTCCGGGAATAAACCCGGTGAGGAGGGATTATTAGGCGATATTAAATATCTTATTCTCTATTTGATTCTATTTGGTACCATCGGTGTTTTTTCTTTCTTTCCTCTGGATTTGAATGGATGTATGCACACTCGCTGAAGAAGTTTAACCATGTTTGGATGGAAATGATGCAGACTGGCACGTGACCTTGGGTCCTTATAGTACGCCACCACGATGCTCAGTGAGTTGGTTACCTTATCGACGGCGTGCACAAGACTTAGTGTGCATTAGTCGTCGGACTTACTGGGGGAATTGGATCTGGAAAGTCAACAGTGTCATCTCTACTTGCTTCGCATGGTCTGCCCATTGTTGACGCTGATCTAATTGCCCGAGAGGTTGTCCAACCTGGAGAGCCTGCCCATGCTGCGATCTGTTCGACATTCGGTCCTTCTGTCTTAGTTGAAGGGACTCAAGACATTGACAGAAAAAAGCTTGGAGCAATAATCTTCAACGATGAGCAGAAACGTAAACAGCTCAACGCCATCGTGCATCCTGCCGTGCGCAAAGCAATGTTTTGGAGTATTGTCCGTCACTGGATTAGTGGGCAACGAGTTTGCATCGTAGATGTGCCTCTCCTAATCGAGACGGGTATGTGGAAGCAAGTAGGCAAAGTGATTGTCGTATATGTGTACGTTGTTCGTGTCTCTCGAGTTCGAAACCTCCGACTAACGTCCTGATTGATTCAGGTCCAAAGAACTTCAAATGCAACGCCTGATGCGCCGCGATTCATCCGATCGCGCAGCCGCCCAATCCCGTGTTTCCTCTCAGCTCCCCTTGGCCAGTAAACTCGAATATGCTGATTTGGTAATTGACAATTCTGGGACATTAGCTGATACCGAGCGGCAGGTCAACTCCCTCGTTCAGAGACTCGAGAAAGAGACTGGCTGGACCTGGCTTATCAGCTGGCTTCTTCCACCCGTGGGGCTCTTTCTTGGTGGGTGGTGTCTCGTATGGCGCGCGATCAAGAGAAGTAGGAAGACGAAACGGCGGCCGGTCGTCCCAAGAGAAGGTGCTATTGAGTTAAGCTGACTGCTCTGAGTATGTCTCTGTATTGTCAGAACTTTCGTGTTGCTTAGTTCGAAGATTCGTTGGATGTATTCTTGCGTATCACGAATAGACTCCTGATGTGTATGCCAAAATTCCCGCCCTTCCGGCTGATATACGACCGCTTCAATCGCGAGTCCATTTTAGGGAGTTCCAGAGTCTGCCAGCTGGGTACTTGTATGCTCCAGAATCTCTGGTTCGTATTACCGAGCCATGGCGGCGGATGTGCCGAGAAGCCGCTCTCGACACTGGCGTATACACCGTGTTGACTTCTGGTCCCCGGAACTCAGGTATACAGCGCTTCTGAGGGCCTGATCGTCTGCTCCTTCGAGTGATACTCTCGGTGCAAGTCTTCTAGCTACGTCGCGGCATTTAGGGGTGAACTTTCATCCCCAATCTTGGAGTTCTACCGAACAGAGTGGGGTAAATACTTTTTGTATATTGCTGTATGAAATATCCGTGCCCTTTCAGGAACAGGAAATGCACGCGTGTCGTTTCGAGCTGAGCTTGGAAGGTACGCGAATTGCTTCAGAGCAAATCGTCCAAGCGTACACCCCACGGCCTCGAGTCGGGCCGATCCGACAGCCCATTTCATACATTGATCGGGTCGGTCTGGGCCGATTTCCGAAGCCCCTAGCTAAGACTCACGGTCGGTCCTCAATCATCTGTTATGGACGATCCCTCGGCGCTAGTATTGCCATAAGGCGATTTTTTCACTCCTTTCCGGATAGTCAACCTAGCGCATCAATCAAATATATTCGGATATGTCTGCAGCTAGGGAGTGATGTTTTATCTAAAATTTGTGTAGACTAACATGTAGAAGGCCACATTTGCCATGAACCAATTTGAGTGCCGAACTTGTCTTCTCGTAGCTCCTAGTGCCAGAAGGGGGTAGAGATGAAAATCTAGAGTCACTCTGCCAGTAGTCTAAAGAAAAGGCTTTCGCATTATGCTTCCTTTATCCCGGGCATCACTGGAATAGAAACGCGTAGCATGCCCCGCGCATATATGTTAAGTCCATATATCTCATTTATAGTTGATCATTTCTTACCTGCAACTGCCCCTACGCTAGGGTCTAGGCTCCCGTGCTGAAGCCGTTCAGAAGTTTATGTGCCTACTGGTGTTTGCTCTCCGTTAAACATGCGGTTATATCTTGATACGGCGACTTAACCAGACAACCGGAGCTAATCCGTTCTACTAGCCAGCATGTATCCCCACAACGTGCTGGGTTTAGGTATAGATACATTCTAGTCTCACGCGTCGTGGACCCGCTATTAGAGTTAGCACCGGTATGTTTTGTCTTCACTGCTCTCCCTCTCCGGTCAATGCATTAAATACCACCCCGCTCAACCTTTCGCCAATACCTATCGCACCCGGCGCAGTATCAACACCCATGCGCGATGACTCGCACACCCACTTCAACGAACACCATCACATCCTCTAGATCAGACACAGAGAGACCTCTGTGTCAACCGCCACCGCCTCCCTTGGTCCACCTGTTGTCTTTGCGTCAAGTTTTCCCCGAGACAATAGCAGAAAGTCCTCACCAGCCTCTGCCTATGAGGCTACTGTAGTTTGTCCGATTTCAGAAGGATTCAAATGTCCTATTGAGGTAGAACTTTATTTCCCCCCAAGAAGACCACTAAAAGGGTTTAGAAAAAAGTAACTCATGACAAGGTAGGTCCATGGCTGGTTACTTTACAACAATATTGGCTAACTAAATGTTTTAGAGATACGCGACTTTGTTCTCTGTATGCTATTTTTTTTATCAAGCCATGGCGTATCCTGCACGGTTTCCTATTTAGCGCACACTATCTTATATTTCCTATTATTGATTTATTCAGGAAATACTACTATAAAGCTATTATTTTCAGCATGGGTTATGAGTTGCTTGCTCGTACTAAGACTCCTGCTTCTTCTCCTTCGGAATTGGGGGGGGGGGGTTAGGCCCAGCGGAATTGAAAAGAGGAATAAATCCCGCGACGACTCAAGCCAGTACTGCAGTGGCATGGTCATCACGCCGACGCTCATGCAAGCAGAGGAGCATCGACCCGGGCGTCAAAAATTGAATAATCGAAATGACTGGCAGTGCCAGCGTTTAGTCGATTAAGACTAAAAGAACAGATACTACACTTGATCTAAGCCAAAAGGCCAGAGTGGTGGGGAAACGATGTTGAGACTGGCAGAGTTTATGTATCTGCATGAGCTGGTCTGTGCGCTCCTGCTCAACACCACTCGCCCTTCACATATTCACACATGTGAGGGTTTGTTTGTGGCTCACGGCCACAGTATATATATCTATGATCATTTGCGTCGAGCAGTGGATTCATGATATTTGGACAGATGAAGTTGCATACATTCATCTGGGATACTCCGAGCTCACTTTTGAAACCCTACAAACTCTTCTCAAACTCAATTAATTTGCGGATCCACTCCCCCTCCGCGCTTTGAGTTCGAGCCATATCCACTGCCAGTAGGGGGCCTCTCGGTCGGTTATGGCCATACCCAAAGTATTCCGTCACGAAGCTCTGTTCCTTTATTAAGACAAGTACATGCAACGTATTATAAGACACACCTTTACCCCTGAAATTCCTCCAATGACGCTTATAGCCCAATCTGCATGGGACAGCATAACTTGGATCTCCATAGCCTCCGCGAGTTTGCCTTGTTTGAACAACTCGTATGCTCGAACATGCGCTTTTGGAGCGATATTGGGCAGCGCGGCAATCGCACCAGGCGCACCGCATACAAGGGCCGGTAGAAGAATGTCCGCCCGCCCAGGGAAGGGTGCAAATGAGCCAGCTGGCTGGCTAGTTGCTAGACGATGCACTTTGTTGATTTGGCCGCAGGAGAGCTTGACGCCCACGATGTTTGGATGTTGAGCTAGTTGGGATAGCATGGTCGAGTCCTGTGCATAATCCAATGTTAATAGACGCATTATATATGCGGGCGGAAGGCGTTTCACCAAGTCGATGCCGGACGTGACAGTCGGAAAATTATATCTAAATGGACCATATATAATCAATCTGGCTCTATATGAAGTTCATATCCAAGCCTCACATTAACATTGGAACCGGAGAGGCATCAGCAACCTATACCAAGAGTCTCCGATCAGCACCACAAAACTTTAAAAAATTATATTAACAGACTTACATCTCGGTGGAATTTGAGGATGGCTTCCTTCGTCATCATCCCGGGCCATACTCCAGGTGTTAACACTAGCACAAACTCTGCGCCGGCTTCGGCCGCCTGAGCACACAATATCTTGGTCTCGCGTGTGCTTTGGGCTCCGGTTCCAGCCATCACAACTATCCGCTTTTTTCCGTTGGTCTTGCCATCATACCCAGCCTCATCCAGAACGGTTCGTGCGTGTTTGATGAGAGTAGATCGCTCCTCATGCGAAAGATGTTGCGCTTCGCCGTTGCTCCCTTGGACTAATATACCGGTGACCCCACCATCGGCCAGACGAAGGATATGAGCTTTGATACTCGGAAAGTCAAGCTCTTCATCAGAAGTGAAGAATATCACAGCAGGAACATAGATCCCAGGAGGGGGAACAGTAGACATGATGGTGGCAGAACTTGAATCATTGGTCGCCTGATTTTGACGATACGCTGAGCCGCGCCGGTCGAAGGTGCCGTTTTAGAAAAAAGAAGGGAATTAGAATTTGGGACCATGTGGTACTTGGATAAGCATCAACCCGAAAATGGTTATTATTGCCGGGCGTAAGTTCTCAAGCATACGAGCTAAAATATATCATTCCGTATGTGTATATGTATATATATAACCTGGATATTGATACACTAGATCTCAATCCTTGAGCAGAGCTTGAACAATATGAGCAACCCGGAGCTGCCTCAAGTCCGTGTACGTCTACCAACACGTTGCTCGTCAGCATATACCCATACGAGGGTGGGCTAAGACTTACCTGCCCACAACCAACAAAAATAATAGGCTGGCCAGTAACATAGGTCATCGACAAAGCAGCTCCGACCTAGATCCAATCAGCTCGTGGGTATATAGGTATAAACAGGAAGGCGCACCTTGTCATCTACCGTATCCCACTTGGTGACCAACATCCCGTCAATCCCACGTCCTTTACCAGCAGTGCCTGTACCTGAAAAATCGCGCAACGCACGATCGAACTTGGATAGCTGATCGACGGCTTCGTTTCCAACAAGCGCTTCACCAACAAAGATAATTTTGTCAGGTTGGTTGACTGCGACCAACTGAGGACAAGATTCAGGTCAAAAGTAAAGGCACAAAAGGAGACGACAAACCTTCGCCAAAGCCTTCATTAGCGGCTCGTTATCCTGCATTCGCCCAGCGGTGTCGACAAGTACGACATCGAACCCTTTGCTCGAGGCGTATGTGATAGCTTCGCGTGCAATGCTAGCAGCATCTTTCCCATAGCCCTTTTCGTAAAGCTCGATCCTATCCCCTCCACCAGCTTGCTGAAGCATGCCCAAGTTCCTAACATGCACACGCAATTGCTCGACTGCGCCACTCCTAAACGTATCGCAAGCCGCGACGAGAACCCGCAGATTGTTTTGCAAAAGCCAAAATGCGACCTTTCCGAGCGATGTGGATTTGCCAACTCCGTTCACACCCACAAACGTGATAACATAGGGTGCGGGAGATGTGCCTGGTGCGGAAGGTGTGCGAGCTCGAATGGACAGCAAGAGATCGGTAGACGTTTTTGGTGTAAGGATACGAGTGATTGCTGCTGAGAGGGCATTGCGAGTTTCGGTTTTGATACCTACAAAAATCGTTTTAGATAGAATAGTGAGTGAGAGAGACTAGTACGTACTCCCAAATCCACTGACGCGAGTTCCGATGAGGTTCTCTCCGACGCTCTCGCAGATTTTGTCCGCAATTTCCTTTGCAACATTTTTCTTCATCAGGTGTTCCTTCATCCCGTTCAGCACGGGAGCAAGGTCTTCCGCCGTCAAGGCCTTTCCTCCTGTGAACCTTGAGAACAGCCCACCCAAAGCACCGAAAGCACTCTTGCTCCCAGTCTCTACAGCAACCTCATTCCCAGATTGGGCTTTGCTCAAAGCTCGTGCGATCATATCCTCTGTATCGTCATCCTTCACACCAGTCGCGCCGTATAAGTCTAGATCCTTGACTTCATACAAACCGTCTGCGCCTACAGCACCACGGGACGACTCATCGACGAGCTGCGATAAGTCGACAGACCGAGAAGCATAGTCTATGTCCGAGTCTCCACCAGGCGCGGAGCTATAGTCGAGTGCGGCCATGTCCTGCGCACTGAGCGCCGAGTCGGCCCACCGACGCGCTGTTTTTGTTGCTTTCTTTTTGGGAGTATGGGAGGTTTCCGAACTAGGACAAGGTCAATTGAGATGAGATGGGCTCGGGAAGAGTAAGATAAACCCACTCGGATCCTCCCACACTGCTCGCTGCCCCGCTCTTGAGCGAGACTCTGGGGCTGCGGCGGGCCCCTGGCCCAGGCCGACCTTTGATACGGGTTTTCAGGGCCTGGACATTGCGCGCTATTTCTTCTGCGTCGGTTGCGGATTCGGGAGCAAGCGCCGGAGCTAGGAATAAGCAGATAAGAGGCTGATTGGTGTACCAAAAAGTGTTTTGCTTACCTGTCGACTGGTCGTCTGAGGGGGGTGTAACAGGTACAGCAATTCGTGGGACAGGTTTGAGGCGAGATTTTCTATCCTAGAAGTATAGAAGTATCAGCAAGAGCCTCAGGAGTGCGATGGGAGACGAACCTGAGCTGCCTTGTCTTGGAGAGAGCGCAAAATCTTGTCAAACGTCGCATCCCATTCGCGGAGTTGGGCCTTGAAGTCCCACTGGGGTGCGAGATTGCCTACGCCAACAGCCGCAACTCCGACTGAAGCATGTACCGAGGCCAGGAAAGTTTTCAAGAAAGGAGCGAACATGTCGACAAAGACTGTACGGATAACATTGAGCAAGTCATCGACATATGTGAGCTGAAGAATGCGCTGGTATGCAACCTGAAAAGAATGAGTGATGTGAAAAGACGTTACACTGGCAGACATACGACAAAAATGAGCTCGAGGTCGTTGACAAACTTGAACTTGATAGCATAGCCGTCCTTTTCAAACGTGTCTTCGGCGCGGTCTTGGATAATGGCCTCTCGCACGAGGCTATTCACCGGCGAGGCTGCTGACGAGGCCACCGCCGAAGCAGCGGGTGTGAACGAGCGAGACCAGAGAACGGCGCCGCCTAGGGAATATTTAGCTACATTATATGCGTATATATTGGGCTTACCCTTGTGGGAGATGGAGCAATGGTCGAGCATGGTGGTGGGTGGGAGTCAAGATAGATGCTAAGCGCCCGATGTCGGCTGGACACGTAAGCAATAATTAAACAAGCGCCTGACCGCGGACAGGTCCCTGATCGGTGGTATCCAGTATCGCCGAGACTAGCGCTCAATTAGTTCCACCACAAGCACTTGTTGGCATGAGTTCCAACTTCAAACTGTGAGTCCCCGAATTTTAGCCCGGATCCCGCTCATGAGTTCTTCAGTATGCTGCGGCCCCCGCCGCATGTCGAGTTTCTCCAAGGTCAGTCGATAGATCTCCGTTAGGCTTGTGCTCACCCATCTCAGGTTACCCCGGCATCACCCCTTATGGAGACCGAAAGTCCGCGATGGTACAAGGGGTAAATATGCCAAGTTAATCTCCCTCTTACAAACTAATGTTTTCTCAGACTCTCGAGGTGCGAGGGAACGTCAAGGCCAAGTGGGTTCGGGTGGAACTGCGCAAGATAGAAGTCCTACCTGGCGGCGGTCAAAACAACACGTTCTCCGAAACCATCGGCGAACGCCCAATCACTCTTTGGGCTAGCCAGCAGGAAGAGTTTGCTGAACTTTCGTCGGTGCGTCCAATACACGTTCATCGCTTGTCTATCGACTGAGCGCCGAGCAGAATGACTTCCCTTTCCACATCAACATTCCCGAGGCTGTCCCGCCGAGTATTGCACTTGAACGCGGTGCGGCGATCAAGTACGAACTCATCGCATCGGTCATGCTTAAAGGCAAAAAGTCGTTGTTCAAACGCGACCCTGCTCCGATCACAACACACACTGCCCCAGTCGTCATCGAAAAGTACGATCTACTCCAAACATGGCCCATCTACGCCATTCAACAATCGCGAACGGCCAACGCAAACGGTGTTACGCTCGTTGCCAACTTCATGCAATCAGCGTTTGGTCCTGGTGATGTTGTACCTGTCGAAGCTATACTCCGTGCCGACGTGCCCGGGGCGGGCGTTATACTCCGCGCGTACGAACTTACTGTGCGCGAAACTCTGATCTTCCGTTCGAGCCCGCCCCCGATGCCGCAGCATAATCACCCACATCTTCACCTTCATTCTCAACCGCCTCAAAAGCGCGTTCCGGCGGCTCAGACCCGCTCTAATATTGTTACTGACCAGAAAGTACCAGTTCCGGTTCAACTCTTCCCTGGAAGTCAACATCGGTGTGATCTAGGATGTCAAATCCCCATGGTCCAGACCAACGTCACCGTCCGTACTGCGCGTCACATCGAGGTCAATTATGTCGTCCAAGTCAAGGCCGTGTTATCTAACAATGTTGCTGTGAGCGTTGACTTGCCTGTGACAATCACCAACTGGCAGCGCCAAGCAAGTCAAGATGCCGTGGCTCGTATAGGGTTCGTTCCTGAGCTCACTGGCGGACTGCAATCTCCAGGAATGGTGTCCCACCCTAGTTTCAACCCATCCCTGTTCCAGGCGACGAACCCAGGCTCTTCGCCCAACCCACCGCCGAACGGGAACAACTATAACCCAAGTCTAGGCAACGGGCCATCCAACGGTGCACCGAGTTCCGCAGCCAGTTCAATTCCGGAACGTGTTTCCCGTCGGTCAACTGTAGAGTCACCCGGACGAAACACCATCAGCTCTCCTCCAAACAACATTGCTACACGAACCGACGAGATTGATGAACTGGGGTATGTCCCCGCGCACGCGCAAGCCCAAGCACAGACTATGCCACTGTCCTCGGGTCGGCAGGGTGGGTCGGACCATGCGTCTGAGCCTGAGGGATATTTTGGCAATGTTGCTCCGCTCAACCAAGGGCCTGCAGCCGTTGCTGTTCCCCGTCCCCGTTCCTCCTCGAACAGGCGCTCGGGTGCTCCACAACAGCGCTTCACAGTCGTGAACGTCGATGAACCAGCAGATCGTAAACACCTTAGCGCGGAAGAAGAGAAACGTTTGCTCCGAGACAAGTTTGCGAACCAAGATGAACAACGGCGTCAGAGACGGTCCACCGAGGGAGGATCGGGTGCCCGCCCTAACTCGCGACCTGGGACGGCAAACAGTGCCACTGGATGGGCGAGCGCCGAGGAAGAGAAGAAGCGTCTGTTTGAACAGGCAAGACAGGCCGCTGCTCGTACGCAACAGGGTGCTGGCTACAGTACCGACGGATACTTGGAGGAGCCGACTCCAGTTGCACAGCCTACTGGGGGCAGCACGAGTGGGGAGACTGCCGGAGCCGGAGGAAGTAAAGCAAACGCGGGAAGCGGTAGGAAGGAGACTTTGTGGCCGACTGCTGAAGAAGAGAAGCGCCGGATGTTTGAAAATGCACGAAAGGCGGCGGCTCAGACACAACAAGCGGCATTCAATACCCCCACGCCATACACTGAGGATACGCCGATGGGTGGAGGCAGCGTGAACGCTGGCGATGGTTTCAGCGGAGGATGGGCGTTTAGCTCTGGTGGTCCAATTAGTGGCGCTGCCAATGGTGCTGGAAATGGTGCAAGTAATTTACCATATGCCACTCCTCCGGCGTCCGAGCCAGCTCCGTATGCTCAGGTAAGCTAATTTGGCGCTAGTTTCGACAGTTTCTTACTCTTCACTAGCAACAGGAATCGCCACCACAACCCCCAAACCAGCCCCTCAGCAATGGATGTCTGCGGCAGACGAGAAGCGTATGCTTTTTGAACAGGCCCGAGCTGCGGCCGAAAGGACCCAGATGGGAGTTAGATCGGGCAGCCCCTCCGTTGACAGTAATCTGCACGCACCAGTGCCAACGATGAATCCCACACCAGCCTCCTATGGCTACTCACGCTCAAACTCGGCATTTTCTGGAGCCGGATCCACAGCTGGGCAGCTTGCTTCTTCGCCCGCGAGCAGCGAGCAGCGTCAACAGACTATTTCTCCACCTCTTGCAAATACTCCCGCAGCGGGCAAGTCTGGTGAAGAGCTTTTTGCAGCTGGGCTGGCTGCTATGGGTCGCCAATCAATGTACACCGTTCCACAAGCCCAAGCACCAGCTCCGGCTCCGCTCCCGCCCCAAAGGACAGCCACTCCACCATATTCAGCGCCCGGAGGATCATCACTTGGTCATTCACCTTCGCAGCGGCGGTTCCCAACTGCGGCCGAAGAAAAGGCCAAGTTGGCGTACATGGCCGCCAAACAACGGGTCGAGCAAGTTCGGGCAAACGAGGAGGCAGGCGGGTCGTCGGATGGATACGAAAACGGCAACGCTTATCCCCAGAGTCCTACCGTGCCTTCTTACGATGCTCTATACGGCAGCCCAGCACCAGCCCCTGCTCCTGCTGCTGCTGGGTCACCTATGACACGCCCGCTCAGTGTTCAGCGTCGGACCCCATCTGCTCCCACTACCCCACCCCCAGTGCAGAGTTCCCCTCCTCCGTTGCCCGCATCTGACTTGCCTCCTCACTTTACGCCAAATCCCGGTCCAACTGCGAGTGCACTATCGGCGTTGGAAGAAAAGGCTAGACTACGCAGACAATACGAAGAGCAAGATGCGGCCGCCGGGAGTGGGAGCAGATTGTCTCCTGCGAAACCCCCTCCGTCCTTGACGCCTCCTCCACCCGCACCTTCCGGGCCGCCAGCTGGATATGGATACTCTGCTCACGATGAGAAGGAACGGATGCGCCTCATGTATGCAGAGCAGGACGCAACCATACGTACAGGCGAACGTCGCGCAACCACGGATAGCGGTCGGCGCGCTGCTTTGCCAGCACCTCCTACAGCTCCAATTCCATCATCTACTCAGGCACCTGCATATGATGCTGGTGGAAACGGCTCGGACCCCCCACCTTTTGCGGGTGGGTTTGTGAACCCTGCAACGATGAAACCGCTTTCGGCCATTGAGGAAAAAGCAAGACTGCGCGCACAGTACGAGGCCGAAGCAAACGGACATGCCATCAACGGGGCAGGATCAAGCGACGAACCTCCACCGCCTTCGTTTGACAGTCACTATCAATCCCAGTCCCCACCCCAGCACTTCCTTCCTCCCCCTGATCGGAGTGGTGTCCCAACGCCTGAGCCTACGTCCACAAGTAACGGGCTTCAGCGCGACCCAACGATCTCGTGGGGCAAGCGTCGAGCAACACAAACGCCAGCGCCTCCCGAAGACCCCGCTCCACGCTCGGCGTTTGTTGCTCCTCCTCCGCCCCCGCCTTTGATGCCAGTGAGTCTGCTAATGCTTTCAAGTTGCAACGACGTACTGAAATATTAAACAGAAACCACCCGTGTCTTACATTCAAGACACAATCGCTGCTGATGCCGAAGCCAAACACTGGGATCACTCGCGTTCTGTTACCCCAGATCTTTACGATGACGAGCCAAACGTGGCTGGCGGCGCAGTCTCTGCGCCCCCTATTCCTCCTAAACCATCTGCTTGAGATACCCAAACCAACAGTCGTTTTGTTTCGTTTTCTTTATCAATATCCAACCCCCCTCTTTTTCTATCTTGGTTGACTCGGGTCTGTTCCTGCCTTGTCTCGGGACCTTTTGCTTGTCTGTTCTGGATTTCGGCGCCTTACAACTGTCTGCAGTCATGATCTATTTACTATCTTTGATTTCAAATGTATACAATGCACGAGCAGGGTGGTACAGGAGCGAAGCTTAAACTAAACACGTTAAAAAAAGTAAAAGGCACCAAAAGATTAAATACGACATCAACTACGTCCACGAAAATGTACTTTTACTTGCGAGTACGAGCAGATACACTAGGGTCCTCTGTAGCTACGGTTGGCGTTTCGCCCGCTACGCTTCTACGTTTCCTCCCTCGCTTGGCATTGGAGGGTGCAGCGGGAGAAGCGCCGTTAGTCGCCGGTATGGCTGACGCAACCGGAGCAGGGGCAATAGGGGTAGGGAAACGGGCAGCGTTTGGAGAGGCAGTAGCAGTCGTAGTAGCCGGCTGCGGGAAATCGTCTAACAGCGGGATCGCTGGAGAGAGCGACGTGTCAGACGCAGCCGAGGGAATAGGAGGCACTTCGTCCAAAAACGATGCTGAATGCGGACCTGGATTCGCTAGATCAAACTCGGCCGCAAGCGGCACAGCGGGGAACGCAGTTCCGTCGGGAATCGCCTGGTTAACAGACGGATGAGCAGGTTCGTCCGGGAACTCGAACTGGTTGAAGAAGCTATCCATGTCTATTTGTTCCCCCTCGGGCACAACGGTCGCAAATCCGGCTGTCTGACCTGACGCACCAAGGTCGTTGGTATGGGGGAAATTGTGGTCGGGGGCAAAGACATGAGCTTGGTCAAGTCCAACAGGGTGTGTGAATCCATTCGTCATTTGATGATCCCCTTGGTGGTCCTGCAGCATTTCAGGGGTGATGCCCCAGTCACGCATGATATTGTTAATCTCTTGATCTGTACTCGCAACGCCATGGCTTAGTGCCTCGGTTGCCTGGTCCAGCCGCGCAGTGTTAAATGCGAGCGCAGGATCTTGCGCTGCGTCGAGGCTCATGTTCATCAACCCGCCGTAGTATGGTGCCAGCTCAGAATGAGGTTGGGGAAACGCGGGAGGATGCTCAGGCCCTTGGTTAATAGCGGCAAGAATGCGCTGAAGCGCGTTGGGCGAATTAAGCAGTTTGTTGATAGCCTCTTGATAAAGCTGGTCCTGAGCCTGTTCGTCCGTTAGGTTGGGCAGATCCGATGTTACGGGCGTGGGTGGATTGGCAGGCGCAACTGGTGAGACAGAAGTTTGCCCTGAGCTTGAAGGTGTAGACGAAGAGCGTCGAACAACACTATTCATAGGACTAGCTGCAGCTGTAGCCGGCACAGCCGACGTAGATCGTGGGGCTTGAATGTTATCTGGATTTGTCGGCGGGTGATTTGCACTCGGGATTGGTGCGGGAGTGGGCGGGACCGATTCTAGACTGGGAGTGGGAGGTGGCTCTGGCTTGGGTTGCGTGGTTGGCTGGTCGGAACGCGCGGCAGGTGAGGGGATCACCTCCGGCGGCGCCTCACTTATGCGACCTAATCGGGCCAATGAGGTAAATCAGTTAATCGAAGGAAACATGACCTTACCCTCTGTCATTTCCTCGTCTTGATCGTCATTGAGCATCGACATGTCCGGACTTTCATGAGAGTTGAAATGAATAAAGTCCTCCTCGTCAGCACTGCCATTCTCTATCATCAAACGTGGCCGCTTGCGTGGCACAAGTGCGCCGGGACTCGCGCGCCCGTCACGGCCATTCGATGGGCTCCCAGCGGATCCGGGGGGAGTAGCGCCAGTGGCACCATTGCCGAAAACGCTTGCGAGAAATTTGAGAATCTTGTTAATCGTGTCCTGGTGCTTCTTGTGTCGATCCCTCGCGGCCAAGGCCTCATTCCACAAATGCTGGTTCGATTCCTGCAGCGCCTTGAGCTCAGCAGATAATGAGGTTTGGTGTTTCTTGATCGCGGATAACGAGGAGTTCAGAACGGTCATGTCCAACGGCCCTACCAGCGGATTAGAATTAGGCATCGGTCCGGCGGCGGCGTTGTTATGCTGCGTCTCGTCCACAGCATTGTCCTGGTTGGCACCCGTTTTCTTGCGCGTGATGAGACAAAGCAAGTCGGGCTGGCCACGTTGAAAGTGCGGGTTCTGGAACTGCCAAAGTTCGGTTTCTGTGCTGTTCTGCAGCACACCCTGCTGAAGGTGGGGGACCTTGTGGAAGCCATACATATTCAGTTGCCGAACGAAGGATGAAAAGTTGCCATGTTTGAAGAATCGTGGGAGGAGTTCTTTACTGAGTCGTTCATGGCTAGGGACTGGGATAAAGTTACACTTGGCGCATGGACAGATAATATGGAGCGTACTGTAGAACGAATCCCCCTCGTCCGACCAGCGTACAAGTTCATCCGTATCGGGATTATTGACCATACTGTTGATTGGAATGCTCAACGATTGTCCACTGATTGCGCGACTTGCCACTCACTTGTAGAGTTTATTCAAAAATGCCGGAACCGCCTGGCGGGTGGAGGTTGATATCGCTGGGGTGCGAGTGGCTTTCGTGAGAGCGAGTTGATCGGTGGTGGCAGCCATGTTGCCGTTGAGCTCGATGTTCGAGCGTGAGGAGTTCTTTGTCGACGGCAGGGTTGCAGAAGTGAGCGTGGTGGAGGACGAGATGCAAGGTGCAATTGCGCCAATCTCGGCTAGCCGCTGATGTGGTGGCGATGCAACCGCCACGTTTGGACTTGCAGCCATGCTGTAGTTGCCGCCTGAGCTGTATATGCGGCAAGGGGCACACGAATAGGCTCGCGAATTATATGCCTACCGTCGGTTTGTGCGAAGATCCGCAGTGTTTGGTCTGCACCATCTATATGACGGCATATTAGCGTAAGCTAGATTACATTTAAACTTGAACTCGTAGACTCCCCACGCAGAAGTGACGCAGAGTATCTCATCGCTGCCCTATAAGTCGTAGCAGATACGTGTTTTCGAACGCCAGTCTGTAGTTCTAGGTTAGTGGTTGTATTCAAGAGCTAACCACCTGTTGGCCATCTCCTTCATCATGCTGAAGTATTCCAATTGAAATGGACTCATGTCTGACGTCCAAAGGTAATAGGCAAGGGGTTTCATGACAACAATATAGCCGTTGAAATCCCCAGCGCCAATTTATAGTCGCCCGGGAATTTGTGTGCATACACCTTCAGTCTACTCGAGGCTGAATGTCTCTACAACAAGAAGGAAGCTCGAAACATTCCGGGCTCCCAAATATTTTCATGTCAGCCAAGGTTCATGAGTATGTATAGGAGCAATACTAGAGTGCTGAACGAGTTTGACGTCAATTCGAGTCGGATATGACATAGATGATATCATCACACCTGAACCAGTTTGCGTGACACAAGTGGGATAAACCTGCTTCTATAAAATTTGATATACAGGATCAGTACAGTGGATGGAAAACAGGTTGTGGAATCTCTTTAGCTCGGTCATGAGTGAAAGGCCAGACAATGGGCCTTTGCCAAACTAGCAAGGTAGTGTTGTGTTTGCGGCTGGATCAACCTCCCCAATAATACGGGCGAGACTATGTAGGAACGGCATAATCCCGAGATGTAAACTAGCTAACGGTTGATCCGCATCTAAATCCCACTTCAATCATAACCCAGTCGAACCTTTTGTTATTTATTGATTGCGTTCCTTAGTTGTATCGTACCCGCTGTTACCCCATTGACCACAAATGTAGTCGGTGTAAATCTTTGAGCGAGGTGCACACGCCATCAGAGACAAACACTTCCTTCTTTTGCTCAAGGTGCACGGGCCAACGGTCTCGAAGGTACATAAACCCTCCTAGTCTCTGGCATATTTCCCCACCACTCTGGCCTTTTGGCTTAGATCAAGTGTAGTATCTGTTCTTTTAGTCTTAATCGACTAAACGCTGGCACCGCCAGCTATCTCGATTATTCAATTTTTGTCGCCCGGGTCGATGCTCCTCTGCTTGCACGAGCATCGGCGAGATGACCATGCCGCTGCAGTACTGGCTTGAGTCGTCGCGGGACTTTTTCTCCTTTAAACTCGATCTGGCCTAACCCTATTTTATTCATCATCTGTGGCTTTTGAGTTGTACCACTGTTGCCCGAGGTCTGTCCTGCCTCAGGCATATGCTGAATGGTTATACTTACGCGTGCCATCACGCGAATCTCATTCACACTTTAACATCGCGTGTTGCTCGAATCCATGAAAACACGTCGATTAATCGAAAGAAATAGAGCAGAGGGTCCAGTGCTGAATCTAAGTACTCGATGAGCTAAAAGACCTTGCATAGTAACTTGTGCGAGCCAATCAGTCCTCAGAACCTTCGATCATTGGGCATGCGTTGCATATATTTGATATACATTTAGCCCTTGATGAGCACTATATGCAGCCTGGAACCAGAGCTGATTCGATAGCATTGCGCTCCTACGTTGACCAGGAAACTCGGAACGTGAACCGAGCTGGGTGAACTATATTGGTAGACATGTTCATTCTGGAGGTGTGGGGTTTGTATCGAGGGCGTCCAAACAAACACGGTAAGATTACGTCACGTCTGTAACCGGGCGTTTACACAGCCCGACCACTACACTTTTAGCCTTTCGAGCCGCGTGCCCTACAGACCTACATAAGTATAATATATCCAGCACCTTCTATCTCCAACGCGTATTTCTTATCACTGAACCAAAAACTCCCTGTGATTGTCTCGCACTGGTCACGCTTTCGGCCAACTGATCCAAATTGATCGACAAACATCCTTGCTGAAGCTCGATTACGCCGTTCTGCATCTCTGCCACCTTGAGATAGCTTGTCTAATCTAAATAACGCACTGCTCTCATTCGCGGAAACTCCTTCCCTAAAGAAACTACGTACTCCTCGCCAGCCATGGATTTCGACATGTTCAACATACCTGTCATTAACCTGAACTACTACGATGCGCTAGGGTTGAAAGAAGAAGACGACCCTACGGTGGAGGAAATTCAGGCTGCGTATCGCCACTTGGTATGATATATCTTCCGTCACCATGATTTTGTCGTCTGACACGGCAACTGAAGGCACTTCAATGGCACCCAGAGCGCAACAAAGACCTAGGAAAAAGAGAGACTGCGTCACTCAAGTTTGTCGAGGTAAACCACGAGAAAAACTTCCAATCAATGTGATTGACTATCTCCTCAGATCAACGAGGCGTACAAGTTTCTTATGGACAAGAAACAACGTGAAGCGAAGCAGGCTGCAAAAGCCGCCAAATCTAAACGGAAAGATGAACGTGCGCTTAGTCCTCGAGCGCTTAGTCCTCGGGCCGGGGTCACGTCTCCCACTCGCACATCGAGCCCTGGACGTTCCAGGGCAGTGTCGCAGCCTCCCCCTCCGATGCCAGACATGTGAGTTTGTTTACTAAAACTATCATCAGACTTTGATAGCGTGCTTTCAAACCTAGCATGATCAGCAACTCCTCCGGACCGTCTGTAAACGGGTCGGTCGCCGATACAGAGAGCACCAGGCTCACGAGCGTATCCGGCGCCTCTTCTTCCACATCCCGTACCTCTCGCTCGACAGTGACTAGCCCGACCCACTTGTCAACATCTCTCCCAACCCACTCTTATTATTCTCAGCCTCGCAGTGCGGTTTCGGCTCCTCGCACGCCACACTCACGAGGCCCATCTCCCTCGGCACGATCACGCTCCCCGTACACACACTCACGCGGTGACTCGCCTGGTGGTCGAACCCCAACACGTCTCCACCACGAGGACCAAACACGTGCTAGTGCGGTCCGATCGCCGCCTGCGATATTCACTTTCGAAGAAGACCATCGTGGGCGTCACCGGGAGCGTGAACGCTACGATAAACGTCCGATGAGCGACATGACGTCCGAACTCGGCAGCGAGGCGTCCTCGTTTAGCAATGGATACACGTCCTCTGTTGTTAGTTCTTCGTCTGTTGCGACGAATATACCAGACGACTGGATGTTCCCACTTTATCTCACGTTGGAGGATTTATATACGTGCAAATCACATCGGTTCAAGATCAACAGGCATCTGCTAAATGGGACATCAAAAGAAGGTATGTTGGTCTTTCGATCACATGTTGGATACGCGTACTGATTTGATATCTGTTCGTGTAGTCTTTGTTGATGTGAGCGTTCAGCCCAACTGGCGCGATGGAACCCAAATACGATGCAAAGGGCTTGGAAACGAACGCGAAGGTCTACCGCCCCAGGTAAGCTCCTCTTGTTTGACATCAATCCCACAAACTAATAATACCAAAATAGGACGTCATTTTTGTTGGTTAGTCCCTGGCACTCTCCCGTACCTAACTTCACTTACCCTTATTCCTTACCAGTTAAAGAAAAACTCCATCCTCGGTTCCTGCGCGATCCCGTCGGATATGATGTCTATGCGCGTCTCGAGATCAGCGTGGTCGTTGCACTCGGGGGGGCGGTAGGAACGGAGGAGGCACTCCAGATCAAGGGCGTCGACGGACGAGGGATCGTGGTTGAAGTTCCGCCGCCGGTCGTACGGCACGGGTCAATGACGAGGATTAAAGGAGCTGGAATGCCCAAGTACAAGAGCAAGGATGGGAGCGTTCCGTTGAGAGGAGATTTACTGCTCGAGTAAGTGTTTTTCCTGTCATTATTTTGAACATGGCATTGATCAGTTTCATCTAGGTGGTGCGTGCTGCCCCCCGAGAAGCCACTGAGCGAGGAGGCATTGGCCGAATTGAGGAAAGCCTTGGGCGATGATTGGCTCAGGGATGAAGAGGAGTAGAGTACGCTGGACGCCGACGATACACACAGCACACTCATAATAGAACTTTGCCACACAAACTACCACCACTTTTTCTCCCACTTTCCTCTATCTTCTGATTTTCCTGTTTTCACGATTCGACTACTCCATACACTGTACTTGCTACCACGCCAGAATCTACATATACGAAAGTACCCACTTGATTCAAACTAAAACATACAAACATAGATCGTCCTGCGAGGGACAACAGCAACGGCAACACGAATCTAGAGAACAAACAATTGTGCAAGCATACATCCACTACGATTCACCTTCGAACCCTCCGAGTTTGGGTTCGCATTCAACGCTCTATCATGTCTTTACCCTCGGCACGCCCATCAACGTTGGGCTGGAAGCCTCTACTTCATGGCAGGCCGTGGACCAGCCGGCGTTGCCGTCCTGCTACCCTCCGTCTGTTTAATCACGCTCGAGGGCGGGTTCCCGACCATCCTCCCAAGTGTCCACGGAAGTTCAAACTTGATGTCTTGGGTTAGTTGGACATAACGCGCAATTTCGAGGTGCAGCGTGGGATAGTATGTCGTTGACGCTTTTCGGGCAGTCTGCACAAAGATAATAAAAATGGGAAGTAATGAGAGTGCGTGTTACAACGTACAGCGAGAATGCGCTCAAAACCAGAAGCGAATAAATCCGAATGCCACCTGTGGGCAGACATTTCGTCTGAAGGAGGCAACTTGGACTCGGCAGCAATTCTTGAAATCGAGTTGACGAGCTTCAAATGCATTGTCTACGAACACATTCCTCAGCAGTCTGGCAAACGCCTAGGACGAAAATACTCACGAGATAGCTCATTGCTTCAAACTCTACTCCGCCCGTCATACCTCCAGGCGCTCTCGGCCTCTCAACCTTGACCTCGTCTACCTTGGCGAGTAACCAAATCGTGTTTTGAGGATGACAAAACACCCAAAAGTAGTCCCGACACACGTCGCTTAATTCTTGAAGATAGGTCTTGTAGATGCGAGGTGTATGCAGCGACTGGATAAATGCGTGTGGTGAGACTGGCGCTGATGGGGATTCCGACGGTAAAGGAGCGGGCGTGAGAAGTAGCGCCCGAATAAGACTGTAGAGGGTCGTGTGGGGAGCTGGGAGTGTGTATTGGGGCGGAGGCGTAGCTGTACGACCGGCAGCAGAACCAGGACGAGGTGGGACTGAGGGAGGCGCAGACGGGTAGATTTCGAACAAGATGAGCAGCATGTCAACGATTAATTGGCGAGAGCAAATGTCTCCTGGTTTCTTGTCCGAGTAGAGGAGCGACACGAGTTGGACAAATGGCGTTGGGACGGAAGAACGGAGAGCAAAGCAGCCGATCGAAGACGTCGAGAGCGCTTTGAAGCATCGTAGGGTCTCGTGCAGGAGGATATCGTCGCGTTGCTCTTCTCTAGATTGAATGATGAGCCACGTCAGAGAGCGTGGTTATGAATAATAGAGTCACTCACCTCCACTCCAGCTCTAGGAGCTCGTGCAATCGCGACATTAGGGCCGAATACCCACCACGTCGGAGAAAATCTTCAGACCAGCTAAGTGGTAGCAAGCATCAGCAAGGCAAAACGCATATAATCAGAAACCATACCTAGCAGCTTCATTGCGTAACATGATCCTGAGCTTTCTCAACATGTCCACATCCAACTCGACAGTCTTGCTCGTCTGGAGGATTTGACAAAATTTGGCAGGTGAGATAATATCACGCTCCTTGGCGTTCTTGTCCTTTGGTTTCTGTTTGTCTGCCTCTTTTGACTTTGGTTTCTCTGGTTCTTTTGACTTTTTGCCTTTTGTGCTCAAGTCGGAAAGAGAACTAGACTTGGGCAAGTCCAACGAGGATCCACGTGCATGGCCGCCACGTTTCGACGGACTACCCGGCTCGTCTGCCAAAAACGCCGGGCGAGGTGCTGCAAGTTCATCGTTGGATGTAGCAGCTCCCGCATTGAGAGCAAACAGAGGTTTGGGAGATGCGAGAGACTCGTTACTTCTAGTTCGACGGAGGCTGGGGGGCGTAGCAGGGGCGGCGGGAATGTTGCCAAGGACGTGAGATGAGCGAAGCATCGCAGCTTTTACGGGTGTCTCGAGCGTGGTGAGTTTGACACGGACAGTGGATGGGATTTGGAGATCGTCCTGTCCAGCGCATGTATGAATGTCATTTAATTAACATAATTGGGGCATTGCTAGGCTCACGAGCATCCGTTCAAAGGCGACATTGGTCGTCCCCCCTGTCGGCTGTGGTTCGAGCTTGGAGGCGACGATAGATTGGGCTCGTTTACGAGGAATATCGACGCTCCCTCGGTTGGATGAGTACCATGACTTGGCGCCTTCTGCCTGTGGACGCTGAGTCTGAGTCTGAGTGTGGGGGACGTTCTCCTTGTCTCCCTTTTTGGGGAGTGTGGGTGGTGTGACGATCTCGAATGGAGAGTCGTCTGAAGACGGCTGTCGGCGAGAGGGAAGGACCTTTTTAAACATGGGGCTGGCACAAGGTATGAGCTAATGTGCAGTATGTGTAGTATGGAGCATCTTACACTGCAGATGAAAGTATCTAGCTGTAGACTTGTCAGATCAGACTCATTCAAGACAGAAAGCACCAAGTGAAGCGGATGGGGTGGGAGCAGATGTTGGTCTCCAGGCGCGCTCTCCCCAACACCACGTGATCGCGGCCCAGTTACGTAATTAGAGCCATATATCAAGGCACTGCCGGCCTGGCCATGACATCACTCTTGTTCTCCCCACTCCACCACCTCTATATTTACTCCCACCCGCCCAGAACTCTTATACCTCTCGTCACCTCTCGTTAACCCCCCATCTACCACCATGACCTCCATCGCCAAGAAAGCCGGCTTGGTTCGTGTGCATACCTTCCACTAGACGCTCGCTCACCTGCCCTGCAGAAAGTGTTCGAGAAACACTTGGACAACTACACCCCCGCCGACCCTCTCTACGAAGAGTATACCGACGACCGCGGACGCAAAAAGCGCAGAAAGGTCTGTTCGCCATTTGACTCGCAGCATCCATTGTCTTAAAGTCTACACCCAGCGTGAGCTCCCTCCTGGCCTCTCCAAGCGCGATGCAGCCATCCTCAAAAAGGTCAAATCTCGAGCACACTACCTCGACAAGGGCTTCAGTGTCTGCGGCCTGCGATTTGGCTGGACGTTTATCATCGGTTCGTGTGCTCCTCGCCTCCGCCTTTGTCTCAACTGACGAGTCTTCATGTCAACAGGTATAATCCCCATGGCAGGAGACATTGCGGACGCATCCCTCAACTATTTCCTCGTCGTTCGCAAAGCCCGGCAAGCCGAGATACCCCCCTGGCTCCTCCGCAAGATGCTCGCCAACAATGCTGTGAGCGCCGGCGTTGGGTTTATCCCGGTCGTTGGAGATGTCATCTTGGCAACCTACAAAGCGAATAGCCGGAATGCGGCGCTCCTCGAAGAGTTTTTGAGAATTCGGTTAGCCCCTTTCTTTGCTGCGGTTTGCTGTGCAACATACTCATGGTGGAGCAGAGGAGAAGAGTTCTTGAAAGCTGAGACGGCTCGACAGGAAGACGCAGCTGTTATCAAGCCCGGTGCTGGACTCGAACAGGGCGAGACCGTTGTGGGGAAAAAGTCCGGCACTATCAAGAGTCTGTTCAGCGGCGCGCCCAAGGCGGGATCGTCCTCTGCTCTTGCCAACACCAACGGAAGGGCCAAGTAATAGATGGACAAACTTGCGCATATACTATACTCTCCTTCATGTATGCTCTATTATTCCAAGCTTCGATACCCTGATGTATTATTGTGAACACGAACACATTTAATAAATAAACCACATTTTCTGCTCGCCTGTTGTTTGGCCGGCTATCGTCTGATGTGTTTCCTTTGTAGCCATCTGCAAGTACAACCGGCAGACTAGCGGCATGTGGGCCGCTCACGGTCCCTTGATTGGTAGAGTGCCAGTCCGACTTTAATGGTCCCCTTCTGTGTTCCGAGACGAAACATGGATGAGTATCAGTTGCTTCCATCTAAGCATATAAGGATTCCAATACGAGCAGTGCGTAGGATAAATGGTCATTTGCGGGGGATTTCATTTCGACAAACCAGCAGGATTATGTACGATTCGACAAATGCATACACTAGTTGAATGTGATTCTTTGGATGACGAGCTACAAGCGTTCGGCCACAAATCACTTCTAATAAGCTACCCTGTCACTGGTCGGCGCAAGGGTTCGCGTCTCGACGAAGGTGCGCACAGACCAACTGGCGCAGATACATAAACCCTGCCAGTGTCATCATGTCACCTCACCACTCTGGCCTTTTGGCTTAGATCAAGTGTAGTATCTGTTCTTTTAGTCTTAATCGACTAAACGCTGGCACCGCCAGCTATCTCGATTATTCAATTTTTGTCGCCCGGGTCGATGCTCCTCTGCTTGCACGAGCATCGGCGAGATGACCATGCCGCTACAGTACTGGCTTGAGTCGTCGCGGGACTTTCGCTTTTTTTCGTAGCTTGATTAGGCCTAACCCTATATAACACTCTTTGCACTGCCTCGACGTCTACCACCGCGAAATAGTCACCAATCTCGTCTGTAGACCCATTTCATCTTCCATATATGTGCTCTTTGGGATTAAATGCCATCATCATTCTCCCAAATCTGCTTCGGACAGTAAATACTCAAACTGTGTGAATGTGCTGGTTTCTTTGGCACAGATCCAGACGGAGAATTCGAGGAGTATATAGTGGTAGACGACTTATTTTAGATTCATCCATCCCCCAAAATCACGGATGGAGGTATTCGCTAATCAAACATAAAAATACGTTGAACTTTGCACTATGACCCATCCAAAGAAAATCGAACCCACTGCGCCATAGCACTCATTAACTGGGCATTCGATACATGAGTTGTGCGGCATATCTTTGCCTAACGGTTGGGGGGCGGATATCCATCGGCATGCGTTGAAGGGAGTCACTTAATTGCCCTTGCGCGGATTGATGCGGCCTGACTTCGAGTCCCGCGACGGACGTTCTTTCCCCTCCACCCTTCCACACATCTCTCCTCCCTCCCTTCCATTCCCTCCACTCCATCACCGCAATCCACCTTGACGTCGCATCTTTTTTTGTTTTAATTCCGTAGGCATAGGTGGTTCCTCATGCTATCAGCCTCGAGCTTCGTCTTTGTTTTTAAACTTCGGACGCGTACACTTCTAGATTACGTTTGCATGAGCACATGTCATCCCGACAGACTGTAAGTCTTCGACTGAACAATGGTCATGTTTGGCTATATGCGCATCAAATTCGTACTTGTCGTGGTGCTAATTGAATTAAATTGCAATATCATATTAGGCTACTACCCATAAATGGTTGCCTTGTCTCCTTATTGGGACACAAATTGACTCGAGGTTATTTGCTCACGTGAACCTCTGTTCAGTAGCCGAAATGTAATAATGTGAAGAGGGGCGAGTGTATCGTACAGGAGATGTAACAAGCACTTATATCATTAATGTTTCTTTTTGGTCTGTTCTTGTTTTGCGTTCTCGGAACCCTCTGGGTTCCCTGCAACCATATGCCAAAGCTCTGGCCCATCTCGTATAATCGCCTATAACCGTGCCTTAGTCTTCAAGTCGAACATTGATGTTCAACTAACTCACGATGACCACCTCAACAGCGATGAGCGCGATAATAATCAACTCCATCCTGTGTCCCGAACTCTCTGCCAACAATTCTCTTAATAGCCCCTGCAACTCTGCCGCATATGTAATCTTGGCATTGACTGAATCCGCCCGAGCTTTGATCTCCAACGCCTCGCTCACAGAGTCAAAATAGCCCTCCAAGGCAGGTTCAGCCCAATAATCGTCTGGTGTGTCCCCGAATGATTCTCGACCAAGGTTGACGCCTTGACGGAAACGCATGAGTTGACCCAATTTCATTCGTAATTCTTTTCGACCGAGGCCGGGTTTGCCTGTCGTGCCTAGGGTGTAAGGAAGTTTCGAGACGGAGGATAGATAGCTGTCGAGTGATGTCTCGAGCGCTGCGAGCGCCGAGGACCGTGCTAGAGCATGTGAGAACGCATATCGTGCCGGGAGGGTCTCGTAGGGTAGCCCAGTGGGGGTTGAAGGTGGAGAAGGGAATTCTAGTTCTGTTATGGGCGGCATTTGACCGAGGATGATCAGGTCTCCTTGCAGACGAGTTGTTCTGCGGCAGAATTGGTACGATTATCGTAACGAGGAGGGAAGCTGGAGTGCGCTTACTCGTTTGGATCAGTGACAAATTCTAGCTCCTCAAGCTCCATCGCTTTTAGACGTTCCTTCTCAACCCCTTTCACTCTCATTACGACCTCTGCAACGAACATCCTCGCCTCCGCCTCACTCAAACCCCAGAACACGCAGCTACCCGAGTCAAAGATCCAGACTTCTCCTCCTCCTTTGCCTCTCCATTTTGGTATCCACCAAGCGGCATGGACTCGCTGTGCACCTTCTGGAAGGACACCAGGTGCGCCGAGTACATGAGGATCATATGCTTCAGCCGTAGCGAGCGTTAATAATGGTTTGATTGAGCTTCGAGTTGGCGTTGGGTTAGACCTGATGGGAAGAGACGCTTGAGCTGCTCGTCGCAGAGTTTGAGGTTTTGCTTTGGGAGCCGTAGGCGCTGGGGAGGGAGCTGGTGTAAACCGGAGAGAGGACTGAGTAAATGCTCTCGTAAATTGCAAGCAAGGTCTAGGCAGGGGGGCGGTATTAGACGTCCTGGACATCAAAGCCAGGCGACTAAATTGTCCAAGATTCATGGCAGAGGAATGATCGAAATGAAGGTAGAGAACAGGAGAAGTTTACATTTTCCTGATCAGGGCACGACGTAATCCCCGGCCGGCGGTAATTTGACCAGGCCATGGTCACGTGATTATTTGTGCCTCACGACTCAACTCCATCCACCTTTTACACGTCTAGCGGGAGTTATGAACCAGGAAGGGGTATGTAGCTATACAGGTCGCGAGCTATGATTCGGCCTGTTGCCCTGACGCTATGAATTCTTCTATAGCTCGAGCGAGATATTTTCGGTGGCTCGGACTCGGACCTCTCTGAGGATGGTATGTCAACTACGCTTCATTGATAGTACCAAAATACTGACATCTAAGGTCCAAAGAGCGCCAAAACTACCGTGCCCAGCGCCGAGAAGCCGCTTCTCGATCTGAATCTCCTGGGCCAGTTAGAGATGACCCAGGGTCAGATTACGACGGAGAGGGGACGGGCGGGAAACCTTCCAGCAGCGGTGGGATTCCTCGGTTCACTAAGCGTAAAAAATCACTGGGGGGAGAAGGGGACGGCGCCGGAGGAGGAAGCTCAATCCCGAAAAAGAGGAGAAAGAGGAGGGAGAGGGAGAGGGAGCCTAGTGTGGAACCCGATAAATTACCAGAGTTGACTCCGGAAGAAAGTGAGTTTTATACTGCTCCCCCGTCTGCAAACAGTAAACCAATGTCTCTTTCCCCTCATTTTGTCAGGGAAAAAGCTCGAACTTGAGCAGAGAATCAATTCAATCATCAAACCAGGCAAAACGGCGAAGAAGAAGAAACCCAAAAAGGACGGTGAAGAGGTATGTTGCACACTTCCACGCCATTTTAAAAGGTCTCATTTTTGAGTGGCGAGTAGATACTGGATAGCCAGGGTGACGACGAGGTTATCCGCCTTCGCCAGGCTATGCATGCGGCTGCGGATCGCGACATTGAGGCGAATGCCAACAAGCAACCCGCCGTGGCTAAACTTAAGATGCTGGGAGAGGTTATGGACATGCTACAAAAGTAGGTAATCATTTCTGGCATGCTGGTATATACTAAAACAGGTCCCTGTAGGTCGTCGTTCACCCAATCAGTCTTGGACAACAACCTTTTCGAAGGCGTGAGGCGCTGGCTCGAACCTCTCCCTGACAAATCACTCCCAGCGCTTAGCATCCAAAACGCCTTTTTTGACATCATGCCTAAGGTCTTCATCGATACTGCCACACTTAAAGAGTCTGGCCTGGGGAAGATTGTCCTGTTCTACACAAAATGCAAGCGAGTCACTCCTGGTATTCGTCGCATCGCCGATACTCTTGTCGCCAATTGGTCCCGTCCAATTGTCAAACGCTCGGCGTCATACCGCGACAGGCATATTCCTACTGCAGAGGCCGAAGTGACTACCCGTCCGGAAAAGTTGAGCAAGCTTCTCGAACGTGCTGCGATCAATTCAGGCAACGGCCGTGGCCGAAAGAATGCTGTTCGTATCCCGGAGAGTGCGATTGGCAGGTACACCGTTGCTCCAAAAGCTGGTGGTGGCCCGATCGTGGCGAGTGTGGCGGCGGACGTGGAGAGGAGAAAGATGAACCAAGAGAGGCTAAGGCGTATGCAGAGGAAGCTGGAAACAGCGAAGCAGAAGACCGCGAAGCCATAGGTTTTTACAAGTGCTATGGTTTTTGGATGCGGAGTGTAATACGTTTATATTATTTGTGTTGTTGCTGCTACAAATCGCGTTGCATGATCCCAAATATCCTGCTTTAGTTCTCAAAGATCGATCAAATCTTGGATCAAGCAATGACTCGTTCAAGTCGACTAACGCTGGCTATATATACAAATATAATATACGTTGGAACGGAAAATAAACAAATAGGAAAGCACAGTACCAACCGAAGAAGTGATGCGAGTTAGGATACAGCAATAGAAGAATAAAAGCATGCATATATCTACAATAAGTACTTGTGGCAAGCCAGATCTGTCTTTCTAAATGATGGAGCTACACCGAACACAATAATACGTGGGGTCTTTTGGCTCTTGGAATTCTTCGAATAGTGCCGTGTCCTCTTCGCTTGGCCACAAGTTAGAGCTCCAATAATCTATAATCTCCCTTACCAGTGTCCGCGCCTTGGTCACAACGGCCTCGTTTCCAACGATCCCGTTCATTCCTCCCCGCCTGATAGAGCGCTGTGCGCACCAAAGGATGTTTGAAATACTTCCTTTTTCGTATTCTGGAAAAAGCGGCTCGTCTCCTCCGCGCTCTTCAAGTATACCACTATTGAAAGTGGCATACCACTCTTCGGGGATGTTTTCGCGACACCCGTCTTTCATAAACACGAACTCGGGAGTGCCGTGGAGTATATTTCTGAGACGGTTACGAATCTCCTTCTCGCTTGAGACGATGAAGCCTCTCGCGGAGAGACACTGTTCGTGATACCAGAATTCACAGCCCTCGCGTGGACAAAGTATCTGGATGTGCTCGTCTGGCTTATAGCGTCCCAATTCACATGTTTCGATGGCACATCGGGCGGGTGGAAGCTGGGATGTGTTAGGTTGTTGAAATTAGCAGTGTTGGTGTGCTTACATGGCGCTTTTTACCTTGCGCAACTCGGGTGTCCATTGGCCCCTTTCCTATTCGAAGGTTGAAACTGAACAGTAAAAAAAGCAATTCAGTCTGACTACTCTCGTATTACGGAGGGAAACGCTTACCGATACCAATACTCGTGGTCTCCAATATGTGGTTGTTTCCTGTCGAGCTCATCGAAGAACCGAATACTGGCCTTGCGAATAATATTTTCAGGCGCGAAGACTTGTTTATGGTCGGACAACATAAGCTCTTTGTGGCTAAAGGGGCATCTCGTACTACAGATAGTTTTAGGTGTTAAGGTCGGTCCAAACGATGGTAGATGTCTCACAGATTCCCCACGATCACGGAAGAATTCAGATTCAGCACATCTAAGCGTTTGCGAGGGGAGTGAGCTAATCGAATCAGCAACGATAAAAGAAAACAAGAACCGACTGGCTTCAGAATAGAACCAGTTGCACAAGACATACATCTATAGCAGGAGAGAGTGAGAAATTATGTCTTGTATCAAAACGAAAGACCAACACCTACCTCTGCGTACCCTGCATCATAGCTTTCGCCTTTGATTTCGACAACCTCAGCAAACCATCGCTCGCCGTCATACGAGGTGTTGGAGTGATCATAACCTTGCTTTATTTCGACGCTGTATCTTCGTCAATGGTCACGTTTTCAACGGAGCATGTTAAATACATACCAGTCCCCCTTTACTACTACGTCACCGTTGAGAAGGCGGAGTTCATTTCGTTCAACCCCATAGATGCCGAAAACTTGAATTTTCTTTTCGAAATCTAGCTCCCCGAGGTTTTCATACGCGAATTGAGCTTCTGTTCCCTTGGGAAGACGTGCACTTTTTGGCGGAGGCATAGGAACCGCGCTTAGAACTGGTGGGGTAGGGAGCGGCTAGAATGTTCGAGTACAGCTAACGAACCAGGAACGGGGTCGGGGTTGGTTTCAGTCTGGATGGTTGCAGAACTAGTGGGGGGAGGACGTGACAGAGTTGAGCTAGGAGAGGTGCCAACTTGTTTAAATAAACTACTTCGACCCCCTTTTGCAGCCGAGCCAAACAAACCACCACTCTTCCTGGATTCGGACTTCGGTGACATAATCGGTCGAGTCTAATCGTCGACGACAGGCACAGTACAAATATACTCGATGGACCGGCTACTTATGTGACAGTACAAGGCGCCCAATATAAGGCTGAACATGTGTTTGACGCCCAGTTAGTCAAAAAAGACAAAACGCTGGTTTTATTTATAAGACAACACGACAATTTGCATGACTTAAGGATCAATGCATACAGGCAACTTGAAAGCTAAGGTGACACAACAACGTTAGGAAAGCAGAAATCAGAGACGCCCAAGAACCGACACAAAAGACTGCACGAACGAAAGCAAGATAAAAGGACAAGCTACATGATAACGAGATCTCACGAATACATGAGACAAAAATCGCCCCCACTTAGACCACTCAACTATATCACCCAGTTGCAATACATGCACCTAAACAACTTGGCCTTGGGGGGGTTGTCATACGCTTTGAACAGGGCAATTTGGTCTTCTTCTGGATAAACGCCGAAGCTGTCACCTTCACGCTCTTCCCACATACCCCTCAGCAACTCCCGCGCCTTCTTCACTATCGCTTCGTTCCCAACGACGCCAGCGCTACACCCACGCTTGATGGGGGTTTGTGCACACCAGATAATATTGCAAATCGACCCCACCTCATCCTGGTCATGGAGCGGGAAGATGGGCTCATCCCCTCCCTTCTCTTCAATCACGCCTTCCGCGAGCATGGCATAGAATATTGGGGGTAGATGCTCGTATTCACGCCCGTCATCATCAATCCAATCCATAAACTCCTTGTTAGCATAAAGCATGGCTGGGAGACGTTGCGAACGAGGAATCTCCCTTTTGTCCACACGAAACCCCAGATTCATGAGGCACCTTTCGTGATACCAGAATCCACAACTTGGTCGAGGGCAAAGTCGCTGGTGATGTTCATCTGGTTTGTATCGAATGCTACAAGTCTCGACTGAGCATCGAGCAGGAGGGAGCTGAAACACGTGAGTTGGGCGAAATAGTCTAAAATACGCGGGCTTACATGACTGTTGGTCCCTTGGACTAGACGCGTAGATGCTATCCCTGGTCCAACTCGGAGGTTGAAGCTAAGAACGAGATGTATTAATGAGACCGCTGCCAGAAGCAAAAATAAATGAATTTATTGACCGATACCAGAGCTCTTTTGGTCCAATTGGTTCCTGGTCCCTATCGAGCTCATTGAAGAGGCGGATATTAATTTTACTAAGAACTGTTTCTGGCAAGAGAAGCTGCTGGTGGTTTGACAAGACGAGCTCGTTCCAGCTAAATGGACAGCGCGTCCTAGATACATCCAGGCTATTAAGATGTCTACGGGCGACCGGAAAATATCTAACTTACAGGTTTCCTACTGTCACGCCCAGCCTGTTGACATCTAGCGTGTGTAAGTGGGCTATGTGAGTTGATTTGCTTGGTTGAATGTTGGTTTAGAACCTTACTGAGCTCGGAATAGAACCAATAACAGAGTAGGTAGCACTATGGATGTTGTTAGCAACAGCGCTACCTGGATCGAGATAGGGAGTTTGCCTGTTGTCCCTCGCCCTTAATTTCCGCGATCTTCGCAAACCAGCGCTCGCCCTTGTATGAGGTCCTTGAATAGTCTTTACCTTGGTCAATTTCAATGCTGCAACGGCTTTGAACACTCAATACAGTCAATAAAGTAAACTGTTACAAACCAGTCGCCTTTCTCTACGATATCGCCGTTGGACAGGGCAATCTGATGGCGAGACTCCCCATGGAGCATAAATAGCTGAATTTGCTTGTCGAACTCTTTGCCTGCATTAACTAGTTTGCCGATGAGTTCGTAGGCCGACTTGGATTGGCGCGACGTGGGCTGAGATAGGAACTTGGGGCCTCGTTTGGGTTTGGTCCCTTTTGGCTTCGGCTTTGAGCCTGACTTGTGCAAGCGACGACTTGACTTGTGCGGAGCCATGGTGATGATGTCTGTTGCCTGGCGTCAGGACGATCACCCGAAGAAGTGATGTGCAAGAGCTGCCTGAATCGAGGGCCGAGAATCAATGGTACAATTATACATAAAATACAGTGAACCCGAGCGTACGAGTAGCGTGAACAGGTCTGAGCGATGAGAGACCTGCAGAGTCTGGTGGTGGGAGGAGTGATGAGAGCTTGAAACCCCGGGCGGGTTTTGCGCCCCAAACAAGCCCCCACCCTTACCTTATTTGGGTGATGAACGTCCAGTCGCCGCATCAGTTCAATTTCGGAGGCATAAAATACTTCCGGCTCTCCAGTAATCCATTCAATTGAAAAGCCAGTGGAGCATGAATGGAGCTGTCACTCTGGTGGATTCGCACATGTTTGGCTAGGCTCGGGAGGCTGAAATTGTTCTGTTGGGCTGGAGGATTCGAGGCAGCAAGCCTCTCGGGTTCTTTGACGCGAGGAAGATGGTCTAGCTGTAGTTTCAAGAGTGGCTTATTCAAGTTACGAGTACTATACGCTGTTCTAGTTCACTTGGGAATTTTATAAGAAGGAAGCACGAACGGCACTGAAAGGCTGATCTATTCGCGAACGGGCCTATCTTTCCTCCTGAACAACGCGATCCATTTTTGGCCCTTGTTTCTCTCGACCTTTTTACCTTCTTCAGTCGCGTTCAAGATCTAAAGGATGGTTGAATTAGTTGTTCAGCTTTCAGTCATTCGTAGACTAACATGTGGTGTAACTGGGTCTGTCATAGCTTCGTCATCTGGTATACGTTCAAAGGCAGGAAAGGCTTCGAGATGAGCGACCATCCAAAGATGGAGGTCTTCGACGTCTGTGACGGTGTACACGATCCCGCCTGGGCGAAGCACATATGCATATTCGGCGAGGAGCGTTGGTCTGATGTCGGGTGAAATAGGCGTTAGGAGATAGGTGAAGCCACTAGCGAGCGCGCTTACGAGATGATTCGGGCCTTGTGTTTCCGAGCTTTGAAGTGCGGATCGGGAAAGAGAAAGAATATTTTACTGAGCTGTTGTGCGGTACGTAAGTAATTGAGTATACGACAGGGATACGATGCACTCGCTTGGTCTTTTTGGAAAAAGTTTGGAAGGAACTTCATCGCGTTCGCACGGACAACGCTGACATTTTGGTACGCGCCCTGAACTGCTTCAGAGCCTTTGGCTGTGGCCTCGATAGCCTGTTGACGGAGGGCGGCTATACGGTCTGTGACATACTGGGTAACTTGCACGCGAATCTCCATTCCTGTTTGTTCATTTCGTTGGATGGTTCTGCTTGAGAGCGCATCGAATTACTTGCCTAGCATGAGCGTCTCTGGGTAGAGCGGTGCGAGTGCAATCAGGAGCCCACCAAACCCACACCCAATGTCGGCAAATTCAACGGGTCGATTAAGGAGATTGGGATAGTGCGCAGACCAATCCATCTCTTCTGGCGAAGGCGGGCTGGTACGGTGTTGGGTTAAAATAATTTGTAAATAAATAGGAAAAATGCCCACTATTGGAGATCATGATCTGAGAACGGATTGGCATGGGCGCGCTGCCTGTAGTGTCGCTTTTCAGGGAGGAGAGTGCCTGGAGCGGGTGCAGGCTCGAGTTCGCCAGCCTTGCGTTTCCGGGTCATACTAGTAGGTGGCGCTAAGAACAAATCACCGTCTCGTTCTGGCTTGGCTCGGCGCTTATGACTTGAACTCGACCACGATGCAGCAAGAGGTCAAGTTCTGCATCGTCTGCGACTCAGCCCTGGGGGCGGCCACGTTCGTCGGCCTGGCGATGCAGCTCATACAGCCGATGATATTGCGCTTGCAGGAAAAGCACCCCGGCTGCAAGCTCACTGCTGGGATGGTCACCTACACGACTCCCACCACCCGACCCACCATCATCGTCCAACGCGCGTTCTGTCCGGCTACAGCCATCTTTCCGCTCTTCAAGGGTGCGCCACATCTACTCGGTATTGGCACGACCGGACAGGGTGGCCCAAACGGGATGGCAATGCTTGAGGGACTGGTTGCCGCTGTGGAGGTGAGCGCCTGATATTGGCGCGCATTGCCATTCACTCTAACCGAACAAATGCAGATGTGCGATGATGTACTCGAGTCACAAGCCAGGAAATTACGCACGCGACGTCCTGATGCTGTCCAACAGCCGACGCGCCCTCCACCGATCTTTCATGTGCTCCTGATTGGCAACTCGAGGATCGATCAGGCTCGACGGCCGTTGTGCAACCGCTCGAGTGCGTTAGATGATGTCACCTGGGAAAGCTTGTCAGAAGAGCTCTCCAAGGTACGCTTGGCCTTTGATCATGTCCATAATTGACTGAGCGGTCTGCAGAGAAACATAAACCTTTCCCTATGCATCTCGACTCCAACAAAAGACGCCAAGGACCAACCCGTTCTCGCGCTCCATAGCAAGGCACGTCTTCTGCCCTTCGTGCTTTGCTTTGACTCACTTTTTTACAGCTCTGGCCCTCACCTGACCCTGTCTGGTTCCCGAAGCCCAAAAATTACACGCTACTGTTAGCAGGAACTCATATGCCTGGTGCCGCTTCCAAACGACCGCCCGAGCAAGCCTCTTCGGCCAGTACATCCAAACGACCCAAACACGAATCCCCCAAACCTGCACCCAGACCCCCTCCTGGTCGAATCGACATCCCGGCGCCAACTTTCCCACCAGCTCCAACGGCGCCTCAAACCCAACCGCCTGCTCAACCCGTGCAGGCTCCCGTCCCACCACCTGCTGCACCTGCACCTGCACCACCCCAACCTCCTTCAATTCCAGTGCCACCCCCGCCTGCGGCCCCAGCAGCTCCTGCTCAACCCCATACCTCCCCACCTCCACCCACTCAACCCGCCATTCAGCAACCACCGCAAGCGAATCCCCCGCCGCCCGCTCAACCGAACGTCATGTCGGCGGGTCAACTCACCCCGCAGCTTATCGGCCTCTATCGTCAGATCCATATGGCACTCCGCACACCCAACATGGCCACTGACTCGCGAAACAAGCTACTAGCCAGCGGCTTCCGGATCGACGCAAGTGGTCAGCTGATTGGCGGAGCGGGGGTGGTGTTTGATGCAAAGGGCGAACCAGGTTTTGGAGCGACTGTGGTACCAAAGGTGCACGCGATGGCGTTTGAGCGGGCACGAGCCGCAGCGGCACAGGCGGGCATCATTGGTCCTGGAGTGGGCGGAGTGAACCCTGCGACTGCTGCGATGACACAACAAGCCTTGACGATTCAAATGATGAGGCAACAGCAGCTTATCCAGCAACAGAGAGCAGCACAAGCACAGGCGGGTATGTCGGGTCAAGCGGGACCGTCGCAGCCGCAGCTGCAGGCTCAGGCGGGTCAACTTCAGCCTCCACAACAGATTCCGCCAGTTGCGCAGAGTTCACCTCCCAAAAGCAACCCCTCGCCATCGCTTGCCAATCAATCGCCTAGTCATACCCATCTCCAGCCATCTGGCCAACAGGTACCAGGTATGCTGCCAGGCCAAGGGTTTCCCTCACAAGTATCGCAGTCAACCGCCGGGACCCCCAGTCAAAACAATATGGGGACGCCACAGCATAGTGGTATGACGCCTCAGACGCAGAACATGGGCACGCCTCAGCACGCGGCTCAGACTCCCCAGGCGCATGTCGCAAACACTCCGCAACCCTACGTTCCTGCTACACCTCAACAGGTTGTTTCTACGCCTCAGCAACCCCAGAATCATGGGACTCCTCAGCGAGTTACGGGTACTCCTCAGCTAATGCATGCAATACCTCAGCAAGCATCGCCCCAGAATACAAATACGGCTATGCAGCAAAATCCAAACATTGGCGGACAGTCGGGTTCGAATACCAACATGTCTCAAAACCCGAACGGATCCATACCACAAAACCCGAATGTCGGCACCAATTCAAGTGGATCTCAGGCCCCGAACCCTCCTAGTCAGAATCCAAATGGACAACAGACATGGAAAGGCCAGATTGCGTACCTGCTTCGACAACGAGACGACCAATCTCCTGCCCAGTTACATTTCCATGCTATCGCTGCGGGTGGTCCGGGTCACAACATGTGAGTCAATGATTCGCCGTGGTTACCATCTATCTCGGGTGTTGAACAGAGATATAGCGAGACGGACAAGTGGCCACCTCGCCTAGTCAATACGACCGGATTCAAGGCACTCCCGAGGCCAACAGCAGCGCAGCTCTATGCGTCACCTCTGCCGTTTGGACAGATCATCATCGACCCCGTCCATTCAACCCCGGACCAGCAGAAACACGCAGTTTTCCACAAGGTCATCACAGCCGGATATGTGAGTAACGGTTTCAGTCGTCTTCAGCGCGTCTGAGACGTAGATGGCTTGCAGAGTATCTTCTACGAGTTCCCCCACAGCCCGATGAACCCGCTTCCTCCGAACGCTCAGCCTGGTTCTGCTCGAGGCCTGTTGTTCTTTAGCACGCCAACTGCACCAGCTCGGATCCTGTTCAAGGTGTTCTTGGAGCAACCATGTCCACCCGTGCTCTGTCGAGGTGGACAGCCTGCTGGGCCGGGACTGATGGGGAACAATACGAACGGCGCTACAGCTGCGAATGGAGCAAATGGCAGTGGAACAGGGCCCACTGCTGTACCAGGAGCGGGTCCAGCATTGCCTGGTGGAGGCGCTGGCGCAGGGGCGCCAGCTATGAGTGCCGGAGCTGGAGGCGGAAACGGAAACGGAAACGGTTTACCGGGTGGGGGTGCTAGTGCTGGATTGCACGGGGCAGGGGCAGGACTGGGGGGGCTACCAAACGCGGCGAATAACATGCTTGGTGCTCAGCATTCAAATCCGGCACCCGGAGCGGGTCTGCAAGGAATGGTCCCTGGGGCCGGAATGATTGCTGGCGCTCGACCGAATCCAACGCCAACGCCCCCCAACGTCAACCCCGCTCCCAACCCTACGATGGGCATCAATCCTGCAATGATGCAAAACTTGAATGCCGGTGGAATTCCAGGTCTTGGCTCGGCCGCAGTGTCTGGACTCGGTGTTGGTGGCGTTGCTGGATTAGCGGGAGCCGGACTCAATCCAGGTAACGCCCCGGGGCTCGTTCAAGGGAATATACCGGGCCTGAACCCTGGTAATGTTCCGGGAATGGGTACAGCAAATGTAGCCGGACTCAACCCAGCTGCGATGGGCGTAGCTCGACAACCACACCAACAGCAACAAATAACTGCGTTGCACAACATGGCACTGGCTAAACTCGGCTTGACACCGGCACAGTATGCAAGCGCGCCACCTCAGCAACAGCAGCAGATCACGCAGCGAGTCCAGCAGCTGATGCTTCAAGTCGCCCAACAACGACAGCAGCAGCAGCAGGCAGCAGCAGCGGTCGCGAACGGCATGGGAGTAGCAGGCATGGGAGCTCGACCAGGTATCGCGCCCGGGCAGCCTGGGTTCGAGCAATTGCAGGCGTTCATGAGGCAGCAGCAGCAGCAGCAGAGGCAGGGCGGACAATAGTTTATAAGTCTGGATCTTTACATTCTTGCTTTCATGTCATCTCGGGATCATGTACACTAGAGCGTGTATTACAATAGGGTTAATTCAGAAAGTTTTCATTGTGGTTGCTTGGAGTGGTTTGACGACGCATACACGCTGCCGATCGACGACTAGAAAAATAATCTCGTCGCGATGACAATCTACCTCATGTGGATTCACAACCTAACGCTTGAGGTAAACGTGGCCCAGAATGTATGAGAATAAGCCAAGGAACGGACTTGAGATGATAGGGGTGAGGACACGACCCGAATGTTCTCCACAAAAGTATATATACACAAAGTATAAGGTTAGGCCTACTCGAGTTACAAAAGAAAAAGAAAAAAGTCCCGCGACGACTCAAGCCAGTACTGTAGCGGCATGGTCATCTCGCCGATACTCGTGCAAGCAGAGGAGCATCGACCCGGGCGACAAAAATTGAATAATCGAGATAGCTGGCGGTGCCAGCGTTTAGTCGATTAAGACTAAAAGAACAGATACTACACTTGATCTAAGCCAAAAGGCCAGAGTGGTGAGGTGACAAGATGACACTGGCAGGGTTTATGTATCTACGCTAGTTGGTCTGTGCGCATCTGTGTCGAGACGGGAATCACCTTCCGCCCTGACCACCCAGGCGTCAGTCCTGAGCTTATGTGGGTATTGTGAGTTGGTCAAGCGGCAACCAGCAACTCAACGACGCTTTTGCTTAAGGTCGAATCGGAGGGCATGGAGCCACCAAAACATATTTATTTTATGGATTATACATCTCGGTATCACCTGCACCGTCTTTGCCTTCTCCTTGCCCAACTGTGGCGATCTCCATGCTTTGAACAAGCTTTCCCGTGTGCTCGCGTACAGCTGCTCGCATTTGCTCATGCAGCACGCCGCCCGCCTGAATCGCTAGTTTGAATATTTGTTCAAAGCGTTCAACGTGTAGCCGTGTTTCCATCGTCACTAGTGTTACCCTCCCTGAGCGAGGTAAAACAGCAAGAGTAAGATTAGGAAGGTCTGATTCCTCGGTATTGGTAAGGTCGAGTAAGGGGGTGGTGTCGATGCATGCAGCAGTACAGGCACAGACATAGTCGGTAAGGGCGATTCCTGCGTCAATCAATGCTAGGGTTGCAGCATTTATTGCCGCTTGAAGTACGCCTCCATCTTGCTGAAGGACTTGAACGAAAATATCGATCTCGGAACGTGGGTATAGCGAAACTTGAACGACTGGTTCGAATGTCGCGCGAATCGAAGCGGCAAACTCCAAAGTGCGTCTACCGGAATATCTTCGTTAGGGATTTCCCAAGGTGGATGCCACAACAGTGACTCACTTGTCCCCTCGCCCGCGGCGCCTTCGATCATTGCTGCTAAATGGAGCTTCGGCAACGTCTACATTGATCAACGCCTTGTCATGCATCGTCTGTGACCTATTTCGGGCTTCACGCGGCCCGAATACAGATACGTTGACGGTCGTTAAACCATGCGAGACTGTCGCTGAGCCGTCTGCAGTAGGATGTGGAGAATATTCAATTATGAATGATCGTAGCTCCTTAGCCTTGCGTCCATCTGCACGATATCCGCCATCGTTGAGAATCTCTGCACGAGACTAAAGATGAGATTGGCGTGTGTAAGATAATGGTATCTTAATCGAGCTGACCATTTTATTTCCTCTTAACTAGCTTTATTGAAGAAAGGCTGACAGTGCAGTTGAACAAGAGCGAATTGAGAATCGATTGCTATAGGTTCCCGAAAGCTACAGCACAAGGAAGGGTTCTAGGTATCCCGCTGTGGCTACGATAGGTCGCAGATGGACGGGGCTATTGTGGTTAGTGTTGGGGTTTGCAATGAGACAAAATTGGCACGAAATGTCACGTGCTATGAGGAGAAATCTGTACATTTAATCCAATACACCCGCCACAGTCATTTTAACACTCACGACAGTCGCTTTAAGACTAAAACGAGTAGTGCGTAGACTATTACGACTGGGGGTGGTTATTAGTCAAAAAGAACACCGCACTGAGGTTGCATATGCGTGCTCTAGTCAAATAGACTTGGGCTAGTCGACACCCAAGCCGACTGGAGGAAGTTGCTCTGACTCGAACTTGCACCAGTCGACTGCTCAACGAATGGTACGAGTTGCATTGACCGGCGGGTGTTCTCACGCAACTTGGGAGAGTTGATTTCAAGTTCATCTCTTTGTTGGTTGCCCTACACTATATAATTATGTACGCTGTATGCGCTACACCTCGACCCCGAATAACAGGGTTTACAGTATAGAACTATATATAATATCTATTGTATAACTATGGCACATTGACATTCTAAGCACGTGAAATGTAACAATACAAACGGAATAATACTTCGAGCTGCGTGAGAAGTTGTGTTAGTCGATGCAACTCACACCCGTTCGAGTCAGAGCAACTTCCTCCAGTCGGCTTGGGCGTCGACTAGCCCAAGTCTATTTGACTAGAGCACGCATATGCAGCTTCAGTGCTGGTGTTCTTTTTGACTAATAACTACTCTCAGTCGTAATAGTCTGCGCACTAGTCGTTTTAGTCTTAAAGCGACTGTCGTGAGTGTTAAAATGACTGCGGCGGGTGTATTGGATTAAATGTACAGATTTCTCATACGCTTCAAAGGCTCGTGAAGAGTGGGGATAGAAACCGCTGTGGGTTTCTGACCGCCTCGGACAAGATTAAGGTCATACTTGTACACAAACGTTCCAGTGGGAACCCCGTGAGCAGGCACTGGCGCCTTCCCGTTCTTATCCACTGAATGCCGGACGTTGGTGGGCGAATTATTAGGTGGCTGAGGTCAACCAAGTCGAATCAGACCGCCTTGGAGTGCGCAAGCCGGTCGATAATCACATTCAATACAAGAGGTAGCCGGAGGGCTGGGAGCGTGGCTTCTACCTTGGACTTTACCGGTTTGCGCCCATTCAGGTAATTTGCCAGCTGCCAGCTAAACTTGCAAACAAGGCCATCATTGTACCCATAATGCAATTATACGCTAATAAAGACGCACCTTTCGATGGCTGTACTGCTTCACTTTCCACTCCTGCCAGTTCGCCTTCTCGGCCTCGCCACCGGTGGATTGCCAGGTGTTGTAAAGGGCCTCGCCTCCTTCTACGCTCATCTTCAAGTAATACTCATGGTAGTGCTCGGAGTTGACTACAGATATTCAATTCGAAGACAGTTAGGACTCGCTTTTAGACTTCGGTATACAACACGGCCCACCTTGGCTTCGAGGGAGCGCAAGCCGGACTTCAAGGTTTTTAATGCGGCCATTATCTACGAACCTATAAAAGGTTAAATAAGAGCCGCTTTGATGTGGAAGATCACCCCACTCATTGTCCATGCAGGTAATGCACCACCATCCGAAGTGGAAAGGGTTCATATCCTTGCTCACGTAGACGTTGCATATCTGCACAATGGGGTGCGCAGGTAGGGGGTTGAAATGTGAGCGATGTAAACCACACGGCAGAGAGTTTGTTAGATTAACACTCACCGTGTAGTTTTGGTCCTCGATCCCCATCACCAAACGGTGCTTGGGCACGGAGTCTGGGCACGGAGGTAGCCCGGGGTATTCCCGCAGAAGCTGGGATCGCCACATCTTTCGCGAGAGCCTGCCTCGTAAAATGCGACGAAACCTCTTGGAGCTGGAGGAAAGCGACAGAATATCTAGCATGTTCATCCAGATCGTGACCTTGGATGTCTGGCTCAGCGTAACAGACGAGCGTAAAGGCTGACGCTGTACTCACTTGACGGCACCACACATAGGGAGGTAGCATCCGAGTGAGATTTACCCCGCCACTATTGATCTTGGGGAAGTAAAGGATAATGGATGATTGTAAAGAGCTATGTGAGAGCGTATAAGCTTACTTGGACAGACGCTCGGTGGAATAGAAAAGGGGATACTGACCAGTAATCATTTGCGAGGACATAGCGAATATAGGACAAGAATAAAACGAATAAGGATAAAAGATCGATCTAGGACGATTAAAACACGTAGGGGCGGAGGGAGCGATGCCATGTCAGACAGTGGATAAATAACACTGTGCGGTGAATCGTACGTTTAGTGGCCAACGCTAGCGGGGCAATTTGTCGCCCTACGATAATAGTTACGGTTTGGTTGCGTTTTCAAAGATTGAAATGAATGTCAAAGAAGATACTGTGAGGGGGGTCAGAGTCCACTTGCAAATAGGCTCAGGGGTTTATTTAAACAAACACTACGCAGCGTAGTTAGACAGGCGCGATGCTTTAACAGCATGAGAAACAACGCACTAAGGTAGGTGGTTGTGGTGGTCGGATGAAGAAACCGGGAAGGGACGGGCTTGCTTTATACCCAGCAGACAGGGGGTCCGGACAGGGGGCATAGTTGCGGGGGTGCTAGAGAATGATCGGATGGACGGATGTACAAATAAAGACCCTGCAGCATACAGTCTTCGAAACGGCCCTACCCTTCCCAGGCTGCAACGCACAGACCAGCCCCGGAGAGGCCCCAAAACATGCTATGGGTAATTGGAGCAGTGCTATGAACTGGTCACGAAAGGCCCAGGGAGTGTGTCACTGCCGACATTGTTGCAGTATCTTGACATGTGTCACTCTAACATACTGAAGCGTGGCATTGTGGGCTGCGGCCTGCGGAGCACACTCAACGAATAATAATGTAAGGGCGGGCCGATGTGGGCGCGTAGGTCACGTGGATCGCGCACTCACGGCATGTTTGGTTGCGCTCAACGTGGCGGGACCTGTTGGTGCGAGTCTTAATTTTGTCCCACCCACCGACCCCTGCCTACGTCAGATAGCTGGCTCAGCTAGACCATCCCGCTTAGCGAGTCGCTCTCACGCTTGGGAGTCGGCCATGCGCGCGTCGCCGCCTTTGGCTGCGCCTGCGTCCCCTGGGCCATGTCGGTAGCTGAGTCAGCCGTCAGGAATACAAAGGCCAAGATCAGGTCCGAGAGTTTACATGATCGGTATGTGCCACTACTGTGCTAGCCAATTTTGTCTTGAGTAAAGCGATATGGTAGGCACAGTCGTTAGAGGGACTCTCAGCGCCGTCAAAAATCCGACCATGTAAGACAACGACACATCGTCGAGTTGTCTCTTCATGGATATTTTCCTCAATCAAATTTCAGATGGTATCTTTTCAGACACGCATATATCGGCTAAGTGAAAAATCCCGAGTTCGGAGATGAAGTGTAGCACATTCAGTCGGAGTCCAACTCAGTGAACGAGTGTATGCAAGGCTTCCGGTGCGGCTCAGACTTTGTAAACGGATCTTTACGAATAGATCCACTCAAGGCTGTTTGTTTTGGTTGATCCCGAATCAAAGGCTCTCGCCTTTTAAGCTATATGGAGAAGGTGCAAAAGGGACAAATTAACAAGCTTCACAAATGCTAGGCAAACATCTGCGCGTTTGTTGTGAAATACTGGCCATCTTCACGGACTTTGATCTCAAGCTAGTGTTCTAACCTACCACGTCCATTACGGCAGAGAATTTAAAAATATATCGCCCTGTAACTTGACTAGTACAGCCTATGGCGCAGAACTGCCTGTGGTATCTGATTTAGCTGCGTCTTCGTTCAGTGAACGTTCTGCGGCACATGGGCAAAAAGTAGACATGACTCAGATTCGTCGTGTTAATGAGAATCATCAAAGACAGACTGAAGCACGTAGTATTACAACCATGTAGGGGCCAAGGCAGAAGCGAGATGGCCATGATTGGGTATGAGGAGGGCTCTGAGAAGACAACAGGGCTTGGAACTGTGATATCGGCCCAGGTGGAGCTTGATACAAGTCTCCATTGCGATACCGCATGAGCAACTTGGTGCGGCGTTAACTAGAATAAATGATTTTTGTGCTGTCTGCAAGACGCATCTAATTCGATTGTGTAGTTATCCAGTCGTGGATACGGAATTTGTTTGTACAGCTTTTGGCACCCAAAGAGGACCAATATGTTATGTCATCCGGAGTTCCTTTCCCAAATCAAACAAGGACCTCGTTCAACCAGACATGATCCTACTTGAAGTAGGTGGATAAACTTCTTGAAATATCTCTTGTTTAGACCCAATTGCTTCCTAGTCGCACAACGTCGTACTCCAGAACACACTCACCGAGAAATTCGCCAAGTAAGTGGCCCAACCCTTCTCCAGTTTCACGCGTTCTTACTATGTCAATGTTGTGGTGCATCTCGTCTATTCCAAAATCAACAGGCCAGGAGGAATAGATGTCAGCTTTGTAGACTATGATGGTGTACGTTTCAAGATCTCCACGCCGGAGAAGAAGACCGGGCTCCTGGTGTCGATGAGTATCCGGTGCTGGGAGGAGCTCGTCCAATACGGTGCCAACGACGTGTTGGCGCGGGAGTACGGAAGTTACATCACCCAGCCTGAGCAGGGCTATAATTTTTCGTTGGCGTTTGACTTGGAGGCCATTCCACCGGCTGGAGGTGTGTTCTATTATATCATCCCACGACGCGTCCGTTCTAACGAACAGCTTTGATAAGAGGAACGAGAGACCCTCATTAAATCCGTTGCACTGCTTAAACGAAACGCACTCGCTGCACCATTCGAAGCTGCTTTCGCGACCCAAAAACAACTCGAAGGTGCCGGTCTGCCTACGGATGGCTCAGCACCTCCGACTGGTGACTTGATGTCGATTCACTATCGGGACCGAGAGGCAATCTATGTTCGGGCTGGGCACGATCGCGTGACGGTCGTGTTTTCAACCGAGTTTCAGGACGAGACGGATAAGGTTGTTGGGAGGGTGTTTTTGCAGGTGCGTTCTATCATACCTCGGCGAGTAGTAGATGATATTGACATATGGGATCGATCACAGGAATTTGTGGATGCTCGGCGCCAACCCTCGATTCAGACTGCGCCGCAGGTACTATACAGCAACCGAGAGCCGCCGCTGGAGATTCGTGGTGTGGCTGGGCTGAACGTGAGCGACGATGTGGGTTATGTCACATTCGGTATGTCACCTGCTTGTCCGCCTATCTCCGTGTCCTAACGAAATGTTTCCCGTGCCGAAATTAATTCGGCCACAGTTATCTTCCCACGTCACTTTGCGAACCCTCTGGTAGCCGCGAACACTATCTCACATATCCAGCTGTTCCGAGACTACTTGCATTACCACATCAAGTGTTCCAAGGCGTATATGCACAGTCGTATGCGCCATCGGGTGACTGAGTTCCTCAAGGTTCTCAACCGCGCGAAGATGGAGTCCGGAGGCGAGAAGGAACGTAAGACTGTGACGTATGTGCATATTTATCTGATATCCTAGGACAAGGAGCTGATACATCAACTTGACAGGGGCCGGACGTTCTCATCTCGATAAAGAGGGTGTGATGGGTGTATAGTAACCTGGATCAAACGATCAATTTAACGAGCGAATTATGAGGCACATTGTTTGTATGCGATAAGGAGCAAGTGTAAACAATTCCCAGTCTATGACAAGGTTGGTTATTGCAAGCACACCGCGGGTGAGACCGGCGTCATAGCGTGAGAACGTAAGCAAAGGCGCTTGGATTTGGAAATCTTTGAATTTCGAGCTGCTCCGATTAAAGATTTCTTGTCGCTTGTCCCCAACCCCAACCACCACCACTCCGTCTTTTTTCCTCAGACACATGGCCTCTGCCCTCCGTTCTGCTGTGCGGCTCCAGGTGCGTTCTTATCATCGGCCATATACAACACCGCTGACATCATTATCAGGCTCGCCAGACACAGGCGTTCTCCCGCGCGTCGTTTGCGGCTCGCACGTACGCGACGTCCAAGCCCCAGACCCTCAAGGAGCGCTTTGCCGAACTCATCCCTAGTGAGATCGAGAATGTGGGCACACTATCGGGCTTGAATGCACGATGCTAATGATCAATAGGTCAAAGCCATCCGCGCCGAGCACGGAAAGAAGGCGTTTGGACAGGTCGTCGTCGACCAGCTCTACGGGTGAGAGAGGTATCTATCCTTCCTCAACCTGTCCTAACGTTTCCGCAGCGGTATGCGTGGTCTGCCTGCTCTGATCTGGGACGGTACGTCACGCGGTATCATCGGCTGATCGGGCGTCACTCATTCCTTCCCCAGGCTCTGTCCTCGACGCTGAGGAGGGTATCCGTTTCCGTGGCAAGACCATCCCGGAATGCCAGGCTGAGCTCCCCAAAGCACCCGGCGGGTCTGAGCCCCTTCCAGAAGGCTTGTTCTGGCTCTTGCTCACCGGTGAAGTCCCCACCCAAGAACAAGTCAAGGCACTCTCTGCCGAATGGGCCGCCCGCGCTGGTCTACCAAAATTTGTTGAAGAGTTGATCGACAAGTGCCCGAATACACTCCATCCCATGACGCAATTCTCTATCGCCGTCAACGCGGTAAGTTGTAAAAATTATTTGTAGATCAGGGTCCAAGGAGTCTTAATTAGTTCATCCGTCTAGCTCAACCATGATTCCGCCTTCGCCAAGGCTTACCAAGATGGTATCTCCAAGAAGGAATACTGGGGACCAACCTTTGAGGATTCGATGGACCTGTGAGTAAATGGTCAAGTGAGTCTTGCTCCATACTCACCAATTGACCGAAGGATTGCCAAGCTCCCGAACATTGCTGGCCGTATCTACCGCAATGTCTTTGGAGACGGCAAGCTCCCTGCTATTGATCCCGAAAAGGACTATTCGCACAACTTGGCCACTCTCCTCGGCTTTGGCGATAATGAGGGCTTTGTCGAGCTCATGCGTCTGTACATTACCATTCACTCGTGCGTATCAACTCCCTATCTGGTGTCCCCGGAATATTATCTCACAACACGTGTTAGTGACCACGAAGGTGGAAACGTCTCCGCTCATACCGGAAAGCTTGTCGGTTCGGCCCTTTCCGATCCGTTCTTGGCGTTCGGTGCTTCGTTGAACGGTCTTGCTGGGCCACTTCACGGGTGCGTCAGCCTTGACCAAGGATTATGACGAGACTAAATATGATTATTATACAGCTTAGCTAACCAGGAGGTCTTGACATGGTTGATGCGCATGCGCTCCAAGGTCGGAGAAGGAGCGACCGACGAGCAGATCAAGGAATACATCTGGAGCACGCTCAAGGGCGGGCAGGTCGTTCCCGGATACGGGCACGCTGTTCTGCGCAAGACTGTAAGTAGTCTCTTCGGCTCCAGCTCAAGGTGCTTGGGACGAACTAAGATTTCGTGGCTCTAGGACCCTCGTTACATGGCTCAGCGCGAGTTTGCGCAGAAGCATCTTCCCAACGACCCGCTCTTCAAGCTTGTCGGGCAGGTCTACAACATCGCACCTGGTATCTTGCTCGAGGCTGGCAAAGCTAAGAACCCCTGGCCGAATGTTGATGCTCACTCGGGTGTCTTGCTCACACACTACGGGTATGTTTGCTCTTTCTTGAATCCAGTCCCGCATATATAATGCTCGATTCGTCAACAGCCTCAAGGAGATGCAGTTCTACACCGTCTTGTTCGGTGTATCCCGTGCGTTCGGTGTGGTTGCCCAGCTCATCTGGGATCGTGCGCTTGGTGCGCCCCTCGAGCGTCCCAAGTCATACTCGAGCGAGGCTATCAAGAAGATGTTTGCCAACCGTTCGTAGACGAGATTCGTGAATCAAAAAGCAGTTGTTTGTGACTGTTCTTGTATGTAGCCATCTTGATATCCTACTTATATAATTTCCTTCATCACCACACGACTCTGTCTATAGCAACCATGTATATTTCCACGTCCAGGTTGGGCATCGGCTCAAGTCCAAAGTGAGCGATTTGACCCAAGTCCTTCGTGATTACCCCAAATAAAGGTCAACTAGGCTCTATTAACTGTTCAGTAGAGCTGCTTCCGGAATTAGCCTCAGTTCCATCTTTGTCTGTACCACTCGTGTCGGGGAGCTCTGGCGGCGTAAACTGCTCGTCTTGAAAAAAGGTAGCCGAGTATAGTTGGTTCAGGAACACCTTGAATAATATTCTGTTCGGGGCGTTTGGAGCACTGAAGAATAACAGACCCCGAGCGGAGCCTGGCTGTGCATTTGGAGGGAGTGGGTTTGTTGGATCGAGAGGAAACTCGTAGAATATGCTCTACGAATATCACACAGTCTATGTAAGAGGTAGTTCGAATCAACAGGAAATATAACAAAAACTCACTTGCCCTGTTGAGATGCGCCCGTGGAATACGTTGTAGTTCGACAAATCGGTATCTAAATGTGCTGTATCCACTATGATCTGCCCAAATGGCAGGTCGGATGAATATATTTCAAGAGCGGCCTCTCTCGACACATTCCGAAAGATATCTTTGTTTATCAAACGTGATGGCCATCGGGTCGTCTCGCTGAAACCCGGGTTAGACCTTACGCGAAAGCAAGCAGGATAGCCACAAAGCTCACATATCGTATCCGGATCCGCCCGCAGCGATAGCATGAAACTGGTACTGCGTTTCTGCATCTCCGTTCCGCCCTTGAACCTTATACACGATTTCTCCACTCCAAACTTGCTGCCCTGGTGTATTTCGTCTAGGTAGATCCAGTGCATGCAAGGCAGTAGGACTGGGGCTTTCAGATCCGTCAGGGTTTGCGTCGACACTCCGCCATAGTCTTTTGTTCGCACTTGGGCGTATTACTGGGTTGAAACCCAGTACCTCCCGAGTGCGTCCTCTGCCCCCTGACAAGGAGGATGAACTGGATGAAACCCGGTCGCACTCCCGGGTTTCAGGCCAAGATGCAAGCGGTGTTTGCCCCCGAGGGCCAACTGGCTCCCGGTGATCAACCGCTTCCATAGAGATAGGTTTGGGCCGCTCATTCTTGGCTCGTTTAGTACTGAAAGCCATCGATGGACCTTCGTAGGGGCGTTTGAGTAAATGTTTCGAGGGCTCATTTAGAGACGGCTTCGCATCAGGTCGGGGGGAGCGTACTACAAGTGGAGCGAGCGTTCTCATCTATTGGCGTCATAGTGATAATTTGGTTTGTGGGCCGGTCAGGGTGGATATCTGCTCACGTTTGCTGCCACTTGAGACGCAGTGGGGCGTTCTTTTGGTTCGTGTGCCCAACAACTTCTTAAAAGGGACCACAGTCCATCTCCATATGCGTTATTTGATGGCATATGCTCCTCAGGCCTCTTGGGGATATCTTTCGTGAAGACCTTGGCAATGTACAATGCATGGACTGTAATCGCCGTGTCGTTTTTATGGCGGAAGAGAATCAGTAGATAGGATTGAGGACGCATATAAAATCACTAAACTGGTTCTCAAATCAGAATATGGTAGCTTTCCACTAATCGTCTCCTGCAGGTTTGAAGTGAGCCCGGTTTGATTTGCAATCTATTCGAAGTGTTGTTACCAGTACGGTCTGTATGCAGCTTTTATTAAGCTGGGCGGTGTAGTGCAAACGGTCTGAGAAACTTACCATACCGAGCGAGTACACGTCGGCCTCTTGAGTATTCCCGCTTTGCCTCTGATCTATTACCTCTGGAGCCTAGGAAAATCATGAGACCAATGTGCATGATATTTCACAAATCCTAACCGTCCATCGAGGCGTGTTCCAGTTCTTCTGGGTCGTATCAGCAAACCCTAGTGTCCCGGACACTATTGCGTTACCAAAGTCGTTGATCATGGGAATGCCTTCATCCGAGACGAGAACATTCGACTACGGCCTGTGGATAAATAAGGTGGAACAGCCTTAAAAATGCATGCCTTACGCCCTTGAGGTCACCATGCACCTGCACGGATAGGGTCAGCATGTTATGAGGAGATAGGGTAGACTTACGATTCCAATGTTATGCAAGTACGCAAGGCCATCACACACCTGTGTGCTCTACGTAACCAGGCCCGTGAACGGAGTTCACAAACAAATGAAGGCAATGCTCATACCAGAGCGTGACGATCCAATTGTTGATGTTTGGCAATATAGAGAGGTAGGTTGCCATTGTCCATCCACAGTGATAACATTCGAAGTTGACCATTGAATTCTACTAGTCCAAGCAAAGGAAGTACGTTCGGATGGTGGCATTTAGACCACACGTAGAGCTCCCGTGCTGTACGCTACTATCCCATCAGTTAGATGGCGAGTGTGAAAGCGGGATGATTTGCCTTTGATATTTTACCGGCGTTGTTCTCAGGCTCGAAGCTGGATGGCAAACGCAAGGTTTTGATCGCGACACGAGTTCCGTCGAGTAGCTCCCCTCTATATATGTCACCAAAACCCCCAGTTGCTATTGGATGAGTCGTAATTGATGTAATGTTTAGCTGGCTTGTGAGGTTCTCGCAACCATGCGCTGTAAGATGACTGGCGATCACATGAAGTGGCTGAATGGAGACGGACTTATAACTATTCCAATTTTAGATGCCAGACGATGCGCTTACAGTGTCCACGTCGATAACTGCGTCCTGCGATGCCTGCGCGAGTAGGAGAATAAGTATTTTGATAGTATATTGGAGCACGTTTATCATGACTTGCTGGCTAAAGGCAATGCAAATATCGGCAAGTCAACTTTTTGGATCCTCGTAGCCGTTCATGCCCTACGGACCGACAGTAGAGCCAGTGGCCGGACTGTTCGGTGTACAACATTGATAACAATGGAGTAACTTACCTGAGTGCACATAAACGATAAGAGCCAACGGAGTTGCTAATATACAAAAATACTCACCTCACGAACCATTCCTAATTGCTCATGGGTCGTGTCCTTTAAAAGAATTGAGGGGGGATTGATTTCAATAAGATATGACATTGCGAAGGTGATGGGTTGGGTAAGTTACTGAACAGGGAGACGCGCTCGGCGTTAGAATTTAATTCGTCATACACAAGTAGATTGCCGACTCGATCGAACATGGCTCTGAGGTAGATGCGATCACTATAGAAAAGACCAGTGACCGGGCTGTGCCTAACAATCGAACGCAGCAGCTTCGGTAATTGCACGGATTTCGTCAGGTTTGTTTTTAGATAGATGTTTGTCGTCGCACTAAATAATGTAGATTTCGCCAGGACTGTGTTTTCGACTGCCGATTAAATTCAGAGTAAAACTCTGCTAATCTCGGAGAGTCGATGCCCAGGTTTGGTGCGTGTACACCCACGCCTTGATGGTTGGCTCAGTTGCTCGCGATTCTGATGATTTTATGAACTCGAAAGTGACGAGTCTAACTATGCGTACTTGATGTTATTTTGCGAGATCAACTAGTCAGTGAGAGGACACAACATCACGAGTCGCCAGAAGCGTACGATGGGGGGGGGGGTGGCAGGGAGATGTGGAGGAGACGTCTACACATGAGCGTGACCGCGTGTGGTCAGCGTTTGGTACGAAAGTTTGCGTTCGTGCGTGCTTCACATGATTTGCCGTAGTACTCACCTGGCTCCTTGTCTGATATGAGCCCTGTTCACCAACTAGCTACAGTAGACTTTCGTTTGATGCTCGTTGACGGGCCTTAAGCAATCGTCTGCTCCGCAACGAACCCTTATGTATCGTCCTCGCAGTGTTCCACAGTCTGTTTGGTGTGCATATTGGGTTTAGGAACACACCTCGGAAAGCCTGATTCAGCTATGGCTGCAGTCTCTCTCACTTGCGACTAGCTACTGGTTGCGACCCACAATGAACCCCCCGAGTTGCAACCACACTAATTGATTCTTGCCTCTCATGCTAGGTCTACAGGATGTGGTTCACTGTTGGATGTAAGTGGTATCACGAGCGCATTGAGCATCGAAAATGATTGCCCGATTGGGTGTCTACGCTATAAATGTTAACCGGAATGTATTGATTGCTCGCCGTTATCTAATGCGAATTCTATGTTTCGATCGAAAAATTATTGCGAAGAGTACATATATGCTATGGCGAGAAAGGAAGTGCACAAAAACCCGGAATTATAGAGGATTGACCACCTTGCTGATCTTGTTGGTGCCAGAATTGTTGAACTACGTCGGAGACGACTAAACCGAGTTTAGATACGGTACGTTCGTTGGGATCTGCCTCATCGTGGTAACTTAGTCAACTGAAAGACCCGCGGGAGACGCGTTACGGAGCCAAATAGGTAAGAAAAGGGAGCGGTGCTATATGCGTTGTGCGAGCGTCGCCACAACGAAGCCAAATAGATAAAACGAGTGTATGCATTAGATTAAGTCTGTATGTAAAAGCAACAAACAAAATTAGGGGGACGGCTGTAGGAGAGTCCGGAAAACATGTCCTGATGGACATATGAGCAGTCACTCGGTGGCTAGGGACTGTGGCTATGATCAAGCAACATGCCGGGTCTTTGGCCGTGCGTTACATTTGGCTTGGCATTGGGGCTGACCTTGGACGACATTGGAGTTGGGGCCGGTTGAGTGCTAGCTCCAGCAATCGTTCCGTCCCCAGAGGCCATTCCCTGCAGACCCACCCCGGGTATCGGGTTTGAAAGCCGAGCACCAAGCATGTTGTTCAATGCGTTTGGTGGCTTGCCACGTTCCGCCCCTGCTTCGGCCAATCCAGTACGGGTACCGGCAACAGCACCTGGTGGACTATTTCCACTTCCTCGTCCAGCTCCGGCGCTCACGGCTGGCGCCTCTATGTCGTCGCCAGCGTCTGCACCAGGCAACACTAGACCCGCTCCTGGTTCGGCGATGGGCCATATTCCGCTACAACTTGCCCCATTCGCACTTGTAGCGCCGTTCGTATTGTTCCCCATTAGTCCCGGCCCAGCAGGCTGCCCACCTCGACAGAGCGCGGGTGGACATGGCTGCTGTAGGAACACCTTGAACAGGATTCGAGCTGGCGCAGTCGGTATGCTAAAGAACAACAGGCCTCGAGCGGAGCCGGGCTGGGCGTTCGGAGGAAGCGGGTTCATCGGGTTGTGGGGGAACTCGTAGAAGATACTCTTCAAGCCATCTACATTTCAGACGCGCTAAAGACAACTGAAACCGTTACTCACATATCCAGCTGTGATGGCTTTATGAAATACTGCGTGTTTTTGTTGGTCCGAGGCTGAATGCATGGGGTCGATTATGATCTGTCCAAACGGCAGAGGTGATACATAGAGCTGCACGGCTGTTGGCCTTGGGAGTGCCTTGAATCCGGTCGTATTGACTAGGCGAGGTGGCCACTTGTCCGACTCGCTGCATCTCTGTTCAACACCCGAGATAGATGATAACTACAGCTAATCATCGACTCACATGTTATGACCTGGACCACCTGTAGCGATAGCATGGAAATGTAACTGGGCAGGAGATTGGTCGTCTTGTTCTTGAAGCAGGTACATAATCTGGCCTTTCCACGCCTGCCACTGTCCACTGGGGTTCTGACTAGGAAGGTTCGGGGCCTGAGATCCACTTGGATTGGCGTCGATATTCGGGTTTTGTGGTACAGATGTGTTCGGGTTTTGGGACGTGTTGGTAATCGGAGCCGACTGTCTACCCATGTTTGGATTTTGCTGAATAGCCGTGTTCATATTCTGCGGCGATGCTTGCCGGGGTATTGCACCCACGGGCCGACGAGTCCCCGTAACTCGCTTGGAGGTCCCATGGTTCCGGGGTTGCTGAGGGGTAGAAACAACGTGTTGAGGCATAGCAAGAACGTGGGTCCGGGGAGTGTTTGCGACATGTGCTTGGGGAGTTTGAGCCGCATAGTGAAGTGTACCCATTTTTTGAGCCAGAGGTGGCGTTGAAGGTGCCAGGAAATTCAGAACTGGGATGCCAAGCCGACCGCGAGAGGGTCTGAGCGCAGGTCGAGGGGAGTCGTGCTTAGGGCGCTTAGATGCACTAGCCGGTGAGCATTGCTCAAGAGAACGTTTAGCACCTATATTAGGCGTATGAGCCTCCGATAAGTGCACCGTGCGACCTTGGCCGATAGGTTTAGTCTGGTTGTCTGAACCTAATCTTCTCATCTATTGGACCCATTTTCTAAGTCTAGCACCAGGAATAAATTTATGTGCTCACTTCCATGACCACTCCAGACGCGTTGGGTCGATGATTTGGTTCATAAGCCCAGCAATGGTTCAAAAGTGACCATAAACTGCGTCCGTACTGGGTGCTCGAAGGTATGTACTCTTCGGGTTGTGCAGAGACCTCCTTTGTAACGGCTTTTGCTAGATATATTGCATGGACTGTTTTCCCGATGTAACGCCGCACCAATAACATCAGTAAGTTCAACTGTAGCTATCAAAGTACTCAACTGCTTTTCTTCTCGTGGTAAGGCGTTTTCCCAGTAATTGTCTCCTGCGTGACAGTCCTCACATTCAGATTAGATTCTATCTCATTTGGATTATTATTACCAAGATGGTCTGATATTCTGTTAGCTTAGATGAGACAGAAAACCTGACCGTAACACATACCATCCCGAGTGAATAGACGTCTGCCTCTCGAGTATTCCCGGTTTGCCTCTCATCCATCACTTCTGGAGCCTAAATCCACTTAGACTGTGATTAACTTATAGCCTGTAACCAGATGCCTTACTGTCCACTGTGGTGTATTCCAGTTCTTTTGTGTTGTATCAGCGATCATCAGGGTTCCGTGATGGACGGCGTTGCCGAAGTCGTTGATCATAGGAATGCCTTCGTCTGATACAAGAACATTGGACTGTGGTTGGTAGATTAGGTGGTGTAAGAACGCTTCTGAAACGTGTATCTTACCCCCTTGAGATCCCCATGCACCTGCGGCAACCTCAGATTCAGTAAATGTACTTGCAACTATCGATCAATAGACGCACAATTCCAATGTTATGTAGGTACACAAGACCCTCGCATACCTGTATGCTCTACCAATATCCAGCAAAGCACTTAAGAAATCGAGATCATTCAAAAACAGCTGGGATACGCACCAAGGCGTGACGGTCTAGATCGCTATGTCTGGCGATGTATGAAGGCAGGTTGCCGTTGTCGATCCATAAGGACACCATCCGAAGCTGACTGTTAAATTCAACCAGCCCAAGCAAGGGCAGCACATTGATATGTTGGCATTTCGACCACACATATAGCTCTCGCGCAGCACGCTATGGCTTATTAGCTATATTGAAAAGCAGAAATATCGCTACAAGGCGCCTCACCTTAAGAAGTTTACCCACACTCTCCTCTGGATCGTAGGACGCTGGCAAACGCAGGGTCTTTATCGCAACCCTTGTCCCATCCAACAGTTCCCCTTGATAGACATCGCCAAACCCACCGGAAGCTATAGGACGGCTCGTAATTGACAGAGAGTTTAACTTGCTCGTAAGGTTTTTGCAGCCACGCGCTGTGAGATGGCCAGCGATTACATGTGGCGGCTAAACGCTGATCATGATGATTCTGAGAATTCGGTATTACGATGGATGCTTACGGTATTTGCGTCGATAACTATATCACGCGATATCTGTGTACCCGGGTACCAATACTTGTTTGCCGAGTCGTTGAAGCGTATTGTTTTACAGCTTACCAACTAAAAGTACAACATCAACACCGGTTGATCAGTTTTTTTTATCAATCAGAGTTGCGCTTGCTTTGCAAGATCAGCCGGGAGATAGCTTCCATTCCAATGCAGAGCTCACTAGCGATGTAATAACCCACCTGGAAACGTAAATCAATGAAAGCGAACGGAAGGATCGTACGAGGAGACACGAACATCTTCAGTAACCTCTAGCACGGCCTCGGCCACATTCTTCAAACAGTATGAGTGAAACCCATTAGATCGGCGAAAACGGGTGCAGAATCCATCGACGGACCATGTTCTAGGAGGCTGAAGTCGACGATGCTTCAGCTACCCTGGCTGAATACACTCGATACCAAAAAAAACTGAAATTTGCGCGATCGAGCGTGTGGCGAAAAATGGCCGTGACTCAATAGCGTGGCTTTTAGGTTGCAACCTCCAGCGACGCTCAAGGCACTGTGGCAGGGAAAGCAACAAGCGCCGGGGGCTGCGCGCTTGTTGTGTTTTGTTGAACCTTCTGGCACATGTCCTGAGCTCGTCCGACCTCAGCTCCTCAATCGAATAAGCTAAATAACCGGTAGCCAATGCGATGTATTGCCGTACGTTACCGATGAAAATAAAACACCGGTCATACGCGTTCTTTAAAAGCCGTATAGGTTCATGGATCTATCTGATTTCAACCTCAAGGCAAGATGCACGTCAATTGGAATCTACTGCCCCCGTTTTTTCAGCTTGGCCTCGAGTCGATTCACGATCCACCTCTAAACGACTGGTCAAGGTGTAGGTGGTCGCCTCGTTTGATCCAGGATCGTTTCATTAACTTAAGTTTAAGATACGGCGAACGGGGGAAGTGCTTGGGGAGATGCCTTCAAGAAGGCGAAAGATGTGGTTGCGCAGATGACACTTGAAGAAAAGGGTAGGAATGAATCAACTTTGAACGACCGTGAAACGAATAACAAATTCTGGTTAGTAAACCTCACAACTGGGTTGGGCATGTACACCCCCTGCGCAGGCAACACGGGCGCGATACCCCGGCTCGAAATCCCTTCATTTTGCCTGCAAGATGGCCCTACGGGTGTCGTGAGTCGGTAGCAATTTGGATGCAATCAGGTGTAAAGTAACCTTGGATCTGATAGCGCCCAGCCGATTTTGCGTCTCAATTTCCTTCCCAAGTCACAGTCGCAGCTACATGGGATCGAGATCTTATCTATTCACGGGCCTATGCAATTGGGTCCGAATTTAGAGACAAAGGCGTGCATGTGGCTCTCGCACCTGTTACTGGCGGGCCACTCGGTCGGTCTCCCTTGGGGGGACGAAATTGGGAAGGATTCAGCGCCGACCCATATTTGTCAAGCGTTGGATCGTATCTCAGCGTAATCGGGTACCAAGATGCGGGCGTGGTAGCAACAAGCAAGCACTATATTTTATACGAGCAGGAAACCCAAAGGAACCCGTATCGGCCATGGCCAGCATATAATGTCACCGTGCATCCAACACCTATTTCTTCTGATATCGGAGATGTGCGTAACACCCATTCCTTCTTTTCGAAATTATTGATTTCTAGGGCAGGCTGCACTACATGAAACGTACCTTCTCTCCTTTGCCGAAGCTGTGCGAGCGGGTACTGGATCTATTATGTGCTCCTATAACCGCATCAACGGCTCTTATGGTTGTGAAAGCCCAGATACGCTCAATCGGATCCTCAAGGGAGAACTCAATTACCAAGGATACGTTATGTCTGACTGGTTCGCACAATGGACAAACGAAAGCGCTCCTCTCGGTGGGTTGGATATGACAATGCCTGGAACTGGGTTTTGGGGCGCCAAGTTGGTCGAGCTTGTTGAGAGTGGAGATGTCCCCAAGACCAGGCTTGATGATATGGCAAGGCGGATTTTAACGCCATACTATGCGCTAAGCCAAGATACGGACTATCCACCACTTTCTTTCAACACCGGCGGAATTCACAACAAGCAATACGTATCAACGCTTCAAGGAAACCAGCATCTGAACGTCCAGCGGGATCATTACAAGCTTATCCGAAAGATTGGGGAGGAGAGCGTTACCCTGCTGAAGAATGAACGGTCAGACCGTGGCGGATTGCCTCTGAAGGCGCCTCGGTTCTTGGCTGTGTTCGGACAAGATGCGGGCCCGAACCCGGCAGGGTTACTCGTATGTGGACCGACGAATCTGTGTCCTGGAGAAAGCAAAAATAACGTTCGTTTCATACCATATTCCGGAAGTAAGGTACTCAATAGAATGGCTGCTGCAGGGAACAAGCTCAGTGGGAGGGGGTTCGGGCGCAACCTTTGCTCCGTACATTGTCACGCCTCTTGAAGCTATCCAAGCTCGTGCAAGGCGTGATGGCACTCAAGTCAATTGGTTGTTGGACGACTTAAACCTTGAGACCGCCGCTGCTAACGCATTAGTCGCTGATACTTCTGTCGTATTTACGTACGCCTACCAAACCGAAGGAAACGACCGAGACGATTTAAGGCTATGGAGCAATGGTGACGCGCTAATTCAAACAGTCGCCCGAAATTGCAATAATACTATAGTAGTAATCCATTCGTGAGTAATCTAACCCACTAGTCGCCGAGCTGAACTAAGACTACTATTTACGTTCTTTTGGATGAACGAAGTGGTCAGCAGGTGTTGTAAGTCACCTCACCTCTAGTTTCTGCCTTTTCTGAATCCCTTCAGGATGGAGGGTTGGATTGAGCACCCGAACGTTACCGCCGTTTTGTTTGCATATTATCCAGGGCAAGAGACAGGTAATGCGATCACAAGCATTTTATACGGCAAAACGAATCCTTCAGGCAAAGTAGGTTGCAATTCGAGTGTACCATAGCCGCTTTACTGAGATTTTTCAGCTCCCATTCACTCTCGCCAAGTCTACAAACGACTATCCCACGAATGGGATCTATAATGGAAACGACACCGACCCTCATATTTCATTTGACGAAGGCAATCTGGTCGACTATAAGTGGTGAGAACCTAGGTGATATCATCTCGGATCGTAAGTTGAACTAGATTCCAGGTTTGATGCCAAGGGCATAGAACCGCGTTTCGAGTTTGGATTCGGATTGAGGTACGCACCATGTGGCTATAATTGTGGGCGCATATAGCAAGTGCTAATGGCACTTATTCAGCTATACAACGTTTTCTTACGGCAAAGTGAAGGCTCGCCATACACCGGGTAAACCGCTTGATGGTACCGATCCTAGCTAGGCTTGCACTCCAGATGCTAAATAACGTTACAGGCATTCAGCTCACCAACGAGCCATTTGACGGGAAGGGAACACTTTACGATGTTTCTTGGACCATTAGCGTAGAAGTTACCAACACAGGTTCATTTGATGGCTGTGAGGTTGCTCAGCTCGTAGGTTTTCGGTTTCAGCATCGAATAAAATGAGTCTAACAACCTCATTTATACCCAGTATATCTCTTACCCTGAAGATCAGAAATCGCAACCGCTTCGTTCACTACGTGGTTTCGACAAGTTATGCCTGTCTGTTGGGCAAACTAAGGCCGCCGTTTTCAAGTTGCGTCAAAAGGACACGGCAGTTTGGGATGTAATTCGGCAGACTTGGACGGTACCGCACGGGGCATTTAGGCTCTACATAGGGGGTAGCAGTCGTGAATTTCCCCCGGCGGTACTCAATATCTATATGCGAATCCCCTAAGTCGCTTCGAGGTTAACATCCTATGCGACCGTATATTTGTTAGTTGAGCTGTATGGAATGAAAAATTTGACATATGTACAGACTATATGCGATCTCCACTCGACTTTCGTCATATTTGAGGCAAAGTTTCGCGGGATAAGTAGATGCAAGGCTCGATTCATTTGTACATCACTGAGTTCAACCTAATCATGAGTTAAACTTGCGATCGGCTAACGGCCAGTAATGGTCGTTGAGAGCGTGCTAGCGCGCCACTTGGGTCGGTCTGTGGCGCATATAGGTCCTGTGATTTCAGAATCTCCTGGCATTTCCGGCAAGGCATAATAGCAGTTCCTGAATATCCGTAACATGTAATAGAGATGGCTAGAGTTATTTGGCTATTATGTGCTTGGTTTGATCTGCTGTCGCGAACGAGTGTGGTTAACCGACGATTTAGGATCACAAGCAGGTTTTGGCCAGAGGCCTAATACCAGTATTAATGAGCCATTTGATTCGCCCAAGTAACTTGCTGTTGAGTCCCTATAGCTAGAAACTGGGAGTTTGATACTATTGATCCACACCTTGTGTCAACTACAAAGATATCCCAAAAATCAATGAATGTTGCAACGGCCCACGTCCGCGACAACACTCGAACTACACGCCAGGAAAAATATGAAAATTTTATCATTCTTCATATTGAAGCTGGTCGAGATATTTGTTCCAGCAGTTTTCGTATCCCACGGTAACCGTCAGCATCAACACCATCTTTGGGGCACATTAATCCGAAGGTCTGACCAGGCCGGCAAAGCTCAGCCGGACACTGTTGTTTGATAAATGCTTTGAGAAATATTCGACTCGGATCATTCGGTATGCTAAAGAGGATTACTCCTCGAGCGGAACCCGGTTCAATAGTGGGTAGACGTGGATCTGCGTAGAATATTGACTACAGGCCGTATGCGCTCAGTTTATGTCTTAAGTTAGCCCTCAAGGAAAGCATACTAACATGACCTGCCATAATAATCTTTCGGAACATCGCGTAGTTTGAATAACCCGGGGCTACATGTGATGGGTCGATTAAATGTCCAGTTGGAAGGTTGCTTGAGTATAAGCGAGTGGCTGTGGCTCGCGTCATTGGTGTAAACCCGGCTGTGGTCGCCCATTTTTGTGGCCAGCGATTCAAGCCACTGTATATGATTGTATCAAGCTGTTCTTTTTTGTCTGAAATTTTGCTACTTACATATCTAAATCTGGCTCGCTCTGAATAGTAACGTTGAATTTCAACTGCACCGGTGCACAGTCGTGTTTCGTTTGAAGAGAGTAGTAAATTTCACCATGCCATTTTTGTATCACGAAGTTCCCCTGAGCTTTTTTCATCTGTGCGGGATACCGATTAGCCCCTCGCTCGCAATGGCTAACGCGCATACCCACATCCTCTGCCACTTGCGATGCCTTTGGTCGCATCTCTGGCTCATATAGCCAACAACTCTTTAGAAGCGACCATACACTGTTCCCGTATTGGTTACTTGGTATTACGTCTTCTGGCCTCAGAGGTATATCTTTAGTCACAACTTTTGCGACGTATATCGCGTGAACTATCGTATAACAGAAATTTTGTTGGTTGACGAGGGCGATATCAAGTAGGAAGTGGCTCACCATTCGTCTTTTCTGAATAAGGTATCTTTCCAGTGATTATTTCCTGCGTAGCAATTGTTAGCTCATGTAGAATATTCAGACATCTGGGTTGCTCTACCAAGATCGTCTATATGATATTACGCAGTCAGAGAGCGACTTTATGGTACTGTTAGATTGGTCGTACCATCCCAAGCGAGTATATATCTGCCTCCAGGGTGTTTGTATTTTGTCTCCCGTCCATCAGTTCTGGAGCCTTGGTATTATATGCGTGTGAATAAATTGATTGCTTTTGAATTATATCGTCCTACCGTCCATTGTGGGGTGTGCCAATGCTTTTGTGTCGTATCTGCAACTAGCTGTATGCCACTACGCAACACCGCGTTGCCGAAATCATTGATCATGGGGATGCCGTCTTTGGATACGAGTATATTGGACTGCGGTTCGGAAATCAGCGAACAGTCCATCCACGTTGTATCACGTTCTTGCATACCCCTTTCATATCTCCGTGCACCTACACTCACGATGTATAAGCTAAATATGACAGTGGGGTAACGGAGAACCGCCTACTATGTGATTCTTGTGTAGATATGCTAGCCCATTACATACTTGCGTGCTCTGTGATCAAGGTCTCAGTATATGCTATTGAATAATTAAAAGAAGTGGCCATACCATGTCATGGCGATTAATGTTTGGGTGCTTGGCAAGGTATGAGGGTAAGCTGCCGTTGTCCATCCATAACGATGCCATGCGGAGTTGAGTCTGAAATTCAACTAGCCCAAGCAACGGCAATACATTACGATGGCAACACTTTGACCACACGTACAGTTCACGAGCCGCTCGCTAAGATTGTGTGATTTATGGCGTGACTTTAAATACAAGCGGTTTACCTTCAGCATTTTGCCGGCGTTTTCCCCAGCCTCGGTACCAGATGGTAATCGCAAAGTCTTTACGGCGACGCGAGTTTTATCAAATAAGTTTGCCTGATACACATCCCCGAATCCACCAGTCGATATCGGATAGGTGGTGAGCGACGAAGGATCGAGTTGACCTGTAAGATTTTTGCAGCCATGCGCTGTGAGATGGATGGTAATCTCGCGTATCGGCTAAATTCGGAAAGACCGAGGGTCATCTAATAGGTTGACAGAAATAAAAGATAGAAGCACACAGTGTGGCTATCAATGATCGCATTTTGACGGTTCTTCCAAGGTAAACAAGTCAACGGGGATTCTTCATGTGATGGAGGGGCTTACAGGTAGTTTGCTCTCCAATACGTTGTTTGCGGTATTCTTTCGTTAGGAACGTACTTTACATTAAAGTAATATCCAACTTAGGTAAGCACCCACCCTGGGCATGAACTAAATCTCGAGCTGATCAACGCAGTATACATAAAATGATCACAGTTACTAACCTCCTGTATGCGAAAAGAGACGGTCAATGTCGTCAACAAACCATTCTACCAACAACAGGCAAGGCGACCAGATTGATACATACCATAGCTTGACACGAATGTTTATTCGTAGTAGAGTCGTCGTTGGGTGCTGGTAGTGGTGAAGGGCGGTGCCAGGTTCCCAGACTACCCATGATGAGCTGATCACCTCATGTTAACAATAGGTACTAATCTAAGCGCTAGCATGTCACCTGTTTCGTTTCTAGACAAGGGCGTCTAATCTTACTAATCGACCATTCTGAGTCCATTTAGGTTTCCTTGAGGTGCATACAATTGGAGAATTGCTGCTCATACTGATAATCCCATTCGCATTTACTGGGTCACGTCAAATTAGAAACGACTATTCATCCCGCTTTCCGCGATTTTCTGTACTTCACTCTCGTCGAGTCCCAGCCCAAGCGGAGGAGAAGCCATCAGTAATGCGTATTCAGATATGAGATTTGTCCTAAACGGAAGTATATCATCCGTCTATGAATTTTTCAGCTGGTTCCTCTGGTGAAAATTAGTCACTCGAGCTTACCGAGATCGCCAATGGGTGATCAGCTTTCATGTACCCAAGTATGTGATGCGCTTCGAGCGATAGCACGGTTTTGCATCTATATCAGGAGCATTTGTCGAGTTAATGTCTCATGGGGACTAAACCGAGACGTTAACGTACAGCAAGTTGGAACTAAGGCATATCTCGACCGCATGCTGTCGATTCAGCACTATGAGTTGAGTTGCCGCATCCAAGAAAGTCGCATGGCCAAGGCGGGCTCTGCAGCCTGCTGGAAGAAGTTCCAATAGGTCCATCGTGTCCTGGATTGTGTTTTCGGGAGTCTGGGTGCGATGTCAAGTAGGGGCTAGGTAGGATGGATAGTAAACTTCAAAGATGATGGCTCATACCTCCGCAACATGCAACGTCAAGCCCAGACCTGCCTCTCTCGCACGTACCAGAGGAGGCCCAAACACGGATACATCGTTCGCCTGCCGAATTATGTTCGAGAAAGATCTCAATACAGGAAGGCTTGATTTCAACTCACGGTAGGGCTCCCACAGAGGTCAACGCCAACTACTCGTCGCCCTTCATTCTTCATCTTTATCGCGATGTCTACCACTTCGTCCGCGACGGCTCGGTCCATCCGTCGATCTATGCTCACGATCATGGCAGCCCGGTCGGCAGGATATTTTTCTACTTCGTCAAGTACCGTTTGCACTAGCCAGACTAAGGTTAGAACCTAACTTCAGAGCATCTTACATATACGTACCATATTCCGTTCTAGTCATTTCTGGTGTCTCTCTTGGTGTAGACCTTAATTCCAAGTAACTGCACTGTGCCACAGCTGGTGCACCCTCGACCCCGCTGATCGAGGGCTTCGGCTTTAAAAACTCTCTCAACACAGCCTGAGTTGCTATACCCAAAGAGTGTACGTTGCTAGTCAAAGCATAGATAGCGGGAAATAGTCCAAAAAAATCGTTCACATGTTCCAATTTGACACCATTGGCAAGGTCTTTTATCAAAGCTGCAAGTTCTGAAGATGCGGCAGAGCCATCCGGTACATGATTCCTAGCAAGCTGCTCTAGGCACGACAAAGGAATGGAGCCGTTCAGATGGGCATGCAACTCGGCTTTGGGAAGAGACTCTAGAAACAGAATCTGAGCGGGTGTAAGACTAGCCAGTGCAAGACTAGAATAAGTCATCTTTTATATAAAATTTTAGGTTTTGGATTAACGACTTGTTTCCTCGGTGGTGGTGGTCTGGGAGTGAGTCAGGAAGTGGCTGGCAGGTGACATCTCTAAACGGCCCAATCTGTAAAATCGAGTCAGACGAAATGTGTTTCACAGGAAGTGTGGGTGAGCTACACGTGACCAGCCGGTTGATCTTCCGCATCCCACCAACCACTTTTGAAAGCAACGGGGCCCCCGAGTCTCGCTGATTAAATTTAAACCGAATAAATTTGATGTACCAAGGACCATAGGCTCCTGCTTGCCATCCGCTATACTTCTGTAGGTCAACTAGGCATTTGTAGTTATAGCCATTTAGGTGAGTTTTGATCAAACTGTAAGTCCTTCATGCGTGTATTCATAAACAGTGCTACAAGAGCCTCAACCATGCTGCGAACTCCACTAGCGAGAATACTTCCTGCAGCACATCTGCGACTCCGATCGTGCCGAGAAGCCGGCCCTTCATTGGCTTTTCTTAGTCGCCTCCAATCCACTCATGCTGTTGCCGCATCCTCTTCTTCCGAACAAAAATCCTCTTTCAAAGAGTTCTTTCTTTCAAACCCACGCCTTCATGCGTCTTCCTCTACTCTCGACATCGCCGATATGTCCTTACGAAAGGGCAAATCGAGAGCATTTGATGTCGATGTCGATTCGGATATGTACCCGGAGCCTGCTCTAAACCCCACTCGAGTATCTTCAGATACGCCATCGCCGACTGCCATCCCTATCTCGCCCTATCCACCACCAAACATTCCTCTAACAGCATACACACCCATCCCTGCGCTTACTCTCAGATCTCGTCTTAAAATATACACTCAGCTCTCCAAGTCCCGTCTTACGACTTTGGTTGTCCTCACCACCATGTCAGGTGTCGCGCTCTGCCCTCTACCAACCACCGTTCCGGTTCTACTTGCGACGGCCGCCGGAACTGCACTGTGTTCAGCCTGCGCGAACACATTCAACCAGATCGCTGAGGTTCCATTAGATGCTCAGATGGTGCGTACTCGTACTCGACCACTCGTAAGGCGAGCGATCACTCCCGGGCATGCTGCTGCGTTTGGCCTCATTTCGGGAACTACAGGTGTTGCTCTCCTTGCTGCGTGCGTTAATCCTTTAACCGCCGCGTTGGGAGCATTCAACATATTCCTATACTCGGGCGTGTACACGTATATGAAACGACGAAGCATACTCAACACTTGGGTTGGAGCAGTCGTTGGCGCTATACCGCCTCTCATGGGCTGGGCTGCCTGCGGAGGACACCTGCTCCCGTCCGCAGACCACCCTCTCACATATGTCTGGCCGTCTACTGCCATTGATGCTCTTCCGCTAGACAATCCCCTAGCTGCCGCAACCCTCTTCGCGTTTTTATTTGCTTGGCAATTCCCTCACTTCAATGCCGTCTCGCATTTAACCAGGGCAGGGTATGCGCAGGCTGGGTACAGGATGTTGTCTGTGCTGAACCCTCAACATAATTCACTGGTCGGGTTCCGATACGCGCTAGCATTTATTCCCATCTGTTCGGTCATGGCACCGCTGAGTGGGTTGACGACCTGGTGGTTTGCACTTACGAGTCTTCCGTTTAACGTCGTACTCGCACATGGTGCCTGGAGATTTTGGAAAGAAGGGAGCGAAAAGGCGGCGAGACAAGTTTGGAGGCAATGCCTTTGGTACTTGCCCGTCATGCTCGCATTGATGATGGCTAGCAAACCTAGCCTGAATTGGTCGAGTTCGATCAAACGAGCATTGGGATACGAGACGGAAGAGCAAAATACTGTAGCAGTAGCATGAATAAAATTATCTATGTGATAATGCACTACAAAACATTACACCAGGGTATGAAACATCGCGAGTATCATGACGCGGCAGCCGCCTTTTTCTTTCCTCGTAGAAGCTTGAGCAGAGCCTTTTTATCCGTCCCAGCACCCGAAGCCGGCGTCATTGGCGTATCTCCAGCGGTCGTTGCCTGCTTCTGCGCCCTCTCCAGTCGTACTGACTCTAGCCGAGCTTTTAGTCGCGCCACACGATCATCCGCCTCCTCCTGTGCAGCCTCTTCGTCCCGTAACCGGTCCATGATAAGCTCCCGCTCCTCTTGTTCTAGCCTCTGGCGTTTCTGAGCCTCGGTCTCCTCTGGTTCTTCTTGTGCGCCCTCGCCGTCAGCAGCGCCTGTCACCCCAGCAGGGAAACCATCAGCCTGATTGTTGAATAGCTCTGGTTCGGCCATGGTCGTAGCTTGTTCGTACACATCGGCGGTGTTAGTTTTAAGGGCAGGTTGAAGTACAGCTTTGGCGAACGCAGCGAATTCGTCGTCGAGGGCGGATGGTGGATTGGTAGAGGTTGCAGGCATAGGTTCATCAGCATCTTCGTCATCCTCATCACCGCCGAGATTGGGTGGCGCCCGAGAAGGATCCGAGAAAAAGTCTGCGGGAAACCCGCCGCCAGTCGCTGGCGCTGGAGTCGCACTGGGAGGTGCAGGTTCTGGCTCGTCCGTCCGCCTCTTCTTTCCCTCGACATCTTCGTCCACCTCGAGAGTCTCGGCCTCCTCCTCCATCTTTCTCTTTCTCGCCCGCTCCTTTTCCTCCTCTGCGCGTAACCTAGCAGCTTGAGTGCGGTGAGCCTTGCTGCCGACGTGACCGTCCCACGCATGCGGTTTTATAGGAGTGCCGCATACCGCACAGCGAAGCTGACCAGAAGAGTTGTAGAGCGCTAGTGGGTGGTTGATACGTTTTTCAGATTCGGCAGCTTTGGCTTTGCGGAGCAGAGAGCGGGCGTCAGACATGATGGCTCAGGCAGCGGGTCACGTGGAGGAGCGTGATTAGATAACCTGCTGGAAACAGGTTCTAGACAGCACCACCTCCTCCAACTGCCTCGACGTCTACCACCGCGAACAGTTCACCAATCTCATCTGTGGACCTATTCCATCTTCCATATATATGCGCTTTGCGATTCAATTCATTTTCTACAGCTATCGCCATTCTCCCAAATCTGCTGCGGTAACAAATACTCAAACTGTGTGAGTGTGCTGGTTTCTTTGGCACAGATCCAGACGGAGAATTCAAGGAATATATAGTGGTAAACGACTTATTTTGAATTCATCCATCCCCTAAAATCACAGATAGAGGTATTTACTAATCAAATATAACAATACATTGAACTTTGCTCTGTGACCCACCCAAAGAAAATCGAGTTCACTCCACCATAGCACTCATCAAGTGGACGTTCGATACATGAGTTGTGCGGCATATATTTGCCTAACGGTTGGGGGGCGGATATCCATCGGTATGCGTGGAAGGGAGTCACTTAATTGCCCTTGCGCGGATTGATGCGGCCTGACTTCGAGTCCCGCGACGGACGTTCTTTCCCCTCCACCCTTCCACCCATCTCTCCTCCCTCCCTTCCATTCCTCCACTCCATCACCGCAATCCACCTTGACGTCGCATCTTTTTTTGTTTTAATTCCGTAGGCATAGGTGGTTCCTCATGCTATCAGCCTCGAGCTTCGTCTTTGTTTTTAAACTTCGGGCGCGTACACTTCTAGTTCTGATTGCTCTTGCCCGAGCACATGACATTACTCGGGAACAGATACGCGCTGATTTCCAAGAGAAACCATAGAAGTGCCGGTCGGTGAACTCACAATGCCGCGTGTACGCAGACATTACTACCCAGAACCTTCATCTCCTAGCCCGCTCTCTATCGGCCTCTAACGGTTCCGCAACTTTCGCCTCCCCTCGAGTAGATGTCCTTCCTCGCCACTAGATTGTGGTACAAGTTTGACGTCGTTTGCTTGAATAAGCCTAAGAAATATCTTGGAAGTCATGGGTTATTGCATCGCATTGGCTTACTTTCTATTCGAAACCACCACCTTTCGCTACTTTATGTTTCGCGGCAGATCTACCTTTTGGAGACCGCTATCCGCTATTTCCGGTAAACAGTTCCTATCCAGTGCGTCTTACTCTCATTTCGTTAAGTCCATCTCAGTGCCTACTAACCTATCTTTCTTCGCCTCACCAGATATCAAATAACTCCTATCCGACAATCCACAACGCCAATAGAGTTCATCTGGTATCAATGTATTCTCTCCATTTGTGGCGCTCTCGAATGAGAGCGACTGCTCACTTTAGACACCTTTGAGGCTACTATCTAAGAAGCTTCTCATGATACCTCTATCAGATCAATATCGTCCCATTTTCCCAGGAACGTTCCCAAGGAGATACGGAGAATCCAGCTCTTTTAGCATTACCCTGGGGTAACCTAAGTGCTCTTGGTACTAGGTCATCAATGTCCGTTGATAATAATCGGGTTTCTGGACCGCGCTATGAGTTTCGGGTGAGTGGATTGCGCCCCTTGACCAGGACTTCTTCAAATCCTCGACCTCATGTGCAACCGTCTACCTAGATATGCGACGCTTGTGTGAATGAAAGATTAGCCCCCAGGTTATTTGGGCGATGGCGCCTTTCTTGCAAGTACTGTCAGTTATAGATCGCCTCTCCCATGCCAGTCGAGCTTCGTAGAGTCGTAGACAAGGGTAACATCAGGACTCATGAAGCACGGCCCAACCTATCCATCGGTATGCGTTGGGTGGAGTCACTTAATTGCCCTTGCGCGGATTGATGCGGCCCGACTTCGATCCCCACTGCGTCCACTCCTTCCTCCGTCTTCCACTTCCTCCCCTCCCCACTTCCTCCACTTCCGACTTCGACGCCGTTTTGTTTTGGTTTCGTCCACTTGACATTTCAAACTATTGTAGTTTACCTTGTCGTTTGCTTCGAGTTTTCATATTTATTTCAGACTTTCAAGCACCCGTAAAGTGACCTTTCGCCAGTATGTAGGGGCTTCGGCCTACCATGAACACAGACGCACATAACCGTTAGGGTGCAGACATAAGGTCTCCAAGAATAACTACGAAGGTCACTTTGAAATCATGCAAGTTCGACTATCGCTTTATAGGCCTGCTGCTTCGGACCCAGCTGGGCGCTAACCGGGCTGACTCAGAGCCCCGAAGATTTTCGTTTCAGGAGCTAACTCAATTAATGACGTTTGGCTGGAACCCCCTCCACTCAGCCACCCCAACATGGGCGCACAAGGCTCACGTCCTGGTTTCGGAGGCCGTCCGAATGGCGGCGAAGGTGTAGCAGAGACGAGCTATTATGAATTACTCGGGGTTGAAGAAGATGCCACATCCGACGAGATTAAGGTTCGCTTGTTGAGGTTTTCGAGCGTTTGATCCTCTTTGACGCGCCTTTGTTCCATAGCGCGCATTTCGTAAATTAGCTTTGATTCATCACCCAGACAAGAACCACGATAATGTAGAGGAGGCAACTAAGAAGTTTGCGCAGTTGCAGCAGGCGTACGAGGTGATCATTGATTAGTCTATTGTCTTTGACTTTATGACTGAATCGGATTGATGTACAGGTTTTGAGTGATGACCAAGTGAAACAGTTTTATTCCACCTGTTATCGTATTGATTAAACTGGTTGCACAGGAGCGCGCCTGGTATGATTCTCATAGATCTATGGGTCCTGTGCTCGATGCGGACGAAATGTTCGAAGACATCGTCACAAATGCCGGTAAACCGTATCGCGCCCGAGCGGGAGATCCTGGGTTATCGATTCCGCACCTTTTCCCGTTCTTTGACGCAACTGTATTCTCGGGCATGGATGATTCACCACATGCAAGTCACCGCTCCCCCATATCTTAACTTGCCACTCATAGTTTGGTAATAGGGATTCTTTACTATCTATCGCGGACTATTCAACCGTCTGGCAGCAGAAGAAGCGGCGTGGTCCTCTCTCAACGGCGAAACAATCGAGTACCCCTCTTTCGGAGACGCAAACACTCCTTGGGCGCCGGCAACGAAACAAACCGGCGGCGCGAAAGAGGGTTACGCGCAGCTCTTCTATAGGGCATGGTCTAACTTTTATACTGCCAAAGATTTCTCGTGGGAGGATATGTGGAATACGGGTGAAGCGCCAGATAGAAGGGTTCGCAGGTGAGGACATACATTATTGCCGTTTCTATGCGTTACCAAGGTTTCCTCTGGTAGGTTGATGGAAAAGGATAACAAGAAGGCAAGAGACGAATCACGTCGGGAGTATAACGATACTGTGCGGGTACGTCGCTAGCTGTGTGCTTCTAGCTCGCTTGCACTGAAGATAGTTTCATAGACCCTCGTATCCTTCATCCGTAGACGCGATCCTCGCTTCAAGGCATACAAAGACGCCCAAGCAAAGGCTCAAGCCAATCCGGCGACCAAAGCAGGGACCTCGCAACCTGCGAAGTCAACGTTCGTTGAACAAGAATGGCAACGCTCGCGCTCGACAGCCGAAGAGCACGCAGACCTCGAATGGGGTCTTGCCGAAGGTAATAACGAAGAGTACGAGTGCGTGGTGTGCGGCAAGTCGTTCCAAACCGAAGCCGCGTGGTCGAGCCATGAGCGGAGCAAGAAGCATATAAAAGAGGTCGAGCGGTGAGTTTGTTATGTTATACTGTTCGGCATCTAATCTTGATTGGTCCATAGGCTAAAGAGGCAGATGGAAAGCGAAAATGTTGAGTTAGGTCTGGATGTCGAAGATCAAGGAGATGGGTTGAATACCGAGGAGCCCCCTACGCCAGCAGATGGGGACCCATCTGACGAAGAACCAGTACACCAGGCCCCTACGACGTCGTCATCCAAGAAGAAGAAAAAGAAGAAAAAGGCACGAGGCATGGCTATTCACCAAGGGGAATCGGCAACCCAATCTCCAGTCGATCACAAGGAAACGCCGCTACCCGAGCCTGAGGGCCTTGCCAAACCTATGGAAGAACTGAATATTGGGACTCCGGATGCACAGGAGGACGAAGACAAAGACCTTGACGATGGCGACGATCAGAACCCCAACCAGCAAGCTTCTGGACCCAGTAAACGTGAAAAACGGCGTGCACGCGAGGCTGCAAAAAAGGCGCGCGAGGCCGAGACCCCTGCACAGGTGAGTGATTCGTGTTCCTCGTGCTACCAGATTTCTTTTTTGGCTAAGCCTGATTGGACAGATATGCAATGTATGCGCCGAATCCTTTGAGTCTCGCTCCAAGCTTTTCGCCCACATCGAGACTTCGGGGCATCAACTAGCCGTCCCCCAGAAAGATGAAGGCCCTCAGAGCAAAAAGGGCGGCGCAAAGAAGGGGAAGAGCAAGGGAAAGCGTTAGACTTGTTGTCCTTTTCGTTCCATTTTCGTCGAATCCACCATCGTTTTGCTCATGTCTATTGCACTGTATTATATTGTTGCAATCATGTATATACTGTAAGTTATAGTCCACTCGCTGCTCTGCGTTGAAGAATCATATTTAGTTTCGAGCCCTTCGGCCTTGGTGCGAGTCACGACGCCACAAGTTATGACGAATGCGCTTGGCGTGAGGCCCCACTGGTGTGGAGCGCCCGTGATCGCAATACGTGAGCGACTTGGTTTGGGAGTTTTAGCCCCTGTGCTCCGAGCGATGACGCCTTCGGTGACGTAGCTGGCGCTGATGTGGAGCTGTAGAGAGCATACAAAACCGCCAAGGAGTTAACGGCAGCTTACCACAACCCATTCACTCAGTTCTATTCACATCCTCTCCACTCAAACTAATCTTAGCTCACTGTCATGGCTCCTTCTCGCGTGAGCATTTATCCACAATGCTCCCCTTTTTCAGCAGTACTGACCCAGTGTTATGTTTAGATTGGTGGACAATTCAAGTCGGTGACTGGCTCGCTCCAGCGTGCTGTTGGTACCTTGGTTCGTGCCCACGGTGTCGCCGGCCGTGGCCGTGATCGGTACGTGATTTCCACCGCGGTTATTGATTGATTCATCTAATGGATCGATATTAGACACAACCGTGGCGTTGCAGAGGTTCAGGCCGCTAAGGCCCGAGGCTACGCGTCCGGTACAAGCGACCGAGTCCGCGGCAAGGGCCACTCTATTCTGGGAGGCATTACCGGCAACCGCAAGCGCCAAGCTCGCGGAAACGCCTTGGGCGACAAGGGGAACTTGAAGGTAAATCATTTTCCGCCCAAGCCATCCTGCTAGGCTAATTCTCGGGATGTCTTTTAGCAAGCCTTCCACAGCGGCAACCGCGCATAAACGGCCACAAACCCCTCGCCCTTGACACCTAGCATCTCTGGTCTCTACCTTCCTATGTTTTCTTTCTGCGCAAAACGTCTTTTCCAACGTCCTCACGATTCATACCCACTGTATCGATTTACCTATTTGATGATTGTGTAATGTGTTTTTGTAAATGTCTTCGAGTTTAATGAGATTATTACAATTTTAAACTATGGTCTGAAACGAACAGAACTTGTTCGAGTCAAAGAAGCATAGTCCAGACGGTGCCGGCGCTATGTGGAGCCAATCAGGGTGTGCGACTGGATGACTCATCAATTGACTCGTCTCTTATGGCAAGTCATACAAACGCCCAAATGCTTGCACAGGTTAAAAGAGGCCACAACGATGCGCTACTCTGCAAGCGGCTCCTCTATCATGAAGGGCCACACTTCCATCGACGCGCAAGAGCACCCCATTGAAGCCGTCACGCTTTATAGCAAACGCGCAGAGGTCCGCCGTGTAATCACACTCGAATTAAAGGTATGTCCATAAACTGGACCAAGAGTCATGAATCTAACCCATCTCTCCTAGGCCGGTCGCAATGACTTCGCTATAACCAACTTGCCTTCGTCCATTGTCCCTGACACGTTCCACATATCTGGCCTGAGTGCCGGACAGGCCTCCGTAGTCGACACTACATGCGTCGTCCCGCCATCCAAACCCGCTTTGTTTGGAGCCAAGTCTGCCAAGCAGCAGCGAGATGTGTCGGACAAAAAGGACCAGACACGAGTTGAACTCGAAATGAAAAAGAATCAATTGCTCCGAGAACAGAGTCGTGAGTTTAGCGTCCCCTTTTACTTCTCCCTGGTTGTCTAATAGACCCCCTCCTTGATCCAGTTATCCATGCTAAGAATGATGTGCTTCTTTCATATGCAAAGGCAAGCTTCACATTTTTGTCCATGCAGTGTTTCTGACTAAACTGCTTGTGCAGACACTCACGGGAGAGAACACCCAGCGCGAAGACTTTATTGAATTTCTCGCTCAATTCAACGAAGCTGGACAACAATCACTGATCGCCACTACCCAAATCGAAGCCGCGATTGAAGATATCGAGCTTCGCATCAAGAAAATGAACCTCGTTGAAAAGGATGATGAAAGCTCAGATGAAGAAATCGATCTATCACCCAAACAAAAGACGAAAGCAGGAGTGGTAATCAGTGCGAAAGAGGTTTGCTCTGTGAAGCTTATACTCACATATGGTGCGAATATTCGCCCTATTACTATCGTTATACATTACTGATAGTTCTTATCCAGTCGTCTCTGGTGCAAGTTGGACACCGGCATACGAGCTCCACGCGACGACTGACAGCACCACCAAAACCGTTGCCAACTCCGTCACTCTCCACTACCGAGCATCTGTCATACAAAAGACAGGCGAGGACTGGGACGATGTTAATCTGACGCTTAGTACCGCGGAGCTTTCGACGAACATGGCGGTTCCAACGCTTACCCGCTGCTTTATTCGAGATGCATCTTATCGACCTGCTATGAAAGGGGGTTTGTTTGGAGCCGCTCCGAATAATATCAATGTCAGTGGGGGCTTTCGGCTTGGTGCCGTGCCTACTGATCCTCCTAACCAACAGCAGGCGCAAGTGATGGAGGCGTTGCGAGTGCGGCAACAGCAAATGCAACAGCAACCGCAGCAACAGCACATGCAGCAACAACAACAACAACAAGCGCCTCAAATACTAATGCAGCAGCAGGCAGCCCCCTTCAGCTTTGGAACTGCACCCAGCTCCACCACCGGAGGTTTGTTTGGCTCGTCTAGCTCTGCTAACACTGCGGCATTTGGGTCGACAGGATTTGGTTCTACGGCACCAACCGCAGCGTTGACTAGTGAATCGACCCCGCAATCCCCTGTGCTGGTCGAAGCCACCCCGGAGTACCAGCCCCTGGACCACGCTGGCGCCGAAGCCAAGGACCAGATACTCGCGACCACCTATCGCGTGGACACACCTGTCCGGGTCCAGAGCGACGACACGCCTCATCGTGTGACAATCATGACTGTCCAATTGGCTGCAAAGACTGAATATGTAGCCATCCCCGCTCTGACACGGTCTGCATATCTGCAGGCGAGTTGATTTTTGATTTTACTGATGGATGACAATCAAACTTACCTCCGTTCTACAACAGTGCAAGGTCAAGAACACCTCATCGCACCAATTCCCTCCCGGCCCGATAGTCACGTATCTCGATGGAAGCTATATCGAGAGCTCAAGGATCTGGGTATGCTGCCCCGAATCAAGTCTACTTCAAACGCTAACACCCCTATTTAGCTGATTCTTCCCAAAGGAGAGATCACACGTTCGCTCGGGACCGATCCCGGTATCCGAGTGTCCTTCAAACGAGCCACTGAGATAAAAAAGGCTCCGCCCGCAAATACGTTTGCCCGACAAACGACTACAATTGTTACCGACACACTCACAATCAAAAACACTCGCTCGTCAGTCATCCCGCGTGTGCTAGTCCGGCACGCAATACCTACACCAGGCAACGACGAACGGTTCCGTGTCACTCTCAAGGAACCAGATGGTCTCGCTCAGCTAGAGACGGGATCTTCGTTCAAGTTGCGCGAACGAGTCAATGCCAAGTGGATAGATGATGCAAGTTCTGGGACGGAGTCGTCTGGGTTGTTGGAGTGGTCAATCGATCAGCTCGCTGCTGAGGGAAATGAAGAGATCAAGATGATTTATGAAGTGGCTGCGCCTGAAGGTGTAAAATGGAATCAGGCATGAAGTCGAATCGCAGATTAGTATAACTGTAAAACGTACCTTCCGATGTATCCAAATAGTCCGCCATGTGCCATTCACTCAACGATCTGAACTCACACACACCAACCCAAGTAAACAAGTCATTTTTGCCGGCCTTTGATTTGGATGGTGATTACACAAGGGTTTGATCTACAATCATGGCTCGAGCGAAGCAGGGAAAGTACCGTTCTCTCGCTGTTCGTCAAAGCGGGAGACCTGCAAGCGTGAAAAGTTCAATACTCAACTTGAGCTGAGAAGTATCATACAAATTGCTCACCCAATCGTCTGATATCAATTAGCAATGCGAGACATCAAACGGTTAATCTGGGTTATGCGTCAATGGTTCAAGGAATATGCTTACTCGGGCAAAGCGAGTGGTATGCGCGGTAAAACTGCTTGCACGGTTTGAATTCCTCACCCTTGGCGTTGACGCACTTGTGGTAGTCGATATAATTTTGGAAGCTACCATACGTATGAGTTATGTGGGTTTTTAGACCAGATGAGATCCTAGATCATACCAATGCTTGGTCTGATTCTGGTTGGGGAACCGGGCTTGATGTCATTGATAGATTAGACTTTCTCCTACCAAGGGAAAGAAGCTGGGGCATACCGTCAAAGCCGGCGGTTTGAAGAACGTATTTCCTAAACGATAGCAAGCTCAACTCTACGCATTCAACAGGATCTTGCAAGTCGAATACTCACGCCTTTAGTTCCTCGACTTCAGACATGGCTATACTCGAACAGCGAGATATGTGGTCGTTGGGTGGGAGAAGGTCAACGCCGGAAAGTATCGGGAAGAAAGTGGCGTCGTATCTGTATGGCCGAATTTGGGCCAGGAAATCTAAGCGCCGCCTACCAATCACATCCATTCGGCGATCTCTGTCTCTTAGATTAAACTGTTTAGTCTATAGACATGTCTGACTTCTTCAAGAGCTCAGTCGGCGGAGGGTCTGGCCTCGGCGGTGAGTGCCTATACTTGGTCCAGCCTGATGGTCTAGTAGCTGATACATAGCGCATGACACTCAGATCAGGCAATGCGCAAGCAGCAGTTAATGGACGGTCTCAGGAACGAGATGGCGCTGGCGAACGCACAAGAACTTATCAATGTGGGTACTCTGTAACATGATCTGTGATAGCTACAGCTCAAACTGATACTACTCAAATTTTAGAAAATTAATGAAAAATGCTTTACCAAATGCGTAACAAAACCTTCGACGTCCCTTGGGAGTTCGGAAGAAAGATGCCTATCTATGTGTATGGACAGGTATATGGAGGCTTGTGAGTCACGCGCTATGCCGATTGTCGCTAGTCGCTTGAATTGACCTGCACCCGATAGTCAATGTGATTTCGCAAAGCTACGTCGCCCGTATTTCCAAGGAACGCACAACAGGCGGACTATAGTAGAGGTTTCTGCCGCTCTCATGGACCAAACGAACTTGTATCCACTTACAAAAGTAACACACCACCTGTCCTAATATATTGTATATTGAACCTTGCATAGATGATCTCAAACCCGACTGTAGTTCAAAAACCTGGGAATTTTAGGCGATTACAATGATATACATACAGAGCAGTAGAAAGCACAATACACCAAAAAGAACTATCCCATGAGTTGTGACATATCCGAAGGCGGATATTTCGTTTGTGCAAACGTTAATAGTCTAATCAAGTCGTTAGTAAACTCGACAACGTAGCGTAACGTAGCTAGCGCAAAACCAACCTCTTGACACTCTGGATATATTTTCTCGATACTTCGTCGTTCAACACATGCGCCACTTGATCGGAAGAGATCTTTTCACGAGCCGAACGTTCGTGAATACTGGGTAAAATTCAGTAAAAGTGCGAGAGAACTAGGTAGGCTGGACGCACCCAACCATGGTTACACCAATTGGCCATGCGGCATTACCGATGCTGAGTCGAAGATAGGCGTCGTTTGCCTTTTGGTATTCCCGTTTCTGCATATGATGTATGATTTCTGCCAATTTGGCCAGTACATCCGGTGCCATGGTCTATCAAAACCGTCAGTAACAAAGATCCGCCGAGGCAGGTAAATTCGTACCTTTGACTTAAGTTGCTTGAAGAGTGGCTTCAAGTATTCGGCAGATTGGACTTGGGTTGCTGCAGCAAGCTTTCCTTGTGTAGAACGCTTGACGTTGTCTAGAAGTAGACACGCGTGAGTTGATAGTATGTCATGAGAGAATCTCGGCACACTCACCCGGACGCTCCGCCATCGACTGTTCCCATTCCTTCAGCGTTCTCTTGAGCGCATGATAGATCAACGGATATAGCTTGTCCGGATTTGTCTTGATCAACGCTAGATCAATAATCGTGTTCTCGTCTGCAGCCGAGCCAGCCGCACCAGGCGTCCCAGCCTTGCTCTCGGCCCCAACCTCCCCCTTGTCAAGAGTCTTTCCCTTCGCCTTTTTCTCAATTTCTTCCTTGTCAAGAGTGCCCTCCATCTTTTCCAATGCCTTTTGGAACACGTTTTGTCCGCCCGCTCGCTCGCCTCGTTCCTCGATCAGCTCGAGCGCACGTAACCGCAGTCGACGCTCTCGATCCGTCTCGGCAAACAGTCGGATAGGTTGACCCTTGAGTCGAAGCCGCCTTATGGCCTCTTCATTAGATATGTTGAAAGCCTCGCCAGTTCCTTCGCCACTGGGTGTGCCTGTCTCTGGGAATGGCGAGTTGGATTTGGATTTGGCGGCACGAGCTTTCAGTTTTTCTGCGGTCTAATGAATAAATCAGTAAGAGCATGTCTATATCTCCAATTTCTCTGGTTCTGCTCACTTCCTTTTCCTTTCTCTCCTCCTCCTTCTTGGCTTGCTTTTTCGCCTCTGCCTCCTGCTCCTTCTGCTCTCGCTTTAACCGCTCGATATCTCCCTTTCGCATATACTTCTGGGGCCTGGTATCTGCTGCATCCGTAGGCTTTCGCTTGGCAGCAATCTCAGCCTTCAAGAAGTCCATGTCAAGAGATAAAAGCAGAAATAGCAGACGTGGCGGTGGTAGTCCGGAACAAGCTAAGCGCCGGTGGAAGCGGCACCTTCCAAATCCAATTATAATTGATGGGCATGGCAATCCGCCAGGCGTCTGCTCGTCCCCACCTTCAACCTAGCCACGACCAGATGGATATCGCGTCTGCACGAGCATTGTCTCTTCTTATTGCCCCTCGTTTTATCGATAGGGCTCGACTTAATGGCTGGGCCACACCACGAGTTCCGACTCAGCAGGAGCTTATGCAGTTCCAACTCGCGGTCTCGATGCTCATTCTTACCGCGCCTGTCGGGTCGGCGAGGGCAGCTCCGGTCACCGCTCGAAGGAACAACATACCCCGACAATTACCTGGTATATTCGCTACATTACAAAGCTTGGACCGCCAAATGAACATTTACGAGGATCCGAAACTCTTGGTACGTACAAAACTACTTCTATTCACATTACTATATGCACTCAACCTTTCATATACGCAGGACCTCGCACGGAACGAGATTCCAATTGAGCGACTAAAAGCCGAAGCCACCAAGCTCCAACAATCCGACTCGCCCTTGCCCTGCGAAGAAGACGCGCTAGCCCAAGTCCTCGTCGACTGGTTCAAGAAAGAGTACTTTAAATGGGCAGACCCGATCAAGTGCCCCAAGTGCAACGGAAAAACTCAAATGACAGCCATGGTGCGCCCCACAGATTACGAACTCGCAGGAGGTGCGGGGCGAGTGGAACTCCATGTATGCGCAAAAGAGAACGGACCATGTGATGGATCTTATCGGTTTCCGAGGTTCAAGTAGGCTTTGATTCTGACTATCCACACGAGTTGGAGCACGGCTGATATTTCCTAAAGCGACCCCGCGTACCTAATGAAGTCTCGGATCGGCCGCTGCGGGGAATGGGCGAATCTCTATACCCTGTTCTTACGCGCAGTTGGGCTCCGCGCACGCTATGGTAAGCAAAAAGACAAAAAACTCCCACCCAATCGTGTTGGCTCCCACTGACCCTCGCCAATCCCTTTCCTCCTCCGTGCCAATCGCTTGTCCTTCCGTCCCTTGATAATAAACAACCGCCCGTGTCGATCTCTCGCCCCCAGTGTGGAACGCAGAAGATCACGTGTGGAACGAGGTACGGGTTCATTAAGAAAGAATATGCTTCCACGCAATTAAAGATGACCTCACGCTCGGTCGTAAACTCTTTGAACCCGGGTAGTATTTCTCCCCGGCCGCCGGACGATGGCTCCACACCGACTCGTGCGAAGCCGCACGCGACCAGCCATTGCTATATGACAGGGGTTGGGGAAAGAAGGTATGTACGCAACAGACCAACGAACAAATAAACAAACGAGCGCCGATCGTCCGGTTTGGCAGATGAGCTACGTAATTGCTTTTTCGGTCGACGGTGCAGCCGATGTCAGCAGAGGGTATGTCCAGGACTCGGCCGAGATGTTCAAACGACGGAACCAAGCGCCGGAAGACGCGTTCGCTCAGGTCGGTCGGTCTGGAACCTGGTCGTTTATTGCACGGTTACCAACCCAACGTTGCGCATACAAACAGGAACTCGTCAAGATCACCAACGCACGTAGACGTAATCTATCAGACGTAAAGAAAGCGCAACTCGAAGCCGAAGATAAACTCGAACGCGCGTGGCTCGCAGCTTCAGACGAACGTGCTCGGGAGCCTGAGCAACCCAAGGACGAACCGGCTCGAATCAGCGGTACAAAAGAATGGAAAGAGGCGCGCGGCGAGGCTGGGACCGCACCCTCCGAGTCCGGTAAACCTGGCGCTGGCGAACCTCGTGCGAGCACCGAAACTGGCACGAGTTCTGAGCCTGGTGAATCTGGCGCAACTGCCAACTCGAGCAGATCTGGCGAGGATTCCGAGTCTGGTAAAGTCGACTCTGCTCAATCTGGTACGGGTCTCGCTGGCAGCACTTCCAGCTCAGACCAGACTTCTAAACCGGGTGGTGAGTTCATCCCTCTCCCTCCCCCACGTATCAGCCACACCGTCTAACCCTTGATCGCCATCGAATCATGCCAGCGTAACCATCCATGTGGCATTCGAGCCCAAACTCGATCGGTCGTGGCCCTGAAATGAAATCACGGTACCATATCACATGTTTTTGAGGATTTGAGAGGATTTATATAATATCAATGGGAAAATTGGTGCTACATAAAAGCTCAGTGAGACCAGAAAAACGAAACGAAAAAGGCAGATAGGTATGTAGAAATGCAAGCATCGATAGGGGGGTAGCGTAGGCGCCAGCTGGTACGACCAAAAACAGTATAAAAAATGCCAGCTTGTCGGCGGTCCGAAATAATCCAAGACCACTGCGACGAGGGCTACATAATCGAAAAGCGTGTATAGTGGGGCAGCGGCAAATACCCTCGCGGAGAATGATGCTAATCCAGGCGCCCAGTTTCCAGTACGACGGAGCGTAAACAAAAGAGTGTGTGGAAGATGGGTAACTAAAAACGAATGTGGGGTGTGCTCCGGTAATACAAACAAGGTCGCTGAGAAAAAAAGAAAAGGATGCAAGAACGAGTAGCGACCATGCGTCGAAGGGGGTTCGTATATGGTCAACACTGTTGGTAGCTACGGCGATCAATTCACCTGCCAGGTGAAAAGCCGAAATGCGGAGATGGGGAGAGAGCAATAGCGAGAGTGGGCCAGCGCGCGGAGAGTCGCAGCGGGAGATGTCGGAAAGAATAGACCAGCGCTGGGGGTGTGCGGAAGAAAAGTCGATAGACGCTAGGAGTCGAGATAGAGATAGAGATAGAGAGAGCTAATAGATAGGACCAGACTTTTTCGACCAGCACAGAGAGAAAACCAGAGAACCAAACGGGAGAGATAAAAAAGTGTTATGCGGGGAGCGGCCGGGCTGGATGCATGTGTGGGGAATAGCGCCCGTCCATCTTCAAATAAACAAATAGGTTTCACATCGAGCCTGGCGAATGTGTCGTCGGCGGCTGAAGCACGTCAGAAACACCCTGTTCCTCGATCTGCGAATAATTGAGGCCCATGCCCATGTTGAACATGGGCGAACTTCCAGGAACCATACCTCCCCCGACCGACGAGAAAACGTCATTGCCATACCCAAATTCTGCAGGGACCATTTCGGAATATCGGCGGTGCGCGTCGGGCACGAGTTGCGCCTGTTGCTGCTGCTGATCCGGGGTGCCGTGCGCGTGAACGTCAAACGTCGCCCGACGCTCGACATACGGCCGCTGCGGGGAGGTATCCTGCTGGCCTGCGCTAAACGGCCGACTGAGCGAGTGAGCGATCGGAATCGAGGTAAAGTCGGTCATCGAATTCTGGTGCTGATGACCGTGCGCGTGGCTCGGGCCGGCGTGGGTGTGGTTGTGCGCGGGGGTGGACATCTGATTCATGACCGGCAGCTGGAACGAGTTGAACCGGCTCTCCTCGGCATAGTCAGGACCAAACACCTGCTGTTGCTGCTGAGTGTTGAACTGGACCATACCGTCGGTCGGCGGGTCGTGGTACGCGGGGGGGCCCGAGTAGGATCGCTTTCGGCCGTGAGTCGCGTGGAAAGCTCGCGCGGCGTTGTTCGGAGGAAAGGTGAACATGGGGGGAGTGGCCGACTGGGGAAGTTGATGCTGGCCTTGAGGCTGCTGCACACCGAGGAGCGGGGGCTGGGGTATTTGCATCGAGACCGGCCGAGGAGCCTCGACGTTGGGGTATCCCATCTGGGCCATGCCTGGGCCCATGCCTCTGCCCATGAGCATGCCCGGATTCTGGCGACGAGCTTCAAAGACGCGAATGGCGTGCGAGAGCTGAATGGCGCTCCCGACGAGCTGGTGCTTGAGGATATGCGAGGCCTGTCGGCCCTCGGTCCAGTCGTCGCAGACCTGCCAGCTGCCCGTGTTGGCGTCCTCCATGTAAAAGATCGGCTTTTCCGAGAGATAGAATGAGGCGATACCCTGACCGGGATGCGAGTGGCTCGAGTGGGAAAAGTCTGCGTTGAGCACGGTCGAGATGGGGATCTCCATCTTGAAGCCATGGCCGCCCGAGTGGATGAACCAGGTGAGCGAGGCCTTGTGGTCGCTGATGTAGGCGACGAGGTCATGGCGACCGGTGCGGTCGGCGATGCGGTGCCAGCTTCCAATGGTCAAGTCCGTGCACGGGATAATCGAGATGGCTATCTGGGGGTTAGAAGACGTCTAGGCTGAGGCGCACGCACTCACGTTCGGTCTCGTGCAGCAGCGCCTGGAGATCAGCCTCGTATCCAGGGCTGAGCTCCGGGGGCGTATCTGGGGGGGTATCGCGACCAGAGCCTGGGGAGCCGGGACGACCGGAGCGCCCCTTGGACTCGACGAGCTTTGCCTTGGCGCGCCTAGCACGAGGTGAGCGCGTGATCGTGACCCAAAGATGAGGACATACCTGTTCTGGAACCAGATCTGAGTCTGGCGCTCCTGCATCCCGAGCTGCTCGCTGATCTCCTTGCGGCGGGCAGCGGTCGGACTCCGGTCCTGGGAGAACACGCGCTCGAGATGGGCGAGTTGCTCAGGGGTGACGCGCGAGCGCTTGCGCTTCTGGATGTTGGCGCGCGAGCTGCCGGGGAGCCCTGCGGCGGTGGAGGTGCTGGGGCTGGAGAGCGTTGCGCTGCGGACGCGCTGGGGGCCGATGCTCGACGGCTTTTGCTCGTCGGAGATGGCATCGAGCGGACCGCGGAGGGGCGAGGCAATCGTGGCGGAGCGGGTGCGCGGCGGGGGGACTGCGGAGAACGTCGCGGACTGGGACGGGGTGGACTCTGCCGAGGGGGGCGAGAGCGGAGACTCGAGCTCGGTGGGCAGCTGGGGGTGGGTGGGTTCTGGGGGGGGCGCCAACTTGTCCTCGTCGGGGACCTCGATGGTGATGTCGGTGCTGTGGGTGTGGTCGGTGCTGACGACGAGCTGTGCCGACGCGGTGCGGCGCGAGCGGCGGGGGGCGTCGGTGTTTTGGGCTGGTCGCTGCGGGGTCAGCGGTGGTCGTCGGGAAAAGGAGGGTGCTCACCGTCCATGGGACAAGACCAGGCCATGTACGAGCGCTGCACGTAGAAAGAGCGAATGGGACCAGCCGTCGCTAGCTAAAGGAGTGTGTGAGCAAGGAATGTGGGAGCAACGAGCGGGGTGCAAGGGAGCGTGGGCGCGTCGACGGACGCTATAAGACAGGCAACGACAACTGGATTTCAACCTCGTTGCTGACGCGACTTTTTGCGCCGCCAGACGCCGCCCTGAGAAACAGGGCCAAACAGCACACGCCACTCACCGGACTTCTGACACTGTCGCAGAGGAACCCAACGCCTGCACTCCCCCGCCCTTGTATACGGCCGCGGCTCCGGCCAGGGCCCTCACTCGGCCCTCACGCGAGGGACCGCTCCACCGTGCCTCTGCTCCAAAGCCTAATCCCACGTGCTCCCCGCCATGCCTTCCCGCCCCCCCTAGCGGCCCGACGAATCCCCGTATCGCCCGCATCATCTGACGGGCTCGATCGAGTCTGATAGCCGACCGACGCCACATCCTCTCCACCACCCGCTCGGATGAAACACTCGTGCGTGTGAAGCGCATACACCCCGCCCACCGCATGCACCCGCCGCATACACCCACCCGCTGCCCTTCGTAGCCCATCGCGTTCATCGTGCTGCGCCCGTCCCACAAGCATCCACACTCGGTATCGTCCCCCGCGCCAGCCCAACCCAGCGCTCTGGCTGCAAGCACCCACCCCAAAACCAAGCCTCGTCCTCCCCCCGGCTAGGCCCGTGATGACGCAGAACCCACCCCCGTTCGTGCAGCCACATCCATCCCCCCTCTCCCCATCAGACTCAAAAACGCAAGCTCCCACTGGCGATCCTTCGCGTGCTCGCTCGCTCGGGACGCTATGCACATATCCAGCCGGATCCATGCGTTTTACCTCGACAATAGCACGAAACCTTATCCCCTCCCTCGAGCTGATCGCATCCCGTCGATTGCAAACACGCCCAGAGCAAAGTTCGACACAAAGCCACGCACGGCCCACAGCCGTGATCGACGCTGGACACGCACGCTTTGCTATCACAATATAACTCGACTCGGACTGCTTCTGTGCAAGTCGGATCCGGTTCGATGCGTGTAGGACACTGCCCGAGACCACATCGCGCTATCTCTGTTCTGTCGGTCCCGCTATTCTGTGGGCTCTCCGGCCAGCTGCTCAATCTCCAGTCCGATCGGCCAAGGGCTCGTCACGATATTTCATCCCCCATGATTTCACGCACAAAAAACAGAAATCTTATTTCCTCACTATTACATCATCACGACGCGCGTCACGGATAGGCGCTCGACGAGGACCCGACGTCCGCTCGGTCTCGCGATACTGGGCTCAGGCCATTTGTCAAGCCATGACATCTGACCACCACGACAACTGTCCACCGTGCCGACTCTGCTCGACATCAGCATCAACAGCGACCATTCAACACGCCGGATCTGGCCCTTTGGCGTCTGTGCCTAGAGCCAATAACCAGCTCGTGTTCTTGTCGCTGCGCGATGAAAGGTGGCGGCGACGATCCCTTCCACGTGGTTGTCACGCAGACGACGACACCAAGAGACCCCAGACAGCGCTCGCGCTCGTTGTCGAGCAGGCCGGAATTTGACGAGGCACAACGTCATATGTTGGAGGTTGCGACGACACTGCGGCCCGTGCCCTACCCGCATCCTCGACAACCCCAAGGAGAATCTGCCCCGGGATCCCAAGGGAACCGAAAGAGACGCGGAGGATGATGGCGGAGTCTGCGAAGCTGTTGGTTGACACGCGTGCGATTCCATAAAGGTCCCGAGCCCAGCGCATGAATGCGACATATGCGAGCACGATTTATTTTGACGACGCTATTCATCCCCCGCCCATCGTACGAGCGCTCTTGAACGTGAATGGATTGCACACGAAAACTTTATCCCACCAAAACGTGCCGAGATCCACGATCACAGTTCTCGAGCCGATTAATTAGAGTACACAATTCAGTTACATTCCTAGCTTCGCGTGCGCCACAGTACAACGCCTCACGAGGAAATCGTGGCGCTCGAAATGAACACGCACCGTCTTACGCAAACTCGCTCCTGCAATAGATAGATAGCACAGTCTGAATACGTACTGAGAAATTGCCACATATTTGTACCGTACCAAGTCCCCAGCTCAACATTACCTTGTATCGAGCATGGTTCCCGCGCGCGTTGGCGCGTGGTCAAAAAAAGCTACTTACACTACTACACCTGTGCCAGAGCCGTCAAGCCTAACAAACCCGGTGAGAAGCAAGAGCGCAGAGAAAAAAGGAATAGAGAGAAAAACAGAAAGAAGATAGCAAATGAAGAGCGTGGCGCCTAGGGTCGGGTTCAGTAGCGCGTCCGCTTCGAGTCGCGGTCTGCTCCGTCATCGTAGCCGCGCTTGGGCGGATACCCGCTGTCTTGGCCTCCCCCGTATCCTCCGCCCGAGTTCTGATACCCGTTGTCCTGATGCCCACCGAACCCACCCTGGTAGCCAATGCCGCCACCACGTCCCCTATCAAATAGCGTTAGCACGTCAGGCTAGTTACTACCTCAGTGTTCTAGTCTTACCTGCCCGGACCGTGCCCACCACCCCCTGAGTCGTTCCGACCACCGTAGCCCTGCCGTGCATGTTGTGAATCAAACCGATTAGTTGGCTGAGGAAACGTGCTTACCGAGTCACCACCATACCCTCCACCACCGCCCCCTCCACCACGAGGCCCGTAGCCCCTATCACCTCCACCGCCACCACCACCGAATCCGCCTCGCCCTCCCCCATCGCCATTCATGCCTCCGTACCCTCGGTCACCTCCACCATAGCCGCCGCGATCACCTCCCCCACGGTCACCATAGCCGCGATCGCCGCCGCCGCCATACCCACCACCACCGCCACCCCGTCCGCCTCCAAAGCCGCCTCGACCACCCCGGAATCCTCCGCCACCACGGTCTCCACCATACCCACCACCCCTGAAGCCACCCCGTCCGCGATCTCCGAACCCTCCACGGAACCCACCTCCTCCGCCTCCACCTCCACCGAAGCGGGGTGCTTCTACGGGTGCTACGGGTTTGGGTCGACCTGGACCACGTCGCTTGAGTCGGTTTGCGAACAGGTATGGAGGGTAAGCGGGCTTACCTCCAAGGCCACCGCCAAGTCGTCTCGGTTTCCAGCCACGTACTGTACGGCCGCGTTCGACATCAACAAGTATGCGTTTGCCTAGAATCGTCAGCCCGTCGGCTTCCTTGTACGCAGCTACAGGTGTTTGGCGTCAGCATCAGTTGGTTTGGAAGAGAGTGCATTACTTACCTTTCATGTCCTTCTCGCGGTCGTATACAATAAACGCATAGCCTCGACTATGACCACGTTTGTTTTTGACAAGCCGTACACGCTCGATTCGACCGTATACTCCAAACTCTTTTCGCAAGTCTTCCTCTGTAGCGCCTTTGGCCTGGGGAGTGTAAGTGTTCGAACAAAATGAACGAAAATTTGAACACTTACGAGACGTGAAATAAACAACGTCTTGTACGGGTCGCCAACCGCCTCGGGATCGTCGGCAGGTTTATCTACGATTGTTAAAACACACGCTCCCAAAAAGAATGCAAAAGGAAATTATCTCAACACTTACAGGTGTCTTTAGCGCGCTGGAACTCTTCACGTTTGCGTTTTTGCTTCTGCTCACGATACAGCGAGCGTTTTATCTCTTCAGCATAGGTGTACCTCTCCTCTTCGCCCTCCTCACGGTCGTCGCTCACGCCAGCACCAACGATCCCACGCTCATTGTCTTCACGAACCTGGGCCAGCAGGGCAGCAACACCAGAAACATTTTTCGACCTGACCTTGTCTGGGTCTCTTCCAACCGAGCGGAAAAACGGAAGAGGAGGGCGCGGGGCGAATAGTTTTAAGAGATTAGGAGGGAGAAGGTGCGTCATTTTTGGTGGTGGTGGCTTGGTGTTGGGAGCGCGCAGGTGATGTGCGTGGCAGATGTGGACAAACACGCGCAATCAAGTCTGAACTCCCACACTTGAACACATTATTGCTCATGGGCCACTAGAGACTGTTGTGGTAAAACTCTGTATTGATAAATTTATAGAAAAACACAAGTGCTTTCGTCATAGATGGGCTCGATCAAGACTCCTATTCCCATCACGGTCTTCACCGGTGGGCGGCGAGCACCCCTTTTTCAAGCATTAGTACTAATCGAGCAATAGGCTTTTTGGGTGCTGGGAAGACTACGATCATACTCTCTTTGCTCCCCAAGCTGCCCGCGGACTACAAGGTTGTTCTATTGAAAAACGAATTTGGAGATGTCGAAGGCATGTGTTTCGTTGAGGGACTATACTTGGTCGGACTGCAATTGAAACCCACACGGTTCTAGTCGATAGCCAACTGGCCTCTAATTCCTCGCTGGCGGCAGTGAGCGAGATTTTGAATGGCTGCATGTGAGTCTCGTCGACTCGCCGCACACCCCTGATTTTCAGATCATTGAGTTTGTAGGTGTTGTATTCTCGTCGGCCAAATGAAGACCGCGCTTCTAGAAATCAGAGGTAGACTTTGCTCACCATTTAGTCATGACCTTCTCAATATCTCTCGGTCTGTAGATCAACACCGCCCGGACCGTATTATTATCGAATCTTCGTGAGTTTGTCATCGTGTGTGCCAACGGACCGAGTTTAACATTTGTTCAGAGGGTCTGCCTTCCCCGCAACCCTAGCATTCCAAATCCGAGAGCTCGAAAGAGAGACGGACGGAGACTTCAAGCTTGATGCTATTGTAACCGTTGTGGACGCGGAGAACTTTACGGGGTATGAGGACACGAGCCCGACCGCCAAGATGCAGGCTCAGTACACGGATGTGATTCTTGTGGTATGTCTGCTTGCTTGCCCGCGCTCATCCTGTCTGATAATTAAGTGGCAAAAACTCTCAGAACAAGTGGGAACATGTACGTACGCCATCAACCCCCGTGATTCTTTTCATTTACCGATACTCCGTTGGACAGGTGTCCGAACGAGACTTGGATATTGTTATCGACCATCTATCAACCCTCAACGATTTGACCCCTAAGCTTCGATGCGAGGGAAAATCTGGTGTCCCTCCAGATCTCCTGTTTGGACTGGATTCCAAGCAGTTCCTGGGCGTCCCTGATGCCACTGCCAAACTGGTCGGCGATCATCACAGTGAAGTGGAGACGATGACTCTTCATCGAGGCTCAGCGGACTTAGTGCCATGCAAGCATGCTCACGACCATGGTCACGATCACACTCATGACAGCGATATCCCTGCGGAACTTCCTGTTTTGTCAGCCGAGCTACTGGGTAATGCGTTGGGTACCATGCCTAAAGACTCCGTCTACCGGGTAAAAGGTTTTGTCTGCACCACTTCACCCAGCAGCAGTGGAGTCTCTGTACTAAATTGGGCGTTTGGGCGGTTCGAGCTTGTCCCGCTGAACTCGAGTCCCCGGAATCCAGCAGTTGAGCACATGGTTCCGGGAGACTTGCTGTTGACCGTGATGGGCGCGGTTGGAGACGTCAAAAGATACGGAAGGAAACTAGCAGAGCAATTGGGGGCACACGTAGTGTGAACGGATATACGGGTGAGTACTAGCGTCGAGGCTTGATAGCATTCCCCGCTGACTTTACGGTTCATATGGCTGTACATCAGTTTGAAATGTTCGCATTTTGCTGTTACGAAATGGTAAATGACCAACGTGCTTGATCGAGCGAGTATTCAATAGATCACTGATTTCTTTATTATGACACAGGATGCTTTATATGTACTGCCGCTTAGCTATCTGTTGCCACCAATTCATTGGCGTTTACTTGCCGCCCGTCGGTCCAGGCACCCTGCTGTCCGATTGCCGTTATCACTGTCTTCCAGCCGTCGGGCAGCCGAGCGGCCCAGCGTACGACGAGCTCGCATCTCTTCAATGAACTCGCATTTCATCTAAAACAAATGCGCTACAACCTCGAACTACTGTTTGTCATGGACTATGCTGCGTACGCGTGGTCCATGTGATCCTTTTACCCACCCACACCCAGCTATCACAAATCCGTTGACCTTCCATGCCCCCCTTAACTTGCCTGATTTGGCATCACCGAAGCGCAAGTTTGGGTCGGTCGTAGGCGTAGGCGACAACTCACGTGTGACTTCCGGAGCAACAACCGACTGATAACATCGTTCCCCGCCTGTTTTCAATTGAGCGCTATGTTGGTGTATGATATTTCTGGTGAGTATGTGATGCCTTTCTCTTATTTTACATAGTAAAATCTGTACTGAGCTCCGTTTTGATTCCAGGACAGTATAGTGATCCCGATGTTCGAGTTAATCCGGACAACCAAGGAAGCCTAGGATGGTATAGGCTAAATTGGGAAGCGCTGCTAGGGCCAGAAGATCTCTGTTGCTCGCGAAGCTTCATCGCGCCAGCGGGACATCATTGTACCCATGCTACCACCCACCGGCCATTCGATGTCGGTGTGTACAACCAGGTGCAGCGCTGGTACAAGCTGGCAGGGCCTGTGAATCACCGAATCCAACCATTTTCTTTCACTAAACTAAGGGGGTACAAGTGCGTCACACATCACGACCGTTCCTAGGCGGAGGAATCGAGGCCGCTCTGGCTACGCGATAGCCAAATGTGCTAGAACTTCGACTTCGGGCCTGATTCTGTTTACACACAGCACGTTGCTCCGCGGACTCGTTCTGTCCGCGCATACAATAGGCTGTACCCCCGAGTTCCACTACTAGAGTTAGTAGCTTGGTTGTGACCGATGATTCCGGGCTGACCGAGTGGCGCGACAGCACACTCTACTCGCCTCCATCAGATTGAAACTTGGCCACACAGGGTGGCAAAACTGAGCGACCCCGATATCCCATGAAGCAAGGCACGCGAGGATACCACTCCGGTTGATGAACCCAGTGTGGTGGGCCTAGTTCTCATAGACATTCCGTTTCTTCACAACCTCGCATTCTAAGCTTGGACATCGAGTGCAAATCGTCACTCGCTAGAACACATGTTTCATCCCTGCCCCTGCTGGGCAGTGGGATCGGCGAGGAACGTTCCTCAAGTAGAACGGGAAGAACTACGGCTGGTCGGCATGCCGTGTGGCTCATGCTCGCCTATAAATGTAAGCGTGCTCCGGCCAGCAAGCCAGTTTCCTACCCACCCTCTCTCTCGGGTTTATTTTGTGGACTCTTTTGCCTGGGCTTTCTCATCCATTTTCATTTGAACGATGAGTCAGATGTTCGCTTTGTCGGCGCTCGTCCTCTTTGGAGCCACTGCCTCAGCTAGAGTATTGCCTCGGAGCTTGACTACCGACGGGTCTAAGTTTGCATCGCAGACGTTTGACTATGTCGTCGTCGGAGGCGGTACGGCTGGGCTCGCGGTTGCTGCTCGGTGAGTTCTAATAGCAATCGTAAAATACAGCTCCTAATGATTTCACGCCATACAGACTCGCTGAAAATTCAAGCATAACAGTGGGGGTGATTGAGGCCGGCCAATATATCCAGAACGACCCGTTGATTGATACACCTCGTACGTTCACCGGCAACATCATGCGCATGTTTCTCATGTCGTTTCAGAACTTTTTGGCGCGACTCAAGGAAACCCAACATACGATTGGATGTTTCAGTCCGTTTCCCAGCCTAACGTTAATGGACGGTCAATGAGTATGCCTCGGTAAGCCGATTGCATTCGTACATGTGTTTTCCTCCCCGTTCATTTGGCTGCCTCACAGAGGGAAGGTTTTGGGCGGCTCAAGCGCGGTAAGTGATAATTAACTCAGTCTCCTGCTTGTACGTTCTAACCAGTCGCTTCTCACGGCAGCTAAACTATATGGCTTTCGATCGTGCATCTAAGCCAGAATACGATGGTGAAGAGATTTTCATGCTGTGAATTGACGTAGCTCATTCTTACTTACGTTCTAGCCTGGGCAACTCTCGGAAGTCCGGGATGGAACTGGGATGGTAATAAATATTCGGTTGAAGCGACAAAAGACAAGCACTGATGGCAGAATTATAGGGCTTCTTCCATACATGAAGGCTGCTGAGGATTTCACCAATACAGACCCGTTTAGAAATTACTCTAGTACCGGAAATGACATGTATCCAACCCAAGGTACTGCTGGGAAGATTGCTGCCGGTTACAATAGTAGGTATCATCCATTCGTCGAAAGTCCTACACAATTCTAATACAGGTTAATTACCATCAGCTTGGTACAGCGACGTTTCGGTTCCTTATGGGACAGCAGTTACCAGCTTGGGCATTCCACCAAACTTTAATCCTGTAAGATCAGGTTTTGCTTGGGATTGCTCATGAACTGAGCGGCTTCGACCACAGGACAGCGGGAATGCATTCGGATTGTTTAACTGTGCTGGTTCTATCGACCGAGCAACAGGGAAGCGCTCCTATGCAGCCAGCACATATTTTGCAAGCAACGCAGGACGATCAAACTTCGTCGTTTTGACTGGAGCCCAAGCAACCAAGATTAACTTTGCGAATCAGACTACTGGCGGAAATTATGCTGCCACAGGTGTTTCTTATGTCTCGAACTCAGTAACGTACACTGTCAAGGCGAGGAAAGAGGTTATTCTATCCGCAGGTCTGTAATAATTCTCGTAGCGCCTGACTATTCTGACTTTATACTTATGCTGGATATAGGGTCTTTACAATCTCCGCAATTGCTCGAGCTCAGTGGCATCGGAAACACTAATATACTTCGACAGTACGGTATCAAGTCATTAGTGGACTTGCCCGGAGTTGGAGAGAATTTGCAAGATCATCTCTTTATCGCCACATCGTACGAACTGAAACCCGGAAAGACAACATTCGATATCCTACGCAACAATGCGACGTATGCGTCACAGGCTCAAGCACAATAGTGAGCTTGTCAATCTGGATTTAGTTTGTTGGCGGCTAACCCCGGGCTAGCGCCTCAACCCATGATGGGATTTACGCTGCCATTCACTCAGCTTTCTCGTTCATTGACTTGGCTTCGTATGTCAAGAGCGACAAGATATCATCCATGAAGTCGAGGCTCGACAGCGAAATTGCCGCCAGCGGTACAAGTCCCCTCCAAAAGGCTCAGTACAACATCCAAAAGCAATGGCTTTCGCAAAAGCTTGGTCATCTCGAAATTATAATGTACCCTGGTAGGCTGTTGCTTCTCCCGTTTTAAGTTCATTGAGTTGACTGGATTCGAAATCTTAGGATACTTTGCCTTCAGTGGACCCAAAGCTAACACATCTTATATTTCACTCTTAATGGCAATTCAACATCCTTTTTCTCGGGGCAATGTTGTGAGTACATGCAGATCTTTCAGGCCCGTTTAGCTGGCATTTACCTTGGACGCCCATCGACAGCATATCAACAACGCGAACCCACTCACCAAACCTACCTTCGATCCCAAATATTTCTCAAAGTCAATTGGTGAGATCCCTTGATTTTAGAGATAATCTATAGCCACTTAGTCGCGATACCAGACTTGGATTCGCTAGTTGAGGCCGTAAAGTTCAGTTTGACGATATCTAAGACTGAGCCGCTTGCGTCTGCAATTGTCCGGCGCCAAGACCCCGCCCCTGAGGTAATCAGTGATGCGGATATCACGAACTATATCAAGACGAATGTTGAGTCTGTTTACCATCCAATTGGTATGTTTCAGTCTGAAAAAGTCAGCTCTGCACCAGCTTAAACTCTTTCTAGGCACTACAGCTCTAGCCCCACGTTCGTCTGGAGGCGTTGTTGGACCAAACTTGAAGGTTTATGGCACCTCAAACGTCCGAGTGGTGGGTACTTATCATCTAGTCTTGATGACACTCTAACAGATAAGTGTTGATTTAGGTGGATGCGGGTGTAATACCTATTCATATGGGAACTCATATTTCGAGGACAGTATACGGCATCGGAGAAAAAGCAGCTGCCATGATTAAGAATGGGCAATGATTTAATGGATATGTGTAGGAAATATATACTTAGACGCCAGTAATCTACATTATCCCGGGTGTCTTGTAATGTTGCATGTTAATGTTTACGACATAAATTCTTATAGTAGTCACGACAAACACAAAGTTGGACATAGGCATAGCGTACAATCGTGAGTTGGAGCCATAGGACGCAACAGTCCGAGATAGGTCAAGGCTACGCACGTGACTACGCGTCGTCTGGGGCGTCTCGTGTCAGCAATATTGGGACTTGTGCCCGCCACCACCACCCTCTATAATGTTCAATTTCTTCCGGTCACTAGCGTTGCCACTCCCAACATTCGGAATCGCATTACCAGCTAATATTCAGCGTCGTTTCCTGTCGTTTGTTTTAAAATACTTTCTTGGACATCTCGTCAAACCCGGACAGCTCGATGACCATAAGATTGATGCCCAGATAGGGAGCGGAAAGGTTGAGATAAAAGATGTTGAGTTAGACGCTGTGGTGAGCTCTTTTTATTTTACGCCTAGGCCCACTAATGTTTCACCTTCTGGAAGGCTATCAATACCTTACTTGCTGGCTTGCCAGTAACCCTTCGTGATGGTTTATTAGGCAATGTTTCTGTGAAGATGCCTTGGCCCAATATTCTTGCCGCTCCATTCTCTGTGTCGGTGTCTGGCGTGACATTAACTCTTGTTCTCAGGCGAACTCCCACGTCACAATCCACTGTACCTACAGACGTTGATCTGTCTACGTCCGTCGCCTCACTAGTAGCCGAGAGGTTCGTGCACAAGGACCTTTCTCGAGAAGAAGAAAATGCCTTGCGTCGGTCGATCCATTTGGAAGCACCACTGGAGGCGTCTGCTGCGGAAGCCTTTTCTATGCCCGGTTCGATGGACCCCTTTCTAGAAAGCACTCTCGCGGCCTCTACAGACGAGACCGGCGCCTTTTCTGACGAGGAAGGCGTCGGAGTGCTAACGGCGGTCATGGAACGACTCATGGCACGGTTTACTTGCTCAGCGCGGGATTTGTCCATAACCTTGATCCATGAGGGTCACACCGCATTTCACGTAGGCCTTGCAGAGTTTTCTTATGGCGATGCGGTTTCCGAATCCAATGTGACCAAATCGGTTGTCGTGCGAGGATTCTCAGTCTCTACTACGACCCTTGAATCTCTTGATCATGGTTCTCAGTCTTACTCCTCACTTTCGCCAGTTGAATCGCCAGGTCGCCGGCACTCAGAGGATGACAAACGAGAGAGTATGATGCAAAGTATCGTGTCCTTGGCTGATTCCGCGATGTTCCAAAGTGCGGTTTCTACAGTCCGTCGCGGTTCGACCTCGCCCACCATTAGTATGCGTCCAGAATTATCCCGTACCCAACAGATCTTAAGCTTTTCTGACGAGCCAATTTCCATCACTATTGCGACTCGTGCAAGGGGGCTTCAACCAGGCCCAACCGTACCCTCCCAGACCCGCCAGCGTCCTCCCAAGTTCACCATTACTGCGAGTATGGGCTACGTTGCTTGTGCAATCAGGCCACTTGATGTCGGATCGATTCTACGTGCGCTTGCGCTGGTCCAGCCCGCCTCAGGTGTTCCCTCTGTCCCAACGACTTCGAAGTCAGAGCCAAAAAGATTCACGCCTACATTTGAGGGCTCAGGGCGTATCCGAGGTGTGATTGTCGCTTTGCTGTTAGAGAATGCTCGCAGTCCTACGTATTCGCGCCTTCAACTCGAAGCAGAAATGTCCGAATTTTTCAAGAATCCTACCCATCTATTATCTACACCTCATTTCCGCGCTCGGGTTGATTCAATTGAACCATCATTGGATGCTTCTGGCGATATTCAGGTCAATGTTCAGGAAATTTCTGTGTTTCGGGCACAAGGGGGTCCAAGTTCGTCGACCATCCCGATACTTATTACCGACCCGAACCTTGATTCGCAGTACTCGGTTACCACCAACGCACCAATGTTCGACATTGTCGACTGGACAAAATCAAAGATGCAAGCTGGCCCTCCTAAGATTTCTGCCTGGCGATTGCGCGCTATTCCAGGCCAGAAGAACAAGACGGCCACCGGTCCTACGTCTGCTATACGGGCTGCAATTGAGCAAAGCGGCAGCATTAGCATTTCGATATTACCTCTACATTTCTTCCTGGACCTGAAATTACTCGAGGATGTGGTATCGTTTGGCTATGGAATCGGTTCTACTGCAGGTGACGAAACCGAATCGGATATAGATGACTCTACATCTCCCCTCACTCCGCAGTTCGGGCGCTCTGTGGTCGATGATATGGAGAAGTTAGAGGAAAAGGTTTGCATTGGTCACCCAAGTTCTTCTTTTGGCTAACGTGCTGCGGTGTGTAGGTCACAGAAATATCTATATCATGTGCTCTTATACGAGTTCAACTTCGAACTCCTTCCCCGCCCACAAAGCAACAGCGTTCAGGAGCAATTGTGGTCGATTTGCATTCCATTCAAGCTCGGATAAGTTCGGCTCCAATCGAGGTTAACTGGAGCCGGTTGTTGGTCGCGTTATCGAATGTTGGTGGTTAGTAGTTAGATCTCTAATTTCGGGCTCGTTGATTGGACGTACGAACAACAGACACTAAAGCTACCACTATATTATCTCTTGGTCCATCTCGCAGCCAGAGCCCCTCTACAAGGTCATTTGGTGGCACTACCCCAACACAGGGAAACCTCAACCCCTCAGAGCCTCAAAAATCTCAGATTCTCATCCGTACAGGCGCGGGAACGACCCTTGAGGTTCATCTTCCGGCTTTACAGGTGCATTTGACCAAGTTCAGTGTTGATGGACTCCAGTACTGGGTCGACGATGCTACGCAATGGGTCGAACGTGCTTTCGATGAACGAAGGTTGAGCCAGTCACGCGACGCTAGCTTGATCGGGAGTCGATTCTTCGCAAGGAGTGGCAGCTTGGGTACTGTGGAGACTGTGGGGAAAGCTTCAAAGAGCCAACTCATTGTTGAGGTTAATCTGGAACGAGGTCAGGATGTTCGCATCAAGATTACGATTGTATGCTTACGCGGTTTACGCAGCCGAAATCATACTGTTCGTACCAAGACAAACCCATGTCGAGTCCACAGAAGTGTTGCCGTTTGAGATAAGTGCAAACGGACTAGCGGTACTTTTGGAAACGAAGCCTGATGGCAAGGTATGAATCGTTTTATTTTCAGTCCAAGTATATAGCTCATGATACAAATCGACAGGAAGAGACGCGTATTTCTGCGTCGCTTATGGACTTAGCGATCAAAAACGCGAGTGGATCACCCATTGCTTCTACTATTTTGGCTCGGACACACCCATTAAATTTAGTCAGTAGCCAGCTAGCTACTCGTCCATGCCGATCATCTAACCTTTTCAAAAGGCGGGCCATTCCAAGCCGGTAATCAAACTGAATCTCAATGCAATTACCGATCTAGAGACTGGCGGGCGAGAAAACCGCGTCAAGGTCGCTCTGGCTGAAGTCACATTCACGCTGGCAAAAACGTATATATGGGCGGATGACTTGGCCAGTTTTGTGAAGGCACCACCTGAGGTATGGTTTGCCTTTATTTAGAACGACTAAAGGCTCACTTGACGAACAAGACATTTGAAACGGTCGTTCCCACTGAACGAATGCGCTTGGAGCTCGCACTCGTGGATTCATGTCTTAAGCTAGTTGGTCCAACCCACCCCGGAGCGCTCCTCGTTGTTGTTTCTCAAGTCCAATTCAGCACGGACATCGTCGGAAGCTCTCCGGAAACTATTTATGACGCTGCGTTGAGCTCCGTGACACTGATGTTGATCGACGAAGAAAAGGCGGAGCCCGAGGACGCGACGACGACCCCATCCAAAGTTCGGTTTGCTAATGATGTTGATATCTGGAAGGTGTGTTGAATCGCTACATCAAGTGACTAGAGAACCTGCCTGATTGTACCCGACGGAATTAGCGGAGAGGCTTTGCAAGCTTACTCGTTGTAGATGACCTTAGGGCACGCATTGCGGTTAGGAAGGATATGTATCCTCCGATTACAGTATGTGCTTCATTGAGATATTATACCAGTTGAAAATAAATGACCATTGTCAAATTAGGTGGATGCCTCTCGTGTCAAAGTAGGCGTTTTAGCCTGCGCGGATACCCTTGGTGTCCTTGGAGCCTTTGGTGCCGATGTAGCAACTATGTTCCCTAAGCCGCCACCTACGCGAGTACATTTATTGATTTGCAAAATCTTGATCTAATCCTACATATAGCGAGAAGCCAAAAACTCATGCCATACAACGGATGGATGCCAATCCAACTGACACACGCGGAATGATGAGTCAGTATATTTTTGCCAATCGGAGCCGTATCTAATACCTTACGGTCTTTGCTAGGTGAAGTCGAAGATAACACTTTTCGACGCCGACCGGCGGCAATTGCCGCAGATATGGTCGACGACGACCTCCCAACCAATTCAGATTATCTAGACGAGTCGTTCGGACCTGCTGGTGGACTAATGGAGTTCTCAGAGGATGAATTAATAGGAGAATCAAGTGACGAAGGTGCAATGTCGGAATCCGTCCTCGATTCTCGCGCGGGCCTAGAAGCAACTTCTCCAAAATCCACGCATACAAGCGCGTCGACATCGGAGACCTCAATCCCAGCTGAGGACAACCAAAATCGCTGGGGCGAAACAGTTCGGATGTTGGTTTCTGAAGACATACATGTTATCGAAGACTATTTCGAAACAATCGAGCCAGACCCACTCATAGACCTCAGCACCGAGTGAGTTTGTGCATCTAAGACCCAAACTTATGCTGACACGGGAGATGTAATAGTGCTGGCGTGAAAGCCTTGAGTCTGCACATTCAGAACTGTGATATTACGGTTCGCCTTCATGACGGATATGATTGGGAAAAGACAAGAGTAGCAATAGAACAGGGGAGAAAAGCAGTCCGACGTCGCCTCGAGAAGATACGACAACTACTCGCCAATGGCCAAGTTCCAGACGAGAGCATTGAAGATACTCACTCCGTTCTGTTTAATTCCGTTTACCTTGGTCTTCAACAAGATCTCGACGAGATGGAACCAGAAGCGATGATTGCCGCAATCGACCAGGAACTTGCTGATGATGGCGGCGACACTGCTACAGTTAGCTCATGGCAAACTTTCGCCGGCCAAGGCCCTCGACCCACTCACAAACGCCGTTCGAGTAAAGCGTCAAGTAAACGCCATAGGCTGACTCGTTCACGCGGACCTAGGATCGAAATTTGCGTTCGAGGTCTCACAGCTTCTGTGGATCAATATCAGCCAAATGAACCAACCGCCTTGCGTATATTGGCAACAGTTCGTGACCTGGAGATTTTGGACCACATCAAGACGTCGACTTGGAGTGCATTTCTGACGGGAATGAATACTGACTCGAGAGGAAACGTCCGAGAAACCGATTCGAATATGGTCCGCGCTGAGCTATGCATAGTGCGCCCGGTCCAAGACCTCTCCGTCGAAGAAGGACGACTGAAGGTGTGTGCTCATAATTCTAGATTGGCATAGGACTTACTTGGAGGCAGCTCAAAGTCTTGCCCATCCGGCTGCACGTGGACCAAGACGCTCTTGACTTCCTAAAGAAATTCTTTATGTTTAAAGATCCAGAGGCAGAACCAAAGCCTGATGACGCCAAGCCCGCGGAAGAGATGTTCCTCCGTATGTATATTGTTCTACTTTACGGGCTTTACTTGACTTGGGTTACAGAGCACGTGGAGATTTTCCCGATTGACCTTAAATTGGACTACAAACCAAAGCGGGTTGATTATCGTGCACTTCGTGAGGGAAGAACAATTGAACTCATGAACTTCTTCCACTTCGAAGGCGCCGAAATGACTTTGAGGCACATCACTCTCTCAGGAGTAGGTGCCCCCTTATGCATATATTTCCTGGTTATGCTAATAGCTCGGCTAAGATAACCGGTTGGGCTCGTTTGGGTGATACACTAAACGACCTCTGGACTCCGGACGTCAAGGCCACCCAGCTCGCTGAAATCGTGGCTGGCATCGCGCCATTCCGCTCACTTGTTCGTGTTGGTGCTGGGGTAGCAGACTTGGTGCTCCTACCAACGTCAACAGGGTGGCGTCGTGATCGTCGTCGCGAGAAGGGTGTGCGTGGTGCCGCTGCCGAAGCCGCTGCGTTGGGTGCGAGACTAGCAACTGGCGCTCAGGTAGTACTGGAGCGTGCAGAAAGCATGCTAGGTGGAGCATCTACCAGTGAGGGAGGCTCGGGATTTGTGGGACCCCGCCCCGGCCCTGGAGTTGGAGCATTCCGAGGTCCTATTACCGCAATCCCTACTACCGTTGGTGGAGAGTGGGACGGAAGTGCTTCCATGCTGTTGCCAACTGGCATGGACGATGAAGGGGGCGATTTAAGTGATGAAGGGTCGGGTGACGAGCGGATGATTAGTCGGTACGCCGAACAACCGAGGGATGTTAGAGAGGGGATTCAGTCCGCGACGCGAGCCTTGCGAAAGAACGCCACTGCCGCCGCACAAACAATACTCGCTATTCCCATGGAGGTCTACGAGCAAACAGAGAACGAGGTGAGACTAGTTGGTCTGTTAGCCAATTGTCACCAATTATAATACTTTGGATTTTAGGGTCCGATCCGGGCAGTTGTGAGGGCGGTACCGATCGCAGTCCTACGACCCATGATTGGCGCAACCGAGGCGGTTGGACAGACACTCATGGGATTACGGAACTCGCTAGACCCAGCCGCAGCTATAGATGAGGGTTCTAAGTGGAAGAGGCGTTAGTTACGACAAGTTACGATATTTCTGTTCAATTATGCTTTTTGGCTATCGCTATTAGTGCTCTGCAACTCGGTCCTCGTTGTAACATATCATATATGCATTCAATCCTTCGAGAAAGCTACCTTAAATACAACAGTAAGGATCATGAATAACAAGACAGGACAAGAGCAGGAAGTTCTGGTGTGTCAATCTACTTCCATGCTCATGCTCATTCCACCGCCCGGTACCAATACGCTCTTCTTCTTCCGCGAGGGCTTGGCCAACACTTTGACTTTCTCTTGTAGTACCACCTTCTGCTGGATCGGCTCCACAAGGTCATCAACAGTAACCCCCTCGTCCTTTTCTTCATCCTCTTCTTCATCCTCTTGAACCTCCTCTACCTTGGCAGGCTTGGACGCAGCCAGTTTTTTCCGCATTCTCGAGGCTAAAACCCTCTCTCGTGCCACTGCCATCCGAGCTTTCCAGAAAGCGCGCTCTCGTCGTGCACGAATCTCCGTAACTCGCTGCATCGCCTTGAGCGTGGTTTGAACGAGTTCACGATTGTAGCGGACAGGGATATTTCGTCGTTTCTCAAATTCAAACGTAGAGTCCTGGAAAGAGGGGCTTCAGTGTATTGGCGGAAAATATGTTTATATTCACGAACGATAGTCATTTCCTTTCCTGCAGCCTTACGGAACGCCTTGGTCCATTTCACCTTGCGTGGGTTGCGCTTCATCCTATGCGAGCAGTTAGACCTGTATTCCCTCCGAAGGAAGTAGCACAGCTTACTTGAAGTTCTTGTGGCACCTATATTCACCGAAACTTAGTAACTGGTCGAAATGAGCCATATATTATACGCACTTGGATGAACAAAACCGGAACATCTTGGCATCGTTACGAACAAAGGCAGTTCCTGTAGCATATTTAGGGCGATTCGTTCAAGAGGGGTTGAAGTAGCTCACCGTGACCAGGATATACATTTGTCGAGCAGAAGTAGCATTTTTCGACTCTCATTGTGGGATTCCGTGGCGGCTTGGTGGTGGCAGGCTAGCGGAAATCTTTTTGTTATCTAAGAGATTATGATTACACAGCCACATGTCACGCGACTTGGCGAGTTTGGCTACTCTTCCACCATCGCCATTGAAGCTGCGGTGTTTATTTTGGGCCCAACAATGGTCGCGAATGTATGATTTCGGCTGTATTAAAATTCTAAAATACATGGTATGTTGCGTCCTCTGAATCACAAACACTAGAGCAGCCAGGAAACGAAACCAACGAAGTTGGGGTTAGGATGTATGCGCATAAGTCACGCCTTCAGCCCCACTGGCGACATACCATCTATATCTTCAATACAGCATAAATGAAGGAATATTATAATCACAGACTAATAGTACAGGATAGACCGCCAGCGGACAGTAACAAGGAAACAAGCGCACAGGGGCGAAAAGAGGTGACGATGAGTACATGCAAGGTCTTAACGCGTCAATAGTCCAGGGGCCGCAAGAACACGGACTACTGTAGGTTTTTGGTTCCCTTGGATAAGGTCAAGATTTGACTTGTAGACGTAAGTTCCGGAGGGAACCCCATGAGTAGGTATCGGCACCTTACCGTCCTTGTCCATCGAATACCGGACATTAGCAGACGGCTTCCTAGGTGACTCAACTCGACCGAGGCGGATTAGTCCACCTTTCGATGAGTACATCAATGGCAAACCGTGATGAATTTGATCGAAAGGGGAAGCAAGGAGTGGAGTGGAGTGGTCGCTGCCTTGGATTTTGACGACTTGAATCGACGCTTGATCAAGTAATCCGCCAAATATCTGCCAAACTTACAATTCATGATTTTTAGTACACTGTGTCTACGATTAAAGACACGCAAAAGAAGAATCTTACCTTGCGGTATTGGTATTGCTTGTCCTTCCACCCCTGCCACTTGGCTTTGTCAACCTCGGTGCCCGTGGAAAGCCAAGTGTTGAAGGCTGCCTCGCCTTCCCCGATGTCGCGCTTCAAGGAGTACTCGTTACAGCGGTACGGGGTCACTATATTTTTGAGTAAGTGCGAGCTTGGTGTCAATCAAAACCACAGGTCAAGTAAAGTCACTTACTTTGTGTTCGAGGTAGAGCAACCCGAACTTCATCAACGTTAATATCACGATTGACTATGAACCTGCAAAAGGTCAGCTGATGTGGCTTTGCATAGGCCTAGGTGCTTACTCGTTGTCCTTGCAGTCGGGACACCAACGGCCGAGGAGGTAGGGATCGACTTCCCCGCCAACCCGAACATCACATGTCTACAAGTAAAATAGCGCAAACAGGTGGATTCGTTATAGTCAGCAGGCAAACCAGGGGGAGTGATATCTTTGATTGGTGCTTACCATGCAGTTCGGGTCCTCAATCCTCATTACTAAACAATGTCCGGGGATGGAGGGTGGACATGGGGGTAACCCGGGATACTCTCGAAAAATGTGCGATTTCCACATTGATTGCGAGGGTTTGCACCGTAAAACTCGACGGAAGCGCTTGGACGTAGCGGACAGTGCCAAAGTATCCTTCGTAGAAGCCCAAGTAGCCACCTTGGTAGTGTGTTTCAACGTAGTGAGCAAGAGAGAAAGGGGGTGGCATACTCACCTGAGCGCGCCACAAGTGGGGGGACAGCATCGATGTCAAATCTACCCCGCTCGTGCTATGACTTGTTGCAGGGGAGGAAGAATAGCCAGCATTGGAAGTAGCTAGGAAACTGAGTGAGCTGACTTGGCGAGATAGGAAAAGGAGGCACTGACCGGAAACCATTTCTGAGGATAAAAGGAATATAGGGTAATAACGGAAAACAATAAAGATACGAGCTACGGACGCCTACAAAGTAAGTACAAGGAAGTAGGAAGATATCTCAGACGTTGGATGAATAAATTTATGCATTAACTCGCACCTTTTAAAGCAATTCCAAGAATCGATACAAATGAACGCTATGCAGGCGAGTCAGACATATACGTCTATGCGCAAGAGAGATAAGGGAAAGAACGTACTGGAGAGAGGTAGTGGTCGCAGTGGGGTGAAGAAAGAATGAGGGGAGCCCATTTTATAGACCAGAGACAGGGGGTTAAGGGAGGGGGTAAAGTCACAGCCAGTAAGGGATGATCAAAAGCGTATACCACGAGCAGAAACCCTGACGCGGATAAGTTCTCGAGACCCCCCCCCCCAGCCTTATCCCCCGAGGGCTTATACGTTGGGCTCGCAGATGACTGACTATCTCCTAGATTACTGCACCTCCATGAGAACACTTCTGTGCGTACTCGTAGTGGCAAAGGTATTCCATGCGAACGCGGCTGCAGACTAATTTTTTATTTCCATGTGTTTAATTTTCAGGGGAGTGGCATAACCGCAAGGTTCTGCAACGAGGGAATGCGTCCAAAATCATCTAGAACTCCCCCGCAATCGCGAATGCCGGTGTTAAATCCAGCTTCCCTTCGCCTTCGGATTGTCAGCTCAACCAAAACCCGAAACTCTACTGTACTGGCAAGAGTGGAACGTCGGTCACGGTCCGAAGTCAGATCGACGCGACGTTACGAATTTCCAACGTCCCACGTCCCCTCAAACTACGACGCGGTGGGACGATACTTTCCTTATATGGTAATATATCATTAGACAAAAGCACAGTTTCATGGAATCTCGCAGAACATAGGGGCCGTATGCCGCAGCAAGCTACAATATACAGTTCAGCTTTAGTCGCAAACTGCGGGCCACCTCGAGACCCGTCCCCTGGTACAATAGACACGATCATGTGCCGTAGCTCCCATCGCTCTCGGCCACTCCGGCTAGAGAACCGCGCCCTTCTTCGCCCGTGTGGCTGGTTTTTTCGCCCTCCATCCCATCGCACGACAGTTCGCTCGCGTCTCGGTGCCCCAGTCTCCCCGTCGCGCCGGTTCGGACGGTCTTTGTCGTATCAATCATTATGGTTGTATCTAGTCATGCCCGCTTTCAATAACAAGTTTCTATTCCCGCACGCATACACATGCGCCGAGAGGTCGCCACAGCGCGGTCGAAGGCTAAGAAATAGATTTAATATAAAACGCTAGCCACTCGGCACCTGAGCACCGCCCACAATATGTATTCCCGGGTATCGCAAGATTTCAGACACTTGGAATGCTCCGTTACACTACTTTGTGTGTATATGCGCGAAGACAGCTGGCGCGACGCCGGCAGCTTTGCGTTTAATCAGCACTCACCATCCAGAATCCACAAGCGAAAATACATTGTGATAACCTATCCTGAGCCATATAAACCTGCTCGAATCACTATACTATTCATCACTTCGGGCGTGGTCTGAGTGCCTTGCAAGAGGGTAACATAGCCATCGACGTTCGTTGTCCTGTGTCCCAAGCCAGCCGACGCAGCTGGACAGGACTACCAAGCAGATCCAAATATTACGAAGCGCCCGTCGCTTTTATGTAAGCGACGTTCCACTCTTGCCAGTACAGTAGTTTGGTTAGATTAGACATCACGTGGCTACCAGGTCTGTAGGTAGCGCTCGGTAGCACAAGAGTAGCGCTCACTAGACCCTGAGTAGACTCGATTCACATAACTAGAGTTTCGGCTTTTGGGTGAGGGGGAGCTATGAAATTGATGGCCAAAAGTAGAAGAGCCGGATCACACTCTTGATGTGGCAGAGATATATATAGGTATTCTTGGGCTTCCGAACGGGGTTAATCGTTCTTGGCCCGATCAATATGGTATCTCTAAGATCATGCATATGGTCATTAAATATGGCCGAGGGTCACACGGCTTACGCGAATCTGCTTGGAATCCGCTGGCTCAATCATGGAAGTTCAAAGTTGCTGGCACTTGATAGTGTCTTCATGTGTTCACCTACGTGTGAATACAGTCGAGTGCACCGAATAAATAGGGTAGACATAACGCGAGGACCAACATCCAGAAACGGATGATCACACTCTGACGAGAAAACGGCTGTCCCTGGCAGGGCGAGAAAATGGGTGCTGGTGCGCTGATAATATTTAGCAAGGACCAAGCGTGGTACGAAGGCAAGCTGTTGAGATTTTATATCTATATATTCGCGTCCGAGATCGCAGGAAATCGATGCGAAGGATTATCCCAACATGTTGAGATAGTCCTCGCAGAATATATTTATTTAAGCCTATGAGATTAAGGCGGTTGTTATGGACGCATTGTAGGCATATTTTGTGTGGCATATCTTTGCCTAACGGTCGGAAGACTAGTATCCATCGGCATGCGTTGAAGGGAGTCACTTAATTGCCCTTGCGCGGATCGTGGGTTCCGACTTCGAGTCCCGCGGCGGACGTTCTTTCCCCTCCACCCTTCCACCCATCTCTCCTTCCTCCCTTCCATTCCCTCCACTTCATCACCGCAATGCACCTTGAAGCCGCATCTTTTTTGATCCATGGACATACACTTACGGACAAAAGAACTGAGCCACCCCATGTTTCCATTCTATACCACATATATGCAGCTCTCGAAACGTCTCTCATGTACATACATCATGCAGCATATAGTAGTACTTTTTACATCAAGAACTGGGATTGTACTCAAAGAAATGGAGGTGCTACATCAAAAAAGGCAAGGGGGGTATGATGGGCAAAAATGCAGCGCGCCGGGATCGCATTCAGTGACGGGTTGAAAGGTGCGAGGGTGTAGCTACAGATAGTAGATATCGATCGCACTTTATATCATCCGAAACGAATGAGCCGTTGCTGAGATATAGCCCCCACAAAACCGACGATTTCATCGCAATTTGGCCAAACAAGCACAATTGTAGTGAAATCGTCGGTTTTGTGGGGGCTATATCTCAGCAACGGCTCATTCGTTTCGGATGATATAAAGTGCGATCGATATCTACTATCTGTAGCTACACCCTCGCACCTTTCAACCCGTCACTGAATGCGATCCCGGCGCGCTGCATTTTTGCCCATCATACCCCCCTTGCCTTTTTTGATGTAGCACCTCCATTTCTTTGAGTACAATCCCAGTTCTTGATGTAAAAAGTACTACTATATGCTGCATGATGTATGTACATGAGAGACGTTTCGAGAGCTGCATATATGTGGTATAGAATGGAAACATGGGGTGGCTCAGTTCTTTTGTCCGTAAGTGTATGTCCATGGATCAAAAAAGATGCGGCTTCAAGGTGCATTGCGGTGATGAAGTGGAGGGAATGGAAGGGAGGAAGGAGAGATGGGTGGAAGGGTGGAGGGGAAAGAACGTCCGCCGCGGGACTCGAAGTCGGAACCCACGATCCGCGCAAGGGCAATTAAGTGACTCCCTTCAACGCATGCCGATGGATACTAGTCTTCCGACCGTTAGGCAAAGATATGCCACACAAAATATGCCTACAATGCGTCCATAACAACCGCCTTAATCTCATAGGCTTGATATAATTTCGTCGGAGTGGCAGTCGCGCCTTGATTGTCGATCAGCTGTTACCTGTGTAAATATTGCACAGACAGAGGATGACCGGACTGACACTTGTACGCCAATCACAAACAGCGTCCCGAAAAAATCCTAGAGTATGATTCGCGAGGGCCTTCAACTTGCAAATCTAAACGTTTTACTGGTATTTTCATCCCTCATCTACGTAGACTCTTTGAAGGATCTTTCATTGTAATAAGAATATAGCTCCTGAATAAGCTCATTGAAGTGAAGGCTGACTCTAACGAAGGATATCCTGCAAGCCTTCTAGAATTCACGGCTGTTTAAACATACACTGTGGCCACGTATCACCATGTGCTTTGGATGATTCCGGGTTCGTGAAGGGCTTAGGTACTCACGGGCACAGGCTCTAAGCGACCTCGGTCGCCAAATCGAAGTCATGAAATTACCGAAACACATGGCGTAGTTTTTGTTTACAATATCGTAATATCGGCGGCAAAACTCAACAGACATAATAGTACATGCTATTGCCGATAAAATCGTTGGTCGATCCTCACATTCATCGTCATAAGGAAGTCATCGCTTTCGCAAAAAATCAGGCACATGCACATGTCAACCCCTTGTGCACCGAAACCTCTCCGTACACATCGGTACCAAGGATTCGACGTATGCGCACATGTAGCAGCCTTATCCGCTCAACTGAGAAGCCAGGTTTATCTTTCGCCTGTCTATCGTTTAGCCTGCATGTGATGCCCTTGCATGCACTTGTCACTTGAGTACATCATGGTTGACTACCTTTCGGGGAGTCTTCGTACGTCGGATGCATATACTGGGGTATATAGTCGGGGCCTCGGGTGATTATGCATAACTCGTTGGCATAAAATCTTGAGGTCTTCTAGTGAAGACGGACCGAATCCCCTTTGAACATGAAGTTCTTCGCAACGTTAGCCGTTATTGTTACTACTGCAACCCAGGTTGCCGCTCACTGTAAGTCATTCCAGAAAGCAATATATGCGTACCACATTGAAGAACTGCTCCCAGATCGTTGGAATAGCTTGACTATCAACGGAGTCAAAACTGGTGATTGGCAGTACGTTCGCGAGAGCACAAACAATAACTCTCCAGTAGGTTTGCTTCTGGACCGACTGCCCTGGTGTCAACTAAATACACCCTTAGGTTACTACTATTAGTTCAACAGACCTTACTTGTAATGTCGGTGGACAATCTGGCGGTACAACTCAGACTGCTACAATTCCAGCAGGTTCAACGGTACGCATACTCAAAATACTCTCGATATTTACTTTACACCCTCCTTGGACAGGTTACATTTAATCTTGACAAAGCCATATACCACCACGGCGTAATCAACGTCTATATGGCCAAGGCCCCCGCCACGGCTGTGAGCTTCAACGGCGCTGGGAATGTGTGGTTCAAGATTGCACAATTGTCCGCTGTCACCGACGGTGGAAAAACTATCACATGGCCGGCAGATAGTAAGCTGGTCAACTTCCCCCTCGTCTTTCAACGTGAATCTCACCTGCGTTTCAGACCTAACCTCGTTCACCTTCAAGATTCCTGCTACTTTGCCGGCGGGCGAATACCTTATCCGCATTGAGCATATAGGCCTCCATGTTTGTTTAACCTATGATGTTTTGAATATTTCGACTAACATCCATTTCTAGAATGCAGCTAGTTCTGGTCCAGAGTTTTTCATCTCGTGCGCGCAGGCGAAGATCACTGGTACAGGAACCAAGACCCCCAGTCCCTTGGTCCCCCTTCCAGGGTACTACACCGGCAAAGAATCTGGACTCACTCTCGACATCTACTGTAGGTTTTTGTTCATTTTATTCGAGTTGAAGAGAAACTAATCGCTTGCACGTATTTGCAGGGCCAGTCGTAAGTTGTATGCATAGACTGTTGAGCCGATCGTACTCACCGTTGTGTCATTTGTTGTTTTTAGCCCACCACCTACACTCAACCTGGACCTGTGAGTACCATGTTTTACAAGTTAAACAACAACCTCATTTACCCGGTCGCCCTGTCAGGCTGTGTGGTCAGGTTAAATCCGTTCAGACAATTGTATTCTCGCGGGTGCTCGAATGTCATTGGAGTATTCTTTTATGCCATATCTCACTGGTTTCAGCGGGTGTGAATCGTCGCTAAGAGCCATGCTTCAATACAACGTACAAGCAAGTGGCCCCAGTTGAGATTATATCGGCTACCACGCGTTGTGCTCGCTCGTTGTCCCAGTCGAGTCTTGCAACACGTTCAAAGATCAACATAGATCAGACAAGCAACCTGATAAACAAATCATTGACTATATTTACAAGACCGTTCTACAGACCATCTTTGGCCAGTATACGGAAGGTGAGGGTACTACTACCTGGGCAGCCCAGTACATTGAGTGTAGAGAATAGTTGAACATGCTTAGACAGCTAACAAATGTATCCAGAAATGAAGAACCAGAGGAAAAGCAGAGATGCGTTGAAATGTCATTTTGAATGCGTAGAGTCGAAAGCTCTTGGAGGATTGTCCGTCGCAAGGGACTCAACGACGAACAGATGCGGTAGGTGGAGGCACACATGTAAGCATCTGAGATTCGGGTGAGTTGAGATCGAGTCACTAGCCATGGCGTCACTTACAACTTCGGGGTATGAGACATCAAAAGTATATTGGAATTCTTCCACATCTCCTGTGAGTAACAGCGCGCCTATCAAGTGTTTCCTAATTGAGCCATGTTTTCGCGTGCATACAGGGAGAGGAATACTCACTGTTACTATCATCAGCGTAGACAAGGTGCGTCGCAGGAGCACTCCTATCCGAATTGATCCACTGGACGGTTATAGCCATGGTTTCTGGATCGAATCCCCAGATCGCACTCTCATATTCCTGAGGGATACTAGTCATAATACTGAACGAGTTGTCAGCACTGACCGGTGGAGATTTGGGTGGAGTCTGGGAGGTCCCGCCGAGGTACGCGTAGCTAAACAAATGGTACGCATCAGCCGACCGAAATCCGCAACCCGAATACCCACTTACTTGAAACTGCCTAGCCCTAGATCACCACCCTTGGACGAGAAACCGGTGACTATAACTCTGGTCAGGAGCTGCAGGGCAACGCAACGACCGAGACTTACTGCCGCCAATATATGGGTATGAATCAACAGGGCCGTTGGTTGCCAGGAATTCAATCTTGTTGGGAGAGCTGGGTCGGTAGGCAATCGACACCTCGAGAGACCCGTTTTGGTGTGGTTGTATTACTCCGTACTCGCCGAACCCGTTAAAAGTAGGAGCGAGGTAGCCATAATAGTCCGTCTCGCTCTCGATAAAAATATTACATTTTTGCCTGGTTATCAGGTTTGAGGTACGTAGTCGCGGGAATAAAGGAGACAAACATACGTGATGCGAGGTGGGGGTGCCAACACGGCCTGCGGGGCCCTTACACGCGTGCCTACAACCACCAGAACGATCAGGCTTACGTACAGATAAGCGGTAACTCTATGCCATACCGAAGCGGTGAGGAGCAGCGCGTCGACGGTGTGGATGACGCGACCTAGCTTCAGATATGGGCAGGTCGGCCGTGAAGCGTTTCGTATCGGTAGCAGGCTGAGAAGGAGCTGGAGGCGGGAGAGCTGCCCAGCCTGGAAAGCCTCTTGTCACGTTCGGGTGCGGGTTGATAGATATCCGAAGTTCAGTTGAGGATTGGGCGAGAACGAGTGTGGCCGTAGCAAGAGCAGAGACGAACGTAAACCTCATTGTCCAGATGTGTGAGAGAAACGTAGGAGGTCGTGATAGTCAAACGCGAGGGACGAGGCGGATTCAACAGGCTATATGTTGTCCGTGGTATAGTTTCCTATCGATGTTGGTCGGACGCGACACGCTAAAACTGAATTAGGCAGACGCGACTTCTAAGGAGGCAACTGTCAAATGACCACGCGATATGTGCGGATTTTTGATAAAATCCTGAAAAGCTAAGATCCTGTCCCTGAGTATCACCCCGCATGCGGCTGATAATATATGCTCTAGTGAGTTTATGCCTCCGTACTGGGGGCCTCAACTTTGTAAAACCAACTTGATTGTTGGCATAGAAAGTAAATTATCGCTCTGACTCATAGTCTTCCTAAACCGCTGCTGACCAGCAAACTCACATCAAACGATTTGCTGTGGACATGTGCGCGGAATCTTGCCACGTTCCTGATGGCACAGCTGCCGATCTTCTATCGGGTCAACACTGATGGGATTTCAGCCTAAAAAGCGATTATTCTATACCCGATATAGCCGGACATCCCCCGCACTTTTGGTTTCAAATAGTGCAGCTTCTGTTGGTCTGAGAATGGGAATTAATTATGGATATTTTTGTCGCGGGAGCGCTTTGTGAACGCAAAGAGTTCACCCATTAGCGGTGAGAACCTTGCAAGTCCACTGGACATAATTGGTCTAGTCTTGGAGATAGGGTTAACCGACACTAATACATTTCAAGTATAGCCTTGACCAACATGGTCGAACAAAGTATCTTCATCACCACCTCTCATTATACACACCCTCCTGACGAATAGGAACGAAGATATATCACTTTAATGCACAAAAAATAGAAATACAAAGCAGTGTGTATGTGTATGTGTAGAATAGATAAAATAGCGTGTGCATTCAATCGTACACCGAGCGTGATGCCCACCAAACGCAAGCAGTCTGGTGTGCAAGGCGCTCCTCTTCTCATTTCGTTTCCTTATCATGCATAAAACCCAAAGCAACTCGTCACACCCCAGAAGAACTTATCCAGTCATCATCCTCCTCAGATCCTTGGATCGCGTACTGCGTCCCCTCGGCGGAAAGTCTTCAACATCTCGTCTTCGCAGCGGCCTCATCGGCTCGACGAGCGCCAACAACAAGAGCGCAACCATCAAGACCGCCGTAGCGACGACAAAGATCGCCTTGGGAAACGCCGCCACCGTCAACGAATAAATCGATCCAAACACCATAGGCTAAAACGCACTCCATCATCAGCACCCCAAAACCCAAAAACAGAAAAAGAAGCAACGCACCGACAGCACCGTACTCGCGATCGAACTCAGCATCGAGAGCGCACCAAAAAGCTTTCCAGTATCGGCCTCTTGATTCGGTCCCAAAATGCCCAGAGCAAGACTCTGCATCGCGGGGCTAGTCCCACCGCCAAACGCGCTCAACGCGGTCGTCAACACAAACGCGTGCTGCGAACTACTCGAGCAGAGCAAGAAATAACTCAAAAACTCCAAGCACATGCTGATCCGGGCCACGCGCAGGTCAAATGACTGTTCGCGCGCCAACCGGACCGAGCGTTTGATCAGCTGAGCAGGGGGTGGAGGCGAAAGCGGGTCGGGTGGGAGAGATGCGCATCGGCCAGACGAGAGGATCGGAGAGGGTGTGATCGGGATCGAGCCGTGGGGTGACATGGCGGGTGTGTACCCTCCATCGGTCGATGGTGAGCGTTTGGATGATTTCGGCTTGTAGAGCTTGATGATATCTATGTGGCAGCCAATCAGAATTGGAGCCTGCGGCGCCTATGAGGCGGACGCACATGGCAAAATGACGATAAGGTTCAGGGCGCGCAGTGTGCCCATGTAGGAGAGATAGTAGGAGAGCTGCGTGCGGGTGAGTGCCATGTGGTTCGATTGCGGGTTGGAACGTACCTCGGCAGGTCCCCATCCAAAGACGTGTTCTGCATACAAAAATTTGACCGAGTAGATTGCCTGTATCGTTGTTAGCCATTATACTATGCTCGGCGTTGCTCCACTCACAATCGTCAATAGATAGAGTGCCAACGAAATAGAGAGAAACGTCAACCCCCAGTCCTTGCCCGAGACGGCCTGTCCCTGTCCCGTGCGTTTCCTGGGCAAAAGAATCGCCATCGGACCAAGCGTCTTTCGAAGTGTGAACCGAACGTATCCCCGCATTCGTCCCACGACCCCACGCTCAAACTGCGGTTTGTCAACATGGGCAATCGAGGACCGCCTGGACTTGAACGCTTCGCGCTGTTCTCTCGTGAGGCTCTCGGGCAAGAGCAGCAGGATGAGCACGAGGTTGGCCAGACCCAGCACGATGGACATCCAAAACGCGTCATATGGGACAATGCTTCCGATCGTCGGGCCGGCTGCGACACCAACAAACAAGATACCGAAGAACCGGGAAAAGACCTTGGCGCGTGATGTGCCGGTGGTTGTCGAATCTGAGATGTATGCGTTGATGGCGGCTTGCATGGTCGGGAACCCACCGAGACAGCCCTCGACGAGCGGGGAGATCATGAGGAGGCGGGGAGCGGTGAGGAATGCATAGGCAGGGTGGGCCGATTGGGACCGCGCGAGCACAAAGGTGAGATCCCTGAAAGAGCGGATGAGTCAGGGAGGGTGGGATGGCAGGGCCGAGACGTACGTGGCGAGCATGGCAAAGATGCTGATGGCAATGACGGCGCGTCGTCCGTGTCGGTCGCCAAACTGGCCCCAGAAGCCTAGTGCAGTGTGTGCGATGAGCGATGACGCAATGGGCATCATCGAGGAACGTACCGGAGAAGAGGGCGGAGAGGGCGCCGGTGAGCGTCAACATGACTAAGCGAGATAATTGGCTTTGTCAGCGATCGGGATAGTCGATGCGGGATGGTGTACTCACGGGTCTGGAGCTTGGCCGCTCCACGCTGGACCTCGGGGTCGGCGCGGCACTCGTCGGCATCCAGCGGACGGGGTGCGTTATCAGGACGGGTATGGGCAGCTGCGCCAAAGTGCAGCTCGCCCGCAAGCGGAATTGCCATTTGCGCATACACCACATGCGGACGCGGAGTTTCCACTTGGTGAATCGAGAAGTTGGCTGAGTTGGCCGACAGCGCGGCCAGTCCCGCCATCTGCGTGTGTGGCTCGATTCGCAGACCGTCGCACGCGATCCTCGTAAATACTTCGACGCGGGGCGCTAGTGTCATTCCACGCTATGAAAAAAACAGTCAGCGATGTTTTCAGCAGACTATGCCACAACGTACGCATAGTGCGCTCGCGAGAGCAAAGGGAATCAGGCTGGGGCGCGTCAGCACCATGACAAGAATGATGAATATCACACTCACAGTTTCGGAGACGGACGGCGGTACCACGGGCGGGGTGGCTGCGCCTTGGGCAAGAGCGGCGTGCTCTCGTCCAAGAGCGTCGCGGTGCTCGCCGGGCTGGAGAGCACGCTGCCGTCGATGAGGTCGTCCAGCACCGGGGGGAGGCGCAGCACCGGGTCGGCCTCGCTCAGAGTCGCAGCAGCCATGCAAGAGGTCGGTCGTGGACGAAAATTGGCCGGGGTATGGCAGTCCGGTAGATAAGCCCCGGGCTCCATGTGCCAAACACCATGCGCGTCATTGTGCTTGCCGTAACCGCAGGCGACGGATAGCCCGTACGGATTCCTTCGTGTGCTATCTACGAAGCCAGCTGGGGGCTCGGCTGAGCATTAGGCTTAGCCCCTATTCCCGGCCCTGGCTCTCGATCTTCTTGGGCCAACTTCGCACTGCGATCAGCCCCACCCCAATTGCAAATCATTTTTCGTCCCTTGACTCGGTCACAAGCGCCGGCGCCACCCGGACACCACTCGACCACGTAGCCTACACGTAGCCACCCAATCCACTCGGTCTATATCTACATCCAGTCTGTCACTTTTGTCCTGTGCACAACCATGTCCCGCTCGGACCGTGTCGCACTCGCATCGATCAAGACCCTCACCCTCTACGCCGGCAAACCCACGAGAGCACGCAGAACCGCCCCCGTGCCGCAACTCGAGTGCACGGGCAGCATCTGCCGCGAATACGAACCATCTGCCATCCAGTGCACAAACGCAGGCGGCACAGACATCGATATCGACTGGAAGGTGCGTCCCAATCTCATCTCAGCTCGTCGCCTGGACTTTGTCGACTGTGGCTAGTGCGAGGCAGATCTCCCGTCCTCACTCCGATTCGGTCGTCTCCATGTGTCGTGCGAAGGCTGGGACCGTCCTGGCGATCCGTACGTGCTCAAAGGTATGTCTACTTAATCCTTTCACACAATTAATTTGATCATGACACGCCTGATCTGCGCTTTACCCCGCATTCCTACAGGATCTTGCGGATTGACCTATTCCCTAGTCCGGACGCCTCAGTACAAGTCTTCTGTTGGAACAGACTATACGTGTACGTTCCATCCACTCGCGTGTGCCTATCTTTAACAAACCTGGAACGCAAGATCACGTTCTCGTGCTTATCCTCATTGCCATCTTCCTCTGGATCAACCGCGCGTCCCTTCGATTTCTCAATCCGTTTGCATCAACTCGAGGAGGAAACGGGGGCAGTGGAGGCCCCACCCCGTCGGATGGGAGATACGGCTCCGGGAGTAGTGGGGGAGCTCCACCCCCTCCTCCCTATACAAAGTACCCGACCGATTCGTCTGGTGCGAATCGCAACCAGCCGTGGTCCCCCGGTTTTTGGACGGGTACGTGTCCCATTCGTTCTCTAGCTTATATACCAACTGAGATCCCGCCGGCTGACTGGATGGATAGGTTTGGGCGCAGGCGGCCTTGCTGCATCAACCTATCACTACCTCACACGGCCGCGGTACAATCCCAGCTATACTCAGCAAACTCCTCCGACATGGGATTGGGAACGGCCGTTTGGGGGGACGAGGACGTCGAGCTCGGCAAGACCTGAATTTTCGGCTGGCCGTCGACGGTTCAATGGCGGCGACGATTTCGGCGCAGGCAGTTCGACTGGGCCAGGGACGCAGCTCGGCGAGATGAGGCGCGCGACCGGCTTTGGAGGATCTTCGGTTCGGTAGAGTGGGGCCGTCCTTTTTCTTCGATGTCTGGTTAAACAGGAAGGCACTCGATTTGGTTCATGGTTTCGATTTTCGGAAAAGGTTGACTCGGTATTCATGTGCAGGGTGACTCCAGGTGGAGCCGCGGGTTCTGAATCGTGTGGCGGGATTGGAAGATCGGGGGTTCGGATGGTCAGACGAGTCGTTTACGCTCGGGTTTCGTCGCTCGAGCGTGTAGATAAGAAGAAATAAATTGAAATAATCAGATTATGTCTCCTGAAGATGATCGAACGCCGATCTGGCGAGCAAGGGGGCCGTACGAGCTCAGATAGGCTGATCGTCTGGGCGCAGTTGTCTATCGGTCTCACTTGATCGATGGACTGAGGTGTGGCAGCGCCCTGGTGCCCGGTGGCTCGAGGGCATGTGTGTTGAGATGATATATAAAGAACACTGATTTCATTGAGTGTCTCCACTGCACTCCATTCATTCCGCATAGACACCCCACCCGCGTTTTTGCTTCCCTGTCCTTCGTTTGTCCTTGAGATACCCGCTCGACTTCCCACGTGCGCTGTTTTGGCTGAGCCGCTCATCATGGTATGTGTTCCCCGCATGACGTCGTTTGTCCGTATCTCAAACTCTACTTTGTTGCTCTCAGGGGTGGCGCTAGTACCCACGCTGTGGAACGTGTTGCGTCATAGATGTCGATCCGTAGAGTGTATTTGTGAGTTTCACATGACGGGGGCTTGGCAAGTGATGCTCATCGGAGTCCTAGTTATGTAGTCTAGAGTTGTGTCATTCATAGATGCGATGCGTCATGCGTGTCTTGATCGTGCCTTGACGAGCTGTGTTTATGGTTGGAGCATGTATGCGCAGGCGGACGCTACTAATATCTATTGAAACTGAGTGAAAATTCAAGAATAAAACTGTAGTTACAAATTAAGATTGAATCATAGAGGAAACAATTGAACAGCGAACACATGGATTTGATATCGCTGTCATTCTCATCGGTCCGTACCCTCGTTAAAATCACTGGGACCCCCCATTTGAATATAGACACCGAGTTAGAAGGAGAGGAAGACGCACAGGAGTCTAACTCTCAGTGAAAACCAAAACGCCTAAAGCTTACTGTACAGATTTGGCTTTAGTGGGCGCCACTGGTGTATTATGTCTGGTGGGCGCTCGGTAGCCTCCGCTACCAAGTCCGGTTTGGTGGTCTGAGTGTTTTGCGCCCACACAGCCTGTTTATCACAAGCGACAGTGGACCTCTAGCGTTGGATGAGCCGGCGTCTCTTTCGTGCCTTCAGCGCGTGGTGACATAACAAGCCGCCATCGTTTTTGATCTTTGTCCACAACTTCTTCCTCGCCTAACCACAAGCAAAGGAGCATGGCCTGGTGCTTACTAGGACCAAGGTAGAAAAATGTCGCTCATCCTAAAACTTTCTATATCTTTTTCTGGTATTGCCAATTGAAACCAGTAATGAGGCTGTGGGTAATGCCAAGCCCATGTTGTATGCTATAACTGCGTGATTTACTGGGCGGCACAACAAGCGACACCGATGGCCCTCTCGGTAGACTTCGCTTAGGGATGGGCTGGACTCATTCGGCGAACGCGCGCATGGATCTGGGAGAATGCGTACACTTCGATGACTCGGCGTGCCCGGACATGGGTCGCGTCGTGTCGCTTGGTCGGGTCCTCGAGTCGGTTGTCGAGTCTAGAGAATATGTACTGCTCAGCCATTCCACAATGTCCGGCGATGGATATTCTGTTATAAAAAGGCCAGATTATGAACCGTAGACAGCATCCAACCAGCAAACCATACCTTGACCTTAGCTACTAGTTGTTTATTCTCAACATGGTTCACTTTACCGCTCCTGTGTTCGCCCTCCTTGCGGTGGTTACCTCTGTTTCCGCTCACTGGCGCGACAACCATTCCGCCAACTCTACCGAGATTCATATGACAGGTTCACACCTCAACGCGACTGCCAATCTGGCCACTCGTGGTCTCGAGGCGCGAGCAAGGTGGCTCCAGCAAGAGTATATCGATGGTCACAACAACGAACGGGCCAAGCACGGTGCCAAGGCGCTCATCTGGGACGACGGACTGAGCGAATCGGCTTATCAATGGGCACTCAAGTGCAAGTTTGAGGTGGGCCAAGCATGTCCGTGCATTGCAACTTGTACGCTGATCTTTTATGCGATCTGTAGCACAGCCAGTCTGGCCAAAACCTAGCTGCTGGAACTGGAGGTCCCACACCCGCGACTGCCGTTGGCTGGTGGAATGCAGAGAGCAGTCAGTTGGACATATTGCACACATTTATGATGTTTCTTAATTCTCTGATTTCGCAGAGGATTATAACCCGGCCAACCCCCAATACTCTCACTGGACTCAGGTCGTTTGGAAATCGACTACTAAATTCGGGTGTGCCAGGGCTGAATGCGCACCCGGAACCATCTTTGACGCAAAATACGGTGTAAGTAACCTTGGACTTGGACTAAAATCGGCATGATCTTAATTATATTGCATTTATAGGTTGCCAACTACTTTGTCTGCCATTATAGTCCAGCCGGGAATGTTATTGGCCAATTTGCGTGGGTGGAACATCTATCTATGGCCCGTGACACCGTGACTGACCAAGTCTATCTCTTTCCCGCAGCCAAAATGTACAGAAGTAGGCAAACGCTGAGATGACAACGTTCCAGCGTAACTCGGCGCTCTCGTGTTTCTATGTTTCTTATAAATACTATAATGAGACAATATCTTTTCCGGCTAAGCTAAATGCAGAGCGCGTCTCGGTGTCTATGGTGTATAGCCTAGCTAAATGATGCCGCTCTTAGAGAGCCAGAGTGTGGGGTCGATCCACTCTGTTGTTTTTTTGTTCGAAGCAGATGCTGATTGGTTGACCATCGAGCCTTTTGTGCAGCGGGAGAGCCACGAAAGCCTATGAAGTCGTGACCATTGCAAACTTTGATTGCGTCACTACTTCACCCACTCTTACTCCCTCATCCAAACGCCTCGTTTATGCATATCCATATAGTCTGTGTTGATCAGCAAAAGCAATCGAGCTGCCTAAAACGGAGTGCCTCGCGGTTGGCGAAAAATGCGCATACAGCCCCTTGGATCTGTCGCGCTGTAGTAGTCTATAGGATTCACATACCTTTTTAGTTGCCGAACTACTCCAGGTGCACATCCAGGTGAAAAAGGATGATGGTATGGATTGGCAAAGTAGACTTTTGTGCGACTGGTGCGATAACAGCCGCATCTCCTCATCGGGTCTCCTTTCAAGTCTCCGGCGAGTCATATATATTCCTCTCCCGGTGCTTCGACTTCTCTTGGCTGCCACCCCATATTTTTTAGAATCCACTTATGATCTCCAGTTCAGGCTCCTGTGCTGGGCGTTCCTCGTCGCCCCTACTGAGGCATATTTGCTGTGCTACTCCTAAATACCTCAGTGAGTGATATGTGCTCTAGCATGACCGCATGGAGCCTAAAACAGAATATCCCTCGATGGAGAGCGAGGGTGGAGAGGATGAGCCGTTGGGAGAGCACCCGGGCCCTGAGCCTCCAAGAAATGCCGATAACTGGCTCTAGATGAAGGGGAGGGGTGGCGAGATAAACGCCGGGCGGTTCGGTCATACTGTGTGGTGGCTAATCGTGGCAAGATATCGACGCTGCGCCCACAATTAAGGTGTAGTCTATGGGAAGGTTTTTGCACAAATAGGTGGCATGTGTCACTTATGTCCTTCCGTAAAGGGAAAATCGTGTAGTCGATGGGTTGCATGATGTATGTTGACAGATCGAAGAGCCTAGCACTAACCCAAAGTCCGTGCGGCGGACCCACTTGGCATGCTTACTAGGGAGCCGTAACACTCCCCTTATCACATAGCCAATAGTCTCAAATTAAGCTTGGAGTGTCTTTGCACTTCCACCATTCCCTCCAGTATCTCAGACGCATGTACGAGGTTTTCGGCCAAAGGCCCTGAGAGTGCTGCTCCCCGCTCAAGATGTTCAGTCATCTGACGTACCCGTATCATGTTTACATGTCTTACCATTATGGGATTCAGTCTCCTAATTATGTATGCCTGTGTCAGATATATCTCGGCCATTGTTACTCCTTGGCCCAGCGCGCGAGTACGTGGCCAGCACGGAGTATCCATGACTCCACTAAAAGACATTTAAAAGACTCTCACCTGCGAAGTGCAGTCAATAAAACTGCTATATCAACTTGGCCAATGCGCTGTTGGCAAGGTATTTTTTCCGTCTGCATTCAACTTTTTTCAAGCTCGAGACACTTTCCCAAACGTAAACCCGTAATTCTTGCACGTTCATCGACCCATCAGCTCCTGCTGAGGCTAAGCCCTATCGTACGACTTTTTGAAAAATCTCATTGGCGCTCTATCTTGGCACCTTGACCAATTTGAAAGAATGGCTCGCATAACCAGCCCCCTTCAAATCCGACGTGTGGATTTCCCAATCAGGACGTTATTCAGCCCCTTGGGTACTTTGCAGCTGTTGCATGTATGAAATAGATATCGTTAGATTCGGTTAGTTGATGGTTTTGGTCGGGAAATTCATGGTCAAGCGGATTGAGTTGAGACCACTCAATCTTAGTTCCTATTTACTAGCCAATCATCTTGGAAATATCGTAAACATGGCGATGTCATGAGCGATACGCGGAGCATCCACGCACCAGGCGGATGGCGCTCTGAAATTGCTAAACCTTTCGAGTAGTCCCGAACGTACGATTCATCATTTTCAATCGACGATCAACGTACGATGACCTTTGTGGCATGATATATATATGACTGTACCTCGCTCCCATTACGAACACAATACCAGCAATGGCGAAGGTCCATAATCCTAAAACTACTCACTTCGAGTTCTTTGGCCCTCCTGGTGCTACTGTTGTGTCCGCTACTGTTCCTCTAATAATCTACGGTGTCAATTTTGCTTGCTCACCAGAGGCCGGCAATGTCTCTGGCTCGCTTTCAATAGCGTTCTCCGGGATCACGGCATACATCGGGGAGAGAATGATTGACCCTAGTGCGATCGCTGCATACATTGCGTTTTACGCATACACCGTAGCCGCTTGGTACTTCTTGCCTGGAGAGTGGATCGAGGGTACAGAACTACGAAACGGAGAACGACTGAAGTACAAAATGAACGGTATTATATTTGTGTTCTATCAGCGCTAAACAGAGCTAACAAATACTTCATTGCAGCCCTTTCGTCTCTAATGCTAACACTCAGCTTAGTGGCAGGGTGGATAGCATTATTTGGCGCTTCCTCCTTCGTCTTCATCTATGATCACTGGGTTGGAATATGCACGGCTGCGATCGTCAACGCAATCACTCAAGCAACCTACTGCTATCTTGCATCCCTGTGGAACGAAAAGACCAACCTGATGACTCTGGCAGGCAATACTGGCGTTGTAGTCTATGACGTGAGCACATTGAAACAAAGAAGCGTTGTTTTAGATGCTGAGGTATCATTTTATAGTGGTTTATCGGTCGCGAACTCAACTCTCGCATCGGCTCTTTTGACCTCAAATCCTTCAATGAATTTCGCCCTAGCATGATATTGTGGTTTTTGATCAACATCAGCTCTTGTTGTGCTCAACTCGAGCGGCGTGGAACCTGGTACCCCACCGATTCCATGCTTCTTGTCCTCCTGTTTCAAGGCGGATATATAATAGATGCGTTCTACCATGAGGCAAGTCGGTCGTAATTTTTGATAGGGGCATCTAGAGTGACGTTCGCTATTTGGCTAGCCCGCACTATTGACCACGATGGATATCATAACTGACGGGTTCGGATTCATGCTTTCCATCGGAAATCTGGCTTGGGTACCTTTCACATACTCTCTTCAGGCCCGATACCTCGCACATAACCCCATTGACCTCGGCCTGTTCTGGTCAGCGGTCATCTTCATTATGCATGGAGTTGGGTATTGGATCTTCCGGGGGAGCAACAACGATAAGAATAACTTTAGGAACGGAAAGAACCCGAAGAGTAGGTCCCTGATGTTTTTGAATCGAGGGCATATTGCTGATATATATGCGTATTGCAGACTTAAAATCACTACAAACTGAACGAGGGACTAGGCTACTAATAAGCGGATGGTGGGGTCTATGCCAGCACCCAAATTACCTGTGAGGTGGCCTCCGTTTGTGTTTTGTACCCGGCTAACAAAATCAATTCTCAATAGCGGGGACTTGATCATGGCCCTAGCTTACTCGCTTCCTACTGGATTCAATACTCCCTTCACATATTGGTATTGTACATGGTTCCTGGTACTTTTGCTGCACCGTCAGAACCGTGACTCGCATGCTTGCCAGAAGAAGTAAGTTTCAACATCCGTTCGAGATTTATGTCACTTATTGAGCATTCAATACAGATACGGAAAAGACTGGAAAAGGTACCAAGACCTGGTGCCCTGGAAGATATTCCCCTATGTGTATTAGTTATTTGACAGCAGTTGTGAAGCAGAGCCCCCTTGATAGCATCCCATTGTGAGATCGTTAGTGTTTCGTTTGTATATACCAATAGAGGGTTTATACGATTCAAGATATGCTCTATCGTGCACACATTCGAATCATAGCGGAGCCTTTGACTTTGCAGGTCCGTATGTAAGGGCCCACATGAGTAAATGCGTATGCTTTAGGCGAGTGGTGATTATAGCAGCAAGCAAGGCGCAATGTCTGAGAATACCACACATAATCCTCGACTTGCGCCATTTGTATCCATACACACATTTCAGAGAATCTTTGACATTGAAGTAAACCTGTGCTGACAAATGCTATGGCTGGTTCGGCGCTAAGGTTGCTTGCCACCACAACAACCACTTGATTTTCGAGCGACTCCTTCCACACGCCTTGACTCCCATCTTTCCAAAATGGAAGAATCAATCAGCTTGGAAGAGACCAACAAAATACGTATTTCGCTTGGTCTGAAGCCTTTGACAGATGACAAGGCTCCCTCCAACTCGAAAGACCAAGAGGCAGAGGAGAACTACACAAAGCGGCGCAAGGCTGAAGAGGAGGAAAAGAAGAAAAGGTGCGTCCCAATTGCTTGGCCAATTCACGGAAGCTCATATGTTGTAATCTACGTTCCAGTGACATCGCCAAACGAATAGCCAAGTGAGTTCAATTTCCCAGTGGTGTTGTGCCAGTCGCTAGACGCTATTTTGCCACAACAGCACTTGAAGCAACAGCTTCTGATCTCAGATTATCTGTGTCTACAGGAGTCGGAATCAGCTTGAGCTTAACAAGAGGCTCGTTGGCGCAACACTTGGCGACGACGAGGATGAAGGGCTAGACGCGCGTAGCTGGATTAAGCGGGCAAAGAAGAAAGAGAAGGAACTGGCAGCAAAACGCCAGGCTGAGTTGGAGAGCATGGGTAAAGCGGCCCAACAGACATATGGCGAAAGTACGTGGTGTTTGTCATTTTTAGATAATCCAGCTAACCATCTGCTACAGGTGACCTCGAGGGATTGAAGGTCAGCCACGACTTTGAAACACTCAACGAAGGAGAGGACCGCATTTTGACCCTGAAAGATAGTCGCATTTTGGATAATGAAGGTATGCACTGCGTGGCACGCTAGTATCAGCTCGCTAACAAATAAATACACAGAGGACGAACTGCAAAATATTGACATGGCCGAGGATGAGAAGGACGCAAAACGACACGAACTTAAGACTAAGCGTCGAGATTATACTGGCTATGACGATGATGAGTTTGTCGAAGGTGCTCAAGGGATGAAGCGCGCGGTGTTAGCTAAGTACGATGAAGATATCGATGGGACTAAACAGGCGGTAAGCCTCTTGGTTTTACTCCAATTCTCGGCGGCTCACGTCACATTTAGCAAGGATTCCGACTGGGCGGGACTGCGGCCCAGTCCGGGCCTAAGGTGAACATCCAGGATGACGACGCTATTATCGTGAATCGCTCTTTACTTTCGTTGGATTACACGAGTATGTTTCGTACTCTATCCGCGCAGTATCCTGTCTCACTGATATTTACATAGAGAATGTCGAGATCTCCGATTACTTGAAAGAGGGAGATGTTGGGTTCAAAAAGCCTAAGGTCTGTCGAACCCAACCTTCTGTGCATCCATTTATGACCTTCGATATCTCTAAACAGACGAAAAAGAAACGTGCCTCTCGCCGCAACCAGCCGGAAGCTGATGGTGAACCTGAAGCTGAGACCACTCAGATGGAGGTCGACGTGAAACCAGTGGTATTCACTCGTCGTGAACGCAACCTGGACGTGAATTTCGTCGATGATGATGAATTGCAAGCCGCTTTAGCAAGGAGTAGGAAGTCCAAAGCTCGAAAGGTCGCAAAGCTCACTCCCGAAGAGTTGGCTCAGCGTGGTAAGCACGGCCCGTTATCTCAAATACGAACTTTGCTAACGTCCGCTATCCAGTCGCTGAGGAGAAGGCCGAGGCTGAAGCTGAAGCTGCCATGCGAAACGAACAGCCAGCCGGGGGTGGACTTGAGCTTGACGATACATCTGAATTCGTTCGATCTGTCACATTTGACCCGATCGCTGCAGCCGAACCTAAACAACTTGCACTCCAGTTGCCGGCCCCAGCACCAGCTGAGAAGCACGAGACTATCGACGGAATGGAAGTTGATGAGAGAGAAGACGGCGAAGCAGAGGAGGAAGATGAAGAGGCGATGTTGAATGCGATCGAAGGAATGATCACTGCGGCTGCTGGAGGGTCAATGCAAGCGGAACCTTCAAAAGCGGCAATAGAGGAGGAGCTGGACGTGAGTATGGTAATCTATGTGCTTTTGTCAAACCTGACTTAAACCCTTTAGCTTGGTACTGCTGCAGAGAGCTCGGGTCGTGGTGTCGGAATGGCCTCGACCCTCAAGGTTCTGCGACAACAAGGCATTCTGGCCACACCGGATACCGAGGTTCAAGACCGCGAACAACTCCAGAAACAGAAAGATGCCTGGCTTGCTTCTCATCGTCGTCTTCTTGCTGAACGAGAGCTCGCACGCTTGCGTTCCCGCAATCAAGCTAAAGACCAATCGGCTCGCGAATACGAGAACCGTGTACGAGATCAACAAGACGCGCGCGAAATCATGGACAGCTTCAGAGATTACAAGCCGGATGTCGAACTTAAGTATTACGATGATACCGGAAGAGAGTTGGATAGGAAGGAGGCATGGAAAGCGCTCAGCCATCGATTCCATGGCAAGGGGAGCGGGCGCGCCAAGCTGGAGAAGCGGATGAAGAAAATCGCAGAGGAAAAGAAGAGGGAGGCTATGATCAGTGGGGACACACCGTTGAGTATGAACAAGGCGTTTCAGACCAGGCAAGAGAAGGCGGGCCAGGCACACATGGTGCTTTCGGTCGGGAACAGGGGGCAAGTTTGGTCTGCTTGGCGCTCTGTTCAGAGCTTTGCTAACCGATTTGCATAGTGCCGTACCCCAACTTGCAGAATTCCTCGACAACCGGGAGCTTTCCAAGTCCAAGGCCGACAAGGGCAAGAAGAAAAAAGGGGACAACGAATCTACGCCTGTTATGTCGTCCGTCGATATTACCGGCTTCGTACCAGTTCCTGCCAACCACTCTGTCACGACTGCTCCCGCTAGCCGAGAGGACACACCCGCTTCAAGCTCTGTGGCGCCGGTCAAGATGAAGCCTGCGTTCTCTCGAGTTGCTGCCGAACCAGTATCGGGGACCGCATCGCCCGCTGTTGGAACTGAGAGAGGAAAGGTTACGTTTGGTTTTGCGATGAAGAGAAAGGCTGAGGATGGGGATAGCGCCACAGCCTCTCCGAAAAGACGTTGATGTAGACCGCTTAGTCACAGGTGGAGCACTTGAGAATTGATTAATCAAGCATCGCTTATATATACACATTCGCAACTGTTGCGGATCGGAGTGCTCCAAGATCGGGCGCCCACCTGAGTGAGCTGATTTTTTTTTTACACTAGACAGCACGACACACTTGAACACTCGGAATGGGAGAACAGTTACACACTATACCTCTACTTTCGTTTCTCGATTCGTATCCCGAGCCCGCATTCATACTCTGCTCCAACGGCACTCCACAGACCAGTTTGGCGTTCATATACGGCAACCCAGCCCTCCATTCACTAATACTAGGGGGCGGCGAGTCTGCCGTCATCGATGATAGTAGTTTCTTCAACGTTTTGTACTCTGAAAAATCCTTGCAGTGGCTTGCATCCCCTCTCCGCTCTGGACCCGAATCCTTGTCCGCCCGTGGCAAGACTCGCGTTATAGACTTCCGACCTCCGTGGCTTCCTCGTAATCACGCACCCCTCGAATTGGAACTTACTGCCACACCTATCGAGCTTCCCCTAACAATCTCTGGTGTTCAGTCCGCGAGTCGCTCCTACGTCTACATCGCCTCGCCTCGTAAAGTAGGCCCACAGCTTTTACGCGCTGAACCAGCAAAAGACTCAAGCCAGGTGCGGCGAGCGAAGCATGGCCAACCGACCCAAACGTCTCAAAAGTCGGTGGTTTCAGACTCGTTAAGGCCGGATCGAAGTACTGCGTCCAATTCCTCGATCTCGCAAACCGCTCTGGACCCGTCCAAGCTTCCTTCCCGTATGCTTCACACATTTCCTTGGGAGCAAACGCCTCTGGGGCCCCGGTCTGAGTGGCCGCAAAGCCTGAACACGCTAGTTCAGTTTATCATGGCCAAACCAATACCCGTTCGTAGATTACGTTCCTATTTTGATCAGATCTTAAATGATGGGCTTCATTCTAGACAACCCTTTATTGGGGCTGGCCCGAGTAAGCTCACGTCATCGTCTGTGTGTTGTGCGCTCAAATTTCAGTAGGCTCATTATGATATACAACGATTCATACGCTCGCCTTGTCGGAACAAAGCACCCCTCTATTTTTGGCCAGAAAGCCGCACTTGCAGTAGGTATACCACTCTATCTACTTAGATCTTAACTTGCTGAAGTTCTGCCAGTGGGGCGATCTTTGGGAGGTTGTAAGTCCAGTTGCCGAGCTCTGTCGAATGGGAAAATCCACACAGAAGGTCGACGGTCAGTTGCGTTTCGATCCAGTCGCACTTGTATTGATTCCAGTTATCAACAGATCCCTTATTTTTTACATCTCATACCGAATTTGGGTTGCCTCAAGAAATATATCAGTCAGTCCTGATATCTCGATTGTTTCTTTTGCTAATCGAAATGTTGTCAGTACATGGCACTGGACCCCCGTTTGGAGGGAAGATGGGTCGGTTGGCGGCGCACTAAACAGTTCTGTTGAGACAACCCAACGGATCATCGCTGAGAGACGATTGGCATGCGTTTCTAGCCTCATGTTAGACCTGTCCGGAACTACAACTCAAGAGTCCTTGATGCAAACCGTCTTGGATTCACTTTCGAAACATGAAACAGAGTATGTCCTTCGAGTAGCACCCAGTCGTTCAAATAAGCTAAACCATTTTTAGTCTACCTTTTATTGCATTATACTTGTGTAGCGTAAGCGAGCCGGAATCGAACTCGCCCACTCATCTAAGCCAAGTGGCTAGAGACTCAACGGTTGCAAAACGACTCTTTTCTAAATCTCAGCTGAATGTTACCATGTCTCGCATAGGAACTGTTGGAATTCCAGATCACCACCCAGCCGCTCCCGAGACTATGACCTACAGCCTCAATTCGTCTACGTTAACGGAATACTCAGAGGTACTAACAGAGCCTATGGCGCCCACCACAGAGGGCGACACAAGTTCAGTGTCACAAGCCTCGGAGTCTGCTCCTCTATCGTCGTCGACTCTTTGGCCAATTCCCAATGTTTTTTCATCTAGTCTGATTGAGATTGTCAACCCGGTCCCTGAAGTACTTGCTGAGGGCCTAGGTTCCCGGGCCTTTGGAGATGTACCCAAAACGGCAGCACTCATTCCCATCCCCAAATATCAACCCAATCCAGGTCCTAATCTCCCTCATGCAGTGCTTATAGTTGGCCTCAACACTCGTCGATCGTATGACGCCGACACCGAAAAGTGGCTTTTGTCAATCGCAACCGCGTTTTCAAGTAGGCTATTGGCAGTGGAGAAGATAGAGGCAGATGCGGAAGATATGCAAGAGAGGCTCAGGCTGGACAAGGCCAAGACCAAGTTCTTTATGACGGTATCTCATGGTTAGTTTTTGATTGTACACGTACAGATTGCACCAAAATCTAACTTGCCCGTAATTAGAGCTACGAACCCCTTTGACGCTCATCCAGGCCCCCATTGAGCAAATATCAGAGTTAAAAAGCCTGCCTACGACGATATCTCACAAAGTCAACTTGGCTGTACGGAACATAAAACGGTTGAGAAGGCTTGTTGATGTATGCTAGCTACTGGTTTTATCTCGCCTGCCAAAACTAACAGCTGCTGGCAGTCAATCTTGGATATCAGCAAGCTCGAAGCCGGTAAACTTGTTGGGCGTTTTCAACCAGTTCAACTTGACAGGATAACAGCTGACATGGCGTCCTTGTTTCAAAGTATGGCTGAGAAAAAGGGGATCAAATTAGTACTCGAAGTGGAGAATCAGGAGGGGGCAACTCCACCCACTTACGTTGATGTCGGTACGTACTAGCTCGCTTCTTCCCGGCAAATAGGGCTAATTTCGTGTCCTAGTGTTGTGGGAAAGGATATTCTGTAATCTGTTCGTCCATCGAACGATACATGCGTTACGGAACTCATTTGAAATTATAGGCTATCCAACGCGTTTAAGTACACGAGTAGAGGAAAGGTCACAGTCTCCTTAACATACGACTACACGTCGGCATATCTTCGTGTGTGTGATACAGGTGGGTTATAGCCACCATTCGAGACTATCAATAGCTAATTGATGATGTCTAGGAATCGGCATACCTCAAAATAAGCAGCGAGAGGTCTTTGAGCGTTTTCAACGTCTGCACGACCTGGTGCGTTTCTCCCACCTGAAGGATGGACATAGCTCATTTGCCCGTTACCTTCTAGCCTGCTGAAGGAACAGGCATTGGCCTTGCTCTTGCCAAGGCAAGTCAACTTCATCGCTATAGATAAGCCAGATGCTCAACTTTGGGGTGACAGGAGCTAGTACATTTACATGGCGGCCAGCTCACAGTCTCATCTCGATCTGAGAACGAATTTCCAAATGAGACGGGTAGCGAATTCATGGTCGCAATTCCGTTGGGGAATACCCACCTACCGGCTGGTAATGTTTTGGACAACCCCGCCCCCATACCAAAGAGCGTTCGAGACCTGGATCTCCACGAAATTAAACAGTAAGTCGAAAACACAGCGGGAAATGCTGGATGCGTCGTAACCGTGCCATTATAGTTGGATCGAGCTTGAGGCGGCAACATCCTCGGTGGACAGTGACGAAGAAATACAGTCCGCATCCTCAACACTCTTCTTCAAGCCAACTGATACCATATTAATAGTCGACGATGTGGGTAACCTCCTGATAACATTGCTCGAGCTAACAAACTATTGTAGAACACGGATATGAGAAGCTTTATTAGGAGTATCTTCGTGCCATACCTAAGCGTTATAGAGGCCGGGAACGGCATAGAGGCACTCGATATTTTGGCCAACCGCGACGTTAACTTGATACTAAGGTGTGCCCATACATCAACGTACTTATACCTTAAGCCAACCCGCACAATCAGTGACGTCCTCATGCCGATGATGGGAGGACTAGAACTTTTGTCTAAACTTCGCGAGAACCAAAAAACTATCTTTATCCCCGTAATATTTGTGACAGCCGTCGCGGATGATGGTATGTTCTACACGATTAGTCCTACTTATTCTAGTTACCTTACTAACTCTATTTGTATCCTGAAAGTTGGATTGTTCGATGGGCGGGAGGAAGGTATTGTGGATTGTATAACAAAACCGTTTAGAGCGAGGTACATGCGTGTAATGCTTTGGGCTTAAGAGCCACACTGAATGGGAATTTAGGGACCTCCTAGCAAGAGTTCATCTACAGCTACAAATCGGGAAGCGTAGGGTAGCTTTGGAGAAAACCTTTGCGGAAAGGACCCAGGAACTACGAACGTTGACAGATCTCTGCCCAGTAAGTTCTATTATGTCAAATTTTGATGAGAAATATAATGTTAACTGTAAATGTAGGTTGGAATATTTCGTGCTGACGCCAACGGGGGGTGAGTATGATTGTACAAAACTATATTGGAACACCCAAACGTTTGTCGCAGGATCACATATGCAAACCCGACATGGTACCAGATTATCAGTGATCCAAAGGAACAAGACAAGGATGAATGGCTAGAACAGTACGTCGAATCAAGCCGGTTGAAACAGTTTTGTAGTAGATAACGCACGCTCTTTCAGAGTGAGCCCTGACAGTCATGCTCCCGCCCTGAAAGCATGGCGCAGGTGTTTCTTGGATAAGGAGTCGTCTAGTGTGGTACGATGTTCGTCTACTCATATCAATACTTTCATCTGAGAGATTCTGGTAGAGGCTAAAATGGAAAAACAACCGATGGACGCATTTCAATATTGCCCCACTTCTTGCGCCCGAAGGCCCGATCCTTGGCGCGTTTGGTACAATAACTGACATAACCGATCTTTATATGCTCGAAGAAGCCAAAATTGCGCTAGCTGAAGAGCGGGAGCGGAGCGCTAGGGCGAGAGCTGAAGAGGCTGAACTAAGAACGCAGGCAGAAGAGGAAAGGAGGCGGGCGCAAGGTACGCATATAGTCAAATTCATTTATGGAAAGTCGCGAAATATGGGTGTAGAACTACTTATTGATGTCACGTCCCACGAGCTGAGGTATGTGACTGGCTTCAGGTCTTATGTTTTGATTGTAACCTGTCTTTTTAGGCAACCTGTTTCGGCCATCTTACAAAATGCTGTAAGCTTAATTGTGTGGTGGATTGACTTCGGCCCTTACAACATATCAACTACGCTTAGGAAGTCGCCCGAACAAACATGCAGAGCCTGAGAGATATACTGGGCAAATGCCGTGAAGATGGTGTTGCCTATTACCCTACTTCCCAAACATTTGAAGATCTTGAAGAGGACCTACAAGCCCTGGAGAGCATTAAACAGTAAGCATATGATTCAATTATGGCGCCCGCCTCAACATATGCTTATGTCCGATCGAGATGCGGATTATCTCAAGGTAGGTTGTCCAGTAGTCCGTACCCAGGCGGAAGTTGACACCATTACAGCTCGCATCGCCAGTGACGTGCTAAGCCTCTCTAGAATCCAATTGAACGTTTGTCTAATTTGCTCTTCGTATTTTTGCCCCTTTCCTGCTGAGAGAAGTTTCTCCTAGGCTTTATCTATCCATCCGACTACATTCGATGTCAAACAACAGGTTCAACAAGTCTTATCGATCTTCAGAAACGAGTTGGGATCGTCAGTGAGGATTTTGCCTTACGTTTACAACGCTACTCATCACGTGTCCTGCAGAAAGAGCATCTCCTTTTCTGCAAATTTTAGCAAGCGGACCGAACAACCAGCCCTCAGAATTGTTTCTTCAGATCGAGATCGCTTGGGACAAATCATTACTAATGTACGCTCGATGTCAATCCAGAAGTCGGTGCACCCGCATGCTGATTTTTTAAAAGCTTATGTCAAATGCAATTCGCTTCACTGAAATGAGTGCTCATGCGCGTGAAATCAAAGTCACGCTCGATGTAGCCTTGGATCCTCCCTCCGATGATTCATGCGTTCCACCAGAAACCGATGCTCCGATTACCCAATCCCATGCCCAACCAGATGTACCCATCTACATCTATGTATCCGTTCAAGACTCAGGGCCGGGTTTACAGAAAGAAGATCTTGCGCTTCTGTTCCAGCGGTCGGTCACGCTTATGATCGAATGCCAACATGCTCTAACCTATCTAGTAGCTTTCAACAGGGATCCGTAAGTGCATGCGTCAAACTGGCTCACAAAACAAACTCACAAACTATCTAAGAACGCCCATCATGTGTTCGGCGGCTCCGGTCTGGGGCTCTTTGTTTGCCGTCAACTGTGTAGTAGGTGGACAGCCGACCACATGCATGTTATTCCATCTAATTGATCCGTTAGGTTTGATGGGTGGCAGGATCGAAGTGGAAAACGTACCAGGCGGTCAAGAAACTACCGCTCGATATGGAGCTAAATTTCAATTTTTTATCCGAGCAAGCAGACCCGTGGTCCCCGTAGAGCAAACTGTGGTATCAACTGCGACCCCAGGATTGGGTCAAACTAGAACATTTCGTGCGCCTCCCGAAAAAAGCCGGCACCCAACGCCAGGCAAATCACTGCACGTCCTGATAACGGAAGATAACAAGATTAACCAGGTACGTGTAGTTGCATAGACTTGTACTCCGATGACGTACCACTGATATATGTAGAATATTATGATGTGAGTCGTTCATGTACATATCTCATAGCTCGCGGATGCTGAGAACCAAGATAGGAGGCAAATGAAACGTGCTGGATTCACAACTGTTTTAGCTTCGAACGGTGCCGAAGCCGTCGAAGCCATCTCCAAAGTGTCGGGAGGTTCTTCCTCGTCGGAATTTGACGTTATACTAGTCAGTCGCACTGCTCTCGGCTGTCTAGACCATTACTAATTCCCGAGAGCAGATGGATCTTGAGATGCCAGTGATGTATATCTCCGTGCGCGCATTATTTGTTTCTATTGCTCACGTTCTATGTACAGGGATGGTTTCTCAGCTACTCGCGAAATCCGACAACTAGAAAAGGCGGGACAACTCAAGTACCGCAACTTTATTATTGCAGTAACTGGGAATGCGCGGCCCGAACAAGTGCGTGCTGCTCAAGAGGCTGGTGTTAATGAAGTGGTAATTAAGGTATTTCATATAGCTTACCAGGCCAGAACGATATATTCATTCAATTTTGCAGCCTTACGATCTGGACGAACTGATAGCCACTATGATGGCTGGTCCGTAAAGAAGGCGTTGGCGCCACCCCTTGAGAGTTTTATTTGGGTTTTACGGCTGTGCTAGTTATATATATATATACAGGAGCACTTCTATCTAACTTTAAGGTTTCATGTTTGTCTAGGTTGTATACACGCGCGATTCATAGGATTGTTTCGCAATGCTGAGCTAAATTATCAAGCTCTGGCCAGGTTACATTCATAACACTCGACGGTCCGCACATGACAGTACCCGCTCCGTGTGTCAACCCCTCAGTCAATGGTGCCACCACTCTAGATTGAATTTGACCCAATAACGTTCGGAAAGTTACTATGAAGGTCTGTGTATATTGTGCTGAGTGGGCTTGATGGCTACTATATTAGACCTGTGACTGGAGTGTTTGTCATATCGGGAGGCGACGATGGCCAGTAATACCCCAGATGATGAGGGACAGGATCCAGCCTATGATATTGACTCAACCGGTGAACCAGCTGAACAATACAGCCCACAGTACGGAGTTTTTTTTTTTTTTTTTGGGGGGGGGGGGGTTGCATCATACATTCGACCAGCGGATCGTTCGCGCTTCATGTGGTAAATTTACATTCGAAGTCTACGAGCTCTTCAAAACGATGATACTTGACGATGATATGCCTCTAGATACAGTGCTAAACCCGATCAATCCGTTCCGTTACTTTAATACACATCGCGCTCGACGGTCCTGGCTAAATGGGATCACCCTTTTCATATAGACACGCGCCTCATTGGCGCTCCGAGCGATCAAAGCATAAGACGGTATACTTCGCGTAGTGAAGCGACCTGATCCGCAGCCAAGGGTATGTCGAATTAACCTAGGACTTTTAAGTCGGGGAATGCGGTCACAACATGAACACGGAACATGAGTGTAAAAGAGAGGACTACCGTCATCCAACCGGAAGAGACTGGGGAATCCGTAGCGAAGCGACAAGGAAAGACTGGGGCGTCGATCCGTGAGCGGGCTCGCAGGTCAGGTGGCCAATGGGCAACAGCATTCAATCGAGAAGGGATGATGGGTACCAAAAGACGAAGGGCGAACGTTCGAATACGACGAGCCGCGGTCGATGAGGACAGAGCGGACGGCACGTGGCCTGCCCCTGTGGCACGGCGCCCCGCGTCCAAGACCGGACTATATGCCGTAGAATGCTACGGCATACAACACATATATACCCCGCCTAAGCGCATTGTTCGCCCTAACTCGGGCCGCAATTTCGTGATCCTGAAAACATCACCCTACAGTACCCTTACCCCAGCAAACTGCCCCAGGTGTGTTATCTCGGTGATCTCCAAGATACTATGCAATGGCGCTTACCCGACCACGATAGATCAAAACGATTGGACCAGTTGTATGGCGATCCCTCTTCATCCCTGCCGCAGCTGGTGACGCATAAACGATACTGCTGTGAGGACACTACTTCTATGCACATCCATCCGCGCCCTCCATGAGAAAATTGAACGCCTTGTTGATGATACACTTGAGCAATGCGAGACAGTGTTCATACTTTAAGTTGCGGTCATTATGTGCAGTCAAAACACAGCCTGTTTACAGAGCTATTCCAACTGACACAATTCAAATCGTACATGGCTTCTACTAATTTCGCAAGCTCAACCAACCTCCAGGAGTTTGCACCACAGCACACAGCACCAAGTATGAAAACGAAACTACTAGTGACCAGCCGTATCGATAAGCGCAAGTGTCCTTGTCCTTAGTGTATGAACGAGTTTCTTCATCACTTAGTAAGCATGATCCTCGCTAGCATCAGGCGACTCTGCTAAGCCCAGTGTTATCGAACCGATCCGGCTTAGTTTGCCAATCCATTGACACAACACAAGCAACTTTTGGGGTGGCCATCACTGCAGCCAAGGCCATGTGTCAAGACTGAAGAGCTGGATGAAATACTGCGCGTACATATTCTTGGCTGGTTGCGATCTTTTGGATAGTCCAAATAGTTTCAGGCATCTTGATCGACGCGAATTTATGGGCTCCATGTAATACATCCGAATAATTTAGTAGGAGCCTCGAGGCATATACGTATCTTGCCAAACTCGCTGCTTAGTAACCGCATTAGTTGAAACACAATTGAACCTGTGTAGATCGCTCAGACTAACCTAAAGCTAACCACGTTACTTACGGTTGACATTGTCCTTGATTGTGGTGCTTGGCACAAGTGCCACATGCACAGCCTGCGATCATATTGATGTACCTCGTGGAGTACTGCGGAATACCGAATATGCATAAATGATTAATCGGGCCAGCTCTGCCCAACTGAGTGAACAAGTCCTCTCTTCTTCACCGAATTATCCTTTTATTCGTGGGGCTAATTCGGTCGTTTTCTGGCCAACATGGGAGTCTTTGCATACTACGATGCCGATACAAACGGGACTGTTTATCACGTCATACCCAGCCCTCAGCCATCGTTGTCCAGCTTATATTCGGAAACAGACACAACTTCAAGCGGGACAACAATTCAATCCGATGACGTCCCAGGTAGGTAGACATAGGCATATGAGATGCTAGCTGCGATCTGAAGAACCATTGGCCGTTTATAATAGGGTATTTTGTCCTCCACCACGGCCGCCTACAACCAGCTAGCGACAACGCAGCACGATGGTTTCCTTCGGATAACATTCGGAGATATATAACGCGATATGCTGTCAGTAAATCTGTGTATGGTAGTGACTATATCGGTCCTGTAAAGGAGATACTTGTCTCCAAGGACGGGCGAGAGCGCCGAGTGCTTGAGCTCGGAACGCGAACAGGGACATGGTGAGCTTCTGGCGATCCGGTCATATTCGGATTTTTTGTTAAAATTAGTTCAAGGATACAATCTATGGCCGTCGCATTTCCACACATCGAGTTCCTTACCTTGGATGTAGTACCATTGATAGGGCATATCCCACGCCATAACGTCACATTCGAGGTGTATGACTTTACCCGGAAGCTTTTGCTAGAGGATGGATCTCAGGACATCGTATTTTTGAATGGAGCTCTAGAAATTGTGAGTATTCTCTACTACGGCCAGACGTCAAGTTTGTTGAATGAGCACCACAAGGTAAGAGACTACCGTACTCTGCTTCGCGAGGTATACAGAGTACTCCGTCCAGGGGGACTCATTCATTTCAGTGATTTCAACCCAAACTTCTGGGATCCTGAAGACATAACGACTGCCGCTCGACGGACGAACCCCCGAGGGTGCGAATATTTCGACGTCGTTCGCGGGCGCCTTTCTGCAATGGGTGTCGATCCAAATACATGCGACAAGGTTCCAGAATGGTTGGCACCAGGCTCAGATCTATGGATTGAGGGCGAAAATGGGTTCCAAGACATACGATCAGATATACGGACGTACCCTGCGTACCCTCACGACGGGTTCCCATGTATGGGCCAAGTCGGTGCCGAGATATCGGTGTATATCAGGCACCTGTTTGTTCAATCAACAGGAGATGGGCTCGGACTTTTGAAGGACGCAGGGATGGCGCATGATGATGTGTGTAGGCTAATCGAAGATGTTATCGAGGAGATGAAACAGCCAGAGCGATGCAGTTTGATCAAATTATACCGCATATATGCGACCAAGATATAAAACAGATGATGTTTAGTTTGTATACCCACCTTGACATAGAATAGAAAGGCCGTGGGACGAACGTCCCGCTAATCGTATTAGACTATGTACTTAACGCGAATGAGCTGCTTCAAGTATTCGTAAAGTCAGCCGATTTCTTGTATATTCAAGTCCTCAGCAATATTCAAACGAGAGCGCTCTAATCAATTGCATTGTATATAGTAGTTTGGCGCGGTTCCAAAGTATATGCATCCCGAGACATCTCTGAGAGGGGTCGTTGCACACCTAATAGAGATTGTGGGCGCAAAGCATGACCAACTATTATGAATGGCAGCGGAACACTTAGAAACCGGATGCTCCATTACAGATCATATCATATCATACCATATCATATGTACAAAGCCAAACTCGCAATGTACTCCTATCGGATGGCCTGTGACTTGAGGCCAGCTGCGGTGTTTGGTTTCGCCTCTGATACAAATGCGGATGATGATCAAGTTGAGATAAGCTACAAGCCACTAAAAACCCCGACAGGGTTCGCCTACCACCTTGCCGCCACCACATGACCAGAGCGTCCATAGAACAAAATTATCGCCGTTCTGCCGACCTCTTTGTGAAACCTCTCGAGCTACGCAGATATTACTGAACATGCGATTCCATCTACGATGGCTAGTCGACGATCTACAACCCCGGTTTTATATACTTGCAGGCCCGCCCGGGGGGTTCCGTTCGGTCTTCAAGGCACGCTGATCGGGATCAATAGTGCCGACTTTGGGGTTGAATGCAGCCTCGCAGCCCGAATACGATCGTCTTCCGTCGCAGGAGCGCATGTTTTGATTGTCGGCGCTTGGGAAAATCGGTGGCGAACAGGGCTTCCTTCTCTCCTGATCACTACACCCGGAGGCCGAGTATATAGTATACGCCAGCGAACCGACTCGCGCCTGTCTACGGTCTTCTCTTGGCCTACTTGGCGCAATTCTTAATCTTGTCTTGGTCCGTGATGGGTGTCTTTGCTTACTATGATAGCGAGACGGATGCGACGGTTTACCACGTTGTGCCTAGCCCAGAGTCTGAGTACGCGCCATCTACCCTGTACTCAGAAACAGATTCGACAATCTCTGCGACAACGATCCGATCCGATGACCTGCCTGGTAAGTTGGATAATCCATCCTGCTCACTAACACTGACTTGATGTTCTGCATGTAGGCTATTTTGTCCTGCACCATGGGTATCAGCAACCTGCCACTGACAACGTCTTGAAGTGGTTTCCGTCTGATAATCTCCAGCGGCATGTCCTTCGATACATCATAAACAAGGCCTTGTTTGGGGGTGACTATATTGGACCAGTGAAGGAGATGCTCTCTCCGCTCAAAGGACGAGAGCGGCGAGTACTGGAACTAGGAACCAAGGCTGGAACATGGCAAGTAATAAATGATTGCACCATAGTCTACCAGCGATTCACCTACAAACCAAACTCGATCGCAGGATACAAGCCATGGCCACCGAGTTTCCACACGTCCAGTTTCTCAGTGTGGATGTTGTACCGGCCGCACCTCATGTGCCACGCCCAAACGTCGAATTCGAGGTGTACGAATTTATGCAAGGAATATTGCTCGATGACGAATCGCAGGACGTGGTGTTTTTAAAAGTTGTTATGGAAATGGTGAGCTTTGCTCGTTGAAAAAGATATGGGGATACATAACACAATGACGTAGGTGAGGGACTACCCCACGATGCTCCGGGAGGCCTATCGTGTCCTTCGTCCGGGAGGCATGATCTACATACACGATTTTATCCCACAATTATGGGATGCCGAGAACCCGGACTTGGTCGCCTGGCGCACCAACCCCCGAGCATGTCATCTGTTTGACATTATTCGAGGACGCATGTTGGGCGCTGGTATGGACCCAGATGCATGCGTCAAGTTCCCCCAGTGGCTGTCACCAGATTCTGGACTATGGAACGAAGGCCAAAGGGGGTTCAGGGACATCCAGTCGGTTATGCGGACGTCACCTCTCTGCCCACATGAGGGATTCCCATGCACGGATCAGTTGGGACCCAAGATTTCGCAATATCTGAGACAGTTGCACATCATGAGTAGCCAAGAAACCTTTGGCCTTTTGAGGGACTTTGGGATAGACGAGGGAGAGGCAAAGCGGTTGGTGGACGAGGGAATCGAGGAGACGAGTAAACACGAGGGGTGCGGCTTGATAAAGTCGTACCAGATACACGCTATTAAGATATGATTGGCTTATGTGGATGTTAATGGTATTAATAAAGACTTTGGCTATACACTGGACAGACACAAATTCGATTTTCTACCTTTCGGGGGTAGGCCGATGTAATTCATTTTGCACTGGTCGCGAGAAACGATTCGTAAACTACCAGAATAAGATCGTTCGGATCTTCCGACTTTCGGGTTCCTATCGAATATGAGGGAATCAGCTTCATTTAACGAGTAGCTCATCCATTCAACTGAACCTTTCGGCAGCTCCTCGTGGAGAGGCCCTTGGATGGGCTTGAAATGCTTGATATTGCTCAATTACATAAATCGATTTTGCTTGCCTCTTTCAAGCCAAATAGGGGCAAAGTGAGTCACGTGGCATAATCAACATAGCGAGCGCGACGCGCCCTGTGGTACGTCACTCGCGTGGTTCTTTTTTCATATGATTTAGAACCCCGCGTCTGTTTCAAAAGGGCGAATCTCGATTTCCTTTCGATTTGGTGACGCAATGCGGCCTTGGATATGTGGTACTGTTGATGTGCATACACTAAACATAGCTCTGAGAGTGGCATACCTCGAATGCCATATAGATGCACAATATTTAGCCTGCAGCCCAACCAGATGCTTCAGCCGCGGCATGCGAACCAACCTGGGTTTGCAGTGATCTACAGTCGCGATACGTGCCATTTATGACCAGGCACGGACGCAGCGTCACGCTAGCACGCCTTTGAATCATGCAGGGTATATGCACAAACTCAAAACAACCATTGGTGCTGAGCTCCGAGGCAGTTCCTTATCTGCGTCATGGTCGCAGACACCTTTGAGCACAATGGCCGCAAGATGCTTCTTGCAGACTTCTTGGCAACCAACTAGCGCTGGATCAGGGGGCAGATAGATTAGTGAAATAGCCAATTAGAGTAGTATGGCACCTGCAAGGCAGTCGCGATCGACTGTTGGCACCGCCAGAACGATAACTCGGCGACACGCGCTCAGCCCGGGCGCTCAAGATGGCGGTGGGCAGGCCAAATTGGCGTGAGCGTTAGGAACAGGAGGGGGCAGTTCAGCCGAGCGAGGACGCAACCGGTTGGCGCCGGGATAGTGGCTATGCCGTAAAATGAGCACATATATTTGGCCGATCACCCACTGCTATATCAGCTCACTCCACGCTTGGCCAACCCCACCTTCCGTCTACGACCACACCAACATGGCGCGCAACATTGTCGCCTACTACTGCTCTGGCCATGGTTACGGCCATGCAACGCGCGTGTCGGGTACGCGTCTCCCGTCGTCTCTGACATCATGTATGCTAACACTGGTCTTTAGCATTCACGAAGCAGCTCCTGGAACTCGGGAACCACTTCGAGGTGCACATCGTGTCTTCTGCGCCATCCCACATCTTTTCCGACTGCCTCAAAGCATCTGAACACTGTCATTACCGATATGCAGAAATAGACCCTGTGGTCGTTCAACCCCTAGCGTACCGGTGGGTTCATTTCATGGTTACGCGACTTGCCCAAGCGCCGGCTAACATTTCAAGCACAGTGTCGACCGAGACAAGAGCGTGCAAGTGCTCGAGCGGTTCCTTCGTCAACGAGATGCCAAAATTGCCCAGGAGCTCGAATGGCTCAACAAAACACGTGTGACTTGCGTCCTGAGCGATTCCGCCTTTCTTGCCTGGTGTGTACCATCCGTCTTCTCCTCGTGTTCATACATTCTTATCGCTGCAATACAGTGCTGCTGCCAATGCTGCCTCGCTTCCCTGTGCGCTCGTCACCAATTTCACATTCGATTCGGTTTACTCCTACCTCGGTACCTTGTTCATCGACGAATCCCCTTCTACTCAATCATCCGATACCCACTTGGACAAACAGGGCCAAGAACTTCCTCCTGACATCCCCATTCCCGAATCTGTCCTTGCGCCTCTTGTCCAACAGATAGTGACCGATTACCGATGCGCCGACTTGTTGCTTCGTCTCCCCGGTGCGATTCCGATTCCCTCGTTCTCCCCCACACACCCTCTCCCAGCCCCTGATTGGGTTTCGCTCGACACGTGCAGATTCAAGCCCGAAGTAACTAACACGTTGCTCGAGCCGGCGTCTGAGCTTGCTTTGTACCCCAGCGTACCATTCCCGTCTGGGAAACCAAAGCCAGTCGCAAGGGAGATGCGGCAAGCACCATTGTTGGTTCGACACCCGACCCCGGATGTGGATCGCTCTCAGCTGCTCGAGTACATTGGCGTGCCGGCGACGTACCACGCGCACAAGGTTTTGATTGTCTCATTTGGCGGACAGGTGATCAAGCGCCCAACGGGCACGCGCACTCCCTCCCGCGCGGCGACTCCGAACCACTCTCCGCCTCCGGGCACTCCCAGCACCACGACGATTGCTCTCCAGACGCCTACGCCCGCAAAGCGCCCAGGTCACACGCGCAATACGTCGAGCGTCGCCTCGTTGTCGCCGTTCACTCAGCCCGGCGGAGAACACTCGCAGCAGCTCCATGCTGCGCTCGCTAGCCCGCATCGGATCGCGACACCATCGCACATCTACGTGCCCGGCGCACCGCCCGCGTCGAACCCGACCTCTCCCATGATTTCAAACGGGAGACAAGGCTCTCTAGGCCCCGGCCCGGCCTTTTCGAGTTTCTTTACGCCCCCTACGCCAGCAACGGAGGATGTTCCGATGCCACTCGCACCTGGTGCGTTTATCGAAGTTGAGCAGCCCAAGGAGTTCTTACAGCCGCCTCCCTCGCATCTTTTGCCCACTCCAGACGATTCCAATCCGTCTTCTCCGACCGAGGAGCTCGGCGAGCCCGATTTGTTCACGCTCTTGCCGGACGGCTGGATCGCGATTGTGTGTGGTGTGGCGAAAAACTGGGGCGAGGAGGATTTGCCCGACCGGTTCTTTGTTGCGCCGAGGGATGTGTATATGCCAGACGTGACGGCCGTTGGAGACGTGTTGTTGGGCAAGCTGGGATACGGGACGTGTGCGGAGTGCGTGGACAGTTGCACGCCGTTTGTTTATGGTACGTCGCTTTTTTGTTCTTTTGTATTGGTTGTTACTGACGTGGTGTGGTATCACTAGTTCCCCGAGCGTTGTTTGTTGAGGAGCATGGTCTTCGGATGTTGATGGAAACGGCCGGCACGGGTGTGGAACTCCCCCGCGAGAGGTACGAAGCGGGCGATTGGGCGTCAACGATTGAACGTGCGTGGGAGTTGGGCAAGGACAAGAAGATTGCTCGACGTCTGCTTGGCGCGCGGGGCGATGCGCGGAGGCGCCGGCAAGTCGAGGAGATGGCTCGGGAATTCGAGGCTTGGCTCGGGCTGTGGAACTGAACACTGAACTTTTTTGAACGGACACGTTGGAGCGAAAGATGAACATCAGAGAATGGACGTTGTATCGATTGGACATTTTCTTAGTGTATTCATTTGATGTGTTTTATTCCTTTTGTATTCATTCGAACTCTGGGACTTTTGGTTAGATACTGATGGTTACCATCTCTACGTACAAAATATACTACTCGCTACTCACTTGAACAATCTATACTGTTACTTGAACTCGTTTGCGCCCAGCACAATCTCCAACACACCCTTGAGACCTTTTTCTTCTAGAAACACCCGGACTTCGCCCATATCGCCCCTATTGGCTCTGGCGCCCCGGGTCGAGATCGTCTCGGTCACTTCGTCCATCCCTTCGAACGCCCGCTTGACGCCCGTCTCTCGGTACCGCTCAGTGATCTTTTTCTGATGCGACGGAATATCAGCCCAGCTCTCGGTCTTGATTTGCGCGATAAACGCATCGGGTCCGAGTGGTTGAGGAGACTCGATGCATAACAGGCCGGGTTTCCCGGCGAGGACGAAACCCGTGATGCGGTGTGATGGTGCCAGGTTCACGATATCGTCTCGTTTGGATCGGGTCGAGAGCGAGGGGAGGTAAAACCATGCTCGGGTTACGGTGTCGTTTAATGAGATAGGAGTTGTAGACGTTGATACAATTATGGATGATTGAGCTGCGAGGGGTTGGAGTTTGGATTTGGTGGTGTCCGATTGAAGGTGCTCGATGGTCTGCATGAGCCAATCTCGGCCGTCTTCGGCGCCTTGCACGTCTGGTTGGGGTGATCCTTGATAAGGAGGAAGTGAAGAAAGAATATCGTCGTATTGCGGTCGAGATAACCAGCTCGAGTATTTAATTGATAGTTCTAGTAGTGGGGGCGTATTGGTAGAGCTAGGGGCTCTCGCTCTGAGATGTAGGACCACAGTCAAAGCGAGTGTTCGTGATTCAGAGATGGCTAGAAAGATGACTATATGTAGATTTCTAAACGATTTTGGTGACTCGGATGCTGGTGATTCAAAAAAGTCTCGTAGGGCGGTGATTGTCTCTGCAGTTTCATCATCGATCTCGAGTTCGCCTTCGCCGTAAAACATGGATGAGAGTAGTTCCGCAATGGATAGTTGTGACTCTAAAACTTCATTGTCGAGAGTCATTATGACGGCAAGAAGAATTGGACTAGATGTATGCGCCCAAACGGTCGTGGTCAGCGTCAAAGAGCCAGAGGTTGATGGTGGCTCAGAGTCAGACGGTTCCGACGGGTTTTGTTTGATGCGATGAAGCTGACACATTCAGTCAAGTTCATGAGTGCGACTTGGGCAAGTCAAGCCCGATCCCCACGCTCCAAGCCGGGCGGTGATGGGCAAGGGTATTACTTGGTATACATTGGGCTGTGGTTCTCGGCTGGACTGTGGTAGTCACAAAGGCTCAAGTTCGCTTCGCTGGCTGGGGATGACGGAGAGTCACGTGCTATCATGAACGTTTCTTCCATACCATGACCACGCCTTTCAGGCCGAGAATCTGACCGGAACAACCCAAGCATGCATCTTGGTCTATTTTCGCGTGATTTATCCAGCAGCCAACATAGACGAACCTAAATATTGCAGCCTCGAGGGATCTCTGTGATATGTTTGTCTTTCAGCTGGGCGCTCCTCCTTGGGTTCTTGACTACCCCGAACATGGCGCTGTGAGCTTAAACTTGGCGTAAGAAAGCCGCTTGGTATGGTACGTTATCGGCGATGCCGCTCGCAATACATGGATTGTCGGCTGGAGCCTGTTTGGGTCAGCATAGATTCCTACGCGATACATTCTGCCGTACATCCTTACGCGAGTAATTTTCCACCAACGAATGCTCATGCGTCCGATGTGCATTCGTTTTCGGGAGTATTCAATATTTGTCTTGCTACAAGTTCCCATTTCATTCAAATCTATTGTCGCTTGCACGTCGAAGACGGCTTTCTGGAATTTACTGCCTATTCTCTTGTTCTGCCCGATGTGCTCCTCGGACATACGGACCATAAACGCTCGGGATCAATTCGCAATGGCGCTTCCGTTGCTCGTCGCCATCCCTTCTGCGCCAAGAACTGTCGATCTTCCACCGTGTGAGTCCTTCCTGCGTCCCAATTGCCAATTAGAACACTCATCAGTTGCGCTCCGGCAGCGGAAGTAGTAGCTCTTGGACTTTCCGCCTTTGTGTATTCACTGGAAGACAAGCGTTGTGCTCGTGATAGAGTGCGATGCGAGAGGAAACCGTGACTACCCGCACTGCCTGCGTTCGGATGTCCGCGAACAATGACGGCGTGGAATGTGCGAATGTGGACTAGGACCTCGACTTCGGCTATGCCTAGACCACTATAAAACAACTCCCTCTATCGACGTTGTTTCCTCACTCTGGTAGTCCTCTCCTCTTCAGCACATCTCTTCCTCTTCCACTGCAGCGCAGTTTCACTTTTCTTCTGCTCTTTACATTCATATCTAGGTCTGTCGGTCTTTTGTTTGCTCTATACTATTATCCAACTAACATCCTTCCCGATATCTACAGTTCAGTGACCGGTTCACCCCCTCTCAAACACTCATATATCACTTCACGATGTTCTCCAAGGCCACCCTCGTTTCTGTTCTCTTTGCTCTCAGCGCGATCTCTTCCGTTAGCGCTCACGGCGTCCTTGTCGCTGCTACTGGCGCCAATGGTGTCACATCGCAAGGCTTTGGTGTTGTTGAATCCACTCCTCGTGATGGCACTCGCCGCAACCCCTTCCAGGTACAGCTTTTCTGATACTTGATCATTTTCAACATTTACTGACATCCCGGAATAGACCGACAGCTCTATCATCCGCGATAGGGAAATCGACAGCGGCAAAGCTAGTGCGTGCGGCCGAACACTCGCCGGTGGTGTGAATGATATTGCCGCCCAGATGGAAGGTGAGCCGGCTTTTACATTCTCATCTCCGTCTTCTGATGTCTTTTAGCTGCTGCATCTGCCGGTATGCCCTCCGCAAACGCCGACGGCACGATCGAGATGACTCTTCACCAAGTCAACGGTGATGGTGCCGGGTAAGCTTCCTGCTCGATCATTCCCGCCCTATTATTGACAATTCGAACGCATATAGCCCATACACATGCGACGTTTCGACCGACGGCACTGGCCAGAGCTTTGTGGCCATGAAGGTCGTGACCAACGTTCCCGGCACCAACTCGCGCTCCAACGCCAAGGCTACCGACTTCCCGCTCGTTGCCCAGATGCCTGCGTACGTCTTCACGTTCACCACAGTTGACCGGTTTGCTGATATAGAACGGTAATTTGATAGTGGTGCGGCCTGCACTGGTGGACCCAACGGTGATGCCTGCCTCGTCCGCTGCCGAAACGCGGCGCGTGCCGGACCTTTCGGAGGATGCGTGGCTGTCACCGGTCCTGAGGCTGCGGCTGGTGGAAACGCTACTGCTCCTGCTGCTGGTGCCGGTGCGGCTACTGGCGCTGGTGCTGCTGCTACCAAGGTTCGTGAACAGGCTTTTCCTCCACGCATCTGTACTAATCAACGATACACCTTTAGGCCGCCAAGAAGGTCGCTACCCGCTCTGACTCTGACGACGTCTCTCTCGAGGAGGCTGATGAGGCACTCGCCGAGGACTTGTACAAGCGCGCTCTCGATGTCGTCAACTCGTTCCAGAAGAAGCGCATGCTCAAGACCAGGATCGTCGGCTCTGCCAGGGCCGGTCTGTGGATCTAAGCGATGTGTGTTTTTTTGAGTAGCGATCGCTGTTCTTGATTTTTTTCCTTTCTTCATTTGTAAAGAGCGGACAGAGGACCAATAATGTTTCTGGTTTTGTATGTGCTTTATATATAGTCAATCGAGAGGCTATCATCATTCAAAAGCGCGAGTTCGTTAGAGGCTAACAGCTGTGTTCCGGCCGCGGGGTTAAATCTTTATCACTCAGCGGGGGATCTTTAGTCTTTACAGTTTTTTTACGTCCTGGGCGTAGGAGGGCTGTTGTCATGTATATCCCCTTAGACCAGAGTATGAAAACAAGGAGTCCCAGAAAGTGATGCACGAAAGAAGACGACAAGAGATCAATTGTTGCAAGAAGAGGGGAGCAAACCGAGTCGCGAAAGGACCTGGTCACTCGTGCATAATAAAAGCCACACAAATGAAAAAAGAAGCGCATACATGTACATTAGCCTATACCAGCGTGAAGTCCCGAAATTGAGTGCTTGATAGCATTCGCCAGTCGGCGTGGGAGGCGCATGTGAGGGATGGAGGGAGACAGATTCGACTAGTACGTAATCTTACACAAAAGGCTGCGATCTCCAGCCCTCTATTTCCGTTTGAGGGACGAGGCCGAGCAAGCGGGCTGATAAAGCAGTTGTATATCTTACAAGGTAGGTTCCATGGGTGCTGAGCGGGTGGTACTTCTGAGGGCGGCGAAGCTGAGATGAAATAATGAGAACGATGACCTGCGTCAATGTTGCCCCGCAAACAAACATTCATTGATCCTTGTTTTGATCTAAGGATGATTCTAAGTCGACTGCTCCTTCCATTAGAGAACATGGTCTATCAGACGGAATGGGTTTTACTTATTATTCTTCACTTTGTGTACCTACATCCATGTCTCACAGCGCATTACTTCTGCCATTGTACCTGGTATTTTGCACCAGGAATAGTACACAGCCAAGGTTGGTGGGTGGCCGTTGCGGTCGAGGAGCCCACCACGAACCCGTTTTCAGATGTACCAAGAAATACATTTTCGACCTCCTTGACTTGAGAACCAGATGAGACTGTGCCGATATCAGAATCAGAAATGGCGCTGAGGGATATCGTTGGAGTTGGTTGGCCGATCAACGGGAAGGTAGAAGGCGGTTCAGGTTTAGTAGCGACGACAAACTAGGCGCAAATACGAATTAATCAAAGGTTTCGCAGACACTTAGTGGTGGAGACAAAGATGGGCTTACTTGCACTTTGCTTCCCACTCGAGGGCCTTCTGTCGCATCCAACAATAACGTGCCTTTCGTAGGACCGCCGGCTGTGACTTTGAAAACGTGACTGAATGGTGGCCGCCTCGTTCTTCGACGATATACTGGTGATGTTGCATCACTTATAACACCAAGATAAATGTCATCTTCTTTGTTGATCGGTCCTCGCTGATGCAATGCCTGTAAGAGGGCTTCCACCGAGTTGCCATGATCGAGAGTTTCGACCATGTTAGTCTGCGCTCTGTCATTCAGCTTTAGCATGTAGTTATCGGGCAGGTATCGGGTGTAGATACTGTGTCACCTCCAGGATAGGAGAGAAGGCCTCCAAGTTCTCAAATACGATATCGTGCTCTTGCTTGCCTTGGTGGAACAGAGCTAGTCCTACCGCACCATCGGCAAAAATCTTCGAGCGTTTGAATAGTGTAAAAGGTCGGCCTGTAATGAAGGGGGTCGAGCTCGCGATCAAGCCTAACTGGAAAGCAGTCAGCGTATTTGGGCGAGCTAAAGTCCTAACTGCTCACCTGTCCGGCATTGGGGAAATGACGATGCAGCGATTGCATAAGACCCTCTGGTGCATTGTCACTCAAGTAAAAAAAGGAAGAGACACTAGATTTATTTCTATTATCGAGTATATGCATTTGTAAACATGCTTTATCTCTATACATAATATGACACACCCGATTTTCTCTAATTCGGGAGGGAGTTCAAAGGACCCACTCTTGCTTAACGCATCATTCCAACTCATTGTTCCACCACTAAGCACATCTTCCAATCTGGCTTCGGAAGCCCGGTCCTCCTTCGTTGGGGGTCGGTACATTCGGATACGCCCAACTTCAGGCTGGGGTACTCCAGGGATAGTTGACCGAAATGGAAGGCACACTGAGTTTGAGTAGGAGGCGACCGAAAGTTGAACGCCTTGAGACAGAGATGTGGACAGTACGCCGATGGAATTAGGCAGTCGATTCAGGTAAGAAACCGCGCTCTGTAGATAATATGCTTGAGCAGAGAGGGCGAATACGTTGACACTGGTTGGCGGAAACGCTGGCGATTCTTTGAGGTGTTGAAGGAGAGAACGAGTAGTCGGAGCAAGATATGTCTTTAGGGTCGGCCAAGACATTTTGGAAAACCCTGTACGTATGCATGTCAGTAAAAGTAGAGGCAAGTTATCCCGAAAGAAAGAATCAGACAAAGTTAAAAAGGTAGCGTGATATTTTCTACACGGCGATGGGCTCCATCACCAGTACGTTCAAGCCAAATGCCTCACAAACATCATACGAAAAACGTGAGAGAAATGGAAACGGAACTCACCCGGCGGCGGTGTTGTGGTTGAGGCAGAAATTTTGACGATTGGGGGTTATATATACCAAATAAGCGCCAAGGGTCCTATGTTACAGACTCCAGGCCGTTACCCAAGTGCCCCGCGTTGCCCCTGCCTCCACCGTCGGGGATGGAAGCTCCGCTGCCAGGCGCCACTGCAACAACGCCGTTCAACCCTAATCAAGCTCGTAGTTCTGTCACATCATTGCTGTTGATTAGCATTGTTCTATTCCTTCTTAGTGGTGATGACCCGTCTTTGCAGGCTCAGAAAGGTTCGCTGCCGGTGCCTGTAATTCAGGTTGGATACATAACGAAGCTTCATTCGTAGAGGATACCCTTCGCTCCTTGGAATATCAACAAGGAAACTACACTGCCTGGCTGAACGGTACCGCATCTAACTTTACCTTGGTAAGCTGAATATTGGGGCGTTTTTTACTCGATAGTCTAAACAGTCGTAGGAGGACACGACCAATCTGACCTCGCCCATTGTAAACGCACTGATACCAAAACGAGCGCCTATCGATCCTTCCCAAGAATCGTACTATACAAATATCACTGGGTTTATCAATGGACCAGCTTCCTTTTATAATCTTTCGAACCCTCGGTCTTCAAACGATTCGTGGAACTGGGACCATACTGCCAAGCCCCTCGTGTCTAGCCTAAATCAAACCAAAGTGAGGTCCAGGTTGGGCGAGTTTGACTGGTTGGGCATCGACAAGATTGCTGGGAATGTGCGGGAGCAAAAACTCGAGAGCACTTCTACATTATCCTTCCTAACCGTGAGCATACGCATCGTGTCTAGGAAGAACATGAATTAACGTTCAGGATAGGGTCATATTGATTTTGTCAACTCAAAGGATGACGTGCTGGTCAACTACCAGTTAGATGGCGTACACTTCTATGAGGATGGTACGATATACGGGCTTATGGAACCTCGTGGGCACGTTGCTATCTACAACATCCACGCTCGCTTCCTGATTTTTATGCTTCCTAGTTTGGATCCTGATCTTCGTCAGCTCTCGCCGCTGGTACCTTCAAACGTCCGAAACCTAACAGCATATGCAATCAAAGACGAGATCGAGCGTCAAATACACGTCCTGCAGGACAGAATCAAGAATCCGAGAAATGACGGCCAATCAGAAGGTACGCAGTAGTATTATGCAAACTACAAAACGAGGAATTGTTCATCTCGAATAGACAGGAACTCAATCACGACGTGCTCCTTCCAATTATACGCTCGCATCAGATCCTCCAACTTCTCCACATACCTTATGCAAGAGCTTGAGGCCGAGACTGAAGACCCTACCGGAGTACGCACGGTTAAACGGCCACCACTCCAGTTGGACGGGCTGATCCTAAGCCCGGATTGTGCTGTAGCTTTGAGGTTTAACGAGGCAGTCGGCATGCAGTAAGCAAACCTACCACAACGTTGCGGTGTGATCCTGACGTACGCACAGGGCAAACATATTTTGGCAAAAATCCACGATGTGTGCGTAACGAAGCATCAGGGAGATGTCGGAAATGATCCCAACCCACTATTTTTGCAGACTCCTTCGTGGCCTCACTTTGCTATTTCATCATTCTCAAGTTGCTCGTCAGACAAATGGAGATGTCCCGTACACCCTCATCCATCGCCAAGATATCCCGCTGGACATTTGCATTCCAGGCGATCGCAGACGCCTACTCATTTGTTGGGGTGAGTACGATCCGCAGTTCGTATCCCTGTCTTGCCTCACCTCATCATGCTTCGACTTCAGCATGTTACAGTTGGTATCGTGTCAGAGAGCCGATCATCATTATCTATCATCGCACCTGGTTTCTTGGCAGCGACGTTGTTCCTAGTATTCGAAGTGGTATGTCCCCTTGCGATTTATATTATTCTAACGCTTTGGGTTAGCGTTTTTCGATGCTCATTCACCAGATTCAAGGCCCAGAAGACGCTGTGATGCGGACGCCAGCTGCGCCTGCAACGCCCAACACAACCACCCCTGAAGTAGCCTCAGATCAAGCATCAACTGCGCCAGCCGCGGCTGCTCGAACAGAGCAAGTAGAGAATACGCTGGCAAGGCTTAGACATGCGTTTGGGGTCATACAAGCATTTACCAATAGCATGACCGATCCAGACTCCAAGTTTTGTAAGTTTCGTAACCGATAACACTCATCCTACACGAGGCTTATCGAGATGTGAACAATAGGGGTCATGATACTATTCGCGTTCCTGTTTCTCGTTCAAATCACGGTGTCCCCTCGACTGGTACTTTACGCCATCGGTGCTTTGTACTCTTTTTGGGTCCCTCAGATCGTACGAAATGTTAAACGGGGAACACGCAAAGCGTTGCAAAAACGCTACGTTATTGGGACTACGCTGTGCCGTTTATTCTTTCCCCTTTGTGAGTGCGCTCATGGATGCGCTTATTTCGGACTAACCCACACACTGGCGGCAAGATATTTTCTTGTGTCCAGGTAATGTTCTGTTTGCGGAGCGGCAACGTGGGTCTTTTTGAATTGGTTTAGATTGAGTTCATGCGATTGATTTCCCCGGTTTCCTAGCTTGGATATGGCTGGTTGCCGCCTGGGCGCTATTGCAGTGCGCAGTATTGGTCGGGCAGGAGTACCTTGGACCTAGCTTCTTCCTTCCCAAAGGGGTCAGTCACTTTCGTTTCGACCAAACCTACTTTGTGACACCACTGATTCTGCCGTTAATACTCCTAGCTCGTTCAAGTTGAATTGTACGATTGGCATCCGCCGCTCGCTCGTCCAGATGAAGAAGCGCCAGGTGCATCGCTTGGAGACTGCGCTATATGCATGGACGATATTGTCCTGCCAAGCTCGGATGCAAGTGGCACAAAAGAGACCTCATCGCTGTTGGCAGGTGTGGGCACTAGGCGCGTATATGCCATCGCCCCGTGTCATCATATGTTTGTGAGTTCACGACGCATTCCTAGTGGTAGCTTGGCATTAATAAGACAATATGCAGCATACAAAGTGTCTCGAACGTTGGCTTGCTATTAAGGTTAGTACATTTACTCGGTTGAGGGCGGCCGCGTACTGAGATGGCCGACATGATAGAATATATGCCCGCAGTGCCGAAGATCTTTGCCACCCTTGTAGTCTATTTAGGCATCTCTTCAATTCAGCATACCCACTCTAACGACGCTGCTCCGTGTTCCAATGCTTTTATTGCCTCCCCCACCCACAACATACCCCGGCCAGCGCCTATAATAAATATATCAAGCGAATATCTTATATTTTGAACGCGCTCGAACCGTTATTCACGGGTACATTAGTAGTACACCTGCCTCAAACGCTGAGGGGCGATCTTGATATGCGATTAGTGGTTGGGGTTCGAGCAAGTGCTGGCTCGCAATAGTAAATGTATCATATTTTGGTGAAGATTCGATCCGAGCAGATCCTCTATCATATATTAGTCTTATATGATCGATGTCCCATGGTAACGTCGACCCGGGATAGATGTGATCTAATTGAGTAGGCCGTAAGCAGTTGCACACATCGATAATGCGCCTATATGGGTGAAATCAAACTCGTCAAAGTTTGGGCTTCAACACAGAACACTATCTTACCAACGAAAACAGATGTTATCTGACTTCCCGAGACTTGTGTCGATAAACAGGACACAGATAGTTTATATTGAACACCGATGGTGAAGTTGCCATTGGTAGGATAGCTGGAAGCGTGGTATCATCCACCGGCGAGTTGGTGCCCGTTAAATCTTGCGCCCATATGGTATTGGAGTTGCTAAGATTGCCGCTAGTAAGATCAGTGACTTACCGAAGTTCCAGTTTGCAAAATTATTCAAGATTATATGCGCCACGTTCAACACACGTTATAACTCAAACAAACAGCGTCCATGAGATTGATTAGGAAAATATAATAGAGTATATGTGAAGAAACAGAAATAGGTACGGTTGCTGTGCAGCGGCTTCAGAGATGATAGAGAGAGAATATGTGGCACTAAGAACCACATCGTTTGAGGACCTACAATTAGCATTAGCAAACATGTGCTGAGAAGAGAGAAAAGAGAGAAGAGAAGAAAGGACGACGAGCTCACGATTGAGAAGCCAGGTGCGATAGAGAGCCTAGGGCCGGCAGCAGTGCAGGTCGCACTGAGCGTAGTCGTGCGACGGTGCGGAGCGCAGAGGCTCCACGGATGGAGCAACGCGTCGTCCAGCACGGCACGACAAGGGGGGGGGTACCTCGACACAGTCCCTGTGAGCAAGCAGCCGATGTCCCTAACTCGCGCGGACGCCGTAGCGCCAGGACACAGCGCTCAAACTCGGCGGACACACGTGTTTCCCGAGGGTTTGCTGAAGCTAACCGTTCGCTAGGAGGACTCCAACCTGTGGCGGGAGAGGAAGTCAGACGCGACAGACAAGGGAAAAGTGGGAACAAACAGACCTCTGCGGCAGTCGCTGTATGCCGGGAGATCCACGAGGACTACTTAGGCCTCGAGTAAAAGTAGAAGTGGGTGGGTCGCGCTGAGGCGAAAGTGGGTCGCATCGGATGGACCGGCTATAGGGCGATGAGAGTGAGAGTCAGCTTCGAGCTTACAGTGCTAGGAGAGGGGGAAGGACTTACGCATGTATGATGACTGGTGGTCGATGAGTAGAGCGTAGGTAGAGATGAGAGTAGGAGATGACTACGAGGCCCGGAGCAAAGGATGAGGGGGGTGGGTGATAGCTGAGGATAAGTCGATAGGTGGGAGGGGAGGGAGATTATATACGTCCTGAGGGCCATGTCGAACCAAACAACTGCGTACAAGTGCGCTCACGTGAACGCGGCGGAGCACGATGAGCGGGCGCGCTCGCTGACCGAAGCTCCGATGTGTGTCCAAATATAGCTTTGGCTCCGCACTGTGTTTTCTAGATACGGGGGGTGGGGGGCATTGAATCCGTGCCAAGATGATGGGGTAGTGAGTTCCAGGCTTCGGCCAGCGAATGCGGCCGCTCATCGTCCTTCACCGTAATTCAAACCTCCATACCCAAAGCAAGCTCCTGAGGTCTACTCAATTGCTACCCCATCCTATTGGCATGGCTCCGATGCCCCCTCCCGTATCTAACAGTGGATCAGTGGACAATGCGAGGGATGTATGCAATGGCACGGCCATCAAAAATTATGCATTATCATTGATTTATACTTCGTCTGACCTGGACAGCATATGTTAGTGCATATCTCAAGAGAATGAAAGTATGCCAAAGACGACAGTGTCAAGCACAGTGCGGAGCCAAAGCTATATTTGGACACACATCGGAGCTTCGGTCAGCGAGCGCGCCCGCTCATCGTGCTCCGCCGCGTTCACGTGAGCGCACTTGTACGCAGTTGTTTGGTTCGACATGGCCCTCAGGACGTATATAATCTCCCTCCCCTCCCACCTATCGACTTATCCTCAGCTATCACCCACCCCCCTCATCCTTTGCTCCGGGCCTCGTAGTCATCTCCTACTCTCATCTCTACCTACGCTCTACTCATCGACCACCAGTCATCATACATGCGTAAGTCCTTCCCCCTCTCCTAGCACTGTAAGCTCGAAGCTGACTCTCACTCTCATCGCCCTATAGCCGGTCCATCCGATGCGACCCACTTTCGCCTCAGCGCGACCCACCCACTTCTACTTTTACTCGAGGCCTAAGTAGTCCTCGTGGATCTCCCGGCATACAGCGACTGCCGCAGAGGTCTGTTTGTTCCCACTTTTCCCTTGTCTGTCGCGTCTGACTTCCTCTCCCGCCACAGGTTGGAGTCCTCCTAGCGAACGGTTAGCTTCAGCAAACCCTCGGGAAACACGTGTGTCCGCCGAGTTTGAGCGCTGTGTCCTGGCGCTACGGCGTCCGCGCGAGTTAGGGACATCGGCTGCTTGCTCACAGGGACTGTGTCGAGGTACCCCCCCCTTGTCGTGCCGTGCTGGACGACGCGTTGCTCCATCCGTGGAGCCTCTGCGCTCCGCACCGTCGCACGACTACGCTCAGTGCGACCTGCACTGCTGCCGGCCCTAGGCTCTCTATCGCACCTGGCTTCTCAATCGTGAGCTCGTCGTCCTTTCTTCTCTTCTCTCTTTTCTCTCTTCTCAGCACATGTTTGCTAATGATTAGTTCCTGGCCTTGCACCTTTAGTTCAAACCCACTTTAACCGGGCATCAATCAGAATCACGCATCACGCACTTCTACAATCAATGCACGGCTCTGCCTTAATCTTTGTACCTTACTCGCTTTTTTTTTATTTAACGTGTTTGTCGGGAGCATGGATATAAAGTTTCATAGATACTCGAAGAGAACTCAATTTACGATACTGTCCTCAAAGCCTCGGTCAATGAGATGTTTAGCTGGATTGTAAAATAATATCCGCGTGTTTCTTTTGTGCAGAAAGGCTCGTTAAACTGATGTTGGGAAGTGGGCGGCCTTAGTGAAAGATATTCAGATCTTTGCGACTCCAGAGCACTGATCGACCATCTTTTTCAGAGACGAGGGCCAAGGCGTCGGTTGAAAAAAAAAGTGGCGCGGGTGATATCATTCTTGCCTGAGCTGATCTAGAGGCTGTCTAGATTCAGCCGAGTTAAGCCCATCCAAATCAGTATCAGATTGGCTCCCTCAATTCGTTGGCGTGGCCCTCTGTTTCTTAGTCGCCGGTCAGGTTGGCCTGCGAAAGGACAATGCTTCGGCCGGAAGCTGGGTACAACTCGTAGATGCACCTACCGGGCTGTCGTCTGTGAACACAAATCCGTAAGAGCAAACGGGCTGAGTGGCATTGCTTGATACATTTGCTTGTGCCAACATCTATCCTAGTGATCGAGTGTATATACCCCTATAGGGTACGGTGATTAGTTCAAAGTTCTTATGACCAAGCAAACCATGGCGAACTGGGTGACCGCGTTTTCGAACAAATTGTTGTATAAATGTACCGTGCTTAATCAAATCAGCATATGGTTCTCGTTAGTGCCAGGGCTTTGCGCATGAACCTGGAGCTCGGGTATGTGCGTTGGTATGTGCGTTCTTCCAAGAATTATGATGGCTGATCGCACAAGTGAGCATGCAAATGGAGGAGCCACAACTGACCCGCGTGCTGTATAATCTTGAAATGGCTAGTATCTTCGACCGCGTTGCTAGGATCGTGCTCAATTAGAGAGGAATTGCAATAATCATGGAGCCTTTTCCCCATATATACTTTCAAACGTTTGGCCCGAGAGGTTGAATCTGTTTGTCAGAGCGTGATAATAGAGTAGCATGTATGCGCAATTCTTGCATCTGGTTTTGGCAGCCGATCTCACAAATTTTATATTTATGCAGTTTGGCATATAGGTACAAAGTCAGGCTCGTGTGATAAAAAAAGGGGGGGGTGCTCGAGTCAAGCTGGGATACAAAATAGAAGCAGAAGATTAGTGTATCAGCACTCGAAGTCGCCTGACCTTGCACTGCTCTCATATGCAAGGCCTACGGGCTCTGAGGGCTATGGGAATGCTGTGACGCTTTTCGGTGCATCCAATCGAGAAGGAGCCTTATAAATGATGCACCCTCAGTCCGAATCCTGTTCAAAGTCGAATTCGGGGTGAGCTATTTGTTTGTTGGTTTAAGACTATGCTACCGTATACTACTGTATGCCATGAATTATCTTTAGAACCATTTACAGCCGAAAAAGAGTCTCTCTGCCATCATTCTCGATCAAAGAAATGTTGGGCGCGCAAACCGAAATCATTGACGTAACAGTTCTGATGCTATAGGTCATTGAAGTTGAGATAACGCCGCTGCATGATCAATCAATAGCCATTTTTAACAAACGTAGCACACTCTTCTTTACCCGTTTTTGGACCTCAGCCCTAACCAGCTATTCCTCGTCCGACTCGCAATCTTGAAGATCCATAAGTATTCTTGTTTTTTGTCGTTTAGCGGGACCTTGTTTTTCTGAAGAGCTACCACGTTTTTGCGATAGGCCCCCTGGTGCGAGGGGCGAGGTGAAATATGAGAACACAGATTGAGGGGATGGGTGCCCAAGCGTAGGTGCTTGACCGGGTGGAATCGTCCCTAGTGATGGCAAGCCGACTGTTGTAGCGCTAGGTACACGCGGATCGGTCCGCTGTGCAACCCGCGGTCGGGTAGACGCCGTAGGTACGTAGCTAGAAGCTGTGCGTAATCTATGAGACTGCATATAGCCATACGTAACACTACTCACGTTTTTCCACGATTATGCTCTGTCTGTGGGCACTGAATTGTGGCGATCCAGGCGCGACGAAGCCGATGTTAAGTGAATGAGCGCGTTCAGGTTGATTCAAAGCACCAAACAGACGAGTGCCCCCCGCATCTTGAGCATGATGTTCAATTTCATGGACTTGAGAGTCTGGGGGCTCCTCTATGAGTTCTCCGAGTTCTGGAACGGAGGACAACGCAGTGGATTGCGATTCCGCTTCAGCTGAAGGTTCAGGCTGGTGGCCAGTGGAAAGAAGGCACGGAGGGTGTTGGTCGATTTCGAGGTGTTGGTGGATGTTATCTTGGGTATGAATCTGCTGTCTGACCGATTTGGGCTCAGCGTGATATCTGTTAGTGACACTCCCAACCCCACATCCTATCCTAGAAATAGAACCGCCGAGGTCATATGGCTCGTCTAGAGTTTCGGAGCTTGCGCCTTGCTCTGTCCCAAGGGGGCTATCCGCTTCAGAGGACTTTTTTCTCCATCTCGAGGTCGATGGCATCACGCCCACCGGAGTATCGCTACGAAGCTGTCCTCTCTCGTCAGGTAGTGCGTGAGATAAACCACCTATTATTGAATCCTGGGTGACGCCAGCTCCCGTGTTCATCGATGGTGACGTACTTGCAACCGCTGGCCGAGGTCCATGTGCAGAATTCGCAAGATGATCCGAGAGCAGATCACACACCTCGCGTCGATGTGCAGAAAACGCATTAGACCAGTCTTCCCTACACTTCTCAAGGTCCTTCCTCGTACATCCAACGATATCATCCAGGAGCTCCTTCCATGCACGGTCCCTCGCACCAAAAAGCTGAGATATAACGCTCAAAGTGGCCCGCGTTTGCTCCTCGGACAGGTTTTGCAAGTCGATTCTAGTATCCCGAGCAGTACGCAGTGATTCGGTCTGTAGTCGCTCAATCGTATTTTTGGTGCCGAGATGTGCGTTGGCTATTTCGGTAGGAATGGCTTGTAAAAGTGGGATCACCGGAGAAAGGGTGAGCACGGCGGAGTGCGTTTGCATTACGCGATCCATGAGTTCGGACGTTCCCTACAAACGTCATGGCCACGAGCGTCAGAACTTGCCGTGTCCATATGGCTAACTGCTCTAGTATGAAAGACACAACGTACCAATTGATTGAAGGTGCACGCTTGTGACAAGTCAGAAATGCCCTTCGCCTGCGCAGCTAACGAAGCCTCAAGATTCGCGATCCGAGCCGAGGCAGCCTCGAGGGGAGATGTATGCGCTATATTTGCCTCTTGAATACTTGAAACTGCCTGCTTCACTGCCCAGTGTACGTGGTCAATCCAAAAATAGAACGGCCAGCCAATGCACCCAAAGAGGAATCGATTGGTACCCTTTCTAGGCCGTTACCAAATAACCCGGGACCCAAACTTCCTCCAGATCATACAACTCGCTTATTCGTTCACTCACCGACACTCTGAATCTGCTTCAGTATCCCACCCTGAGCTTCCTCCACCCCTCGGCCCGCCTCGGCTATCTCTCGGCGTGCGTTGGCGGATTCGTCAGCTATACGCTCCACCCGATCTGACAGCTGTTGCAGTGCTGCTTTGGCATCCCCGAGCATCAGCCGAACTGAAAGGACACTGCGATCTGATGGCCCTGTCGCCGGAAGTACTGTGGAGGTGGACGATGGCGGTGGTAGGGAGGCGTCCGGTTCGGATTCCAGAGAAAAACTAGAAGGTGCTGGTGGAAGTATGTACGACCAAAGACCACCGGTCTTGCGTGCAGGAGGCTCCAGTGATATCGCTTGGTGATAAGACATGGTCTTTCAGCTGTTCTTTACTCAGAGTTTATTGGATGAGCCCGGTGGCTGTCGTCATTGACGGGATCGAAATTGCTTCCGCCGAACCGCCACAAGGAAGCGGCCAAGCGCCGAGATGCCACCCAGTCAATGCCAAGGTCGAAGAAGCCACCATTACTCAGTGTTAGTGGAGTTATGGATGTGGGCTGGAGATATTTCTATAAGAAAAACAGCATAATAACTCCGTTCTAACATCTTCCTTCCAAACTAGCTTCACCTCTTTAAATGACCACGCAAGTATACATGCACTGGAATTAGATAGCCACCATCTACGGTAGATGTCACAACATAGTCAATGTGTGTCTAGAATCTTACGACGACATCTCGATAGATCCATGTGACTTCATGTGCCTACATACGAATGACAGGGTCAGAATGGCAAACACTGATGTACAGTCCCAGGAACTAGTCGTTAGAAGGATTAAGCTCCGTTCAACATCACCCCTAACTGCACGAAGATCATGTACTCAACTACGCCCACCTGATCATCAAACTACATAAACTACAACGCCAATATATACACGGATGGGAGCCGCTTCGTCCATAACGGACGTCTCGGGCCCCCTAAGTTTCACCAAGATCTACCTACGCCCCAGCTGCTATCATATGGCTACTGAGGTGTCCAGCATAGTATACCACATGTCTCCGACGTGTTGCAATTTCAGTTCGCTCCGAACTTCCTAATAAGGTATATTATTCATATTAACGCGATCTATATACTCCCCCAGGCTCGATTCGCAGATGCGCTCTCACCGCTCAGCGCTCGCCGTACTGCGTCAACCGCTCAAAGATGACTTCATCCTATAGCTCTAGCTCTTACTCCATCACTGCACGAAACAAAGACACCACTCAGCCCAGAAATGTCTAAATCTTGGTCCCACGCCGCACCCTACTCGAACATTCAAACAGTATGATGGCCTGAGAAGTCAAGCGCGCTCCCATATGTTCGCCTTATTGCCGGTGCCGTTCCCATTACCAGTCCCTGAGGCGCATACAGTCCGACTTGCAGGGTCAGAGTGGGGTGATCGAGTGGTGTGAGAGAATGGGAGTGGGGATCGGGTAGGTGAGTAACCGTCGGCTGACATTCAAACTAACCACAAGGTTTGTTCCCCAGTCCATCCAGGGCGTATATCTAAGGGGTATGGGGGAGTAGGGGGCATATTTAAATACGATGTGCCTAGAGCCGGGGCCGAGAAGTCGACGGCCGACGCTGTTGAGTAGCTGGCGCACAAGAACCTAGATTAGAAGCACGATACACGCGCCGGCTCGCGCTGATGCATTCCATTTTCGTAAAGATCCTTCAAATACAGGACGAGATGTGCTATGTTAGAAATTCGATGGACCGGCTAGTCAGACGAGGGTGCCTTCGCGGTCATGCGGCCCATGGTAGACCGGTCAATAAGCGCGGCCCGGTCTCGGTCAATAGACATCAAGTTTTGTGGGTCACAAACCTGTGACGCCGCTCTTCGTATCTGATGTGAAGAGAATAAGAAGTTTAGATGTGAATCATGCCGATATAGAATTAGAACACTCGTACGGTGGTGCGATGGACCATGGGCGCCTTTTGCCGTGGATCGACAGCTTGGTAGATAAGATTATCAGATTCAAATGAATTGCCGAGGGAGGCGTTTATAATTGTAAATCCGTGAGCCGGACGCCCAGCAAAACACAGAAGCATTCGGATTCCCAGGTTCCATTTTCAATTACCGAAGCGGTGTCGCGTGCGCGACGTATCGCTACCTCGAGCCTCGTGCCGCCTAACCCAAGAATACGACTGGCAATGCAGCATCCCAGCCCATTGTGTATGCTTCTCCTCGAGCCACACATAGGAGAGAGAAGACAAAGCGAAAAGCCCTCACTCCTATGATGTGCTCGACGAGTGTATGCGTGATCAACGGCCAGTTAGCCATCCGGCAGACTATGAATAGTACTCGCCTCTTCGCTAATCACCCGCAAGAGCTTCGCGACAACCTATCCAGGTTTCATCGTCAGAGGGATGAACACGCTGGACCTTGTATGCGGAAGAACAACATGACTTTACGGCAACTCGTCCCGCAGAAACCTCAGCGGATAACCTCAAACCGGCCGTAAATCGCCCGGCGGGGATAGCAAAATCGTCGGAAAATGATGCACACATATACAGTTCGCTCGCCATACCGGCACGCACAACAAGAGAAGTCGAAGAAAGGTCATACCAGAAACATACCAGTGCAGAATTAGTCCAAGCCGTCGACCCCGAGGCCAGCCGAAGCCACGACTTGGCTGTCCAGCCTCTCTACTATGTTTAGTCTAAAAATAGACCGAAGATCTTCGAGTGCGGGATGACGAGAGGCGAAGAAAGAAGCACTCGATTGACTCGATGACAACTCCGCCCGAACAATGAATATGATGCCTATATTCTACTATTTTTACGCAGCCAGCCCATCCATCTAAAATAGATCATGACAGTCTCCACCTTCGATTTACGAACGTGTCAGATTCGATCTGCAAGAGCGCTCAGTTGTCGCTTGCGGGCGAGCCTCGCCGAGTACGACCCGAGGAAGCGACCAAACCGGGCCCGAACGGGCAAGGATCGACGTGCGGGAGAAGCTCTGAGCGTAAACAGTACGTATATCTATAATTATTAGTTGTGAATTTGGGGGACTTTAGTGCCATCGGATCGACGGACGGGACTTAAGACTGAGCAACGGAAGATCGTTCACGTGTCTCGCACGAGTTTGGAATTTCACCAAAATGATATTTACGAGGAAGAAACAAAAAAAAAAACAGAAAGGCTGTCGTGGAGCGGAAGCAGGTGGTGTAAAGTAAATACGAATGACAACACAGCCTAATACAATAATTACCAACTATGGAAAGTAGAGGGCGGGAGAAGCTTGTCTCCAAAGTGATCGAAACACAGCACAAGTAAACATTGACCAACAAAGGACCATCGACCCGGCCGATCACAGCTGGCGGCAGTCTCGTGAATGCGGCTCAATCGGAAGCTGGTGGGAGAAGACAATCGTACGTTACTCCCATGATCCAACAACAAAAGTGCATTCCCACTAGGCCGACAGAGAACGGGAAAGTCTAACAAGGCCACGTTACACAACCCGGAAAAAACGACCGAATCTCATAACGACCAACCAAGGAATAGCGACTGTGCCACTCTGCCTCGTCCGAAGCGCAGCCGGATAATGGTCCGCACGCGACCCTCGTACGAGCGGCAATATTTAGCAAAACACAGATCCCAGGCGATTCAGCCTCATCGCCGACAATTCAAACCAGTTTAACATTTGAACAAAAAGTCTAGTCTTGTGACGCAACACCAACGGAAGAAAGTAAAGCGTCGGCCGGAATATGGAAATGAACGGACCACGAACCTGCCAAGACCATGACGCCGACATGGGTTCATCGTAAGCCCGACTACGTACAACGACCTTGGCCGAACCGGTAAAGCCTACGCCGCCCAGCCCAAGTCGCCACATGACCGACCTAGTGCACTTATTCAGTCAGACTCAGTTTGTTTGTTCCAGGTCATATCAAAGCCTAGCAGTGACATCAACCCTCGTTGCAAGGATCAGCCCCCTGATGGATGGGATCAAGCAAAAAAGATAAGTGCATAACGAACAAGGACATAAGGTAGATACAACAACGAAATCAAAAAAAGAAAGAGTATAACAGACACAATGCCCAGTGTACAGCAGCTAAACCCAGTATAAACAATCAAACGATACACTCGCAAAGGAAACGCGATAAAGACAAGTCAGAGCGGGGGTTCATAGCGAGTGCAAGAGAGAGATGAATAAATATCGAGGGTGCATGCGTTGACGGGGGAGGGGGAGTGTGAACCAAGCCAAGAGGAATGACGGTGATAGCCCGAGATAGAGTGAGACCATAAGATACGATCATGCGATACGATTTTTTGGGGGAGGGCCTAGTCAAACGAGATTGATCGCAGCAGCTCATGGCTCGTAAGTGCACGCTCTAGGTTCTCTACACGCGTTAGAGCGTCATGGGCGGAAATGCCCGTGTCAAAGGCGTCGCACAAGTCCTGAATGATCGGCCGTAGATGATTGAATGGCATCTGTGAGAACTTGGTCAGATGATTCTGGATAAACGCATACAGTCTAGTCGCCGTACCTTGCCAAACACGAGATCGAGCGAATTCCCGACGGCGACAAGGTCCACGGCCACGCTGGCTTCCCACATATCGTCATCGACGACTCGGGAGAGCGAGTCGAGCTCGCGCAAACGCATCACGGCCTCGTCTTCGTCTTCCTCCTCCGTCACGTGCTCGTCTATCGAGGAGGATTCGAGATCGCCGTCGACAAGATCGGCTCGCGTGCCCTCGTTCAATCGGCGCACACGATGCAGGCCGCTGGTGGCAGTGAAGTAATATCGCACAGGGAAATCTCCGCGCGACCAGACCACGGGCAGGTCCTCTGGTTCGTTTGATGGGGTGACAGGGGCTGAGGATGATTTACGAGAAGGGGCAGAAGGGGGACTCGTGGGGGCCAGGCCGGTGTCCATCTGGATGTTGTGCGGCCTGACCGCCTCTGCCAAGTTTGTAATTTGGTTCTCGTGCAAAAACGCCACACCCTGCACGAAAAGGGAAAAAGAGGGTTAGAGCGATTGATGGCCGAACAAAAAATGTGTGCTTGCCTCTAGTACTTGTTTGGTATAATCGATGCAGTCCCGGACGTTTTCAAACGGGACGCTCCACCAGTCGTGGAGACGCTCCGTTACCAGGGTCGCGCCGGTGGTGCGGTCGGCAATAGTGTGTTCGCGAATGTGAATAACCGGGATCGTGTGGTTCCATGGGTCAGCGCGGACGGGCTCGGCGTTGAGGTATCGAGCCAAGGCAAGGTGGTGGCGGTGAGCGTCAGAGGTACCGATGCGTTGCTGAGTCTGGATGGCAACATGATCTGGAGAAACCGGGCGAGGTGGGAGCGCATCGGTCGCGTTCGAGAGCTGAAACAGATGTTAACCGCTGAGAGCCGAGTGCGGGGTAGAATGAGCTCACCCTACGCATCACTTTGGGGGTATCACAGTGTTCGAGACCAGCCAGGTCGCCCGCGTTGGACAGGCGACGCGTGCGCTGAAAGTCGTCGCTAAGCGAGGACGAGCTCGAGGCACAGGGTGAAAGTCCAACATCCTCCTCGTCTTCGTCGAAGATTACGGGATGGTGGAGCGGGTCGTCTTCGTCGTCGGACGACTGGCAGTCGCAGTCGGGGTCGTTGCATGAGCTCGACGGGAGGTAATCGCACGAGGGGTAGCTCGAGCTGGCGTAGCTCTTGGCGGAGGCTGAGTCGTAGGCATACTCGGCGTAGGACATGCGCTCGAGCGGTGCACCAAAGTGGATGGGGTCGGGGAGGGTGCAGTCCGAGGCAACGCTGATGGCATCGTCGTCGATGTGGCGGACGGTGGCGAACATCTCGAGGGCGGCCATGGCAGAGGGGAGTACGGCGATCGTGGTGAGGAGGGGCCCATAATATAGTGGCGAAAGCAGACAGCCTTCGAACGTATGGGTCTGTTTGACCACTGCCTGATCAGTCGCATCCGCCTGACTGGATAGCTCCTTCCGTTTTCGGTGCCGGCGGCATCGCCATCAAAAACCCAAACTCGGTCAGCGCCCGCTCGCACGTCGCCCGCCTGTCACACTACTGGCTCCGTCGTCCAGTTTCGGCACTCGTTCGCCGTCGCGCGTGACCCGCCGCCAAGCAGGCACTAGACAGCCCCCACCTGGGGCATTCGCGGCCTCCCCCCTCCATTTGCATTTCCAGCTAGGCCCTGGCAGCGAAATTGTCTCAGTTACCATTCCGGGTGACGTGTCGTGCGTTTGCTCCGAGCTTTCCAGACGTATTGGACTGGGCGCGTGAGTCGTTAGGCAACCTCCGAATAATATTCCTCAAAAATTTCTAGCGAAGCCAATTCTCCTAATCGCTCATAACACAATGTCTATCGACCCCGCATTTACGGACGATCGCCGACCGAGCCTACCGACGACCTCCCGAGGATATTGCCCGATTTCCAAGACATTATATATATCACAGGTACGAACCGATGAGTCTCTGACCAGGACAGGGCTGAGAACACATTATACACCGGCCTGTCCCTGACACGCATATACACACCCTTCCCATCACAGTTGTCCATCTAGAATACCGCTCTAGGCTCGACCCTCACCGTGAGGCTCATCCAAATATCCCTGACCTTAACCATTGAACGAAAACACATCGCTTTCGCCCGTCTCGGCCACCCTCATTGCCGTCGCCCAGCTTGCGCTCTACATGCCGACCAACAGCATTAGTGCTCGAGAAAAAGGGGCTCAGATCGATACACGTGTTAGGGAAATAGAAGAACAAACACGACCAACGATGCGCTCATCGTTCAAAGTCAGCCTCTTGGAGCGTTCGCTCGTTTGGGTCGACGCCAAGCATACACCAAGCGCCCGTGGCTCATCTATGGTCCCCTTTCAATAGGAGTGGACTTGCTATAGCCGGAACCGTCCCGGTCATCACACACGGAACCTCTCAAAGCTTATTCAGTTTGCATTTCCAGGCCCAATCGTACGCGAGGGGTATGACACCCATGGGCTAGGCTCACGCTGAAACAAAAGGTCCCCTGTCACAAAAAGCTATCAGCATCATCGTCATCTAGTGCGTGCTGAAGCATTAATTCCCAATCCGACAGATTATTGATCCAGACAATCGTGCGGGGACACAAAGACCTCCACCTGTAAACGGACAAACTGACTCACGGCCGAGATAATCGGAAACCCACAGTATCGCCTCTGCGTTTACTCTCGAACAAAGCGCCCTCCACTTTAGGCTCCGTAAGCGGTGTGTCAGCGGATGCGGGGTTGATAAGCTAGGCCGGACCGTCGTCAGCGCATGGAAAATGAGATTAGGATTGGCGATACGGTCGCGGGTAATCACCGGGACGTAACGCTTTCGTGTGCAGGGGTGAGCTAACCAATATGTGGCATAGCGCAACCCAACCAATGACGCTCGTAGAATGTAATAAGGGATCTCGATAACGCTCGCATCATAACCTTCTAATCTGAGCAACGGTCACCCCTAACCGTCCCCGTCAGGATAAGGCCAGAATTCGATGTACATTCAGTATAGTGTGGGGTAGGAGAGCCTATGAGGAACGGAACAGGACGTTCGCGTGGCTGCGATCGGATGTGCGGGGTATACGCGCTGATGATCGGAGAGACGGTTGCTATCGGGTCCCTGGGTTTGATGGTGTCAAACAAATCGCGTACCGTCGCCTAATAATGTCATCGCGGATGTGTCATTCATAGCAAAAGGACTAGAAGCCTGGTATTTTATAGTAAATTTGCCTGAAGTCTAAAGTGACGTTTACAATGACGTTGTGAGGCAATAAATTACATCCGCTTCGAGCACTGATCTTCATTGCGTTACATCACGCCCACAATGAAGAGTCTATTGTCCCGATGGAACCTCACCCGACCGTACCGACCGAGCATATGGCAGGACCGACGTGACGATCAAAGCGTATCGAGTTACAGAGCGACGCCGACTCATTTGCCAGTCGTGATCCTCCTATGCTCCAGAACATGACGTGCAGTATGATGCTGGGGTGAAGGTCGAGCATGAGTCATGATGGGAGCTCATCTCCTAAGCATGGGGCGATACGTACGAGTCGCCGCCGCGTACGGATCCTCCCAAGAGTGATATGGCGGGTCTATGCCGAGGTACAGTAGGCGCGCTGAATGATGCTCAATTGCCGGATTTGATCCGTTGATGTTTTACGGGCATATTGGCATGTGATAGTGCTTCAATTGAGTCAAATGGGTCGGGGTTGAGATGTGAGATGAGACAGCGGTAGAACCTCCTTATCGTTCGTGCTGTGTTTAGTTGTTTGTCCATCTCGGTGGCTTTGTCGGTCTCGACAACGCGATGTGGCTGGATACACGTTGAACGCTAGTCTCCTCCAATCTGGTTCATCTAGTCACACGAAAGGATCGAGAGCACACGGACAAGTGAGATTCGGGGACGTACCCGCATGGATGAGCATACTGAATGATAAGATCTTACTAATTATAGACAACCCAAGCTCATGACCGAGCATGCCAAGACCCCTATTCTTAAGACGCCATGCCGCGACAACTCATCGTTCTCTTCTCCGTGGCCGTGGCCGAGTCAGAGCTTCTCGTAGCTGTACTTTGAACAAACTTGTTTGGAGGATTCAACAATGGCGGAATTAGGATTTCGACTTCTGACATATGCTTTTGACGTGCTTTGTCGGGCCTGCTGCGCATTCTTTTCATCTCAGCTTTGACGATAACGTTATAGGTTCTAAATGCGGATTTCACACTCAACTTTGGACTGTATGCTCCTGGTGTTCTCGGCCCTCGTGTTGCCCTTCGGCTACGCTTGGCGGTCCAGGTTTATCTCTGCTGCAGTGTGCCGAAGATTTGTTCAATGTCTCAAGCGTCGTGGACCATATGTTATTCAAACTTCGGCCAGTAATGTCCACGTCGACGTGCCGGTGCACTAGCGGCGAAGCAGGCACAGTGCAGTCACTTAGAGTTCACGGAGTGCGCGCCTAATCCCGAGAATTCGATCGCCCATACTTGTTGCTGACTGTGGCTGCATGCATCATGGGTTTCTTAGACCGATGAACTTGGTTCTAGGGGCTGATTGAATTCGCTAAGGCAGCCTCAAGATTGCTGGGTCATAGCCTAGCGATTTTACACATTCTTGTTTGAAATATATAATCAGGTGTTGCGAATGCATCGCGATGATGAATCCACGAGCACCAATTAGGGGAACATTTGGGAATAATTTGTGGCTGATAACCGAATCCCATCGACGAGTTTCAGCGCACACCGGAACACGTTCTACGCCCCAAAGCAAAAATTTGGCGTTTCAATATTTGAAAATAAGCGACAAACTGTTCGTGGAGAAAAACATAGGCTATGGTGCATAACAGTGGGGGTCCCATGGTCCAGCATGTCACGGGAACGCGTGACAGCTGAAGACAAAAGATATTTTATTCATCCCGGTCATCATATGACTATCCTTGATTTGATTGAAACTTGCGTGCGTTGTTTCAAGCTATTGCCAGAATTGGTTAGCTAGGCACTTTGGCTCGCACTAGTGCAAGTTCATTGTTTATCGTTTTTTTTGTGGCACCGCAGCGGAGAGGCTCGAGTGTTGATACCCGTTTGCTTGGTACTTCAGTTGAGGGCCGGCTAGTCCTCACGTGCGGCTCAGTGAACAAACAAATCCCGACGCCAAGAAAGTCTAGTGGCTCCTATAGTAGTTTCTAACGACGTATTCGGCACGAAAATCACTGACATTTTCGATATCACCACTCAATAAAATGTGTTTGACGAGCAGTTTGCTGAGCTCACCTCCTCTATTTTACTTAATCCAAATAGTTGGGGCCTGCGACTGAGAGTGGCCGCGACTTGCCGATGGTCAGAGCTCTCCAGTTCGCACTCAGCAACACCAGAAAAAAATCACATGCCCAGTCTACACTCTCAGATCAGCCGATACGGAGGCTGAGCTGTTTTGAGCATATGTTGATCAAAGCGGTACAATGGCGAGTAACGTGATTTCTGTATTCTCTCTTGTTCTTCTCCACGACGGGTGTAGTCAACAGGCAGTTCGTGGCCACTTGGTCCAAGCAAGATAATACCGCCGCGCCGACCTAAGGCAACTGGTACACATGGCGAAGACCAGCCGAGAGCTGGTCAGGTGGAGAACGGGGGCTCATCTACGGTGGACGAGGTCAGTCAACACGTTCCAATTCAAACGGCCAATTTATGATTCGGCTCGTAGCGCGGACGGATCTCTGATGATACGAACAGGGGCATGCCGACGTGTGGCTCGGCAATCCCCAAGGTCAGCGGTTTTGGCTGTCTGAGTTTCCGCGTCTGATCTACTGTCAGCCATCGGGTGTTCAACGGGATCGATCCGATGACTATGGCGATGAACTCGCTAGAGACGCGCGGATTTGGCCGGCCTATATGAAAGAAGCGGAGAAATGGGACGAGGATATGGTAGATGGATAGAGCAGGTAATTGTCCGCTGTAGACCACACTATCAACTGACACGCTCTGTTTTCTAGAAGTCTGGATGTTATCCTTGGTGCGTCAAGGGTGACCAATAGCACCTGAGTTCATATGGTTACTAACTTGCGGTGCTTCCAGTATTCGTGAGTTACTCCTCACAGTTGACGGGCATCATTGAATAAATCTGGAAATAGGCGGCGCTGTTTTCGGCAACCTCGACTGCGTAGGCGCCTTGGGCATCTCTGTTCGCAAGTGGGCTGATTATATATGTTTAGTTTTGTCATCGAAAGCTCCAAAAGCTTGCGCCAAGATCCCGTCGAAATTACAGCAGCGGGTATGCCAGAAGCTGTTTCAATCCTTCGTACGATCGCCGACGTGCAGTCTACCAGTTCCCTTCCTAACCTACTCGACGAAACACTGGATTGTACTCCTCCGTTCACAATATTCTGTGTCAATACTCTGTGGTTCCTATCGCTCAGTCTAAGCGTCTCGGTATTTCTAGTGGCCATGCTCGCTAAGCAATGGTGTTACTCTTATATGTCTGGTCGGGCCAACCGCATGTACAGGCTCGTCTAAGGCAGAGGCGATTTGATAAGCTGCAACATTGGAGGATGCCGGAGATCCTGGAAATTTTGCCTACGCTGATGCATCTCTCGTTGCGTACGTGACTGCTGGCTTATTGCATACATTCTTCCGGGCGAAAGCTAACGAACCTTTCAACTCAGTCTTGTTTTTTATAGGTCTTACGATCTACCTTTGGACTATCCACACTACTGTTGTGATCCCAGTGTTGGCTATGACTACCCTCGCCTTCCTCTTTTATGCAATTACAACGATTCTTCCTGTTGGATATACGTACTGTCCATACAACACACCCCTTTCTCGGTACATTGAGCTTATCATGCGAAAAGCCCTAGAGAGCTTCAAAGGTACCTCGTTTTCCTATGCCTCTTGGCTACGACAACATCATTCGGAAGTATCCGCAGATGTATCAAGTCCTACACCTGATTACCTGACAAGTCGTATGCTCGCTTGGTTGATTTCTAGCTCACAAGATAACCGATCGGTAGATCTGGCTCTTCAAGCCCTTGCTGGCGTCGACTCTAGGCTGCCAATGCAGCCCTTGATCCAATCTGGCGTGGTCACTCGCCTTGTTCAACGCTTCACAGGATGTTTTAGAGTTGATCTCAAAACAGGTTATATTTCTCTGACAAATGCCCATTTGCTGGGACCTGCCTCGCTTTACGGCAGAGGATTGGCGCTAGTTTTACAGAATGCTTCTAACCCGAGCCAGGTTGCTTTGGAGGTCTGGGCAGCATCCGAGACGACCCAGGGGAAGAAGGTGCGGTCGATCGATGTATGCTATTCATGGTAGGGCGTAATATCCCTTCATTTGAGATCCTCAATTGAGTATACATCACAGCCTCGAAAATCAATTTGTCTTGAAAAGCCCCAGCATATCCGCATTCGGAGCTGCCGACATATCTGTCTGGCGAGAGTTTTGGGGGCGGGTTGCATGGCCTTGGCCTAACGCACCATTGACACGCACACCCAGAATGCTTGAGCGTCATTTAAACGGAGAGGTCAGCCTGCACTCTGCCTCACTGGATACGCTTGTAGTTACAATAGATGCCGAGGCGTTATCTTGGCTTTCTCCCCGGGATCCTTGGGACAGAGGGCGGGTTGCAATGTGGTCGATCTACTAGGGCTCTCGTCTCAGTACTCGCCGAATTATTTACAACTTTCTATATCGATGGATCTTGCGGTCTTTGCTTTGATTACCGACTATTATCCTGGTGGCATGCGAAGGCCCGGTGGCGAGACCCGAGCGCATCGAGCGTCAGTGCTAATGCGTTTGCATGATTTTTAAAAAATACCGCTGGAGGCTTACGAAACGATTCTGGTGTTTGGATTGCTCGGTCTACTAAAGATTCCAGAGTTTTACTCATCTACCAGCGCCGATATCACCTCTATAGCCTTGGCTCTCGGTTCGGCCTATAGGATGGATAAAGGTCATACACATATGTTTTCCCTCCCTCACACGTTTGATCTAGAGCAACACCTACTCGATATCCTTATGGGATATTTACACCTCCCAGAAAAAGCTAAAGATCTGGCACTTGACGAAATGGCATTGAGTACTTGACTCAACCTTCTCAACATGCGGCCTCATAGTTGGGCACATAATATTCGGGTGTACAATATCATCGCAGAAACCTTGAAAGAAGCGAAAAGCGAAGAGCTAAAAAAGAGCTGTCTGACGGCAATTGGTTCGCAGTGGGTGCATACGCCTTCGACGCACCTGCTAGGAACCCTGTTCAGCCATGGAATGTTCCGTGTCCTATTGGGTATCTTGAGAAATCCGAGGGCGTCAGTCGCATCTCTGGCAATGCACCCAATGTGGATGATGGTTAGCAAGACTCTAGAGCTCTTGCAAAATGAGGACGTACCCACAAAAATCCGGCTTTTGACGTCAGATCCGCTCTTCAATCGATCATTGAGGATGGGTTATTTTCCTCTCTTGGGCAGTTGTTCTCTGACCCCTCGGCTCCGTTTGCATCTCACCATGCGGACATGTGGCTCTGGATTCTTGAGAACTTGAGTCAAATGTACCCCGAAGAGATAATTCAAAGCAATGTACTCATTGTTATGGCCGATTTCCACGATGCGCGCACTGTTGGGCTTGCATTCAGTCCAGTGACCGGGGATGGGGCTAGGGTCAGTTCGGCTGATCGACTGAGAAAGATACATTGTTCTTGCCTCAGTACTACTCAGTAAGATTTTTGTATATGCGCACTTTATTGCTGATTGGGTCTATCTCTCGATTTGTTACTGCGAACTAGTTTGCGCTTGGGGCTGTCTTGTATCTTCATTTGCGCCGGTCCAAATATAAATCAACAGCTCCAAAATGATTGCCACGAAGAGCGGGCCCTCGGCCCGCCCGTTCTGTAAGAAGCTGGGTCACTCTTCCCCATTGGTTCAAGAATGCCGTACCTTGTCATTAGTTGTAGTTACCCTGTAGCTAGGGCTCCTGAAGGCAGCCGTATAAAATTTGGTTATCATTTCGCTTGAGACTGTAGAGGCTCCATTTTGGTTCACCATGCGCCTTCTTGAAATCTTGAGCATCTTGGTCTGTTCACTGGACTCGGTCACTGGGGGTGTCCTGCCGAAACCTCGGGATGTATCCGGCATGCTTACTGAGCTTGTGACTATGAAGCAACAATCGCATAAAGGAGCGGTGAATACGTCTTACGTGTTATCCGGTGATTCAACTACGGCAAACGGGTACATCATGACATGAAATCGATATACGCGTAACTAAACTGATCAAACAAACCTACCCAGGACTGTTCCAAATTCTGGCGGATGGGGTAATGGATTCTGCACTAGTCTCGCGCCAGGAACACCTTGTATTAACCGGGCCAAGGTAGTCGATTATATTTTAACCTAGCTAGTTCTCATGCTCTGTTCAAATCATTTCAGAACGGAGCAACTACTGCTAGCTTCCGAGCGGATGGCTCTTGGAACATGACCCTTCAGTCGGCACGACAAGAGGTTGCCAATGGACGTAAAACATGGGTCACAGTTCAATTCGGCCACAAGTAAGTACTTTCACTCCGCAAAGATTACTCGAGCATTTAGTGCAGTGTAGTGACATGAAAGTCATGACCCCCGAGGCAATGGGTTTAAATCTTCTTAAATTCGTAGACGAGATTCGTGGGGCGGGTGCTGAGCCAATTCTAATCACCTCGCTTACCCGTCGTAACTTTAACTCAGATAACGTAACCCTCAACGACACGCTTGGCCCATGGGCCAACGGTGCGTCCTGTAAGGTCGGGAATCCCGAACAAACTAATCCATTAGCTCCACATAGAAACCATCTTGATCTCTGAACAAAAACAAACGCACCTAATCGACCTTCACAAATGGTCGATATGGTATGTTGAGAAGATCGGGCCGAATGCCGCACACCGTTTGAACAGGTTACCGGACGACAACACCCACTTGAATACCAACGGAACCACAGTGTTCGGAAGGTGTGTCCATGAAAATTCAGGAGAGGTCAGCCCCTAACGTTCGCTTAGAATGGTAGCCGACCTCATGGTAGTGGGACTCTCGCCGGATATCGGGCCTATCTTCCCGAACATTTCACTATCCTCGAAAATTTGGAACGGGAAAGCTGTCTACTAGCTCCCACCTATTATTGTTTACTATTATTAGTCGCTTGCGATGGCCAGTTGAAATATTTGAGCTTTGAATTGATGAGTGAAAAGAGTGAGATGATTGCATGTGCTCTTGTTTTTCGTACCTTGTACTTCGCGTTTCGGCTCGCAAATGAAAATACGACATCTTAGGCGATATCTCATGGCATATGGATATTTCGGCGTCCGTGAGGGAGAACAATCTATATGACATCTATATATCGGAAATGCAACAATCATCGAATAGCAAGGGCATAGGCTTTGGAACTAACAGAAGCATTACTATAAAACAAGCAAATCGAACCTTGTTGTTGGGATCCCAATGAGCTTTGTCCTACAGTTTATCAAATAGCGTTAAGACTACAACCCGCCGTAGACCTATAATCTAGTGTGGGTACATATAGGCCTAACAGTCCTATAGTATGAATGTAACAAAAGCGGTGCCACGCCAGTTTCGAGTTATGATTTTACCTAAGAAGGCCCTATCAAGGTACATACTTGGCAGGAACGAATTAGTCTTGCCTAACCACGAGCAAATTATTGTATCCCTATTTATTATCGACAAAGCTGTCTAGTTGTTTGATGAATTCACAAGTGACTAGCCCGCTATCGATCCTTCAAACTAATGATACAGGTGCGTTAGCGGCCTATATGCGCTCGCCAAAGAGTACCAAAAGCAGGGTTGGCCGTGCTATAGTAATTGAATCGCCCTTTGCGGGAAGGTAAAGCTTAATATACTCGCCATCGCTTTCTATCAAATATCATTCAATATTCTAGCTTCCGCCCACTCGACGTGGGTCTTAACTTCCCGTAAACATTACGACCCGACTACATATTCGCAACGTTACTGTCCGAGAGAAGACTGTGAGGCCTGGTATCATATCTCATGCCGAGAGAGCATGTGTTCTCGTAAAATAAGCTCGTAATATATGCTCATTAACCAAACGCGGTGCTGGAAGGCTTCCCCGGTTGAGTTTCACGCTGAGCCGATGCAGCTCACTCTGTGTGAGCCAGATTACCTGTTTTATAGATGGTCCCTTTTGGGTACTTTTGGCGTGTTTAATAGGATGTACCGACCCGTTAATCTGAGCCGGGTGCGTGACCACCTATTTTTATAGACTGTTTGCTAAGCGCCAAGTGGTCGCTTTTGACCAAAAATCACGCGTTTTGTCAAAAGTGAGCTATAAAAATAGGACGGCCACCTAATAAATAAGCATTCTGGCCGCCATAGAGTCATGTTCGGCTGCACGTGCTGCGGCCTAGCTATCTAAGTCGGTAACTGTACAGCGTCATTCTGACATGGGCTAATGTACATGTATGCGTTTCTTGTTTCATTTACCTGGCTCTTGTTGTGCGCTGGTGGGTTACCCACTTCATATCATGGTTCGTTCTCTCCCTCTTACAGCGATTGATCCCTTGGCCCTTGTTATTATATCACTTTCTGGTACTTCTTGGTTTACTACCCCGATTTACCGCCCTGTACATGACACTTCTGCTGTTATACTCGCGATCTAAATAAAAGGTTTAATGGGGACCAGAACCCCTCTGCTGAATAATAGGCCTCCAGTCGGGAAGCCAGAACGAGAGCTCGCTACAGTTGCTAGGCTCTAACGAACTCGCGCTTTTGAATGATGATAGCCTCTCCATTGACTATATATAAAGCACATACAAAACCAGAAACATTATTGGTCCTCTGTCCGCTCTTTACAAATGAAGAAAGGAAAAAAAAACAATCAAGAACAGCGATCGCTACTCAAAAACACACACATCGCTTAGATCCACAGACCAGCCTTGGCGGAGCCGACGATCCTGGTCTTGAGCATGCGCTTCTTCTGGAACGAGTTGACGACATCGAGAGCGCGCTTGTACAAGTCCTCGGCGAGTGCCTCATCAGCCTCCTCGAGAGAGACGTCGTCAGAGTCAGAGCGGGTAGCGACCTTCTTGGCGGTCTGAAGGTGTATCGGTGATTAGCACAGATGTGTGGAGAAAAGGCCTGTTCACGAACCTTGGTAGCAGCAGCACCAGCGCCAGTAGCCGCGCCGGCACCAGTAGCCGCACCAGCACCAGCACCGGCTCCAGCAGCAGGAGCAGTCGCGTTCCCGCCAGCTGCAGTTTCAGGACCGGTGACTGCCACGCATCCTCCGAAAGGTCCGGCACGCGCCGCGTTTCGGCAGCGGACGAGGCAGGCATCACCGTTGGGTCCACCAGTGCAGGCCGCACCACTATCAAATTACCGTTCTATATCAGCAAACCAGTCAACTGTGCCGAACGTGAAGACGTACGCAGGCATCTGGGCAACGAGCGGGAAGTCGGTAGCCTTGGCGTTGGAGCGCGAGTTGGTGCCAGGAACGTTGGTCACGACCTTCATGGCCACAAAGCTCTGGCCAGTGCCGTCGGTCGAAACGTCGCAAGTATAAGGGCTATATGCGTTCGAGTTGTTAAAAATAGGATGGGAATGATCAAGCAGGAAGCTTACCCAGCACCGTCACCGTTGACTTGGTGAAGAGTCATCTCGATCGTGCCGTCGGCGTTTGCAGAAGGCATACCGGCGGAGGCAGCGGCTAAAAGACATCAGAAGAGGGAGACGAGAATGTAAAAGCCGGCTCACCTTCCATCTGGGCGGCGATGTCGTTCACACCACCTGCGAGTGTTCGGCCGCACGCACCGGCCTTGCCACTCTCGATTTCCCTATCGCGGATGATAGAGCTGTCGGTCTATTTCGGAATATCAGTAAATGTTGAAAACGATCGAGTATCAGAGAACCGTACCTGGAATGGGTTGCGGCGAGTGCCATCGCGAGGAGTCGATTCAACGACACCAAAGCCCTGTGCTTTGACACCGTTGGCGCCAGTAGCAGCGACAAGGACACCGTGAGCGCTAACGGAAGAGATCGTGCTGAGAGCAAAGAGAACAGAAACGAGGGTGGCCTTGGAGAACATCGTGAAGTGATATGGGTGTTTGAGAGGGGGTGAACCGGTCACTGAACTGTGGATATCGGGAAGGATGTCAGTTGGACAATAGTATAGAGCAAACAGGAGACCAACAGACCTAGATATGAATGTAAAGAGCAGAAGAAAAGTGAAACTGCGCTGCAGTGGAAGAGGAAGAGATGTGCTGAAGAGGAGAGGACTACCAGAGTGAGGAAACAACGTCAACAGAGGGGCTTGTTTTATAGTGGTCTAGGCATAGCCGAATTCGAGCTCCTAGTCCACATTCGCACACTCCGTGCCGTCATTGTTCGCGGACATCCGGACGCAGGCAGTGCGGGTAGCCACGGTTTCCCTCAGCATCGCACTCTATCACAAGTACAAGGCTTCTCTTCTTCTGAATACTCGAAGGCGGAAAGCGCAAGAGCTACTACTTCCGCTGACGGAACGCAACAGATGAGTGTTCTAATTGGCAATTGAGGTTTGGAGAGGACGCATATGGTCACGTGGGGGATCGACAGTTCTTGGCGAGAAAGATATGGCAACGAGCAACGAATATGCTCAACTATAGATTTGAAGCTTCTTACTGAGACGGGGGAGCCAAAATAAATCTACTAATGGGCACTGGCGTTGCGTGCATGAAATTGCACACATAGGGGTGTCTGATAGACTTGTGATACCTCTTGCTTCTTGAGAAGCCTTCAGACGCCCACTAGCTACAGAAGCTATTAATTATGACCAGAGCTTGAGGCTGTGGGGAGTTTTAGACGAAACCAGGGCTGTGGTAGTGGACATGTCTAAAAACGGAGCGAATATATGATGGCCTATAGAGTGTGATTGATGCTGGGTTGTGTTATTTCGTTGCCGATAACGATGCTAAGCTGACGGGACGGATTGCACGAGTCTTCTAGGAGAAAGGGTTACAGAGCTAACAAAAAATATGTGTACACTCAGAGTCGCGCATTATTCTCATATATCGTCGTGCGGCTCCAATCATTTGAATATCCCGGCGGTGGCGCGTGTGTTTCAAAGACACTTTTGCAATAGAGCTAGAAAGCAACACCCTAAAGAAAGGGGGAGGATATGTACGCGAAATACATGGGATGGACTTCAACCGTAATACATGTTTGTTTGGCTTATCCTCACCCGTCCACAAAAGCAAGAGACGACGATCCAAGCGCTACTTAAGTTATCACTTCATGAGTCAATTGAGTCCGTTCAACATGAACTGTATCGTTACCTGGTGGACTGTATTCGGTCCCTATAACTACCGAAGGCAGTGTCATGGAGCCCCACCTGCCCGTCCACAAACATGTGGATCATCTACACGTCCCGGGTTCCACAAATGCAGAGACTCACGTGTCTAGAGTATACAAAAGGCTGCTGATTTTGTCCACGTATAGAGTCAAATTGTACTTCATAAGAAGAAGCTTCATAGCTAGGCCACTAACAGCCGGAGCGAGGGCAAGTATAAGTATAAAAACAGCAAATAGGCTGTTTCGCTTTGATGCTTGAAACGATGTGGGTTACCCGGTGTGAACTTTTGAATAATAAAAATATACCTTCCAGGCTCTCAGAGCAAAAGATGCTTGAAACACGAAAACACTTGCTGTGTTTATTATAAAGGTAAATGAGAGCTGATAGTTTTCATTAAGGCAGCGAATAGAGATTATCAAATAAGTGCTCTTACATATGTGGCGGAGCAACACATACTTAACCGAGTCGTAATAACATTGTCTTTAGTGAGCTTATCGGCAAGGTACTGTACGCGTGCGAAATGTAACCACATGTCTTGTCACGGCTCGCGGTGGTTGTGGTTAACAATTTACCAACTTGTCACACCAATTACGATCGATATATTGCAATTACAGAGGAGGGATGTATTATACTAAATTCTGAATAAAAGCACTCAATCCTCATCCCCTGTATAATCCAATCCGCCGTCTCTCTTAATAATGTGCACAGGAGGTCGGTCTCGAATAGGCAAATTTCATGATCCAACGTAATCAAGTGTAATATTACAAAAACTTCCACGAGGCAGCTGTGTTCGTTCGCATATACAGGCACTCTGGGGCTGCGGTTAACTTGCCATGGTGTCACGGCGCTGGGACGGGGGGTGGTTATCGAAATACCTGATTTTCTGTCACGCGGTGCAAGCTCCGCGTGGTTAGAATTCGCACGCGTACAGTACAATGACGAAACTCACATGGGTCCCAAAGTTGCAAATGAAAAGGACCCATACCCAGGCTCCAACTAACGCGGTGCGACACCTAACAATTGGATCCAGGTTCAACGCCATTGGGGGTGAATTATGAACTCGACTAACAGGTTTGTAAACACAACATAAGCTACTACAAACGTTGGTGGCCAGCCATCTTGGAAGCTTGAGTTCAATTTGAACGACGAAGTTCAAAGAAGTGCGAATTAATTATAATTGAAGTAACAATATACAGCGAAATCGAAAGCTTCATACAAGTCGCCTATTGCACACCACCCTTCACAAAGGGACTCCTGCCTCAATATCTACATCTGATCTCTGTTCTACGGATTCAGTGTCCAAACGTGACGCCTTCCCGTGAGATACCGTTATTCTATCATCATTCGGAACAATACTCGTCGAAACCGAGGTGAAACTTCGCCCGTCAAAGGCAGCAATTCTGGATTTTGATGAGTCTCGGGGCAGGGGTAATTGCGCTCGTACTGGATGGGTGATACTTTTGTTATTGTGACTGATTGATTGCGGTATCGATAACTGTGTGTCTCTGGGACTCATCATATGACCCGACATGACGTAGTTATCCCCAAAGATAACCGAAGATTGTGTCGCAGATCCCCGCCTTATCAGCAAGCGTCATAATTCACGGACCATTCAAAAGGGTGAGATAACGCACATGTTTAGGGTGTGTAAAAGACTAATACCATACACCTTTGGTTGAATCCAGATGAGAGGGACCAGAACAAAACTATCATGCTAGCATATACTCAGCCAAGTTCTCTCAACGATGAGAAAATATCTACCTTTACGGTGTACGTCACTAAAAGCGCTACCGCGATCATAGTCGGCGGCAGTTGCGACTCGAAAGTGATTCGCGCAATCTTGGCCAACAGGCGATCGGTGCGCTGGTTATTACCGTACCAGCGCAAAAGAAAGCAGAGAACTAGATTTTACAATAAGATTGGATAGTCGATAGACAGGAAGCGACTCACTGGTAGACGTTATCAATAAATCGACGAAAACCATACTCGAGAGACACGTGTACCTGCGAGAAACTTAGCATATAACCAACCCCACGAACAAGAGGGACTAACGCTGGCGCTTTAATTTTCTCCACATATGCGACCAAATCATGCCGCGATTCCAGAAGTTTAATTACCAACCCACAAACAAGTGGAATTGGTACAAGTACAAAGACAACTAGGGCGAATAGTCGGTTTCGATACCAAATCTAACATTACGTTACTGGGCTGTACATTCTGCGTTGCGGTTAGTACGGACCTTCCAGGCTCTCAAAGCAAAGAATGACTGGACTACAAAAACACTCGCTGTGCTTATTATGAATTCAAACGAGAGCTAGCAGGTAGAATCGGATTAAGTACACCAAATCAATGAAACAAAAATAGGACTTACATATCCAATCGAAAGGAATGTGTGCTTAACATCGAACACATAAAAATCAGTTCTGGTTGCCTGAAGCGTATAGATCACAGTGCACTCACATAAGTTCCAAAATTACAAACAAAAAGATTCCAGACCCAGGCCAAAGCCAACGCGGTGCCGCATCTAATCACTGATTTCAATATCGACTATCTCGCAGGGTGGGGAGGGGATGACGAACAAGCTCATAACCATGATATACGCAACGGCTATCCTCAGCGGCCAATGGTCTACAATAGGCGAGTTGATGTACGAGCTCCATTGCATCAGCATTATACCGCACAACAACGCGTCAATTGCATTCCCAAGGATAAAGGGCTGTAAGCATTACCACCATATCGTCAGTAAATGATAGCTGCCCGAGGCAGCCTAACGCGACTCACACCCAGATTCAACGGTTTGTTCGACGAAAGCGCCACGGTAGCAAGTTGCTCAAGTTGCTCGGGAGTTAATTTATCGTAATCCATGACCACGAATCGAAAGCGAGGTCTACTCTCTTCTCCGCTAAGAGGTTTATGTATCTGACCCCCTTGTGAATATCCCCAATAGGTGACATCTGTGCCCTCGGATAATAACCAGACTATGCTAAATTGGAATAGTCACTACTCTCGGTTAATCAACCAAAATTGTACATCAGTTCTTGTCGGCCTCGCCCGTGGTACACACGTGGAGGAAAAACTTGACATTTGTGCCTGAATAAACGCACTCGCTTCATCGGGCTGTCCAGATTTAGCAGTCATCTCAGGTCCCCGCGTGTTCGGCTAGTAATAAAACACCTTTAATAGTGGCCGCAGACACCCAACTAGATCGAACTTGTGCCCGGAATTTGGAATATAAAAGGTAGACTCGGCTGCGAGAACGAAACTAGGTCTCCCTAGTTGTTCAAATTTAGACTGACCTGTCCTCGTGCGTCAGACAGAAACCGACGGATGCCGAAGATCGGATCGGCACTGCTTGGTGGCCAGCCGGCGGTTGGTTCGGCTTCGTTGATCAGTTGCCTCGTGAAAATTTTTTGCACAAACACGGTCACCATAACTCGCTAGGTTTAATTTGGGGTGTCTGATCGAGCAGTGACCGCTAGCCTGATTCACTTGGGGAAAATGGGAATATTTGGGTCAAGTACCGGCGGTAGAGCCCAAGCTACCTAGGTCGCGATGACAAAACAGAACCGCTCGCTGAAAATAGTAGTGAACGGGACGCTACAAGGGGCACCCACTGTATTGTTTAACGCAAACGGCCGCATATACCCGATCCGAGAAATATTGTGTATATGTAACTGACTCATGTGTCATTGTCGGCAAAGTCACAATAAAGCGATAATATGGCGCGATCCCAAACGTGTCGTGGTCTGGGCCAGGTCGTCGAGCCAAGCAAATTTTGTTCGGACAACCAAAGCTAGTGCGGTGCTGACACCAACCGAGCAATGCCGTACGTGTCCAGGCTCATATCAAACCGCCAATCTCGATCTCCTCGCCAAATGAAATGGCTGGGACTAGATTTGTTGGGCATAAGTGGGCCGATCCACTTCGCGTTCGGTCTAATTAGTACCCCAATCGACTGTGAGTTGGAACCGAATCCCCGCTTTGGGTTGTGGATTTCAGCATACTCGTACTAGGAAAATATGCTCTTGTCAGGGGCAATTCAAAACAAAACCAATAAGGTATGGTAGGAAGTAGCTAAGTGAACCGTCCCAAGATATCAACGCATACATGTGAAAGAGTTTGAAAGACTGTCAACCAACAAACCTAGTACATCTGGGACACTCCAATTAGACTTGCGGCTGACATTTCAAATATTCGCGTCCTTCCTCTTACCGTTCTAAGTTAACCTGCCTGACCTTAGGATTAGAGATGCGCTTGGCACATTATCATGTGTCGTACACCCATTCATTGTGCACGCACGTGTCGCAGCCTGCCGAGACTCGAGCCATAATACTCTGTTCACGTGCGGGGGGCCTTTTGCCCAACGCCACCACCACCGAAAGGCTTCACGGCCGACTAAGTCCTACTCTTACCTACTCTTGGTGCACGCGCCTCCCTCTCGTTCTTCACTCACACTGTGGTGGTTGACTTGTTTCGTGTTCCTGGACTGTGCCGCGAGCGGTTTGTCCTCGTGTTCGTGTAGCTAGCAAAATATGCATGCCAAAAAAAAAGGGTCAGTCACATGCCCCATTATATCGGCAAAGGCTTCCTCGGCCTCTGTAGCATATGTATACGACAAATAGTGCCCGCGCGGCGATGGCGAGACTGTGAATCACTGACCAATATGTATCCATTCACTTCTCTATTTGTCCCGCCCACCACACCACTACCGAAGGATAAGGATATGCCGCCAGACCCCTCAAGCCCCGCTCGCGTGGCTGGCGACTTGGCCACAGCCGCCTTCGGCGTCTCTCGGATCCCCATCACACCGCGTTCCCTTGTCCATCGTGCAACGCACGTCTTGATACCTAATATTATGTTATTTCGTTCTATATTCCCTCCCCGGGCTTGGATTCCGCCACAGGCAGAGTTGAGCCCCTCAAGGGAGCTATGTGCACTCAATCCGCACTCTTGTACCGCTTCATATGCAATTTTGCTTATACCAGTAAATACAAAATCGCAGCAAAAGAAAAATTAACCCAACGACAAACGAAAGTAACAACAACTCCATCTACACAAGCTTGGCGAGCGTAGTCGCATTCTTGCCAACATCATGCGAAAAATACACATTCTTCAAAAACACATCCCCGACCAACCACTCTTGAGCAACCCCCGGCGATCTGCCCGCCCATGATACCCGACACGCAATCGCCCTTGAGGTCATTTTGGTTGACGGGCACAAACAACAAGTCGCGAGGATCAATCGTAAAGTCCTGGCTCCCTATCTTGAACGAGACCTGAGCGTTGGTCGTGCACGAAATAGTGAACCCGCCTTGACCGTCTGACTTGGCACCCGGAATCTGCTGATGCAAAGCGAGCGCGTCGGCAGGAGGAGCAATGATGAGGGAAGTGCCAGTGTCGAGGATAGCAGTGCGACCAGCCAACCCGAGGTTCTTGCCGTTGACCGAGGGCGAAAACGGGACCTCCCAGAACCCGTTCTTGTTGACGTTGGCAATGGTCGTGACCGTGGCGGGGTAAATCTTGGTCTCGTCGATGCCGCCAAAGGTGATCTCGCCGTCGTTTTTGGCGTCAGCAAGGCGAGAAGCTTTGCTAGAAGCTGGTCGGCCGGTTCACTAGTGCCACGCCATAGCAGGAGATAGCAGAGTACTAAAAGGTTTGTGCTAAGCTCTAACTACCGGATATTAGGGGATGGCTTACTGATGGTCGTCATTGATACGTTAGCCAGAACCAAACTTGAAAGGCAGATGTATCTGAGAAGATTTCAGACAATAGGAAGGCTTGAGGGAAGTAAAACTCACGCTGATACTTTGATTTTGTCCGCATATAGAGTCGAATTGTGCTCCATAAGAAGCAGCTTCATAGCTAGGTCACTTGCAGCCGGAGCGAGGATGAGCATAAGTATAAAAACTGCAAACAGGGTGTTGCGTTTTATTGCCTGAAACTATGTGCGTTACCCCGTGCGTGAACCTTTAAATGACAGTCATACCCTCCAGGCTCTCAGAGCGAAAAACGCTTGCACCACGAAAACACATGCTGTGTTTATTATGAAGGTAAACGAGAACTGATGGTTTCCGTTGAGGCAGCGAGTAGGGATGATCAAACAACAGCTCTTACGTATGTGACGGAGAACAACGTGCGCTTAACCGAGTCGCAATAATATCGTGTTTAGCGAGCTTATCAGCAAGGTACGATGGCAAAACTCACATGGGTCCCAAAACTGCGAATGAAAAGGTTCCATACGTGCACCAGCTAGCAATTGGTTCTAGTTTCAACGATATATCCTCACTGATTCCCGCACGAATTCATGGGCAGACCCCACTGGATTCTTACTGCTGCCACTGTTTAACCCATCTACGCCGGGGTTGGTCGGGTTACAGCAGTCCGCAAGGAAGAACTAAACAAGCGTATCTTATTCAATACTCGTAGTGGTTGTGTTCGACCCGCGATTGCCTGCAACTTAGATCACAACGAAATCCCCAGAGTGCGCCGAAAAAACGGTGTGGTAGTATCGCAAGCCAGCCCGAATCATTATTGACTTCGTATCCAACTGGCATGAGTATTCACCGTACGCGACGAGACAGGTTAGGGGTGTGGGTATTCACCCAAGGTGGGCGATTTTGCCCAAAATACGATGGCGGCAAGAGACCATTAGGTTAGTGCAATATCTAGATGTTGACAAGCGCAGCATGGTGCCAGGCGAAACGGTGTGGTCGTGGTGAAGAGCATGACGTCGTGCCATTGAGAGACTTACGTGACATCACGCTGGGAGAGCGCTTCCCTCTTTCAGTACTCGCCGTGCGGCTCCATCACACCACTACTCCGATTCGAATGACAAGGTTCAAGGAAGTGCGAAGTAAATATAATAGTGGTAAAAATATACAGCAAAATCGAACATTTCATAAAAGTCACCTGTTGCATCGCTACCCTTCACAAGGGGACCCCGCCTCAATATCCACACCTGATCTCTGTTCTATGGATTCAGTGTCCGATTTTGAGGACTTCCTCTGAGAGACCATCTCTCCAGTATCATACGGAATGATACTCGTCGAAATCGAGGTGAAACTTCGCTCGTCAAAGGCAACGATTCTGGACTTTGACAAGTCTCGGGGCAGGTGTAATTGCGCTCGTACAGGATAGGTGATATTATTTTGAGTATGGCTGATTGATTGCGTCGTCCAAGCCGCTCGAGCCAAGGATATCGGCAACCGTGTGTCTCTGGGACTCATCATATGACCCGACATGGTGTAATTATCCCCAAAGATAACTGAAGACCGTGTCGTAGATCCCCGCCTAAGCAGCAAGCGTCAGTACCTTTCAAATCTACGGAATATTCGAAAAGGTGAGATAACGCACATGTTTAGGGTATGTAAAAGACTAATGCCATACACCTTTGGTTGAATCCAGATGAGAGGGACCAGAACAAAACTATCATGCTAGCATATACTCAGCCAAATTCTCTCAACGATGAGAAAATATCTACCTTTACGGTGTACGTCACTAAAAGCGCTACCGCAATCACAGTTGGTGGCAGTTGCGATTCGAAAGTGATTCGCGCAAATTTTGTCAACAGGCGATCGGTGCGCTGGCTAGTACCATACCAGCGCAAAAGAAAGCAGAGAACTGGATCTTATAATAAGATCGGATATTCGACAGACAGCAAGCGACTCACTGATAGATGTTATCAATAAATCGACGAAAACCATACTCGAGAGACACGTGTACCTGCAAGAAACTTAGTATATAACCAATCCCATGAACGACAGGGACTAACGCTGGCGCTTTAATTTTCTCCGCATATGCGACCAAATCATGCCGCGATTCCAGAAGTTTAATGACCACTCCACAAACAAGTGGAATTGGTACAAGCACAGAGACGACTAAGGCGAATAGTCGGTTTCGATTCAAAATCTGACACAATATTAGTGGGTTTCACATTCCGCGTTGCGGTTGGTACGGACCTTCCAGGCTCTCAAAGCAAAGAATGACTGGACTACAAAAACGCTCGCTGTGCTTATTATGAATTCAAACGAGAGCTAGCAGGTAGAATCGGATTAAGTACACCAAATCAATGAAACAAAAATAGGACTTACATATCCAATCGAAAGGAATGTGTGCTTAACATCGAACACATAAAAATCAGTTCTGGTTGCCTGAAGCGTATAGATCACAGTGCGCTCACATAAGTTCCAAAATTACAAACAAAAAGATTCCATACCCAGGCCAAAGCCAACGCAGTGCCGCATCTAATGACTGTTTTCAACATCAGTTATACTGGAGGGTGGAGAGAGGATAACGAACAAGCTCATAACCATGATATACGCAACGGCTATCCTCAGCGGCCAATGGTCTACAATAGGCGAGTTGATGTACGAGCCCCATTGCATCAGCATTATACCGCACAACAACGCGTCAATTGCATTCCCAAGGATAAAGGGCTGTAAGCATTACCACCATATCGTCAGTAAATGATAGCTGCCCGAGGCAGCCTAACGCGACTCACACCCAGATTCAACGGTTTGTTCGACGAAAGCGCCACGGTAGCAAGTTGCTCAAGTTGCTCGGGAGTTAATTTATCGTACTCCATGACCACAGATCGAAAGCGGGGTATGCTCCTCTCTTCGCTAAGAGGTTTATGTACATGATCCCCTTCTGCGTGTCCACGATAAGGTGTCATCTGTGCCCTCGGGTAATAACCAGACTACGCTAAATTGGAATAGCCGCCACTCTCGGTTTATGCGATCGAAATTGTATATGAGTACTTGTCGGCCTTATTTATGGTACACACGTGGGAGAACTTGACATTTGTGCCTGAACGCACGCGCTCGTTATATCGGGCTGTCCAAGTTCAGCAGTCATCTCAGGTCCCCGCGAGTTCGATAAGTAAAAAAGTACCGCAGATACTCAACTAGATCGAACTTGGGCTCGGACTTTGAAACTTGATAGGTAGACTCGGCTACGAGAACGAAACTAGGTTCCCCAAGCTGTCCAATGCTAGACTGGCGTGTCCCCGTGCGTCAGGCAGAAACTGACAGATTCCGAGGACTGGGTTTGCTCCGCTTAGTGGCCAGCCGGCGGCTGGTTCGGTTTCGTTGATCAGTTGCCTCGTCAAGAAGTCACCGGGTTCAATTGGGGCGTCCGATCGAGTGGTGACCACCAGCCTGATCCACGAGCGGAAAACGGGAGTATTTGAGATAAGTACCGATGGCGAACTCCAAGCTACGTAGGTCACGATGATAAAACAGGATCACCCGCAGAAAATAGTAGCGAAGCAGACACGATTGAACGACATCCACTAAACACTTTGTTCAAGACCAGCGGCCGCATATACCCGACCTGAGAAACTCATGCATATATAACGACATGAGCCATATGTTGTTGTTGTTGGCATAGTTACAAGAAGGTAGTGTCGAATCGACGATATGGCCCCATCCCAAATTTGTCATCGTCTTGGCACAGCCTTGTTCGGTTGGTGTCAGTAGGTTCAATGCTCGCCCGTATCAAATCCCCAGTGTCGACTAGTGTCGATCTCCCCATCAAATGAAATGGCTGAGACTAAATTTGTTGGGCACAAGTGGCTCAAGACACTTCGCGTTCGGTCCTATCAGTGACTCAATTAGAGTCTGACACGGGACAGCTTCGCCGCGGGTACGCCCGGGCGTTACCCGCGGGTGTGAACCGGGCAAGAAAACGGGTCATCCGGTTGAATTTGATTTTACACCCGCGGGTGCTTGAGAATGCCGGGTAGTCCCGTAGTAGTGACTAAGCCATCAGGTGGCAGGCTAACAAATAGTGCATTTGCGAGCTCCGCGATGCTCATCAGGCTTTACTTCGTGTATGCGCATGAGAAACGGTAAAACACAGTAGTCCTTGCCTGTAACATTGATGCTTGGCTCAGTAGTGCAGACGTTTTACTATAGCAACTACTCTCTAACAGAGGACTGACGGTCGTCAACGCGTTACGCCTGCATGATCTCGAAGACTTCTAATACGGGCGGTGAAAGTGTCAGTTGTACATATCTATTCGACATTTGTTGAAGGTGATGAATGTCCACCGTTTCATAGCCAAAGAGTTGGCGGATTTTCAAGTCAAAAACAGCGCTGAGATCATAGTTAGTATGCTCTCATGACGGTATCCCACGATTTTGACAGACAGCATAAGTAACAATGTAGCATCTATGACAGAAGGAATATACTTGCCAATATGACTCATAACATTTATAAGCAACGCGGGTGGATCCCGGTTGATGTTAACCGGGCGGATGAATTGCCAATACCACCCGTAGACCACCCGTACCAGTGGCGTCCCGCGGGTAAGTAGCCCGGCGCATATCCGGGTTACCCATGTCAGACTCTAGACTCAATCGACTGTGGGTTGGAACCAAATCCCCGCTTTGGGTGTACATTTTAGCATACTCGCACTAGGATAACATGCTCTCGACAGCAACAATTCAAGCCAACCCGATAATATAGCGTAATATCGGGACGAAGCAGAACAGTGCACCGCCCCAAAATGTCAAAATTTAATTAAAAGGATATACGCCGAAAAGGTACGAAAGACTGTCAAATAGCAAAGCTAGTGTATCCGGAAGACTTTGGTTAGACTTGTGGCTGAAATTTCACACATTCGCGTCCTGGCTCCTGTTGTTGTAACCCCCTTAAGATTCTATAGAATTAGGGTTGTTCCTATATGTCGCCTGCCCGCTCATTTGAACCTTTCAACGGAGCCACGCTCTTGTATCGCTTCATATGCAATTTTGATTATACCAGTAAATACAAAATCGCAGCAAAAAAAGAGGGTGACCCAACGACAAACGAAAGTTATATGGACTCCATCTACACAAGCTTGGCGAGTGTAATCGCATTCTTGCCAACATCATGCGAGAAGTAGGCGTTCTTCAAAAACACATCTCCGACCAACCACTCTTGAGCACCCCCAATCTGTCCGCTCATGATACCCGACACACAGTCGCCCTTGAGATCATTTTGGTTGACGGGCACAAACAACAAGTCGCGAGGATCAATCGTAAAGTCCTGATTGCCCATCTTGAACGAGACCTTAGCGTCGGTCGTGCACGGAATAGTGAACCCGCCTTGACCGTCCGACTTGGCACCCGGAATCTGCTGATGCAATGCGAGCGCGTCGGCAGGGGGAGCAATGATGAGCGAAGTGCCAGTATCGAGGATAGCAGTGCGACCGGCCAACCCGAGGTCCTTGCCGTTGACCGAAGGCGAAAAGGGAACCTCCCAGAACCCGTTCTTGTTGACGTTGGTGATGGTCGTGACCGTGGCAGGGTCGATCTTGGTCTCGTCGATGCCGCCAAAGGTGATCTCGCCGTCGTTTTTGCCGTCGGCTAGACGAGAGATCTTGTACGACGTGATGGCAGATTGGATCAAGCCGGCCTTGGCGAGCGATTCGGGTGGTGTGAGCGTCTTTTGGTTCGAGAGCGTGGACTGAGCGAGACCGACAAGCCCGTCAAACGGCACGTCGTTGGACGAAAATTCGACCGATTCGACCGTGGCAACGCCAAACGTGTGTGCGGGGAGCTTGAGACCAGCAATGACAACGTCGTCGGTGATGATGTCACCCGCGACTTGGCCGGTACCGTAGGTGACCTGGAACGTCTTGCCAAGAGACTTGAACGATGAGGAAGATTGGGTACCCAAGAACGTGTGGTTGCCGCATCCGCCACCCTGTTGAGACTTGCATGCTTCGCCACCAACCCACATATCAGCCGAGCCCGAGTCCATGAGCAAGCTGAAGTCCCTAGGGGGAGTGCCGAGTTGGATAGTGGCGAGGTAGCCGATATCATTGGCTCTGTAGATCTGTCAGCGGTGTAGGACAAGGTAATCAACAGAAAACATACTCGTTGTCCAGACCGATCGAGTTGTTGGCGGTAGGGGCGCCTGCCTTGGTTACGCCACCCTGAATCGCGGCGTTGAGGTCCACCTGAGAAAAGCCATCCGCGTTGCTGCCGACAGTGCTAGTTCCGTTGCCAGCTCCGGCACCGGCAGTCGCGGTCGAAGTCGGGGCTGAGGAAGTCGAAGTTCCGTTGGCAGCCTCGGCAGGAGCGGAAATGGCGGGATCGCCGGCAGTAACAGTAACAAACGCAGTCACCGTCGACTGGGACTTGGACGAGGTCTGGGCCGCAGGGGCAGCAGTGATCGTCGTGGTGATGGTGGTAACAATGACACCTGCAAACACATCATCAGCCTTGATCGACGCCAAAAACCGACCCTTGACAGAAAAAGGGTTTTTATTGCTCACCATTCCCCGCATCAGCAGCAACATTGACCTTCGCGTCGACACCTCCGCGCAGACGCGCGAGCTCTGAATCGACCTTGCCGACGGTGTACTTGCGCTTCTCCTGAGGCTTCTTGTTCCGGAGCGCATCAATGCCGTTGCCGACGATGACCATGCGCTTCTGGATGGCGGCGCTCATCTCTTCTTCAGTCGGCTCGCGCTTGCCGGTCATCCGGGCCAGGCGGCGGTGAGCACGGTTGGCGTGTTGTTGCAGGAACTGTAAATCCAAAATAAGCTAAATCCGAGAGATAAATGACAGGCGGCTTACGATCTGCGGGTGGACATCATCTCGAGCCTTGTGCAGGCGGGTCAGGGGGAGCGTTACGAGCCCCACGTTACGGGGATGGGGGGCAGCCTCGGCAGGGTTGAAAAGAATGCTCGCCAGGAGCACGGAAAGAGAGATGGGAGCCAACATTGTCGAATAAGGTGATCTGTCGAGTGTCGAAGGGAGAGTACTGTCGTCTCAGACGAACGAAACAAGGCCCAGCCTAGACGAAAGAAACCGGGAAGGAGAGGGAAGGAAAGGGGGGAGGACCAGGAGGTCGAGGGGGGGAATGACCCTTCACATGCCAATTCTGGGCTTTTATACGTTGCCGAGTTCGTCAGCGCGGAAGCACCGCAAGTTTCGTTTTCGCATGCCGGATCCGCAGCCTCTGGTAACTGACGCTCCAGATTTAGCACACAGAAGACCTTGGGTTGCCTTTGTCCGACATCGCACAGACTCCCCACATGGTACGCACCAATGCACATTGTTCTAGAGCCGTTTAACAAAGAATTTCAGCAACGAGGCAACAATGGACTTTTGCTGGTCGTATTTCATATCCGCCGGGTGCTAAAAATGGATCGCTCCGTTGGCACCAGCGCTTGTTTTCCAGTCATCTGTCTCCAGTTCTCCCGAATGTCATGGCACTGGGCTGTTCTGCACGAAGAATGCAGCCGTCTTCGAGGTGACGACAGTGCTTCGTTGTCCGTCCAGCCCCGGCGAATCTATCGAGAAATTACTGGCTGTCGATCTCTGTTGCGTCAATAGAAAAAGCTAAAGCCTAGGTACGACCATGCTGTGGGGCAGCAAGGGCGTTCTACAGAGCACCCACACTGGGGACACTGACGTCGGTTCGTCACAAAATACTCTTGGAGAGTCCTATCTGACGCGTCATGATAAATACAGCGTCCATTCGACCAATAGATACACTCGCATATAATACATTCAGCACGCCAACCCTGCTCACCCAAAGTCCTCATATCTTTATAGCATATATGTAGTACATCTTGCACATCACGCACTTCTCTGGCTCTTCAAGCTCCTTGATCGTACACTCTGCCAGCCTCTCCGCTTCTTCGTCCGCTAAACCAGAGTCTTTCAGCAGCCCGACTATATCTCGCATGCTCGCAGTAGTGAAATGCCTCGCAAAGGGCGCCACACCAGGGCCGAATCGATTTGCACACTTATGGCCTTCGTGAGCGAAAACAGGCCACACGCGCATATCTGAACAAATGTCCTTGAACCCGGTCTGGCCTGCAGTCCAAACGTCGGAGCTTGGATCGAGCCAAGTCGGAAGCCTGTCGCACGTGTCTGGGTCGATCCCTGCGTTCTGCAGGGTCTGTCGGACCATCACCCCAAGACGATATATGCACGAGTTTGCATTGAGGCCGGGCATCGAAGGGTCTTCAGGATCCCAAAAACCGGGGGCGATGTCGATTATATGGATGAGTCCTCCTGGACGAAGAACACGGTGGGCTTCACGAAGTAATGCGCGGTAGTTTTTCACCTGGAGCATATCGTATAGTCAGTTTCAAGCACTTGTCGCGTCATGGTGTATGTACCTCGAGAACAGAATTTAGGAACACCGCATCCTGCGATTCATCCTCTAGCAGGAACCCCTGCGTAAAGTCGTATGCCTCATAAAAAACGTTGCGACGTGGCACATGGGGCATCATGGGCGCGATATCTACGCTGCGAAACTGGATGTGCGGAAACTCGGTCGCCATAGCCTGTGCCCTTTGCTCAAGTCAAGGTAGGAGTAGGTTCATTATAAAGATCAAGACTCACCACATTCCGATTTTCGTCGCTAATTCGAGTACGTGTAGCTGTCGCCCTTGAATCGGAGCTAGTCTTTCCTTTACAGGGGCAGCATAATTGCCACCAAAGATAGATGTCACTGTATAATACCGAGCGATATATCGTTTGATGTTATCAGACGGGAACAATTTTGCGATGTTCTCGCTTGCAGCCCATTGGCGTCCGTGGTGTATAGTAAAATACCCTTTGCACAAGGCCAGGTTGGTCATCAATCATCGAACGGTCCGATGGTCTCCAAACCTGACTCACCAGGAAGATCATCGGACTGGATCGTTGTTGCCGATGTCGTCGAGTCCGTTTCCGAACCCAGTGTCGAACTCGCGTACTCCGAGTCGCCACCGGGTGAGACATAGTAAACCGTTCCGCCCGTGTCAATATCGTAATAGGCGAACACGCCCATAGCTAGTCGTCCTTCGAATTTCGAGCCGTAGGAAGGAAACGCCAACAAGCCTAAAGTACACGATTGACCCTGAGAGTGCTTCGATTATGATGGTAATTGTCCCGAGTGCCGTACTGTAACATCACAAGGTTTGGTTCGACGCCAAGTTTTTGGCTGTAAGCGCGGCGTGATGCCAAGATGAAAAGTGGAATGCCAAAGTCTACGGAAGCGAATAGTTGTTTAGTAGATCATTCGAGCACAATACTGTGCCTATTTGACAACACCTTGGCCGCATATATGCCTGTGATATTGCGCTCGATGCTAGCGCGAACGATAGTATCGAAAATATGAAATCGCGTGAAACTTTTAGGTTGCCCAATACGTCGTCGTATTATGTGGATCTCTGCATTCGTAGTGCACTGGCAAGTTACTAAAACGACGCTCGAACGTTCTTAGTCGAAGGTCAACGCTGAAAATATAATAGTTTACTTACGAATGTGTAGCCTCTGGAGCGCTTCGCCCATCCTTCTTGATTTTTGTTTTCAAACACGGCAGCTAAGCACTCGAACTTGAGCATCTGGAGCTCATGAAGTTTAGCAATAGTAGAAATAAATAATAATTGCGAGCATGCTAAATCTTGATTGCGTGAATATGAAACACTTTGAATAAAACGCAGCTTTTATGACTGCTCAACTCCTGGATTGTGTCCTCGACTAGTCTTTCCGCATCTTGGTTTCCGAGACCAATATCTTCCAATAGACCACACGTGTCACGCATAGAGGTTACCGCCAGATACCTTATATACGGGACCATTTTTGCATCGACCTGGTCCATGCACGAGAATCCGTCATGCGGATAACCAGGATACATTCGCGTAACCGATGTTACGTCCTTAAAGCCAGTTTGACTCTCGTTCCACACCTCAGAATCTGGTGCAAGCCACTGCGGAAGCTTGTCGCAGGTATCTGGGTCGATGCCTAAGCTCGTTACGTGCTGTCGAACGAGAGAATGTAACTGGCATCCACGAGGGTTCGTGCGCCACGCGACTGATTTGGGGGTGCTGGAATCCCAGAAGTCCGGCGTATAGTCGTTTATATATATCAGACCTCCTGGTCGAAGAACACGGTGTACTTCCCGGAGTAAAGTGCGATAATCCTTCACCTAGACCGCATCGTTGTATTAACTGAGTCCTGGCTTGTCATTCTGAAACCCACCATTTCAATGATAATGTTTAAAAAGACCGCATCTTGCGACCCATCTCGCAACAATATTCCCTCTGTGAAGTCATAGACCTCAAACACGATGTTGTCACGTGGAACATGGGGTATCACCGGCACAATATCCAGGGTACGAAACTGAACATGAGGAAACTGTGTGGCCATGGATTGTATCCTTATCAAATGTGTTCTATAGTTAGAACATCCGCTGCATTTAATCTAGGCATTCGGCACCTACCACGTTCCAGTTTTGGTACCCAGCTCAAGTACTTGTCGTTGTCGCTCACCAGTTGGGGCAAGTAGCTTTTTGACCGGGCCAACATAGTCACCTCCAAATATTGATTTACTGACAAGATACTGCATGATGAATCTTCGGATGTTGTCCGAGGGGAACCATTTTATAACGTTGTCATTTGCTGGTTGCTGGCGCCCGCGATGTACCACAAAGTAGCCTGTATGAAGGTCGGCCATCGAAATGGATTCGTCTGGGATGGCTTGACTCACCAGGCAAATCTTCAGACTCGATAGTTGATCCAGACGACGTGGACTCCGTTTCCGAATGAATTGTCGATGGCGTAAGCTGCGGGCTAGGCACAACGTGATATAGGACTGAGTCGGTGTTTGTATCATAATAAGCGTAGACACCCATCCCTAGTTGCGTTAGTGGATGCTTCCGCGCCACGTAATATGGGCGGGTAAAATGAACAGCCTCAGACAGAGCCGTGATGTGGTCTGATATATACATACAATTGAGGCTGTGTCGTAACACATCTCTGAAATTGGTAGATCACATGTGGGGAATGGCAGCCACTGATTAGTACCCCATACTGATCGGCGAGCCGCGCGGGTATTCCGTAATTGTTAGAACGATTTGAAATCAGGTTACGATTATCCAGCTCTGTACTAGTTTCGAGCCGGTTGAAAGCAGCCTCAGCATCTGATCATCTGTGCAAGGGCTGGACAGGTCGCCAGCATCGCTTATGGGCAGTGGGAAACAATATATTGGAACCGGCAGGGGTACAGGGGTTGTGCTGATCAACACAGGGATCAGCCACGACCATGGTTGGTAAATACCATTACCTTTGATGACCTCACTCCCATGTTAGGGAAGGTAATGCGAGCATGTGATGTTTAACCCGGTAGTGGGAATGTTAGTTGAAATTGCTTTGTTCCCAAATCCGATGAAGATCCTGCTAGGACCAAGTACCGAGCTAGTTCCTACTAAATACCATAAAACCATAATATACTCCGGAGCCGAAGAATGAGAGTTGTAGTGACCGAAAGACCAGTTTCTATCTCGCGTAGTTGCCAACGCGCCCATCGACTGTAGATGTAACCCGCAGGAGTGAGTATTATCTGGCGTTGGCATAAACGTCCATTTCTTCTCTTAAATGGTACTGCATACATCACGCGCAAGTACCATATAACTAGGGCTCCGTGACAAACCGTTTTCGAGTTTCTAACCAAAAAGTGACGTTGTGACAAACGCTTACTTACTGTTTCAAACGGTTTGCCTGGGATACCGCACGTGACTTTCCTTGCGAACTCAGACGAATATGCACTATTTCTTTATTATACACCCCGACTCTATGCGCAATTGCACTGAGACTATGCTTATTGTTCCTTCAATCACTACTGTTGTTTGGTAAGATTCGAGTCCAATTATTATGAAACCTTAGCGATTCGACTCACGTATACTACCTTGTTTACTGCCAGCATGGACGTCCAGCTTCAACTGCCTGAATTGCTCGAGGCTACATGCATATATTTACAGAGCAAGCGCGGTTGGATGGGTTTGTTTATATCGATGCTTCTCCTAGCCCTTCATCGAGGCTTATTCATGTGGGATAACTAGACACTGGCCAGTTCGGAAAGCGTGGAATGCATGCATGCACGGAAGCTAGGTAGTATCATCCAGTCATTATATGGCCCGTCAAGTGGTGGCAGCCAGAGCGTGAATCGCGTCCATGCTCATAACAGCATGCTGCGAAGTAGTACATGATTATATCACAGAAATGGAAGTGTTGGAAGATTCGCAACAATGATACACCACATCCTCGCCCAGTAGATAATACTTTTGCGGATTCTCTGTACTAGACGTGCAGACCTTGAGCGGGTCAAAGGTATACAACTGTAGTGGGATGTGTATGATCCACAGGTCTTGTTTACTATTTTACTTATTCTATATGCACCATGCATGAGTCTTGAGAGGGTTTGCCCTAATTCACTCTTAAAACGTTAAATTGAAGTCTCAGGACGATGAATCGCTTAGTTCAAGCTGATTCGAGCGACGGCTACCATCTCTGCCTGGCACGTGCACGTGCAATCGAAAACAGTTTGAAACCGTGACAAAATGTTACAAACACGTGTTTAGAAGTGTATGTGTCAAACCTGTTTTCAGTTTTGGGTTTGTCACGGAGCCCTACATATAACCAAACATGGGATTGGGGTTAAGCACTGACGTGACTACCATTCCCACTTGGTTAACTCCGGGTAATACCAACACTGGGCCACGACATCCAGCTTGCCAGATCAACGCCACCCGACACGTGACTATCCTTTTCTTTTTCTTTTTTGCATACATACACTTACGGATAAGATAATGGAGCCGCCTCGTGTTTGTATTCTATATTGAATATATGCAGCTCTCCGAATCCCTCTCATGTACGTACCTGATACGGTATATAGTACCTACTCGAAAGAACGAAGGTGCTGCGTCAGAAGATGCTAGGGGAGGTACGATGAGCAAAGGTACAGCAGGCAGGGATTGTGTTCAGCAGCAACTTGAAAGGTACGAGTACATAGCTACGGAAAGGAGTTATCAATCGTACTTTAGATCGTCTGAAATGAACCAGCCGTTGTCAAGATATAGCCCCTGCAAAATCAATGGTTCCATCGGAATTGTGCTTATTTAGCCTATCGGGTATGTACATGAGAGGCGTTCAGAGAGCTTTGTGTATGTAGCATAGAACAGAAACACGAGGTGGTTCAATTCTCTTGTCCGCAAGTGTAAATGCGGCCCGATGCTACCCTTCTTCACAATAACCGCGTATGAGTTAAATGTACTAGCAGATATCTATATCTGTAGCACATGTTCTTTGGTGACCGAGCAAGGGTGGATTATATTTTGACGGCATGTATAGTATACACTTTGAAAACGACACATTTATCATGCTGTTTGAGCTCCTCGATCACATCGTCAATTAGGTTAGTTGTGTCTTCCTCCGACATCTCGCCATCCCTTAGTAGGCTAGACATATCTTGTATCGACATGGTAGTCATATGTCTCAAATAAGGCGATATTCCTGTGCCAAGACGATCCATACAAGGGTATCCATCATGTGGATAAGGGTGGAAAGTTCGTATAGTTGTATGTATGGCCTTGAATCCATTCTGACCTGTATTCCAAAGGTCTGATCCCGGCAATAACCAGCTTGGGAGGTTTTCGCATGTGTTCGGATCAATGCCTATGCGTGAAACCCGCTTTCGGACGAAATCGAAAAGCTGACACCCTCGCGGATTTGTATCTCGAGCTGGTACGTCTATGTTTTTAGGATCCCAGAGATGTGGATTCATGTCGTGTATATAAATGAGACCTCCGGGGCGTAGAACACGGTACACTTCGCGCAGTAGAGCGCGGTAATCTCTCACCTGGGTCGTGTGGCTGAATACATCAATACTTATATTATGGTGTAGTGGACTACTTACCATCTCTAAAACAATATTGAGAAATACGACATCCTGCGATTCTTCCTCAAGCCTTAATCCCTGAGTAAAGTCGTATACTTCGAACACGATGTTAGGACGGGGAACATGGGGCATCATTGGCACAATATCCAAGCTACGAAACTGAACACGAGGGAACTCTGAAGCCAGGCCTTGAATCCTACAAATAGAGCCCATCTAGAGGTTAAACGTTCCGTTCCGTGGCGTAATCCTAATATCATGGAACTCACCATGTTCCAGTTCTGGTTCCGATATCCAGTGCCTGCCGCACTCGCCCATCAAGCGGCGTAAGCATATCTTTTATAGGCCCAGAATAATGGCCGCCAAGCAAAGTCTTGCTTACAAGGTACCGAAGAATCTGTCGTCGGATGTTGTCAGAGGGAAACCATTTGGGTGCATTATCGCTTGCTGGCTGCTGTCGCCCATGATGTATTATAAAGTAACCTACACCTTGGCGTTATTTTCAGGCACCAATCATTGGACCATTGTACTTACCCGGCAACTCGTCGGACTGGATCGTTGTCCCGGATGCTATGGATTCTGTTTCAGACTGAAAACTGGACACGCTATCGCCGTCTTCCGGGCTAGGTATAACGTGATAGACTATTGCCTCTGTGTCCACATCGTAGTAGGCAAAAACTCCCATCGCTAGCCGTCTTCCGATGACAGTAGTAATACTTAGGCAAGCGAGAACGACGAATCTGTATGGGAAGGGTCATCTTCCTGAGTACATACTCCACACGTACTTTTTAAGTACAGGAGACGTCCTACACTGATGATAATCTGCTGACAGGACGGCGATCTCCCTAGATATAAGGTTTCCTTAAGTATACTTGCATAATGTGCTAGCTGTTGAATTCTTACCTCAATTGGTGAACGGAATCCAGCCTATTGGTTGATCTACCAGTACTGGAACCCAGGCGATTGGCGGGCCCTCCCATGGGGCACGGGTTGCCTCGCATCACGTGTTTAAGTACGTTGAAGATCCCCGACACAAATATTATGCCGTCTGTATAAGCAAGGCACGAGGGATGAACATCCTTCGAGAAGCCCCAACGGCACAAATCGGCCGTCTTCAGCTGCTGGGCGTTGTAATGGGCTCGGAACTACATGGCCGCTAGCGCTTCATATTCTAGGAGGCTTTCATTTATTTTGGCTAACATGATAATGCATGTCCTAGTGGCAACCTTGGCTACCTAACCCGATTAGCTACCTCTAATCTGTTTTGTAATCCTAGCCGGAAAGGCTAGGTGAGACTCGGAGAACACCATGGTTCGTGCTGGTTCGTGCTGGTCCACCCCAGGCCACTTCCCAATGGACATGCCCCAAAAGTTATAGACCATCTCCCCAAATTGCTATTACTCATGGCTTTAGGTGACCTCAGTTCAGAGTACGATTTTATGATAGTCCCAGGCGGGCAGACCTAAGCATAGCGTTGACCGACATTGGGACATTGATGAAGAGAAGGGATATATTATGGGAAATCTTGACAGGAGGGATGGAGAAAAACAGGTATTGAGTACGGTGAAGAGGAGTGCGGGCCATCCCATAAGGCGATAAACCGTAGAACCAATACAAGATTGAATACAAAGTGATGGACGGATATACGTCAAAGATCAAATCTTAAAAGGGAAGGAATAAAACTCAATAACAAGTGCTCAGTGAGACACAATCCAGAAGCAGAGTATGGGGCAAGCCGCTGGATTTCGAGATGCAAAGGACGCGCGCGTGGATGCGCATACAGCAGTAGCAGGTCCTATGAGTAGCCTTCAAAACCTCGCATGGAGGTCGATTGTAAATCTCGGACGATAGATCTGTGGAAGAGCAACGTGAAGTAGAACGACAAGCACCAGGTGGTGGGACAAGCGCTGGGCGGTTCAGCATTGGGTGTCTTCCCGTAAGCGATTTAGGTTCGCGTGACCCATTCCTAAATCCTAGATTAGCTCGGATGTAAATTATGTACCCATAAATGTATGTGTCATCCATCGGATGCAGTTTAGGCAGGTTGTTGCGGGTTCCTAGATGGCCGATTGGAAGGCCGATCTAGAATCACCCCCCACCCCCCATTCTAAACGATTTAGGTCTCGGACTAAACTTCCGCATCGCGCAACTACAGCATATATGCGCCGTTTATTTTGTATATACACTATGTAGTTATGAATACATGTTGTGCGATGCTGCACGGAGGCCTGGTCTAGTAGCATTCTGTCTGCACGTGTGCAGTAAGACGCTGTGCAGGCCCAGCGTATATAAAAGCTGACCCACCATCCACAAGTGGCCTGCCCTCTCCCACCACTTGTAGCACCCTTCGCACTCACTGCTTATCATCGTCTATGGCGCCAGTTCAGTCCAAGCCTGTAGTACCGGGCTCGAAGTCAAAGCCAAAGCCAAAGCCAAAGCCAAAGCCGACGACCAGGTCTACTGCATCGAAGGTCCAAAAGGCCAAGGCCTCGAGCTCCAAGGTGCCAGCTCCTGCCGAGGATTCAGAGGAGGAAAGCGTGCCTCAAGGCGACGACGAAGGTGAGTTACTTGAAGAGAATGTAAAGATTGCAGCTAAGGGAGGGGAAGGGGAAGGGGATGAAGAAGACGGGGAAGGGAAGGGAGGACGCCAGGCGGGCGCGTTCGGCTACGACCCTGATATGTGTGACTACCTGTGCGATCTTGTCGAGAATAGGCTACCGCAGGGTCCAGCTGGATGGGAACTCTTGGCGGCAGCGTATAATGAAAAATTTCCTGAACGGCAACGCGATGGACCGAAGCTGAAGAAAAAGTTTTTCCATGTGAGTAAATTTGTTCAACTACATATTTCAGCCAATCGCTTACCGCTGACAGATGGGAAACATCAATCCTATTCCCACTGGAAATCGACCAATAGATATTATTCATCGTCGCGCTATTCATCTCAAAAGCATGCTCAGCACTTCAGTCAATTCAATCAGCGTTAACGACAAGGCAGTGCCGCATGTGTATGATACAGATGAGGAAGGTCAAGACGAAGATGAGGAGGCGAATGTAAGTTCACCTCTTCGGTGGTCGGCAAGTGATGAAGATAAGTTCGAATTGCAGAACGATGACTCGGGCTTGAGCGTTCAGGTCATGGATCCACCGCCAAAGAAGGAGGTACCATTGAAGACCCCCGGGACCAAATCGAAGAATCCTCCCAGCTTGAAGCCAAAGGGCAAATCCAGGCAAATCGAACCGTTCCCAATCTCGGCACTAGGGAAGCTTGACGTCAAGTCAAAATCAAGCAAGGTGCCATTAGCCGGCGATGACGACAGCAGTTCCGAGCCAGAGATCTTGAACGATCCTGTGGCGACTACCCCGGTATCAAGAGGAAGGCTGAAGATCAAGGCACGATAGTCGTCCGCAAAAAGCCAGCGTCCTCGACTGCGAATACCCCTGCTAAAGGTGCTGCTTTACGCCGGCAGCAGGCGGCTAACGGAGTGGTTGATCGTGTCATGGAACATACCGACCCCGCACGCTTCGAGGAGATGAGCAGAGCTCGCCAGCAGTCGGCTACAGATGCCGCGTTGTTGCTTACTCGGGAGGGACATATTTCGGATCTCCAGCGCGACATCGGAGCGCTCCGTGACTCCAAGGATGCCCAAATCGCCAGTCTTCAGCGTGACATTGGAAACCTCCGTGACGCTAAGGATGCAACCATTACTGGTCTTCAGAGCGAGATGGGAAAGATTCGCGACCATCACGAGCAAGAAGTTCGCCAGATGCGCAACCAACATGAAAAGGACATGCGTGAGGCACGCGACCAATACGAACGCGAAATTCGCAATGAGCGCGACTCTCGCTACAAGGCAGAGAACGAACTTACCCAAGCTCGAAGTCTCAATATGATCTATAGCGTCATCAACGGCCAGTCTGCTCCTGGATCTGGAGGTCTTCTTGCGACACTGGGTGGACCTTCTGGTGCTGGATTTGGTGCTATGCCTGTTGTCAATCCTGCTATCCCTGTCGACCCCTCCTCTTCTCACCCACACCACCAAGTCCCTGTTCAACAAGGCCACTCCAACGACGCTTCTGTCGATGCAGATGGCGCATACATCCCAGTTAATCCTGGAGTCGGGCCTCAGTCTTCGAACGCCAAAAGCGCCTAGGCTGGCATCTACCTTCACTTGTGTTTGAGCAGGCGATTTATGGACGTTTATTATGGACTCTATTTTCTTCCTACCCACCTGTTCGTCTGTTCGTCTGTTTGTCTGTTCGTCTGTCTTTCTGCCTGTTTGCCTGTTTGTATGTCTGGTTGATTGTCTGTCACTCGTTTGTTTGTGGAAATTTCTCTTTGCCTCTTGAATTTCTTGGTCTGTCTGTTTATCCGTCTACCCAATGGTCTGTCTCAGTCACTCACTTTTCTCACTGTCTGTTTGCCTGTCCTTCGACACTCCTTTGCTCCGTGTAAATTACTACCCTTTCCCTGACTTTATGTCGCATGGGTTCGATAGCCAAATACAAAGGACTATCTCTATATTGTTTTAAGATGATAATACATATATCAAAGATCGCCCAGCTCAAGATAGTGCTCTCTCAGTCGATCGCTTCGACGAATATCAGAAAATATCATCGAACCCATCACATCAAAGAAATCTCTCTCCCTTCCATTCGTGAAAACCGGCATGTAGACCGTTCGGATCTGGTTGATCTCAACCGTCCGAGTACGCACATTATGCATACGCAGACATGTCTCAATTACCAACTGTCTCCACTTTGTGTCGTTTGCGTCCAGGGGCATCTTGAGCCGGCCGAACGCACCCTGAATAGCCCTCATCCCCCACTCAACCGCTTGTCGCGCCGACGTGATGGAGTTCGAATACCTGATCGCCCGGAGTCTCTGACCAGGAGTTAAGTGCCGCAGGTTGGTTCTGGCTTTAAGTGGTGTGTGAATTTTATTTTGCAGACCGATTTGAAGTTTTGGGAACGCCGTGTCAGCGATTAAAAAATATCCCCTTGGGGTCTCGTTCAGTAAGCAACCATAGACGTCCTGCGCTACTCTTGCATCGTGCCAACTCCCAGGCGCGTTTATAGTAGCATATATGATACATCCTAAGTTCATGTTAGTGATATATAGCGCCAGTTCGAATAGAAATTTACCATCTGGAGCGAATACCAAAATATTATTGATTTTATGCGAGTGAAGCCATCCGTTGTAATTCGCGCTTTCCACTTGTGGGTCACTACTATTTGCAACGGGGAGCTTCAGTCCGTCTACAAATCCAAAGGCGCCGTTGATGGTCGAGTGACGTGCGTTGATCACATTTGAGTATTCGGACATCTCATCGCGAGAAGGCCATTTGATTACACCCTCGGGAATCTTCTTCAGAAACTCCAGCAAAATCGGCAAACCAAAATGGACATAGCGCGACAGTACTGTTGGAACAATGGCGAAGATTTGTTGAAGAGCCGTGAACCGCGAGGTGCTGCAGAGATAGTGTAGCATCAAACCAAGTGCACCTGCAGCGTCAAGAGAGCGCCGGCCCATGCGTGTAGCTCCATGTTGGTTCACATCGTCCCGTTTGATTGTACGAGTGTTCCAGGCATCCTCGAAACCGGCACGTAATATATATGCGAATGTGTTGCAATTGATACTCATAGTTGTGATAAACGCCCGATCTTCGTTGCTGCGATAGAGCGCTTGCCATGGCGAGTCCACTCGAGGCATTGGCATAAGGTCTCGCCGACGAAGATAACCAGCGATTCGAGGCCTTAAGCCACGGAATATTTGCTTCTTGTAGATAGACATGACTAGCAAGAGCGCAAAAGATGAGTTATGAATGAACAGATACTCAAGCTCAGTGATATCTTCGATGCCTCGAAGTAGTAGCAGTATTATAATTCGCCGATTTCGCATGGCGGAGGAGATGTGCTGCGGCAGAGAGGCTACGACGTGCCTCCCTGCGCGGTTGTACTTGTAGGCTCGAGCTAAGTGGTCTACTTAATACAACGGCAATGCATATTTGCGGTAGGCCATATATTTCAAATTCCATTTCGCAGTTCCCTATTATCTAGGAATGTGACTGAAACATCTGCATCACGAGCCTTACGGGAGAGCGAATCTAGGCTCTCGTGTCTAGAATGCAATTTGCAATTCGGACCGAATCCGTCCCGAGCCGAGCGGCTCATTTAGGCACGTGGGATCGTGCCTAAATCCTTACGGGAAGACACCCATTGTGGCTGCGTGGCTGGTGTTAACAAGCTTTTTCGTCAACAAGGATCCATGATCTGGCCCCTTGACCTTGCTACTGATAGCATAGTTATTTTCAAATAAACAGAACCTCGAGTACTTTACCAGCTGGCTATGCATATAATACCGGCATGTGTCATTCTCGGTATTCTACATACTCAACGATTCTCCTATATCTCCGATAGTTAGGTGCTACGAAGAATATCGCGCGGTGATTTCATCCCACGCTTTTTTGTTGATTATTTTGACGTCACTGTATTTCAACCTTTCGTCTCTATTGCACATTGATAACGCCATCAAATGCTTGTTCATGAGATTCACTTTTGGCCCCGGTAATTCAGTTTCCACAGGAGCCATCGTGTCAGATTTGCTTCGAAGTTGTACGTTTGGCCACAAAGGGAAAACGTATCTAGTCATTGAATAGCTTAATTAGAAAGCCCCATTACTGAACGGATATCTTGAGAGCTTACCTCACTAGCGTGAGCGCCTCTGCCGTCTGCTTTGGGCTGCATTTGCTCTGCCCCAGGAGTCGAGGAGAGTATGTTTTGTCTTTCTCTAAATATTTCAACTCGAGAACACGAAACGACGATTCGCGGTGGCGTGGAATCTTGCCAAGTTTGACGTCCGCCCTTGTTGAGAGCGACTCGAGCTGAATACCAAGGCTCAAGACCTCGAGTTTCGGCATTTGAGATTGAAAGCTTCGGAGATTGGAATACTGAATTACTTGATCCGGTAGGCCCAAGTAGACCAATCCCGGGAAATTGGCTGAAAAGTAGGAGGGCACATCGAAACACTCAACCATATAGATACCTTCAAGATGCAGGGCTTGGAGAGGCAACTCTCTCAACACGTCTATTGACGCGGTCAGTGTTGCAAACGGCACTTTTAATGGGCCTGTATGGCAGTGAGTCACCCATAAACATTCGATGTTGCGGCTTTTCTCAGCGACGGTCGACAAGAGCCGTGGGTTCAGAGTAAGATCAGCCCCTAAGAAATGACTATCGTCACAGATCAACTTAACAGAAGTAAGCTTGGTTACGAGGCTCGGGGTATTCCAGAACATATAGAATGTATCTGGACCCCCTAGTTTGATCAAACCCAGATGTTTGAGCGAAGGAAACGCGGACTCGGCGACTGGTGGCAGGTCATATGGCCTCGAAAATATAATCTCGAGCCTCTCGAGTCGTGGCCACGCGCCGATTGTATCCATTCCTGCAGAGTCGAGAACAACACACGAAATTGTAAGGCTGACCAGAGGAGGCATTTGAGCCAGCAGCGGCCCACGACTATCGAATGATATGCGCTCTTCGAGGAGACGTGAATATTCTTTTGTACCATAGATGCCCAAATCTGGGATGGGATTGTACGGCCGAGTTGCGATATCAGGACCCCGAACTGCAAGCGTTTGCAGTTTTGGGCACGTCATGCACAACTTGTGAAAGAGCAGAGAAAGAGATGGGCCCAGAACCTCGGCATAACGCCCAACAATCAGTTCCAAACTAGTTAGAGATGGCGAGATCAGGAACACGAGCCAAGGGAGAACGACGAATGTGAGATCGAAGAGACCTTTAGTAGAAATAGATCGAAGGTTAGGAAGGAGCACGCGTGTTGAAGAGTAGTAAAAGAGTGTGTCGACTTCAAGTTTAGAAGGGCCACGGCCATTTAGGTGAATCTCGAGATGTTCGATCCATGAGGTATAGATTTCGAGTCGTGAAAAATCCGTTCTAGCAATATCGTCCGCCAATACCTGGAAGAAATTCCAACGTAAATGTTTGCGCAAAGAATGACTCGTGATACTTGCCTCTTCGTACGAAACATTCTCAATCGGAAGAAGTTTGATGATTTGAGACAGCCCTAGTGCACGCTTCCAGAGTCGTGGCATGATATTGTGAAATATCGATCAATTTGAACAAGCTAGAGATAGCGAGTGAGATTGATCCAAGTGCGAACTGATACAGTAAACTAGTTCTGGGATCTGGAATACATTCGTTGGTTCATGATTTGACATCCTGATGGTGGTGGTGCAGGCGATCATCAGCAAGTCATGACTGTGACATCTGAGCTGCGCAGTTCTATTTACGGTTTATACGCATCACCCTTGCACTATAAAATGAAGTAAAATTATAACAAACAGGACGGTTGAGTGGGTATCCAAGAATCGAGAGTTATACTGTGAATAATGAGTGACGAATCACGAACCGAGACAAAATAGAAAGTGAAGAGTTGCTCAGAGCGAAAAGGTGCAAACAATGTAAAAATACAGTAATTGTCCAGCGATTACGTTGGAGTCGTTCAGCCCGAGGAAGCACCAGCGCATTTTTGGGCGGCGCTGCCGAGAGCGGCAAGAGGATCACTACCGGGGTAGTACCAGAATGAGACTGCGACAATCACATAGAGCACTGCGAGGTCTCGATTAGCTTACATCCAATCCAAGAATATGCATATACTCACTCATCAGGATCATTCCTTCTAGCCAGTTAGACTTGCCGTCCGAAACGACATAGTTGACAACCAAAACCGACAGGAACAAGACTACCGACTCGAACGGATCGTTCAACATGGTGAGCTAAACGGCCAACGTCAGTTCTCGTTCAACCGAGAGGTCATAGCGCCACTCACCGGCTTGTCAAGACCCCAAGCGATAATAACCAACAACGGGATAACAAAGAGCGCAATTTGGATACTAGACCCAACAGCAACACCAATCGACAAGTCGAGTTTATCCTTGACGCTGACCGTCACCGCCGTAACGTGCTCCGCGGCGTTTCCAACAATCGGCAAGAGAATCAAACCGACAAATTCCTTGCTGATACCTCCCGTCTCGGTTAAACCGTCAATCGAATCGACGAGGAACTCGGCGGTAAACGCAACGAGCTATGAATCACATCAGTTTCATCTTGCCGAGAAATAGCCGAAAAAAGGACGTACCACAGTGACAAGGACCAACAACCCAACAGCCGAGACAACATTCAACTGGGGCTCCTCGACTTCCTCTTCCGCTTCCAAGTTGTGGGGTTCGGGATTGGATTCGGCATCGGTCGGGCGTTTCTTGCCGATAGCGCTCATGGCAATTCCCTTGAGAGTACGTCCGCCGACAGGGTAAGCCGTAGAAGCGGCGGCCTCGCCAGCGTGTTCGCCCTCATCATAGAGATGTGCGTGGGACCAAAGCTGGAAGAACAAGTAGCAAGCATAACTGTCATCATACCAACGTCAGCAAACAAAATCACTATACTCGATATAAAAAACAGATCGACGCACATCAATAGCAAGACAATAGCGACACCATGGCTCATGTGCAAGATATCGTAACCCTCATCCGGATCGGTATTGGTGTCGACTGCGAAATGGAATGCAGCGGGGAGCAGGACGGCAATCACGCTGATCGTCAGAAGCGAGCTATTAAGCTGTGCGGCGCTCGCCATGAATCCTTGTTCGGAATAGCGTGTACCTCCGGCGAAGACTAAAGGGGAAAGCCAAGCGTTAGGAGATAGGCACGGATAGGGGTAGATTATTGTGGAAGGCACGTACAACACATGCCCAAAACTACGAGTAAAGCATTGTCAACACGGGGCGGTCTAGGGACAATGAAGAAACTCACCCAAGAGAAGGTTACTGAGGATCGAACCAATGAGCGAAGACTGAACGACTCGAATCTCGCATTTGATCAGAGCCACGATCTAGACGAGTCGAGTCAATTGCCGAAAAGGGAACGAACAGCAAGAAAGGGCGTACAGCAACAATGAGTTCGACTGCATTTCCGAATGTTGCGTTGAGTAGACCGCCGATTGTCTGGCCGACACGGAGGGCGAGCTCTTCAGTAGCGAAACCAAGGAGTTTGGCGAGAGGGATGATGGCGATAAATGTGGTGATGAAGACCGCGACGTAGTTGTGGGGCATGGTATAATGGAGGGCCCACTATTACCATATATGAGCGGTTGAATTACCATAATAGCGAGGCACTTACACCAATAGGAATAAATACAAGCAAGACATTGAGCCCTGTTCGGTTCAGTGTTAGTTACCCGAGCTCGAACATGCGAGATGAGATCATACATGACGCAAAGACAATTGCTCTGAGACTGCTCATGTACGTTGGACTCTTTCCAATCTAGGGAGCTGATTAGAGAGCTAAAAAAGTGACTCGGACCGAACAACTTGCCTTTTTCTGGGGTTGCATCATTCTGCGGATTGCGATTGGCAGGAGACCGACGGCTTTGAACGAGCGGCCCTTTTGCTGTTGTTGCTTTGGATATAAAGGGGATTCAGACTCGGTCATGCGGGCGGTATGGGAATGGGAGCTGCCCGCTCTTTGGAGATCTGGATGGTCTACTGCGGTCGGGCTGCCGGATTCTTCCACTTTATACAAACGTGTCAGCATTCCCAACGTGTTTGATGCATAGCGTTACACATACTTTTCGTATCCATCGGCATGTCGAAACGGGTGAGGGGAAGGGATGGAACGGGGGGATGAGAGGTAATTGGGCGGGTAACCAGCGATGGTGGGGCTCGCTCTTAAACTCTGCGAGCGGCCAAATGGAGCCAAACAATGCGGTGCGCCGATTGTGCTGTTCATCTTCCGGATTGCTGCCTCCTCTGTGCGCTTTCTGTTTGTCCACCAATTTCAGACTGCGCTCGGCACACCAAAAATACACGATGGTCGATGTCCAAGCCTCTTGGTACTCTCTGCCAAGCGTTGACGGCAGCGCTGATGCCTAGCAACAGTCACGTGCACGTCTTTCGCAACAAAATTCAAAATCGCGCCACTATATTCCCTCCTCATGCCTTTACGCTGCGGCCTCGCAGCCCCGATGACGTCCAAAGGCGCAGGCAGTGCCAACGGCAGCCACGGAACCAACCCCGACTAGCACGGCCGAGACCCCCAACCCATATCTGACATAATCCCACGCCAAATGGCCATCCGACCCCACCCAATCAATTGATTGCACCCGCGAGGTGGGCACCCCTGCCCGCCTCTGACGCTCATTGCTCCACGCCTCACCGACATTCACGGTCATAGATGATGTAGAATCGAGATCTTGATGACGTTGCTGTGCCGCGTGTTCGATTTCGATGGGAACTTTCCAATTCCGTTTGTTATGGCTACTCAAACTGCGCCCGGTCCCTCTTCCGTAGCCAGTCGCGAAATGGCCTTTTTCTATCCTCCGCTGGGCGCAACCCGGATCCGATTATCTGCGATCTTGGCGCATACATGGGGTTATATAGGGCCTGGTATGCGCCCTACATATATAGCGTGTGATCGTGTCCCCGAAAGCCGAACGCCTCACGTCGAACTTGTAAGCTTTTGACGTACGAACGTGCCTATTGTACATCCTAATGCATGTTTACATTGACAGGTAATTATCCCTCCCCTTGACCACAATGGGCTCCGATTCGGAATCGTCTGGCTCGGAATCCGGCCGCTCCGACCGCTCGCACAAGAAGGACAAGTCGCACAAGAAAGATAAGAAGGATAAAAAGGACAAGAAGGACAAGGGATCTGGCGACGAGAAGAAGGATAAGAAGGATAAAGACAAGCACAAGGATAAAAAAGACAAGAAAGACGACAAGGATAAAAAAGATAAAAAGGACGACAAGGACAAGAAGGACAAAAAGGACGACAAGGATAAGAAAGACGACAAATCCAAACCCTCGTCCCAACTTCCCACCCAAATCGCACACGCCCTCAGCGGAACAGCCCTTGGCGGACTTGCCCAAGAATTCCTCCAGGGTGGCGGGCACGGAGGGGGATTACTTCGCGAAGGAGGCGGTCCAGCAGGTCCAGGCGGCCCGCCCACCATCCCAGCCAACCCCGCGACCGGACCGGGCACGGGTCCAAGCGGTCAGCGCATTCCCACATCGACAACCGAACCGTTCCCAGCTCAAGCGGCCGGTCCTGCTCCGCCCTTTGTCGATTCGGCCGGCCAGGTATGTTACAGTTTGAGATCGAGGTTTCATCTAATTCGAGGGTGGTTATAGCCGGTGTATGTCGGGTCTGCGTTGTTGGACGCGTCGAATGTTCAGCCTTGTCGCGTTACTCCGTCTGGGGTTTACATTGCACTCAACGGAGCCGAGGCACCTCATGTCGGTCGGTACGTACCCTCGTATCACTACACGCACACATGTCTCAAACTGAAATCGATCTGCACAGATACGACCTTCTCCCATTGACAGACGCAATGGAATGGGTTCCCGCATCGGGGTAAGCTCCGGCGCAGCAATTCCTAAAGCAAGGCATCCTCATTGCGCCATTTTCATATAACAGCGGAGCACCTCCTGCAGGCAAACGACTCGTCGAAGGCAAGTCCATAACATGCCAAACCCTCCCAATTCGGCTAATTCGCTGACTCACCTCGCGGACACCAGGCGGAATCGAAAATGGCTCTCCGTTGCATCACGCCGCAGCACGCGTGAACAGCGTGATGACGCCTGGCAAAGCCGGGCCCGCTCTTGTACGTTCGAGTTTGATTGATTGGGTTACTCGTTTTGGGGTTCACTCGTGTTTTTTGTTTTGTAGGGCGGAGCGCAGATTCCTGTAAACGGCACGGCGAATTTCTTGGCACAGGATTATTATGTGTTGTGAGTCGCCTTTACTCTGGTTTTTGGTTTAGGGGCTTATGGTGTCGGCGTTGCCTTGTAGGGTGTGGAAAGCGTGAGTTGGTGCTCGGGGCGCCGATGCTATAAATACTTATCCTTGCCGGACGAATGAAATAAAAGTAAGAGTAAATCTTGAAATCATGGCGCCGCGAGGAAGTCTAGAAGACGGATAGATGTGTGAGCTGGCCGTGAGGATCATGGAGAGAAGCAAGATGGTGTCTATTCGGTATGGCATCGGATACGGCAAGCGAAGGTTTGGTCATGCACATCCTGGTTCTCAGGCCAAGAAAGGGGCTGTGGTTTTTTACGTCGTCCAAGCTATGCGCATACATCGCACAAACGAAACAACGAAACCAAACTAGGCAAAATACTCTGAACTTGAGGTTTGCCACTTGGATCGTTTCCTGTTATTGGTTTTGGAGAGCAAAGGTCCTTTCTTGGAAAGGAGGGTTCAACACACAACGGTCGACTGTGTTTCCTGGGTTGTGCGGTACCACCGTACATGTGATGAATGGCGTCATGTGGTTGCATTCGCTCTTCAACTTGGTGGATTCGTTTTTACCAGCGTGCTCATTCAATCCACATGATTTTGCTCGCGTCACTGCCAAGAGCACAAGTATAGATGCTATTGGCACATCCGATGGTGTAAAGGCAAACTCTAAAGTATCCACATGACCGTTCGGTGGAGGCGCCACCCGGGCTCCAAGCTATCAATCAAGTCTATCCTTCGCCAGCTACTGAGAATGGAAATTGTGCTGTTCTTTAGGCGTAGTGGTCCCACTTGCTCCAAAGGAAGAGCCAACTCCTAATGTTTAATGTCTAGAAACGTTGGGAAGCAAACTACACACAGATGCTGTAGAAAACTTGTCATATGTGCGTTCAGGTTGCGATGTAACGTTGTGAGCACTCGCTCTAACTTTATCGCCTCGATGATATCCCCTTCGTAGGTGCCGCGGTAGTCTGATTTGTAGATGACATTGTCTGCCCGCTCCTCATTTAAATACGCACTGTTGTCTATAATGGAGGTTCCGGACATGTTGGTGCCACGAGGGACCCGGACGTCAATCTCTCTCCGAGCACAAATGGTCAAAGGTCGTGCGGGAATGTGAATTCCCCGTTGGAGTGTTAGGCTCCAAAGGCTCCAATCTGGAAGCTTCGTGCTACTAAGACGATGAGGCATCACATTTCAGATTAGGGAAAATGCGGCCTGACGATGGACCTGGTCTTCCCACAACCCGAGTCATTTGATGGGTCGCATAGTTGTTTAGGTTCGTGATTCGCTACACTCGGTCAACGTAAAGCATCCAGTCGATAACCATCAGCACCGATGAGACGCTTGGAGTTTCAAACTATGTCACACTTTTGATCGACTGTTGCAGAAAATATTGTCCCCAAGCGCAGACACAGGGCCCCTGCAAAATCTAGTGATACTATTTCCCGTTTAGCCCCGAGGTAAGCCACACCTCGGACAAGCAGCGGACACATAGCTACAAGCTCAATAGTTCATGTAAGGATGTGAAGAATGGAATCACGAGGCTGAGCTGTGCATCAAATTTAGTAAACCAAGACGATGGTAGATTGATGATTCAGAGTGCTATAAAACTAGAAGTGGCCGTAACCGGCTACTGACCTTGCTACAGTCAAGTGGTATAGAATTTGAACAGGGTGTGACCTTTGATTGCAGTAGCAAGGTGATTGGTCAGCCCCTTCATCACGTGTGGCTAGTCGATACTACTTATCCTCTCCTCACCTACCCTACTTCGTATCCCTCAGCATGACACAGATTAACTCGGTCCCTGACGTGCGCCTATTTATGTTTGGAACCGACCCTTTCCTAGACGCGGTCAGAATTGAGTTTGAAGACTGGGACAGAGCGGATGTCTACAAACTGAGGCAGCGTTACGCCCAAGCAGCGGGGCTTTCGCTCAACGGGCTGCGCTTTTTCAAGGTTGATACTCCAATCGCGCAAGTCCAGTCCATCAAAGCTCCCTCGAGTGAAAGCCTTCTTATCAATGAGTACTTGCTGAGCCACTACTGGCCAAATATGCCCTTGGCAATTATCAACGTGCTTGTGTTTCAACAATGTGCGCCCGATAGTCCAAACTATGTAAAATCTTATCAACAGAGTTTTCTTTAGCCGACTTAATGTCCAATCCACCCGACGACAGCAACAAGAATCTCCGCTCGCGTGCTGCAGGTTAGCTATTATAACTCATTTTCGTTTGTCTTAGACTGAGCAATCCAACGACCCGTAGCACAGCAAACCGTCCTGCGATTTTTTGGAAGTAATACTTCTTCGACCTGGGCACAGTCTTCAAATTTTAGGGGCCTGCAGAACGCCTCCGGTCAGGGAGTTTTAAACGGCCGTCCTTTTGAGAAAACAGGTATGCCCATCGGCCTCTATCATCCTATTTTCGATGCTTTCACATCTCGCGCGAGGGAATCCACAAACAGCATCCCCGGGGATTTTTACGACAAGATGGACCAACTATTGATCAGTTCTCAGGAAATGTACGAGAAGGAAAATGGGCGACAACATGAACTCGATGGGATCCTCCAGGATATACTGGGCCATAAGCTTCATAAAGTAAAATTCCCTGGCGTCCAGCCCGATGGTGTCATCCATATGGGGGAGGGCGGGACAGTCATGTTAGTTATGGATATCAAGAACGAAATCGGGTCCGGTAATTCTGACCCCACGATCCAAGGCGCGATGTCCTATGCGAAGTACTGTGCGGATAAAATGGTGCGTTCATGTCTCTTCGTGAAGCCACAACTTCACAACCGATTCATATCCTACTCCAGACTAGTTCGCTGCTCAGCCGCTGCTGCTGCCCTGTTTTTATACTTGCCATTGCCGGTCCATGGATCTGTGTGCTTGGAGCTGTGATGCTAGAGCAACCAGTTGTAGAGCCTCTGACAAACTTACTGTGGGTGGCCAACAGCCCTCGTTTACAAACTCGCTTTCGTCGCCTTTCTCAGACCTTCTGGGCTCTTGCATCCTCCATTAGCGAGCTCAAGGATTACTACCTGGGGCTGCAACCCGAAATTTCTAAGGCCCGGTTCGACCCCTACATCCAGCACTATCGTTCGGGAAACAAGACGGTGGAGTTTACTTACCTCGAACCGATGGGTGGAAAGAACCTGCTAAAGACTGTTTTTCGAGCTCAAACCAAACTCTCTGGCGAGGACATTGTCGTCAAGTTTGCTGAAACATACAACAGTCGCGCGCACGGGCTCCTGGCTCAAAACGGGCTCGCTCCAGCTATCCTGTATGATGGCACTAGTGATCCATACGGCCCTCGCCCATCAGGGTTATATATGATCGTCATGGAGTATGTTACGGGACTGGACCTGGCGCTGCTGAACCAGGACATTCCATCTTGTGTCAAGGAAGACGTTCAGAGAGCGATAACTTTACTCCATTCGGAAAATATGGTGTTTGGAGACTTGCGACGGCCCAACGTACACTGCCCCGCAAAATGATTGACCCACGTGACCCCAAAACGCGCCGACAGCCGCAGCGCGACGAGGGCGGTTGCGCTGTGCGTGTAAATAGTACTGTAGAGCGCTATAATATATAGCTATCGATCGAGAGAAAAAACCACGTAAATCGATAATCGGAATGTTGAGAAACAGCCAGAACAGTACTCAGATGTGGGTCAATCATTTTGCCCGAGCGCACTCGTCCAAAAACGCCAGTCGGATTTCATAGTAAATCCTTGGAGTAAAAAACTGAAAAAAATACATACACACCCAGTCTGGTAACAAAGCATTACCGTATACCTTGGGCGCTTGGATTCAGCAATTTGTATCTGCAGCAAAAGGGGGCGGTCATGAAAGGTTTTGGGCTATGGCTCCGCAGTCTGCCTATAAACCTGCCTGCATGCGATATAGGAAGTTGTAGAGCAGTAAAGATGGCTCTATGCTGTCGGTTTGCTTTGTGCCTTTGACAGCGCATATAAGAGGTAGAGCCGAATAAACAAAATGTCGACTGCACCCTCCCTGAATAAACACACTAAAGCAGACAGCCAACGCAGCGCATACAATCATAGTTGTGCGTGCATATAGTTTAGATGCTAATCTATACTTATGCCAAGTTTCAGCCCGACACGCCCAATACTGCACGTGCTACATACTGATCATATTCAAAATGACACAGAGGAGGGCTTTTATCCAATAGAAATGTTATCAAACCTGCATTTCGAGCATTGTTACATCTGTAGCACGTGCAGTATTGGGCGTGTCGGGCTGAAACTTGGCATAAGTATAGATTAGCATCTAAACTATATGCACGCACAACTATGATTGTATGCGCTGCGTTGGCTGTCTGCTTTAGTGTGTTTATTCAGGGAGGGTGCAGTCGACATTTTGTTTATTCGGCTCTACCTCTTATATGCGCTGTCAAAGGCACAAAGCAAACCGACAGCATAGAGCCATCTTTACTGCTCTACAACTTCCTATATCGCATGCAGGCAGGTTTATAGGCAGACTGCGGAGCCATAGCCCAAAACCTTTCATGACCGCCCCCTTTTGCTGCAGATACAAATTGCTGAATCCAAGCGCCCAAGGTATACGGTAATGCTTTGTTACCAGACTGGGTGTGTATGTATTTTTTTCAGTTTTTTACTCCAAGGATTTACTATGAAATCCGACTGGCGTTTTTGGACGAGTGCGCTCGGGCAAAATGATTGACCCACATCTGAGTACTGTTCTGGCTGTTTCTCAACATTCCGATTATCGATTTACGTGGTTTTTTCTCTCGATCGATAGCTATATATTATAGCGCTCTACAGTACTATTTACACGCACAGCGCAACCGCCCTCGTCGCGCTGCGGCTGTCGGCGCGTTTTGGGGTCACGTGGGTCAATCATTTTGCGGGGCAGTGTACATATGGCGGCGTCATCCGATCCGGATACTATAGACGCGCCATCAGGCGAGTACGCAACTGAGCAGACAGAGCTCTCATGCTCAAATGGTTGTCCTATTTGCTCTCTAGTGAATATATCCCAGACACGCACTGTTCCATCATCGGATCCTGTAACAATGCGCTCACCAATAGGAGAGTATGAAACCGAATTGACTGGACCAGTATACCCCTGGAGCGATCGGCCCTCTTGTTTTCCTAGTTTTGCATCCCAAATAATCACGGTCCCATCACAAGAACCAGAGGCGATATGCGTGCCATCAGGGGAGAACGAGATACATTTGACAGCATCAGTGTGACCTCGCAGTGGGTCGCCGACTTGTTGGCCACTGTCCACATTCCATATGCATATGGTTTTGTCCTGCGATCCAGACGCAATATGAGTGCCATCGGGCGAGTACGAAACTGAGTGGACTAAATCTGTGTGTCCTTCAAGTGGCCGGCCAGCTAGCATGCCGGTAGTTGAATCCCAAATGCACACGGTGCCATCATCAGAGCCAGAAGCAACATGTGCACTATTTGGTGAAAAGGACACCGAGTTAACCCATCGTGAGTGACCTTCGATTAGCCGGCACGCCTGTTGACATCTTAACGCGCTCCAAATATGTACAGTACCGTCATAAGAGCTGGACATAATATAGGTACTGTTGGGTGAGTATGCTACTGTGTTGACCCAATGAGTATGCCCCTCCAGCGGCTGACCCACTCGATTCATTGTCTGTGCATCCCATACACAAACATTCCTATCACCAGATCCGGATACAATGTATGCACCGTCCGGGGAGTACGCGACCGAATCGATTGAGCCAGGGTGACCGTGCAGTGGTTGACAAGCTTCTTTCCCCGTACGTGCGTCCCAGACACGAATAGTTTGGTCTTGAGAACCGGAGACAATATATGCACCATTAGGTGAGAATGCAACCGAATCGACTTCCCCAGTGTGCCCCTTGAACGGGTGTCCTATTTGCTCTCTAGTGTGAGCATCCCAGAGGCGCACGGTCTTATCATAAGAGCCAGTGACGATCTGATTGCCGTCAGGAGAGTAGGAGACTGAACGGACTACATCAGTGTGCCCCTGAAGCGGTTGGCCATCCTGTTTCCCAAGTTTCGCATCCCAAATAATCACAGTTTGATCATCAGAGCCGGACACGATATATGCGCTATCGGGCGAGAACGAGATAGAGTTGATAGCCTCGGTGTGACCTCGTAGTGGGTCTCCGATTTGCTTGTAAGTATGCGCATTCCAGATACGCACTGTTTCGTCCCAAGAGCCAGAAGCAATAAAAGCACCATCAGGCGAGTACGCAACCGATGCAACCGACCACTCATGTCCTTCAAGTGTTTGGCCTACTTGCTGGCCAGTACGCGCATCCCATATCTGAATATTACCGTCTTCGAGGGCGGCGGCAAAATTTTCCCCATCAGGTGAATAAGCTACGTGCTTTGTGTCCTGCCCAGTACAAATTTTGATCATCGGTGTAACTCGTCGTACCCCCGGAGCTATTGCCGTGCTATTCGAGCTAACAATCGACAAGATATCCAAGCTGTAATATTTTCCGATTGGACTATCGGCTGGCCAAAACAATAGAGTAGATACGTAGATGTGTGGTGTGCTGAGAAGAACTGGACTGGATGAGCATGTCGTCATGAATATCCACCCGTCTTGAAGCAGTTTTTTGGTCTCTTCTCCCAGCAGGGTGGAGTTCTAAATCACGATCAGGGGCAATGCAACGCCTTGCATTCATATTAGATACGCACCTGTGAATACCTTTCCATTTCATATAAGATTTGTGCTCCACGCGCGAACACATTCTTTAGGTTCATGATTTCCATCCAAAGTAGCAACCTCTCGGAGAGAAATCTAAATATCAAACCAGCCAAACTTTCAGAAACCTTTGCTGCGATGGTATGAATACTCCAGTAGCAACATCCGTAGAAGACTTCTTCAGATATCGTCTCTCGTATTTTGTTCTCTAATCCATCGACGTCCCTGTCAAATAGGTAGGAGGACTCCAGGCTGCAGACGTTGAACGGGGTTAATTGATTGATGTGATGCAAGCAGTATTTGGCCAACGTTTCATTATGCTGAGCTGCGTCACAATAGAACCTGCCGGAGCGCTCCTTCTCAAGCAGATAATCGCGGAACGACTCGTGTAGTGTTGTCACGACACCGCTGGTTTCTGATATTTGTAGCACTGAAAGCAAGGGGAGTAAAGCAGCTTGCACTCTCTCCTCATTCTTGAGATTCAACAGACTTTTCATAACTCTCTTTGATAGTGGTTCGCCTGCGCATATAACTGTGTGGAGTATGAAAAGCATTTCTACTCGATCTAAACGAGTGAGGTCATGATCATCATAGGCTATGTCGAGAATGGCGGTATACAGTGCGTCTATATCCCGAGTGCTGCCATCCGAAGACACAGCGTGTATGTTGAGTACTTCTTGGAGCCGCGTCTGTCCCCTAGCAAAGTCTTTGTTTGACACATATCGAATAACTGTAGCAGCGTAAATGAACAGCACCCCAGAACGATTGACCAGGGCATCTAGGTCCGTGTTAGACAGCGTAAGATGCGACTCAAGCTTGCATTTTATGTATGTCCGGATATCGCCCTGTACTACCGAATGTGCAAGTTCGTGGAGACGCATCTCTCTCCTAATTCCCCTGGGTGCCTCTCGACTCATTCGATTCGAGATGGTTGCCTCCGGCCGGCTAGTCACAAAGAATTTGACGGGAAGTTCAAGTGCGTTGGCGAGTAGCACTTCTAGTATCTGAGCTACGCTTGCTTCATGACTACATTCATCCAAGGCGTCGATCACAACTACCAAGTCGTTTGGAAGCACTGCTTTTACTTCACTCATAGGTCCAAGAAGAAGCTGCTTGAATTGATCAGATATTGGCTGGTTGTAAATATCTGGATTTGTCTCTAAGATCGAAGAAATAACGCGGCGGAATGGCAAGGAAAGGCGTGAGAGCTGATACGCGATACTTGGTATGATTTGGTTGACGTCGCGACACTCCGGTAACTGCCTAGAGCAGAAGAAGCTCGCGGCCAATCGGTTCTCTTTCTCCAGGCCCAGACATAAACTGTAGGCGATAGTAGTCTTCCCAGTTCCAGCCATTCCGTTCAGCCAGCAGATTTTATCACCCTGAATATCAGAAGCCCAGCTACGTATTGTTGACAGAATTTCCACACGAGTACCTTCTGTACACGCACCGCGTCCAAGTTCCAGTGCTTTGACCGAAGAATATTGTGCATTTAGCGAATTTGGTAGACCTTTTAGGCGCGTTTCCTGTAATTATATGTTCATCAGCTCCTAGGCCTACAAAATACTGTTCATAAGACATACCGTTTCCCTTCCTATAGTAATGTTTAACTCGGCAATTTTTGCGTTAACCTGTGTTTTCGTCAAATCTAAATCTTCAGTTTCATTGATAAAAATTGAGCATACCGTAAACCGCTGAATGTGGGCGTGGATGCGTTCATAGCATTTGCTTAATAATTCTGCGTCTTGTTCAGCATTCCACAGTCGGCTGAAATCGTTGTCACGTTGACTCTGGCTAAGATTATTAAGCTCTTGCTGGATATTCCTACACGCAAACTTTAGACCTTGCTTTTGACCCCAAGATAGACATTATCCACATACATTCCTAACTCCACAAAGCTTTCTGCAATAGAAGGGGGCATGGCTGCACTATCGTGTTTACTGAGCATCTCAAGCAACGGGGCTAATTGAATCTTGAGATCTTGGTGGCCACTATAGTTCTCTCCTACAGTCTAATCGTGTCGGTGAATGTTCAGATCAATCATGGATGCTTAAGAACACATGAGTAAGCCACCTACCTGGAATGCATCTATTAACGAGAGAAGAGGCCTTACAGCTTCCTTAAATGGGCCGAACACCTCGGAAACTTTGGTCAGAGAATTCGCAAACATTTGAATCTTGGGCCATGGCATCATGTCATTGCCGCCCCCAGCTACAAGTTGAGGTTCGCTCTGCGGTATCATAGGCCCTTTAATAACTGGTGTGGCTGTTTTGACAGCGCGAGAAAAGGATAGATCAGCAGGCAAAGTAGGACGTGCCGTACTAAAAGTGCTGCCAGTCTCCTCTGACAATGCGATAGGTCCAACTGAGGCTGGATGAGTATAAGAATTGTTTATGGTTAATGGCAAGAGTAAGCTAGATGCGACGTTGGAGCTTCCTTTCACAAGTTGGGAGATTGCTGGAAAACTTCGAGGGTCATCGTGTAGTATCGGAATTCGCGTCTTTCGAAAAGGCTGAGAGTTAGTGGATCGATAAAACAAGCGATCCAGGACTGATTGACGTTTCCCGGATTTCTTAGACATTGTCGGAGCAAAATTACCGTGTTAGCTGTTGACGGCAGAGCTCCGTTGTCGAATGGGGATGAATGCGGCTCACAACACACACGCACAATCTTAAGACCAAAAACACGAGGCTTTAGCTCATGCTGGGGCGAAAAATGCTCGGAAAAGCGGACGCAATTAGGGGAGGATAGGAGTCCCTCAATTGGCGCCCAGTAGCCAAGGCCAGGACAAGACACTGGGTTCTCATAGGCGCCCGGACTGAATACCAAGAAACTGGGCCTTGGTATGCCGACTGTCTTGAACCTGCAGACGGGTACGTCAGATGTAACGACACGAGGGATGCCTCATGGTCCCTATCTTAACGTTCTGGATGCAAAGTAACTCGAGTCTCGCGAAAATCTATCGGTGGCTGCGAAAATAGCTAGCACATGTGATAGATGTAATCTTCAAAATCAGTCTGGGCAAGGTGCTCTTCAGGAGACCCGGAAATACTTGCTAGGGCCACGCGCTATCGCGAAGCAATCATAAGCGCTCACCAGCGTACTTCAGGACTGCTCGTGGCTCCGCCATAATAGGCATCGTTGGGTGTTCATAAGCATGGGTCAGATCTTCCAATGCCCCACCCCCTATCACCGTCTCTTACACTCTATATCAATACATGCACTATACATGTGCTCTCGCTCGGTGCCTGCCGCAAACTGATTGAGGATCACTCCGATTCAGGCTCCAGGTCAGCCTCACGCCTACTTGCCGACCCTTCCTCCCTCGGGCGCGGTTTGGGCAAGTCTAGCACTATCGAGGCGGCCCACTGTATACAGCTGAAATTTTGCCGATACCCACTAGCAAGGTTTCTATTCCGGTAATTTTACCTTAGTCATGGCTGGAATGTAATTGCTTCTAACCTCATTTCTAGACCGCTACGTGTGGTTGTTTATCAGTGGGCAGCAATTCGTCGTATAAACAGCCGTACGCTTTCGCTTCCTAGTCTTCGTCTTCCACTCCCGGAAATGCGCGTTGAGTCTTTCTAGGCTCAACTGCAATATGGAATATCAAGTCCGATACTCCGGACGCTCGCCGCATGAGGACATTGGCGACCCACCCCTGACACGCAGGTCGCTTCGCCTCTCGATGGATGATTTCTCATCAGCGCTAGTTGAGCCAGGCTACGTTATCCTAAACATGCATTAAGACCAAGAAACCTTCCAATCCAATCATAACTCTCCCGCAAATCGGCCATGCTGGGAGCAGAGAAACCAGATTATTGCGAATGGTGAGTCCATGGCACATCAATCCAAGACCTCTTTGAAAACGGCTTAGAAGAGCCAATATTTAGCTTTAGTACTTAAGGGAAGTCGCATAGTGACGTTTATCCATTTCACTTCCAATCTTCGTTTGGAGAGCTCATGCCCTTCATTCGCCACGTTAGCCCCCCTACCTCACCGAAACGAGCCTTATCGCATATATTCAACAAACGCAATCTTATCCCATCAAAGCTGTTGTGCCTACTCTTATGGTAAAATTGTCAACTTAGTGTCGAAGGCCTACGATGCCCGGTGCGACGTGTTCCTTGTATATGTGGGGCAACTGAGGACACGGTCAATCCCATGCTCCGGGGTTGTAACGATTGCAGATTCCGGCAATGGGAAAACATTCTAGTCCATATGACCAAACAGATACTTTTTGGTGTGCTTGAAGCTCCTACTCCGGTAAAACTCACAAACCTATAGAAATGCTCTGGCCTTTATCGCGCACGATAATTCGTAATTCACCTCCCCTAGATCATATTATGGTGTCTAACCCACTTTATTTGCATATATTGTATATATTGAATTTATACTGACCACGGGCCCGGACGCTGGCGCCGGTACGGCCTATGAGTTGGTATCCGCCTTCGCCTAGGTTTGTGACGCTCGCACCGCCTCTGGCGGCGCTAAAACCCAGCCAGAACCGAGAACGTGACATATGCTGTGCACTGATCGAGCCCCGTTACGTCACTTCTCCCACAACCTGCAACTCACCACCACAAGGCACGTACGCCCTCCCATATTATTTCTGAAGCGATCCAGATGTAAGTGATCTAAAAATATTTTGAACTTTTTGCAGAATCTTCTTTCATCCCACCATGTCTCTGCACGGTAGCGGCCATCGAATCCCATGCACCACCGAAGAGCCTATACCAGAGGTTGTTTTCGAGACACAGACCGAGTTTTGTGATATCGGAGGACAGGCAAGCACTCTAGTCCACTAGGAAAGGCCTTGATCTCAATAAAAACGGAATATAGCCTGTTTACGTTGCGTCGGCGCTCATGGGCGACTCGGTACATCCATGTAAATGTGCACCTTATCTTGAACCACCCTGCAGAGTACCATACGGCGGAGGGGAACATGAGCATCGTGGAAGGTATTAACATTATTATTTGCGGATATTATGTATTCATGCTCCTAAAGATTCGATATACTGCCCGTGACGAACCAGATGGAATGGGTTCCTATGCAAGGGTGAGTATATAGCCGTATTGTATGCTCTTCAAATGTCCAAGGATTTTTTCGTAGCGGCGGGGCCCCCCACGGTAGGGTGCCGGTAGAAGGTGAGCTTATTCAGGGTCACCCAACACCGACGCTAACCACTGCATCCTCAGGTGGTTACGAGGGAGAAAATCCACTCTACCATGCATATGCCGAGATACAAGGTGTAAAAGTGCCAGGCAAGACTGGTCGTCATTTGGTACGAGCGTACGTCCGTGTTACATTATGTAGCTCAATGTTCGAACTTTAGTGTGGGGCGAATGTAGCATTCGGAGGGCGAGAGATGGCGTTCGAGAGTTACCATGTTCTGTAAGTATGATTTCTCTAGTCGCTACACAAGTCCAACTGTGCTTTTAGGTGCTGGAAACAAGAGGAATACTATTAGGGGTAAATTGAGTTTGTGTTCTAACTACTGTAAGGTGCACTTGAATCCCAGGAATAATTGGAATATGCGATTTTCTATCACCCACATAGCCTGTGCTAAAACCGAGTGATCGAATGCAGGACAATTTTGGTACCATAAAGCCAATCGGATTCCAGGCTTACTTTCACTTTCAATACTGGTGACGCTAACCATGTTGTCCCTAGTGCCGAAAGGGATACACACCCATTATCGCCTATGTGATTGTAAATAGTGCTGGCGCGTGCATATTATACTCCTTAAAGCGATGGGTGATGTACACGTATGTCAGTATGTCGAAGCGTTGTCTTACTGTCAATGTTCTTTAGCATAGCGAATTCCCCTTAAGTAGGTTTCCCATCCCAAATCACTACCCAAGCTCCCCAAGGACCTACGGCCTTCGCGCGCGCGTAGATGTGCATATTTGAACTACAATTTGAAGACCCGCGCACGCGTTGAGACACTTTCGATCTCCCGCTTAGAAGCCTCTGACGTGGTAATTTGGTTATTGCACGGCGGACCTGGGGTCCCGACCACTCCCGAGTTTGCAGTAACCGGCCAGACCTTGATGCCACCGAAACTTGGAGGAAGCAACCTATTGGATGTATGATTTGTCATGGTTCAAGGGAACTTCTCACGCATACATTAACTTATTAGGTTTAGAAGGTCGTGCGGAGCCTGAGTCAGTCAAGTTACGTTGGGTTATTCTCGGCAAAGACGTAGGTACTCCAGCATCTATAGGACCTTTTTGTATACCGTAACTATGGTGAGTCTGGCGAGTCTGCGAAGTTGTTGTGCACTAATTTACAATCCTCCAGTACACCGAGATATAGCCTCCCGGTCGAGCTAAGATAACATCACACAATTTATATCACCACTGAGCCCTCACTCTTTTATTCCATATATGCGATACATCTTTATTACTGCACACCCTTCGTGTTGACTCAGCTCGGCATTCATATCCCGAATCAACATATCTATTTCTTTGTCTTCCATACCCGTGTCCTTCAAAACACTAAAGAGTTCTCCCGTGTTTATCCTGGTTAAATGTCTCAGGTATGGTAATATTTCTGCCTCTACTCGAGTTGCGCAGGGGAAGCCGTCATGTGGATAAAGTGGAACTGGCTGGATGATAGACTCGATCCCTCTAAATCCCTTCTGGTCCTTGTCCCACACGTCCGACGACGGACCCAGCCATTGTGGAAGCTTTTCGCAGATATCTATATCTATACCCATGGTCGTAAGTTGTCGTTCGACAAGGCCGATGGCACGGCACCCCTGAGGGTTCGTGTGGTGTTGAACCATTGTCATATCTTCAGAGCGGTACATCTGCAGCTTGTAGTCTTCTACGTACAGAAGGCCCCCAGGACGAAGTACGCGGTACGCTTCACGAAGCAAAGCGCGATAATTTATCACCTGCGGCCACACTGGATTAATACAAGTGTTTGTCTCCAAGTTCCCTAAATCTTGAGCTTACCATCTCCATCATCCTGGACAGAAACACCACATCTTGCGATTCGCTTTCGACCATCAGCCCCTCTGTCAAGTCGTAGACCTCAAATGTGATGTTGGAACGCGGGATATGGGGTACCATTGGGACTACGTCTAGGCTAAGAAACTGGACGTGCGGAAATTCGGTCGCCATGGCCTGTACCCTTCATCAATCGATCAACATAAAGCTCGGACAAGCGATCATTTGATGACCTGGACTGACCAAGTGCCTGTCCTAGTTCCTAGCTCGAGCAATTGTCGTTGTCGGTCGTTGATAGGGCTGAGTGCCTCTTTTACCGGACCACTATAGTGGCCGCCAAAGAGTGATTTCATGATGAAATAGTAGATCATGTGTCGCCTGATATTATCTGAAGGAAACCATTTGGCGATGTTGTCGCTCGCAGGTTGTTGGCGCCCATACCGTAGAACGAAATAGCCTAGATTAACATTTGGATCAGTTCCAACTTGGATCAGAGCGGCTCGTTTTTGTAGGGCTTACCCGGCAGGTCGTCAGATTGGATTGTTGAGGCAGACACGGAGGAGTCTGTCTCTGAATAAAACTCAGATGGCGGCGCCTCTGACTCCGGGCTAGGTATGACGTGGTAGAGCGTTGCGCCAGTGTCGGAATCAAGGTATGAAAACACACCCATAACTGTGGATGCAACCCCAGCCAAGTTTGTGGGAGGCTGAAGAAAGAGGAAGAGATAAACAAAGTTGTATACACAAAGTCAAAGTCACGAGGCGGGCTCGAGGTTGTTGGTGGTCGTATGAGTATGTACTACGTTTTGAAATAAAATTGTTCAGTTGACCCTGGGAGTGCCAGGGATCCCTCGATGGGAAATGTTTGACAGAGCAATGATTCGACTAGGTGTGACCGTAAAAGTTTATCGAGTTTCTATGGTCGATTGGCTGATTGTGGGATAGTACGAATAGGGGGTGGAGGGTTGGCCTCGGCTCCGTCTCGCCCCAGGTGGAAATAGGGCCGGCGGCTGGGGACTTTGTTGACACGCGTGATCAGACAAATGCACAGGCGTAGGCTGATTGACATCAAATGTGTGATTTTCGTACTGTCAGGATCTACTGGACGAGTAACTTGGACCGACACTCCTCGTGTTCTAGCCGGTCATAATTGATAGTCAATAGCTCTCTGATACTTGTGTTCAAGCATCTCTGGGATCAGAGTGGCGTCGCAGCCACGTGCGTCATTTCCACGTGACCAACCAGAGACGCGTCCTGTCTACCACACCCTCCAGCTTACTCCATGAGGCAGTCTATATTTATCTCACTACTCTCATCTCCGGTACTATGTTTCTGGATGAAAGCTCCAACCGCTCTGTCTACGGCAAACGATCAAAGGTCAAAGAGTCATAGTAGGCTTAAATGTGGGGCAATTGAAGGGGTCCCAAGTATTAACCCACAGGTATTGCAGCACCGCAGAAATTAGAGTATGAAGCTTTAAAGAGATGGGGTAACTTTCATCTTCTTTCATCTACTCATCCCACTGAATTTCGTTTTAGACGAGCTTCACGTCCGTAGCCACCATTCTGATTGCTTCAGAGACGCGTCTCTATTTCTCTACGCAAGTTGCGAATCGTTAGATTTCGATTCAGACACGCGTGTAAAAGGTGAATCATGCTTTCCAGAAGCTCCGCACTAATGTTTCTAACATGTTATTATTACCGCCCGCCGCAGCTGCAGTGCGCATGACGCTCTGTGAATTGACGACGGCTGAACGCACTTCGATACCATTAGAATGTAGGGATCTGAAAGATACAGCCCCAAGTGAGGTTTCACGATGCGTCGAGTGAGTTTCGCGCGCATGTATTTGGGTCTTGAGCTTACAGAACGGAGCAGAGCCCTTGGACGGAGCGCCCAGTATTGGTCGAGTTATTCCGGATATCTTCGGGAGATACGTGGGTTTTTGGATAGCATTGAAGCCGAAAACATCACATAACGGCAATTGTATATAGCTCAGCTTTGTCACGCCTACAGACGACTTCACGAGATCGGTGTGTATCTGTTTACCACTAATTGAGGGTCTGTGTGGTATTGACGCCTGACGCAGATCACGCAAAGTCTATATACGAGAACATCACACTAGACAACATCTCTTTCATGTCAGCACTTCATATTCATCAGTCCCAACTAGCTATCCGTGAAGATGAGCTTGAGTCTCTAGCCAAGGTGAGCTCGGAGAGAGGATTTCGGTTGGTAGAGTAGTAACGGCAAACTTAGGCAATGGGATCCATCGCAGACTCGCTCAACCAGCATTCGAACTCTATCGGAAGATTAATCGATAAACTTCCTTCTGAGACGAGAGAGTTTGCGCATCAGGTGAGTCATGGGTATATCGAACTGAGCTAATATGTTGATATCGCATGCCCCCAGATACAAGACCAGGTTACATCACTCCTTGAGGTGATTGCGAGTAACACACAGCTCATGAACCAAAACATACTCTCGAATGTAGGTATATCCCTACATATCACAGAGCTTCCTTGTGTTTAAGCCTTTTTAATAGCTGGAGCTTCATCTACAATCGATGATATCCGAGGTATAAAATTTGCTCTAGTTAACAACGCACCCTAAAGTACTATACATATAGGCGCAGGTTGCACTGGCTTCCACTACCAAGAGCTTGGGCAGTGACGTAGAGGGTTTTACGAACTCGTTGGACGCCGTTGTACTCTCCTGGAACTCACGGCTAGTTGGATTCAACGTAAGTAAAGCCGGTGCTGTAGGGTCGAGTGCTACATCGAATATACATCTCATTCCAGAAACGCTTAGACGTCATGTGGGACGAGTCATTTGCTCGTAACATGGCGCTTGACCAGGTTCGTTCGCGGATTTGATGTGTGATGGAAGCATCGAGCGTACTTTTTCTAGGCCTTGGAAAAACTGGAGGCCCGGGTATCTGATGCGACTTCCCAAGTTGATACTCAAATATCAAAGGCCGAGAAACTCCAGGTGAGTGGAGCACGATCGCTAGTCAAAACAAAACTTATATTCCCTTCATAATCAAGGAGCTCACTTTCGAGACTTCTGCCTCGATCAAAAGTTCCAATGCTCAGATGGCGAATGCCTCTCAGACACTGTCGAATGAACTCACAGCTCTCCGATCAGTTGCTCAAGAGCTGCAGATGAATCTCACACAAATGCCTCGTTTTGCACTTGACTTTCGATGGATACGTGGTCTCACAGGCGCTGTATCACTGATTGCCGACGGTTCGTGTATCAACTTTATCGAGAACTTTATCAAACTTTCACTTTCGTAGGACTCAGGCCATCAACTTGGCAAGCTCACCTTGTGATGCAGGTTGTCGGCGCCGGAGCATCGGGGATCTACCAATCATTTTCTCTATTCCTGGTGAGCGTCCGGCGCAGTGGGCACACCAGAGCTACTCTGAACATATGCTTAGACGTTCGGATGCGCGCTCCTCTTTTTGGTCACCCATGTCTTCAGATTGATTGCTCACCTAGCAAGGACGCTTGCAGGCTGGTGTTTCAGAAACACGAAGGAGTTAGATGATCAAGTGATCATAAAGTAGGTTTGTCCCATTTTACCCTACAAATACAGCTACTTAACACATAGCTCTTTAGACCGCACCCCGCGGCCAAGCGTCGGGCAGACCGCCAGTCGTTAGTTGGACGCTCCAGGCTTTCCGTTATGCTTCCTTACTTGGAGGCCACTGCGGGCTAGTTTTATTCCAGTAGATCCTCCCACCACCACTATCCTCGGCCGTAGCCAGTGTATTCGTCCCTCAGAGTAACCGGAATTCAATGAGCAATCGTTTTTAGAATCGATGAACTCTTTATATAGTGGATCATGACTTAAGTTCAGAAGGGGATGGTCTTGAAGAAGCAAGCCTAGCATGACCGAGCAGTCTAAGTGGCGCAAAATACGGGGCGCTACGGCATCGAAACTTAACAATGAGAATAGAAGCTCCAAGCAAGCTGTATGCGCTTCACTCACATGGTAGCATCAACCAAGCTTTTACGGCTAGCAGGATCAGCCAATACCAAAGGTCCGTTTCTGAGAACCCCCGAAATTCTAATCCTTCGTCTGACGGAATGTGCCCCTTTATCTAGGGCTTTTGTTCTATTTAAACGATCTCCTTTGGTCTCAAATTCAAAGCCAACGCTGTGGTGCAAGCGACACTGGTATCATCATCTTGTTTTGGTTGTGGGGCCTCGGTGCTGGTCTCGAACTTATAAATGATTAGTAGACGCTTTGAAGTGCTGAGCCTCTAAGACATGCTGTACAGTAGGCACACTGTTACATCTTTCAAGTGACTTCTTTGGTAACTTTGGCCTTATCCTCCTTGTACTTTGAACATAACTAAACTACGAGACCAATAACGATAAGAATCAAGGGCGATCAACGTCCAACGGGAAGGCGAGAAAGTTGTAGATAGGGTTATTTGGAGGTGTTCAACATGGAAGAAATAACCAACGATGATAAACACATAAAATAAATGAGATCGAGTACAGTGCCAGTGTTCCATGCAAGTTATGAGCTGGCGATTATTTGTATAGATATCTACCGGGGTACGCATCAGATCTGCTGCGTTCTAAATCAAGTTTGGTTCTATTTAATATTCGGATCTGATCCATTACGATAATAATATGATACCTCCGTCAGTTGATGCACGGTCACACCCCCAAGACTAAGTATACTTCGACCAGTCACTCTCAGGAGCCCATGGGTTTCGAAGAGCTGTTCTAGAATGTGCTTCTGAACGCGTTAGTCACAAGTGGAAGTGTTATGCAGGATAGTACGTGACCGCGTGCTACCTGCTCTCGTTGTTTGCCCGTTGTTTGGTTTAGTTTCGTTCTGTCGCCCCTATATAGATAAGGACCCTCGATCCTTTCACCTCAGCTTGCTTCCACGCTCGCTGAGTCTCTCTCTCGTTGTTGGTTAGGTCCGCGTTGCTAAGCGTATTAGGAAGGACTCCGCGCACTATATTTAGTCGTGATAAGGGCGAATGACTGCAGATCGCGCGCTTATATGAATATGGTAACTTGTAATGATCGTGGATGCTCAGAGTGCCTGTCACAAACCCTGATCTTGGTGATTAAATTACGCGAGACCCGCCCTCTGCCCACCTAACTTACTAGTTCCTTTAGAGTCTCCTGGCCAAAGATGGGCGTGTTTGCTTACTACGACGCTGAAACAGAGGGAGTTGTCTATCATGTCATCCCGAGCCCAGAGTCCGAACACGCACCCTCCCTCATCGATCAAGAAAGTACTTCGACGAGTTCTCAGATCACAGTCCAGTCAGAAGATCTACCAGGTATGTGAACATACAACTCATTAATTTGTGCAAAATGTATTTGCAAACCCAAAGGATACTTTGTCTTGCATCATGGGCGGCAACAGCCGGCAAGCGCCAACATTGCAAAGTGGTTCCCATCCGACAACCTCCGGCGTGACCTTCTTCGTTATATCATAGCTAATAGTGTTCTTGGTGGAAACTACATAGATCTGGTAAAGGAAGGACTTGCACCAGTGGATGGTCGTGAACGCCGAGTGCTTGAGTTGGGAACAAGAACCGGGACTTGGTCAGTCTATCCCTTGGAGGAAATTGAGATCGACAGCTAATATTTGTTTGCTCCGGAAAAAGGGTACAAGCAATGGCTGCCGAGTTCCCTCATGTCCAGTTTCGCAGCCTGGACATTGCGCCCATGATGGCTCATATTCCGTGTCGTAATATAGTGTTCGAAGTTTATGACTTTACCGAAGGGCTGATGTTAGAGGATGAGTCGCAAGATGGAGTTTTCTTAAACCTGTTGCTCGAGATGGTAGGTCACATTCTCCCAAAGCCAAATACACTTTGGTGTGTTCACCGCTGCAATCAGGTAAAGGATTATCGTGCCCTCGTACGCGAGGTATATCGAGTACTTCGTCCTGGAGGCTTTGTTCATTTTAACGATTTCAACCCACAATTCTGGGATCCTGACGACACAGCGATACCAGCCAGACGGACCAATCCTCGAGCGTGTCATCTCTTCGGTATAATCCGACAGCATCTATCTGAATTTGGGGTTGATCCAGATACATGCGACAAGCTTCCGCTATGGCTGGCACCAGGTTCAGATCTGTGGGATAAAAGTCAGAAGGGGTTCGAAAACATACACTCTGTTGTCAGAACGTACCCTGCGCATCCACACGAAGGGTTCCCATGCATGGACCAGATTGATGCAAAAATAGTACCCTATGCAAAACATCTGGGCGTTCAGGCATGGAAAGATGGAATAGGCTTGTTGAAGGACAGTGGAATAGACGAAGAAACAGCCAAAAGGATGATTGACGGTGTATTAGAGGAGATGGCTGAACCTAGACGATCAGGGGTGGTTAAGTTGTACTATATTTATGCTACAAAAATCAGCTAGTAAGATTTGTTGAGTTCTCGTCAAGGAGTTCGCTTGGTGTGAACATTGGGTCCGTGCGTGCTTCTAATAAATAGAGAATATCCTTGCTGAGTGAGGCTATGAAGTTAGGGATCTCTTTTTTTGCACCGAGCTTGGATAGAAGTCGATTGTATGCGTTGCCCCATGAGGCGCTTCGACCTCTTTCGTGAACTGCAAGATATGTAGATACGTTTTATAATAATCGCCTTTTTCACGGACACGTGCTTAAGGAGTAGGCAGAATCTGAACGACCGGGACATGCAGTATCAAGCTATACTACATATGTGCTACAAAAATCTAGGAAGATTTGTTACGACTGCCACAGAGGAGCTCGCAAGGTGTGAAACCATGTCGGCATATACACCTACTGGCTAGAGAAGAAGCTCATTTGATAAGACTATGGAGTGCCCTTTTCATTCTTTAGGACGCACACAGTGGGCAAAAGCTCAACTCAGCGATTCGATTGACTAAAAAAAGCGTGGTTAATACTTGGAACTCCGCAAAGCGCCAGTGGTATAGTATGTCATGAATGTTCTATTAGCATAAAGGCACCGACTGGATTTTATGTAATATTTTTGGCTTGAAACTCGAGCTGCATCCAGAAAAGAACTGCGGTCGCATGATTGGAGTGTAAGTTATTTAACTCGGCTTTACTACCCGCACGGTTTCTAGCGGCTAGGCTAGGTGGACCAAGTATGAGAACATACTGGAGGTATAGCAAATCAATTAATATTACCAGTTTTGTTTAATCTGTCATCCTCAATGTTCATCGGGGTGCTCCAAAGCTCGTAGTGTCAACCTATTTCACCATGTGGGTTCTAGTAGGGCTTACAATTCACCCTATGTTCAGAATGTGAGAGGTGCTGGAAACCGCGAATAGATTATGATGGCGTATGCATAGGCGGCTTGTGCCCCTCCCCCCCTTTTTTTTTGGCTTTCTTTATGTGACACGCGAAGGTGAGGTGTTGAAGTCGGTCAATTTCGTCCACAAATTCTCCTCACATGCGTGTATGATGCATAAAACCCGGTCCTAAAGGACAATCTGTGGGTCTCGGCGAGTTCGAACGAGCCCTCCTACAAATTCTACCAGACAATCCTAGAATTCACGAAAGCACACCTGCTCAACCTCCCTCAAGATGAGTTAAAAACAATGCAGGCTGCTCAGAGTCATCTCAGGGTTTGTCTATTGCTCGTCCGCTGGGGTCCATAAATAAAGCCAAAAATACAATGTCCGGGTATTCCATAAGCGGCTTCGCTTAAATCGGCCGTACAGCAGGTACCTGATGACCATGTTAGGGAAAACTAGGAACAGGTGACTAAAGAGTCATTGATGAAACAATTACGAAGGAAGACGTTGGTAAGTAAGGTGATCGACGTGGCGGCTTGACATTGCATCAAGCGGACAGCCTCGGACCGGGGTACATATAGCCCTGATCCAGATGATCCATTCCACCTCGCCAAGTCTTTATCACGATCCAAACGTTGAGTCAGAGCGAAGAGCATGGGCGTCTTTGCCTTATACGATCGCGATACAGACGCAAAAGTCTATTTTGTCACACCTAGTCCGGAATCTACAAACGTACCATCCACCATTTATTCCGAAACCGAATCATCTGCTTCTGCTATCACGATCCAGTCGGAAGACCAACCTGGCGAGTGAAATGACCCACTCCTCTGTCTAATTTTAACCCAATGGATTCCGCAGGATACTTTGTATTACATCATGGACGCCAGCAGCCAGCAAGCGAAAACGTCGCAAAGTGGTTCCCATTGGACAACATCAGACGGTATATTCTCCGACATATTGTCACGAACTCCGTGCTTGGAGGAGACTATGTTGGTCCGGTCGAAGAGGTGCTCGCACAGGTGGACGGTCGCGAGCGCAAAGTGCTCGAACTAGGAACAAGAACCGGAACTTGGTGAGTTTTGTTCATTTGTTCATTGGAATCAAACTCAAGTTAAACTCGATGGTAGGACGCAAGCTATGGCCACGCAGTTCCCCTACGCGCAGTTTCTTAGCTTGGATGTGGTGCCCATGATAGGCCACAGTCCACGCGATAATGTCACATTCGAGGTATATGACTTTACAGAGGGTTTAATGTTGGCGGACGAGTCGCAAGATATAGTTTTTCTGAACGGAGTACTCGAGATGGTATGCTTCATCCCAATGGTAGAGTGTGACTGTTGATTGACTTGGAGCTATTGTGTAGACAAAAAATTATCGTTCGCTTCTGCGTGAAGTATACCGAGTTCTTCGCCCTGGTGGCCTGATCCACGTTCGTGATTTCAATCCACATTTCTGGGACCCTGAGAATATTTCTACGCCCGCCTGGCGGACCAACCCGCAAGGATGCCATGCCTGGGGGATAATTCGACAGCACATTTCTAAGATTGGAATCGATCCAGATACCTGCGACAAGCTTCCACTTTGGCTCGCGCCAGGCTCGGATCTATGGGATAACGGTCAGAAGGGGTTCAAGGATATAGAGTCGGTTATTCGAACATATCCAGCCTATCCGCACGAGGAATTCCTGTCCGCAGATCGTATCGAAGCAAGAATAGTGCCGTACGTTAGGCATTTATGTGTTCAATCGTGGCAAGATGCAGTTGGGGTGCTGAAGGATACTGGAATGGATGGTGAAGAGGCCCAAAGGCTCACGGATGATGTGTTGAGAGAATTAACGCAACCACGGCAATCAGGTTTGATTAAATTGTACTGTGTGTATGCAACTAAAATATAGTCAAGCTCGGCCTCACTGAAGAGCTTGGATAATACGAGATGAGTCTTGCTATATTGTTCTACGATTAAAAACAGCAGGGCTCTGGCACTAGAGCACTAGGGTTATTTATAGAATTAGACGTATAACATGGCTCGACCATCCCACCTCTAAAAGTCCACTGATTTGTCGATTAACATCCTTCCCCCAATGCGATCTTCATCCAGCACTATCCTCGTGAACAATATCAGCTGTCCTTTTGTCCCGTCCTTTTTGGGGAAGTTTGCGCATGGTCTTGAATGCTAGGGCGGCATAGTTGTATATGTGAGTTTTCAATGCCCGCGAGACACCTTGAGTATCTGGTCGCACGATAACAGATTAAATGCGCGGCCCACGAACGGTTACCCCATGGGTCACCCCTAAAAGTATACCAGCCATGGTTGAGATTTGTCAAGTTCACATAATAACAAGGAAAGTATCTATATATTTATGCTGCAGCTGCAGCTTCGAACCAACACGAAAATCCATATGGCGGAGAAGATGGGGGTAGTTTTAAGCAGGAAGGAGTAGTACTCGTATGGTTAATTATATTAGAACGAGGGATGAAGACTTAACACGAGGGCAAGTGTTTCACAGACCTGCATCTGAAAGCGGCATTCGTGTGAGATTGACCATTAGCCTTGACAAGTTCTCTGTTCGGCAATCAGCTGAAGCCTTGTTTCTAACCAGGATTGTAGCTCAGGGCGGAGACGACTTTCGTTTGTCGCTTGGGTTTAGCCAGTTGGAAATCGATACTCGGTCACCTCAGTTCCTCTTCGACTGGGGAGGTTGAATTAGTTTTGACACGGTAATTCTTGACTAAATCTCGTGCCACGAGTACTGGCTATATATATGCGGGGCGAAGGAGGGGGGGGGAACACAGGTTGAAACTGGATCGAACTCGCTAAACACGGGAACTATAAGTAGATTGGTTCGGTAGTGTGGTCTAAAGAAGACAGAACTGAATGAGATAGTTCATTGAGAAAGCGAAAGAAACTAAAGATTCATGAATAATGAAAGTAACCCAGATTCCGTGCGCTTCTGTACACGCGTTTTCCAGGTTTCTCCGTTTAGTACCTTGACATCTTCGTATTCTAGTCTCTCATCGCGATTGCATTGTGAAAGCGCTGCCAGATGGTCATTCACCAGTTTTGTTGTGCGACTGGATATCTCGGAGTTTCGTTCCAACCTAAGGACTTTATCACTGAACAATTGGACGTTTGGCCACAGCACGAACAAGTATCTAGCCAATGAATCATTACATAACCAATGCATGGGTCGATCGAGTATGAACACGACGCACCGTACAAACCGCAATATCTCTTCGAGTTCATAAGAATCAGGAGTTTTCATAGTACGCCCCCTCCACCTAGGTTCGCGGAATCTTGCTTCAAGAGTCTTGAAGGAGGATTGGCGATGACGACTGACGGTATCGAGATTGATCCCCGCCTCTGGAGGTAGGGACTCGGCATCCAGACCAATTGATAATGACTCAAGACTTGGTATATCGTCGCGAATGATTCGAAGATCTTCAAACCGGGCGAGGTGATCCGGCAGGCCAAGAGTTCTCAAATTGGAAAACATTTTCCCCAAGCGCTTGGGGACGTTCTCGCATTCGATCAGTCGTATCCCCTCTAAATGCAAGTGGCGAAGAGGAAGCTTCTCCAAGCCCTCAAGGGCTGAAATCGGAGTTTGGTAAACAAGGGATTCCGGGTTGCAAACATACAACCATAAGGATTGGAGTCGAGGACAACGCTGGACCAGCAGCGGCAGGAGCTCAAGGCAAATAGGAAGAACATCCGGAGGGGCCCAGTCAGCGTCAGGAAGCATCTTAATCGAAGTCAACCTGCAGAGAAGATTGGGAACAGACTGAAACATGTTGTAGATTTTTTTGTCCCGCCATCGATAAATTCCCAAGTGCTTGAGAGCTGGAAATGCTGATTCCGAAAGTTCTGGGAACTCGTAGGGTTTATCATGATCCATGACCAACTCGAACCACTCCAATAACGGCCATTTGCTGATTAGAGTAAAGGAATCTTGGTCAAGAGTCTTGCTCGAAGTCGTGAAGCTGACAAGAGGACCTATGAGGGCTAGTGATGCTCTGAAACTATCCTCGAGTCCAGTCTCAGCTGCCTGCCTAAGAGCTGTGGGAGCGTACGCGAGAATATCTTCGTCGACGATAGCCGGGCCGGTTCCCGTTTCGCAAGGAGCAGAGAGAGTATCTAGTTGAGGGCAGTTTTTTAACAAAACTTGGAGTAAGATGGCTAACTCTGCTTTATTGAGCATGGGTATTGGCTCATAGCTCATAGGTCCGATCCAGAATTTAGTTAACTTGGGCGATATGAAAGGCATGATGGGCGACAACCTAGCTCCGATTCCAGTGGTGACAGTAATGACACGAAGATTTGGCAAGAGCACTTGCGATGCAGCACGCTTATGAAAAAGTTCTAGTGTCTCCTTAGGAGGAGGAAACAGACATTGGAGACATTCAATGTGTTCAATCCATGGCGCGTAAATGTCGAATCGAAAAAAGACATTCGTCGCTACTACCTATTGTCAAGTTTGCATGTGAGCTAAGAAGTCTATGATTTTAATTGTCCTTCTTTTGCTGACCTTGAATTGCTCGTCCCCTCGATTTTTATCGGCAACCGAAACCAAAGCAAACAACTGGTCGGAGTCTACATCTCGCTTCCAGAGGATTGGCATTATCATGTTGAATACCAGCCGGCTTGAACGCGCTAAGCAAACTGCCTCTCTTGGTGTCAAGTTTTGGTTGATAAGTTGAACCAATTCAGCAATCTCGAATATATTACGAGTGGTACGTAATGACATGGTCGTGGTGGTCGTCAGCTTGAACCTTGAGTGAGCGCACCTAGGACAGCCACCAGGGTCTTTAAGCCGCGCGAATAGAGGTTTTTCACAAAGCGTCGGGCGACTTCGTCAGGAGAAAATGGCTCACGGAATGAGCATGGTGCACAAGCCTGCTTAAGCCGTGAGCGATTCGAGCAAAATTGATCAAGGGTTAATCGGAACGTGCCATATCGGGACAGCCGGTACTAGTGGGTCTATGCGACGATTCATGGACGCGGCGCCCTGGCTGCTGACCGCGCGCCTTATTGGGCGTAACTCATGCTCAAATTGCTCGCAGCGTGAGCATGGTGCTCAAATGCTCAAAAGGTTCAAAAATTTGAGCTTTTTGAGTCATTTTTTTCACTAATGTTGCGTACCTTCGGCCGCACCCCCTCCTCCGACGCTTGTTGCTTGCCCATGGGCATCACAACATGTTTTTTCATTTGTTCTTGCACGGAAGGTTTTATGTTGCTTGCTCCCTGTTGTATGCGTCAGATCGAAAGCGGGAAACGTGGCCTTGGATCGCAATGGAATGTGTGTTTATAAAAACCACATTGCGACCTCGTACCCAAAAGTAGAAGGCAAATTTGACCTGACTGAGTTTCTTGACTAACTTTTGTCCCTGAGGCCAGTCAATACCAGTGCACGTTATTTCAAGCCAGTTCCTCTGCCGCTGTAGTTCTCATCTGGCTCATCGACGAGAAAACCCCATACTGGGATTCCCTATATTGCAACTCGAGTTTTATCGTAGCATTTTTGAATGTTACGCTCCAGCTCGAGCCCGCAGAAATCCGGCCGGCAAGTAAGAAAATGTTCACTACAGCAAAAAGGCGGTTGTACGATCCAAAGCTTATACTACGACCCAGGAACATCGACCGCTCAAATTTCCGGTGGAATCCACCTTGAACAGCGCATCAGTAACTCTTTGCATCTCACAATCCATTTTGACAATGGATTCTAGGCCTATCAGTAGATTAGCTGATATGAATAGATCAATGACGCCTTGTGTGCTTAATTCACGACCAACCTTGAGTAAGGGTATCCAATGTAAAACTGGAGCAGCGCTTGTCATTTACGGCGAACAGTTCTCCAAGGATTAAGTTAGCTGGAGCTCTGCTTTATTTAATGTGTATTTCGAAGGGTGAGTCTATAGGACTCATTGCATGTGGCGGTTTTGGATTGTGATGCCATTCTCCAGCAATCCGAGCGGCGGTCGCTGATGACCGCCTTCGCTTGGGCCTGGAGTCGACGACAGGGACATCCTAAGTCCGCTTCTAAAACAAAACTGGGTTATTCTACACGATCCAGAAATCTTGAGATTTATTGGTAGTCATACACTTCTCATTGTGTCATTCCTAGGCGCATATAGCTCGGTTAGAGAGATAGGAAGCGAGTTATCGGAGATAAGCTAAAAGGGAAATGATTTGGACTTCACGTTTTGTGGTCTATTCACGGCGGAAATAACGCGCTCCAGAATATTCTCAAAGATGGAAGGGGGGTTCTCTGGTCGACCAACGGGCGAGTAGAGTCCCCATGGTCTAGCAGGTCCGAAAAGGGAAACAGGGCAGTCAGTCACGTGATACAAAAGCAGATGCAAGCAGAACAACAGTGGGGTCACGTGATACTTCTGCTTTCTTCCCCTCGCTACGGGGCGAGCTGAAACGATTGTATGAGCTGTACTGTACTATGGACTATTACCTTTGAACCCTTTGTATAACTTATGGACCTTGAATATGAATACAACCTGCCCTGAGGCTCGATATACGAGAGTGTGCTGTGAGCTTGGCTCGATGTCACATGACTGACGACGGAGGCAAAGCAGTCGGCGTCCCCCACACGCAAACGGACGGTCCAAGTATTAGAGTTGTAAAACGGCGGGCAGAGTCTACGCCCGCCGTGGGAGTGCCAGGCCATGGGTATAAAATACGGTGCTGGGTGAGCGATTTGCCCCATCGGTTCAAGATGTTTCTCCCCAGTCTTGCCATCGCCTCGAGCTTTCTCAAAGCCCTGTTCTTCACTGCTGCTTCACGCCAAGACCTATCTGCGTGCCTCACGCTTGCGACTATCGACCTTAGTCTATATAGCGCTCACCTGGCCACGTAAGTCCTTGATCGACTCACCGCCCGCCGTCGCGCCTGAATTATTTCCTTTTTAGGTATGTCGGCCTGAGCCGGTCCGGCCTTGCGCTGCCGGTCGGTTCTTTTCTCCCCCCGCCAAGGCCGGCGACGAGCACCGGCCTTGCGCTCTATGCGGCCCCCGTTGCTGTTGCAACATTCCGTCCCACCTTTGACGCTTTCAGCGTCTTATTCGAATCCGTCCCTAACGCTGCCGCTCTCAACTCGGCCGTTGTCCGCCGCACCGCCGATATCGCCTTGCGCCAACATAAGTATTACGCTCGGCTCCTTACCCGTACGCAACCGGTGCTAAGCGTAATAAGTCAACAAGAACTAGTCTATGACCCATACGACGGCAACCTCCTCTCCTTCTACACCCGAGCCACCCACCTGCTACCTCGTCTTCTCAACCAGTCTTATCCTCCTTCCGCCGATCCCGAGCCATTCTACCCCTGGCTGTCTTCTTATCCAATCATTGTCCAGTCGGCCACTACTAGCCTTGGACAGTGTACACCTTACCGTGTACTTCCCACTCGGGGGGACACGGTACTTGCGACTGACAACTCGGACGAACCGGCATTCGAGGTCGACCCCGCCACGGAGATCCTAGACAGACTGGAGGAGACAGAAGAAACGACGAAGGATTTCGTGCTCTACCAGGCTCCTCCTTGCACCAGCGATAGCTGTGCGCTGGTAGTCTATGTGAAGCCGTCTCAGGCTGCACTTGAAGAAGGTATTCCGGTCTGTGTTATCTTTGCCTTGTGGTGTTACGGCTGGATTGGTAAGTCATTTGTACATTTCTTCACTTTATTGCATTAGATATTCATGCACTGGTTTAGTTCCATTTGCCGTCGCCTGGGTATTTCCCCTGGCTTGTTGGTTGGTTCAATGGATTTGCTATATCGTACCGGGTGAGTGTACGAGTCGCATTTGTCTTAAATTGTGATTTATTTACACGTTGGTTATAGCCGCTCTTGGGTTCTCATACCGATTGCTCAAGACCTTGTTCATTGCGGTTGTCATGCATGTGGTGAATGTATGCGGTGAGTTGAGCCATCATCCGTCGTGATCCATTTTCTTATAATCTCTCAGTTCAACTCTACATCGATACGCTAGTTGAACCAGACAACAACACTCAAAATGTCGAACACGCTCTTGTTTTCGACACCCCCTCGCCAGCCAGCCTACTCCTGTCGGACCATGCTTCCTCCTTCGACGCCGTTCCTATTCTCACGTCCGCTCCCATCCTCGCCCCATACCCAACCTGCGACACTACGGTTCAAGTAGCCTCTCCCGAGCCCGCTAAGAAAAAGAGGAAGCAGAAGAAGTCGAAAAAGACGGGAGCGAAGGCTGAGGACAAGTCGGTCGAGGTCGTGGCACCCCACTCGGCCGAGCAGGAACCAGCTGCCCTGGTTGGGCCCCCGGTCAACGCTCTGGTCATCGACCCCACGAGAATTCCACTGCCGGAGGATGGCGAGGGCGAGGATCTGCTGTCCTCGAGCGTGCAAGCTCCAAGCCCGCCTGTTGCCGGACCCTCGCGAGATCCGGAAGAGGGGGATCAGGACCAGGGCGAGGGAGAGTGGACGACAGTGGTGAATCGGAAGCCACGGCGGCCATTCAACCCAGTGCCCAAGAATGGGGCGAATTCGAAGTCGAGGGGTGGAGGGAGGAAGGGTGGGAGGGGAGGGGGGAAGGGGGGAAAGAAGTAGGAGAGAGAGGCGTGAGTGGATATTGCGATAACGGTTTTTTATAATTTTCTCTTTTTTCTCTTTTCTTTTTCTTTCTTCTTTTCGTTCGATCTAGGGCCAGCAGGGCGATTACCGGCGTCGGTACTTCAAGTCATGGTTCAGGACGTGTGGGGCACGCGGGCGGGCATGCGGGTTGTCGACGGGTCGAACGGAAGTCCGGGCGGACGGGGAGACGGGGTTATCGACGCACCGAGCAGGCACCAACAACTCCGGCATAAAGGTGTGGACCTGGGGTGCGGCCCTATTCTCATAGAGGCCCGTACATCTCAGCCTATCGCACTCGTGCGTGTGGCCCTCGAGTACCCACCGTGTCGTCAAGTTGGCCCCGGATGTGTGTTGGTACGTCAAACCTGAAGTCGGACCGACGGGATGCTCTTTCGGGATCTGCTAGCTCACTCGCATGCTCTGCTTGCCTTGTACTCGACTTGATTACTTATGCTTGGTCTGTAACCCTGTCTTATGGCTCCTTGATCCTGTATTATAGATCGGTGTATTGTCTAGTCTTCTGTATCTCTAGATAGAAAAAAGCTGCCGGCCGGACCGGTTTTATTCACGAGCGTGATTAGGAGCACGGGATTTTAGTTCCAGCATCAGCCGTTCGTAGGTCTCAGTTATACGAGTGACGCGCAAAAACTAGGGATTTGATCACGCTTGAAGGCATAAAGAATGGCTATATGCGTATCAGTTCGTCGGAATACATATATAAACCCAATTTACCATTGAGCAAACTTAGCGTTTAATGACGTACTGCGGGTACGAGGGATCGATATTTATGTTGTCCGGATATGCTAAACAGTGGAAATCTGTCGTAGGATATGGCATGAGAGAATCTCAGCAACGGCTGGTTTGGTTCAAACAATCTAAGGTGGAATTGTCATCTCCTTCCCGCGAGTATACCCTCCTATTTTTCAAGCCGCTGCTGGATACGGTTCCAGCGTGCTGTATTTCTGCTTCTCATACACTCCCTAGCATCTCCAGATGTAGCACCTCCGTTTCGTCGATCACAGTCTTAGTCCTTGTTGTGAGAATTGCTACTATATTTTGGATTGCTAGGAAGTTGCATGCATTGGTTATGATAGAGGGTCACATGGTTCATCGCCATCGGGGCTGGATAAAGACCTAACATGTTCAACGAAACTGTAGGAATTCAACATTGTATACAAAGTACAATCATATGGGAGTTCCCAAAAAACTGTAATGGCCCAAAGAAAAACCCAAAGCATACCCGAGTGTTGTAAAGTTCGTTTTGTTCATCAAGGTAAAGTCCGAGCACTGCAAATGTCCTTACACATTTCAAGCTCCTACGACTAGGTACAGGGCCAGGCTTCCTGCACTGGATAGCGCCAACCAGTAGGACCGGGGGATTACTATCCGAGGCATACAACCGGATGTGGCGTCGGCCGTGGGTGCGCTCGACGTGCTGCTAGCCACTTGGGAATTGGCCGAAGCGACACTCCCAAGCAACACGCTAGCCAACGAGCAAACTTCGCGCATACCCGAAACAACCGACGGAAGGTCGGCCGTATTGGCGTCAAGTACGGACGTTTGGTTCGTCTGAATAAAGCTATATACGATGTGGTTGGTTTTTTAAAATAATCTGAAAAGCAAGCTGGACACTTACCAGTCGACGCATTGAGGGAAAGCCGACTGGAAGGTATCAGTGCATGAACACTTGATCAAGTCGTAAAAGCCAGAGGGGTTGAGTATGATCTGCCGCACGAGAAAGCGTTATATGTGTTTATGTTGTTGGTCATGAACGTACTTACCGACTGAGGGTCAGCCAATGCCGCCGATGCGTCAGCGCAGCTGTTGATGTTATCAAACTCGGCCTGACACTTGGGGCAAGAGGGAGGGTATTCAGGAAAGTACGGCTTTGTTCTTTTGCCTAGCCCAGGCACGGTGAGGGCGGGAGTGGGAGCGGGCATGGCGAGCCCAAAACTCAAGAGGTTCTGAATAACCACAAGAGCATAGAGGATAGAAGTCATGAGAGCGAACATCGTGTCGTATATGCGTGGAGGGAGAGGGGAAAGGGAGGACAGATGGTTGAGGACAGGATGCAAAACGTACTACTCTCGGTTTCAAATATATAGGAGCCCCTATTCGTGATTCGCCAAAGTATGCCAAACATCCCAAATGGGACATGACCCATAGAATTTAGACGCAATAAGACAACTCGATTCGAGAACACTGAGCAAACAAAAACGATACAAGTAGCAAGTAGATGACCCACGGGTATCAAAACAAACAAGGAGCGCAACGAACCAAAATAATAAAAATTGTCTCGTAAACCAAATAGGAAATTATCGTCGCTTTCCAGTGCCCCTCTTGGACCTTGGTGAACTCCAATTCAAACTCTCGTCTACGCCCATCACTGTTCCGGGTCCAGCCCAAACTGCGCTCCCGCCAGCTCCTCCACCCTTCATGAATCCAGCGGTCTTGCTTCGAGTCCCAACGCCAGAGTAGACCTCGCTTTCGAGTGGATCATCCTCCCCGGGAAATATAGAACCGAGCGAAATGTCCAATTCAGTGTCGGGAAACGATTTCTTTCGGGAAGAAGGCGCGGGCGTAGACGTAAATGCGAGTGGGTCGTCTGAATCGGATCCCTCTCGAGGGAGTTCCAGTTCTTCGTCAGAATCGTCAATGACAATAACTTGTCGTCGTTGTGGCGTAAGTAGTCGTGGAGCTTTGGGTTTCTTTGCGCTAAATTCGGGTTTGGGAAGCGGAGAGGAGGGGGTGATGTTGGCAAAGGCGGAAGATCGAATGGGTGTTGCAGCAACATTGGAGTCTGGACGAGAAACAGTAGAAACGTTGGTATCCAAACTGAGTTTTTCCCGAACCGAAGACCGCGTCGATGTGTTGCCAGATGCTGGTGCGGGGGTAGTAGCGGAAGTGGGAGGAGGCGGAGCAGGAACAGCAAAGACAGGCACAAATCGTCCAGGTCGTCGCTTGTTTCCCGCAACCGCTCGGATACTCTTCTCGCCAGGTGCTGAAATGCTCTGTTCGGCCGGCCCAGAAGTACTCTTGTCCGACCCTCCGGACACACGCCTGTCCCCCAGCCCAAGGATACTCTTCTCCTGACCCGAGCCACTCTTATCCCCAACAGAACCAACACTCCTATCTCCATCTTCTCCAGCCGGCCGTGTGGTAGTCTCTGCTTGTCCCTTGTGTCGAAGAGACGTCTCCTTCTCCATGGTTCCAACTCGCTTGACCTCAATAGGGGGCGTAAACAACACCCGATCGTCAATCTCTTGTTCCGTCGTATCCGAGCATAAAGACGGAGTGGGGAGCTCTCTATCCTTATCCTTCTCGTCATTTAATCGCCTGCGAACAGTCGATTCTACCTCATAGAACCCAGTTAGCACTACATATCTAATATTTTGAAGTAACTGGCAAAACGTACGAAGAACGCCTTCCTCCCTCTTCCTCTTCGCAGCACCCACAGCCAAAGGCTTCTTGTCCCCAAACAACGCAGTACCGGAATCCGTCTTGCGGAGCTTGATCGGAAACGCCAGCTTGCCCCCAGTCTCGCTGGCATTCATACTGCTATTCGCACGGAGAGCACGAGGACTTCGCATCCCCGCCCTGAACCGAGGTCCAAACACGATACTGCCCAGACTCTGATCACCCGGTTCTTCCGACTCTTTTCGGATCGAAGTATGACCAGGTGTAGGCGCGAGACGAGACTTGAGTTTGATCGTTTTCATTTCTTCCAAAAACGCTGCCATCGACTCGGCGGGTACGGCCGGAGTCTTGGCCATCATTCGTTTAGACGAATTGCCTGGGGTTTGAACGGGTGCTTGCTATAGTCGTAACATAAGCCAACATTGTTCATTCTGGCTTTTGATACATGGACGCACCTTGAGACCAGCTCGCATGACGCTCAACGCCCTATCCAAATCGCTCTTTGGCCGGTACTCTCCATCTTCGTCATAGTCTTCTTCGTCAATCACATCCACATTGGTAGGGCGAGCTACTTTCCAAGTTCGATTGGCCTGTGTTCCGGGAGGTGGCGGAGGCGGCGGTGGTGGTGGTGGTGGAGGGGGAGGTGGCGGAGGAGGTGCGTCGACTGAAACGGTAGCTTCAAGCTGGAGTCTGTCTCTTTTTGCGAGCTAGACATCCGGTCGTCAGACATGAAAAGGTAAATAAACAGTCAATAGGACATACCTCTTCTCGCAGTCGTCGCACCTCGGCCTCCAGCTCTCGAATCGTTCTCTTGTCCTCGGGGGTAGGCGGCAGAGGGATCGACGCAGGATCGACCTCTCGCACGGGCGTCGACATTCGAATAGGAGGCACAGATCGACGACTCCTAGCCTCGCTCTGCGCCCGACGGGTATGTGCTCGCTCCCGACGATCCTCAAACACACTCTGTTCCCGGCGAGTTTCCACCACACTCTGCTCCCACCGACTCTCAACCACGCTCTGCTCCCTCCGGGTTTCAAGAACGCTTTGCTCCCTCCGGCTCCGAACCAGACTCTGTTCCCTCCTTTCAACCAGACTCTGTTCCCTCGTCTCAACATCGCTCCGGTCCCTCGCACCCTCTGCATCACTCTGCTCCTTCCGATTCTCGACCTCGCTCTGCTCCGGCACATCCTCCTCCTCATCACTACTATCGGAAATAACCGTAAACTCGACCTCGCGCATCTTGGTCAACTCGGTCTTGCCCGTGCTCGGATCGACCTGGGGAGGCGATCGCGTCGGGGATCGGTTCTTTCGTGGGGACTCGAGTTTGAGGTTTCTGTTTGGACTAGACGAAACGGGTTTGGATTTCGGGCTGGTCAACGTTCGGGATCTGGATTTCGATTTCGGGCTAGAAGAAAGTCGGGGTGCGGGTGTAGCAAGTGTCGGAGACGGAAGAAGCGGTTCAGGCTGAACAGGAGCAGGCGCAGGAGCAGGAGTCCGACGTTGGACGGGAGACATGGCCTGCTGCAGCGTCTTTTCCGCCAACGGCGAATCACCCGGAACAGGCGGAGGCGATATCGGCATCGGCTGCTCCACCTCGGTCCGAACGACGGGAGCTGGAGCGGCTGGCCTGCCCAAACCCAACGGGACAACCGAGCCCTTGGGCGCCCTCCTCCTGCTACTCGGTACAGGCGTTTCGTCCACCAATGTCCGTCGTCGGGTGTACCGTCTCATCGAGTCGTCTGCGCCGGGTAAAGATTGAGCAGTCCCACCGCCATCTCGAGGGTGAAGCACGACTTGGAAACTCTCGTCCGGGTCTTCGTCGTCCGAGTCACGCCCGTATTGCGCCTTGGCGGCTTCCAATCTGCTTTCGGCGCCAAGCAACTCTTGTTCGAGTGTGGCGATCGTCGAGTCTCCGCCTACTCGGCCCCATGCCCGGTCCTCGGCTTCACGTTCCCAGAGCGCGATTTGGTCTGCGGACGCTTTGCCTTTTCCTTTTGCTGTTGTTGCCGCTGTTGCTGTTCCTTTGTTTTAGCTGATGGGCGAATGGAGAAAATAGGAATGATGATCGTACCTGATGTCTTGGGCTGGAACGGAGTCTGGCCGGACGTCGAGGTCGGTTTGAGTGTCATTCGGACTGGGCGGCGGGCGACGGGGCTGGGGATGTTGGATGCAAAGCGAACGTGGCGTGCTTGGTCGTCCTCTTCTCCCTCGTCCACTTCCTCTTCTTGTTCCCCTTCCTCCTCCTCCTCCTCCTCTCCCTCGTCTTCCTCCTGGGACTCTTCTGCGGAGCGAGACGACTCGGCGACAGCTTCCAACCGCGGGTTGAACTGATACTCTTCATCGGGGTGATATCGTCCGACTTGGGGAGTGGGTGCGATCGATGACGCAGGAGAGCTGAAGAACGCCCCAGGAACTTTACGTTTTTTCGGAAGAGGGACTATAGCTGGTGGCATTATTAGCATTTTTGCCCAATTTTGAGTCAGGTAAACGTACCTCGGTTGGGAGAAGGTCGCGAGTACGGTTTGGGTTTAAACTGCGATGGTGACCGACGAACGACTCGTTTGGGGAGTGAACTCTTTTCCGGAACTGGTCGAGTATGCTGTTCCTCCTCTGACTATTCATCCATCGTTAATTAAAATAATAAAACCGGACCAAACGCAAGACGCACTCGGTCGACCCCGCGGACATTCTCGACAAACGACTCAAACTCGCGCGAGACGGCACTGAATATGGAGGAGAACATGCTCGTCTTGGGCGGTGGGCGGTGTTTGAGGATGGGCCGAGACGGTTGTGGTCGTCTCGAGGCCATGTTTGACAATGAGCACTAATGAACGGTCGTCGCTCGTGATCAAAAAGTTGAACAAGACGCGCCTGTGGCTGTGTCTCCCCATTGAGCCGTGGGATGTATCGGCTGTCCCTAGACACGCGCATACACACATGGGCCACTTTTTTTTAATTCCCCGAGGCAACGTCGAATCGGAGCAAGGAAGATGGGACCCCACCGGCTCCACACCCTGCACGCTTGGTGCTATAAATACAGACACACACGCAATCCGGCCGCTTGGCCCTCCTGCCCCCCTACACTATGCACGTCGTATTTTCGGTTCTGCTCGTCTTGGCCCACGTTGTCGTCGGCAAACGCGGTCTCGCCTGGCCATGGTGTGCGTTTCTATCATCTGTCACAGGAATCTCGCTCATTTCCCGATCTAGTCAACGAAAATAGCGTGCTCGATCCTGAACGACTCGTGAGCTCCCAAGTCGTCTGGTACCCCCCTCCCCTCTTTTCTCCCCTGATTTTTGTCTAATGCTGAGCCCGACAACAGGATGTACAATTGGGAGACATGGCGGCCGTCCAAAACGCAGTAAGTTTGCATCCCCTCAATTCTCCGAAGAGTCTAGACTCTTCCACCCACTCTTCGAACCGACTGAAAATCCGATCCGGAACAGGAACCTAAACTGGATGGGCACCCAGCGATGCCTCGATTGCGACTCGTCGCCCATCAGCCAGTTGCAGGCTCGAGCTGCCGACCAAGGGTGGAACACGGTCTTGACGCTGAATGAGCCAGATGTCATGGGTGTTTCGCCCTCGCAGGCCGCGGCTTGGTATATCCAGTATATCAATCCGCTTAATATTAGTAAGTATTTCTCGGAGCATATACGCTGGTCGTAGCTGATGATTTCCCCCCGATAGAAAAAGCTGCGCCGGCCGTAACATCCAGTCAAGCTTCAGGACAAGGCCTCGACTGGCTCAATCAATTCTTGAGCTGTTGCGCAGGAAGCGTATGTCTTATCTCTCCTTTCACTATTCACTAGCTCATAGCATTCGCATATAGTGCTTCGTAGACTACATAAACATCCATTGGTACGGCGCATCCTTTATCGACTTTCAAGCACACGTCGAAGCCACCCACCAAAAGTTTCCCAATTTACCCGTACGTCCTTCATCCATGTATCTTTCGGGTAAACGTTGACCAGCAGCGGATGGACGCAGATCATCATCAGCGAATTCGCACTCCAATCGCCAGCCACACAGGTCGACCAAGAGGCATTCATGAAACAGGCAGTACCATACCTGGATAACACTCCTTTTGTAGAATACGTATGTGCCCCTATACCATCCATTTACTTATTGATGCTAACAAATTCGCTAGTACGCATTCTTTATCGCATCCTCTCCTACCTTGTTCGCATACAACGACCCAGCAGGCACAGCATTTGCCGGCAACGCTTCGACGCTGTACGACGATTTCGGGAACCCAAGTCCACTCGGGTCCTTTTATGTCTCCTTGTAGATTCATTTGGGTTTTAGGGTTGAGATACAACTTGACGGGCTTTACGACATAAATGATTTTCATAGATTTCACAACAATGGGATTTAGGGGTTATCACATAGCAGGTCTATCTATCACTTTAGGGCACACACACACTCGGGCACATGTAGATTCTTCAATTCAACTATATACAATAGAATACAAAATCACATCCTCAGTCCATCCATACCCCTTCCAAGCAACTCCAATAGCTCAACCCTCTTCTTCCTCTCGTGTTCGACTTCAGCACTCGCCTCCCACCAGTGTTCTTCGTTCTTCCATCCCCCTCGGAGAAACTTTTGAACCTCCCCGCGACCACGTGCACGAATCTCGGTGGCGCGTTTCCAGTTTTTCTCAGAACCAGCTGGGCGAGCGATAAGCTAAGTGTCGAGAGAGAAAGAAGGAGAGAGAGGAAACATACGCTCAGACAACGAAATACCAGACATCGCAAACGCGATTTGGGGCGGAATAGTCACCCGACCATGTTTCGTGCATATAGTAGACACTGTAACACAATGAATCAACGCCCCGTCTTCATCATGTGTCTTCAACTGGCGCGACGTCGGGATCGTATTCGCATTAGGAGGATGAACCGAATGAGGTGGATACGTGACGAATTTAGCCACCAAATAGATCTACACATTAGACATTTAGAGTTTGATTTTCGTGAGGAGGGTGAATTGGATTGATCGATAGTAGTATTTACCCATTTCTTTTCCCACCCGCCTACGCTTACTCGGATTTCATAGTTGGCACCGACCGGGATTTCACGGATAAAGTGATAGTGCTCGCCTGTAACCCGTTTCGTCATTTTCTTGATTTCTAAAAGAGGAACCGAGTAGGACGTACCGGCAAGCGCTATCCACCCTCCGTCCTCGAACAAGGCAGGAAGCCACTCGGTTCGGACGAGCATCCGGAGCGGATCGAGGTTTTTGGCGTAGCACGAGTTGGACAGATGACCGTTCCAATCACAGTCGTCTGGAGCTGTTGGGATGTAAGCGCGATGAAAACACGTCCGGTAGAGGACGAACCGGCCCAGGATTTAGAAATAATTTGGATGCCCTTGTCTTTCCCATTGGCGCTCGGAAGGAGTGTACGACCGATCGGGCTGACTTTGGTCCAAAAGATGTGTCTCTTCTTTGGTGTATATAGAATCTTGTTGAACCACTGTCGAAGGATCGGGGCGAACAAGCGACCTGGTGCAGCACAAGTAAGGACTGGTAAGCTCGGACAAGGATAAGACGAACCGTGCCAGGCGCCAGGCCAGCTACGTATGTTGATCAAGAAAACCAAAAAGATAAACAGCTTGGCCGAGCGAGGGAGAAACGGAAATAGAGACCCATTGTTCGATGATACATAGCGAGAGATAATACCCAGTGTACGCTCGCGTACCGTTTGCGTACGAGTGCTTACTTGTTTCGACATGATAATTTCAACTTGAGCTTGAGGATGTGGTGGTCGTGACTGCGGGGGATACTCGGTCAACTTTGGCCGAGATTGTCGACGGCGTGATTAATCAACGCGACATTCAGGTGAATCTTGTCAATCGGTTATTCAAGTAGCCTATCTTGCCGGTGTATTGCTCCAGCAACGTGTCGAACGTGAGGTATTTAGATAATTATCCAAGTGACCGAATCGATAACGAGAACGGATGATCACATAATGTTTATTCAGACAACTCACAATGTCAAGCACATACAACACCCCTGGATTCCAGATAGTCAACCACGCTGGCATGAGAAGTCAAGGATGAGAAGAGTGTCCGTTCGGCCCGGGATGGAAAGCGAGATTCAAGCATATATGCAAGATGCCGATGGAAAAGAGCAAAAACAAGTCCATAATCTGTCCCAAGCTTGACAAATTGCTAAAAGACGCATAAACAAGGGCGTGGAAGTGATTGCTGGTTGACATACCTGAACAGCCGACATTGGCGTCACTTCGTACCCAGAGAAAAGAGCCTATGTAGATCCCCGATTAGATACAGATAAATGCATTTGGATACACGTACTGGATTGGCCAGCAAACCCCTAGCAGACATGATCGCCTGGCACCCAGTTTCCCGACGAATCAACTCGTTCTCGGTAACGCTCCAGGCGTCGCCACTAATATACCATGTTCAATTGCCGGAAAATATTTAAAATATTGAAACACCCACTTGGCTACCACCGGAACCGCCCCTTTGGCACACTCTCGAGCAAACGATATGGCAGGAAGCGAAACGGGAAGTGTAGAGACCTGGTGTCGCGTGCGCCCGTGAACGGTAATATAACTAGCACCAGCGTGCACAGCTACAACACAGTATCGTATAAGGGCCGATTTGACACACAGAAAATGTAAAAATACCTGTTTCCATTAACTGTTGTGTGCGCCTAGGGTACGATGATGATTAATCGGATTCCCAGCGACTGATCGAGACCTACTGGAGATCAGCGTCAACCCGAACCTTGATCGACACGGGATAGCCCCAACCCAGCCTATCTTTCGCGGCTCGGACTAGGTCTCGAACACGATCTGGTTGTCGTAGGAGCCAGGATCCAACATGCTCCGAATATGCCCAAGGCTGGGGGCATCCTGTGTATCTTTATGCGTCATAACCCAAGGCTCTGAGGAAGAGAAGCATACCACAATTCAGATCGACTCCATCAACGTGGGGTTGTATGAGCTCGCACGCATCAGCAAAGGCCTTTGGGTCGTTGGCAGCGAACTGTGCAACGAGACTTCCTCTGACTCGTCGTTTTCGTCCGTCCTAATCAAAATTATTATTTGATCTATCTCGAGAATGCTAACCTTACCCACGTCCTTTTCTGGAAGCACAAACACGCCTCGTTCTTGTTTGCTAGTTGTGAAATCAGAGTGTCGAGCTGTAGCTGATCGAGAGAACTCGGCGGCCATCATCATTGGCGTATGAGTAATATGTACGTCGTAGAGGGATACCAGATGGCGGAACGGAACTAGAGAAGAATATTAGTGTGTTGCTGAGTTGCATTCTGTATTACAGACGCTTTGAGTACCGGACCATTGGTGCTAGGAAGCGATCAATAAGGATGGTATAGATGGTCAAATGAAATACCAACCTGCAATGTTCAATTTGCCAAATAGATCCAGCATCTTATCTGGAGGCATAATCTCTGGCATGGAGGCAATATCGTCATTTTCCATTATGGTATTGGAGTCTGGGATGAAGAGATGGTCGGCGGGAGAACCGAAGTTTCCTCTAGTCACGTGTTCCTGCGACACCTCCATCGCCCTACTTCAAGCGTCCTGAAATGCAGAATTACACGCCCGACGACATTCCAATCAACAATTTATTGATACCAGAACTTGCACGTCTGGCCAACTCTTTCCTCACAAGTCACCAAAGCGTTCAGCTAGCGAGTGCAAACAAAGCACTCTTCGGCGCAATCATGCCGCTCTTGTGGAAAAATGACAAACTGGAATAGCTTCTCCCTCTCGTCAAGACGTCTGAAGCTGCTAGAAGCGTCCAACTTGACCTGCCCATTGCTACTCGACCCTTAGAGACGTGCCGTGTTTTGCCAGAGCCTCATGCGGACATCTTCTCTCGGTTTAACACGTATGCGCCTTAGGTTCATGATTTAGACATACTTGCCATACATCCACGCTACCGCTCACTTGAGAACAAAATGTCGGTTTTGGGTGACCATTCTTCCAAACATATACTGTTACAAAGTCTCAAACGGGTGGTGCTCATCTCTGTCGGTTTCGACTCGCCTATATTTTGGGTTATGCCATTCCTATACAATCAGTACTATGTGTAGACATAAGCACGCACCCGATATCGTTCAAAGATTTGTCAAATTCAGACATAAATCCTTTATTCGAAACACTCGCTATGTCATGTCCCGACTTGAACGTACTGTCGTTACGCCGTTGTCGCGGAAAAATGGAAACTATTGGTTTTGTCGATATCCCTACGAGGCGTAGTATCTCGAAAAAACTGTTCATGCACAGTTTCAGCTCATACCTAGCTAGTATCCAGTCACTGATTTGCATTTCGGTATCTAGCGATTTGCTTGACGTATCATGCTGGGAATCTATTAGTACCTGGCCTATGCTCAAGACGCTTCGCATATTTGCGTGCCAAAACCTTTCCTTCCCAATATTGGGTGATTCAGCGTTTCCGGTTTTGGATACTCTAAAGCTTTCGGGAGTGCAAAGCTGCGAAACAATCGATGTGATATGGAAAAATCATGCATTTGTAAGCAGGTTAACCTCGGTTATACTTGTGCTGTTAAATGAATGCTTCGATAAAAACAATATCCTCGGTCTAGAACGCCATGTGCTTGAGGTTTTGATTCGGAAAACCCCTCGAGCTGAATCCCTTAAAATAGATATTCCCCAAGTGTTCTCTGGGCTCAACATTCCAATATCCTCGCTCACGGTACTCGAGCAACTGCCACTCCGGATACTAAAGCTAGATGGCGTTTGCCTTGACGGACGTGGCGAGGTTCTACCCAGGTTGCTCGAATTCTCAGACCTGGAGATCTTGTCTCTGCGGCATCAAGAGATAAGCATAAAGGATCTGCAGTATATCCAGGAAAAGATGCCTTATTTGCGGACTCTACGTGTTGCCATCAAGTCTAAACCTGTGGTCGCCGAACTAATAGTCAATCTCAGTCAAGTCGCGCGCTATCGGCAGTCGCCTCCCCTTATTCTTGAGCTCAACTTTCTGAGGAAGGGCCGGTTTTCTGAAGAAAAGGACACATATATTGGTATAGCTATCAAGAGGCTAAACACCTGACTCTGTAAGTTTGTTGGATTAGGTCGAGTAAACATCATTGAGCAGTTACGTGTAGCTATCTCTTCTCTCTGTGGCCCAATCTACAGCTCGCGGGAAAAAACGAGTGGTACGAGAACGGCCACAGACGTGAATCCGTGTTAGAAAAATTCCAGATCATCAACAATCATTTGGCTGGCCTCTCGTATTGCAATAAAGACCCTACTATCATGTACGACGACATTCAATACCTCAACGAGGACTCATGGAGTCAGCACGGATGACAAGGTATCAGTTTTACACTACTGCTGTCACACCAAAGACTTCTTTTTGGAATCGGATATATTCTGTCCGCTCAGCCTGCGGTTATGTAAGACAGTTACAGAATACATGCAAGCTATAGGAGACTGCTTTCTATTCCCCATGTGGTCGCTCCATTCGTCGGTTCCCTTCTGTTCCGAACAATGCTCAACAGAGAAGCCTAAATACGCCCCGCTGCTGTCCTACCCCTCGTTCGCTTTGATGCTCCGGAACCGCCTGCCACGAATACATGCGTTGATCTCCCCTTCCATTCTCGCCTTCTTATTGTCCCAACGCACAAATGACTCTTGCGCGTCGTACTGCACGCCGTACCATATCAGCCCGTGTAGAATAATGCAGGCCCGCTTCAGTTGTTGTGTCAAGAGTTTTGTCGCTTTCCCGGGCTCTAAGCGAATCACATGAAAGATTTAGACTTAATACCCCGCCATATGGCGCACAGATCAGGCACACTTTCCTGAAACTCTGGAATCTGGACCATGGTGAACACGATCAAACAATCGTCTTAAACAGTAGTTTTATTGGGGAACAGGCTTCACTAGGAGGACAATCTTTACGCTTCGGCAACCATAGCGCATTTTGGCGGTTTCGCCACTTAGTTCATCGTTCGAGATAGCAGGAAGACCTGTCTAAAACGGTCCGAGATTTGGGCTTGGTGGACGGTCACGTGGAAACACGGACTTGCGAGAGGCTGAAACCTCACTATCTCTTTAGCTCGACCCAAAGCTTCTGAAGCGGGCAGATTTTTTCGCCTTCATTTCGGTTGAGCCCGTAGCCATAACTTTCGGCAAGATCCAGATAGGCTGAAGTTGACACATGAACGAAATTTGAATTCGCGTTCAGCATATAACCATGTTTGGCAGTTTAGGGAGATGTACACGCAGATCATCCTAAGTCCACCAACATGACAAGGTCATCTTACCGCAGTATCTTTCAACTCCTTGAACTTTTATACTGTATCTACGAACATTCCCGACCAAACGATATGGCTCGTCTTGCTTGCACGAGCCGCACCATGTTCGACTTGGCAATGCCACTAGCCTGGAAGTATGTAGACGATATACAGCGATTGTTCGCTCTCCTACCTGTACCTAAACAGGTCCAACAAGTCGACGAAACCCCAAAGGTATGACTCGCCCAATAGTGTAATTCGTGGCGCGTTTGACTCATCGTCATACTTGAACAGAAGCCATCCAGTAGCTCGCTCGAGGACGACTTTGAGCGATTCAACGTGTACGCTCCCTGGGTCAGGCATCTAGAATTTTGGACTTGCTTATATTATCCGAAACATGGGGAACTGGATCGTATACGACACTACTCCACGGAGCATACTGTCTTACCGAACCTCCGCTATATCAGTGTCACTACCGGGCTCGGATTTGCCAAAATGTCGGTGATTATGCCTTTCATATCGCCCTCTTTGGTAGGATTTCGACTTGGTCCGATCAGCTACGAACCTATACCCGAGTTATCCGAATCGGAATTTTCTCTATTGCTAACGACTCTTTGCGATAAGCGGTGTCGACTGAAGTATCTTTCAGTTCCCGCCTCTCGATCTCTCGGTGTAGCTTCGTCCGGTACAGCGGATCCCGACGACAGTAAGGGCGGGCAGAAAAACAGGGCAGGGCGACTATTCAAAGATATTCTTCCGACTATGGGACCACTCAATAGTCTGACAATATCTAGCAACATCCTTGAACATGATGGTCTCCAAATGATTGGCAGCTGGCGCGCTCTCGAACGCTTCGAAATCGTTGGAGCGAGCAACGGTCAAAATGACGATTTCGTCTTCCCAGAGCTTGATGAGTCGGCGTTCCCTTCTCTCAAGCACCTTGGTCTATATCGATTCAGCGGTGCGACGATATTCGACATCGTCCAAAACGTTCCATCGTTGGTCGGCGAGCTTACGTCAATCAAGATACTTCCACTCAGCAGCGACTACCTTTCCGAAGATGTTTCGCCACCCATCGGTTTAAAACTGCTCCCTATCCTAGCCAAGCGGTGTCCACGTCTTCAGAGTCTGTGGCTGCGTGTTTGCGACGCAAAATATCTCGTACACCGTACCCCAGCTTCGGCACTCGATGTTTTAATGGACCTCCCACTTCAAAGCCTGTTCTTAGAAGGAATTCGTTTAGTTGAGTGCACTAACGTGCCAAAGCACTTGGCGAAGATTTTTCCTGCATTGAGCCACCTTGGCCTATCCGATCACCGATTGAGTTTTGTAGATTTGCGGACAGTTCGTGACCAAATGCCTCAGCTAGGCTCATTATCTATCGGCCTTGACGCTGGATCATTATCTGACGTGAAAATTAACTATAACGACCCGGGTCGCCACCGCCAGTACCCTCTCCGTATTCTCGAGGCTCGGTTCAGGAAGCAAGGGCTTCACGAGGAGCGATGCCCTGATACTCCGAGATCGTATACATTTCAGCAAGTGTCGTTATTTGTACGGTGAGTCATAAAGTCGTGAACCGAACGCATATACCAACCCAAAGCATCCTAGGTATCTCTCCTCGTTGTGGCCAGATGTCCAGCTCCTTGAGCAGCAGGTTACAGCGGCAGAGACCAATTCCGAAATACCGGCTTGCATGACAAAGTTCTTCAACGACCAACTTGCAATGCTTTCGCGACACAATTGTGACTCTGTACTGAAGTGCGACGCTATGGCCGTTTTAGACGAGGAGAACTGGAAGTTGTGCGAACAGAAACACAGGATCAAACAGTAGCTTATAGCCATTTTCTTTTGAGAACGTATAGATCGGATAGATATCCTTTCCATTTACAACTTCACATCTAAGTTATCTTATATCTCCTTTTAAAATGATATTTAGGGATTGTATAGGGAGTCTATATCCAAACTTGATAGACCGATTTCTGTTTGGTTAGCGGGTGATTGAATTTCAGGTTCTCCAGAGGCTTGTGCCACCTATATCATAATCTCAAGCTATTGTCGGAGGCGCGAGTACATGGCCTATTTACTAAATCGCTGGAAACTTTGTTTGATACCATAGAGGGGCGCAACTGGTCGTATGCTATTTGCTCGTGTAGAATTGTACATAAAGGGACAAAAGCCGTCATGGATTAGTACTTGGAGCATTCTCTGGATAGTCGCACATGAAGACGTTTTTACGCACATGCATGGCAATACCTAAAGAGCCCCTTGTCATTTTCAGCACTAATCCCCCGATAACAATACCTTGTTTTGCCACCCAGTCAATCATTGAAGCGTAAGTGGGCCAATGTGTGTGGCCCTACGACAAGTGCCCGCGTAGAGCCTAAACGAAGCTTATTCTCACTTTGGTAGAAATCAAGGCTAACGGTCTCTCGGAGATATATTCAAGTCAGCAGATTAACATACAAAACGTGGCACTCGAAAAAAATGATGTTTGTTTCAAAGCTTGGCTTTGGGGGTAGCAGATTCGAGAGTAGCAGCGGCGGCGGACAGGACCACTGCGCCTCGCTCCTTGGTTTTCATAGCTGTACAAACAACACCAATTAGCAAGGGATAGTCATGAGAAGAAGAAAACAAGAACGCACAAAAGATGACTTTGTCGCCCTCTTTCCACATCTCAGTTACCAGTGTCTCGCCGGGATAGACCGAACCAGCGAATCGCACTTTGATATCTTTCCAGGCGCCGAACGTCTTCAGGACGTGCTTGCCGGCAAAGCCAAGGAAGCACAAGCCTATGCGAATCGCCAAAGTTAGGATTGACCATTGAAGCTAGACAATTTTGAGCTTACCGTGGAGAATCGGCTTGTCAAATCCGCCTCCAGCAGCAAATTCAGGATCGATCTACAATTATATATCAGTATTAGTTAACCAGAGAGCTAAAAATACCGCATACATGGAGAGGATTCAAATCTCCGCTCAGCCTGCAACATGTCATGAGTCCAAACACAATTCAAAGAGCCGGAAATCAACGTACCTGTAGAGCGCCGCTTGCCTCTCATCTGTCTTCTCCTCAACAACAGCGTCCGGGGCTCTCTTGGGTGGAGTGTTAGCGGCAGACGCAGCGCCCCGATCAGAGCCCTTCTTTTTTCCTCCAAATCCACCCGATCCACGCAAGAACACAGTTGACTGGTTCTCAAATATGAGCTTGCCGGTCGATTTATCGAACGTGTCCACTGCGACAGTCACGGCCGCGGCTTTGCCCTTGTCCAGAGCCTCAAGGAGTCGGACTTTGTTTACGAGGGTGCCGCTGGTTGGGATGGGGCCTTTGATCGAGAGGTATTGCTCGCCATGGAGGAGTTTAGTCTGGAAATACCTTAGCACGAGGAATTTAGAAAATATAGAGGGATAACTCACAGGGTTGAAATTGGGAACGAAATCGTAGCTCATGTTTGAGCTTGCCCCAAACTGTGGGATGACACCAAAGGTCGGCAAGACCTGGAAGTTCTCGTGGCCTTCGAAAGTCCAGTGTAACTCCTTCTCGGTCGCTCCAATGCCGAGATTATAGAGAATGACGTCTCGTTCGGTGTACTCAAACTCGACCGGCTCTGACGCGGCGATTTGCTTCTTGGCCTCGGTGATAGCAGAAGGATCTTCGGGGTCTACCGCAGAGTCAGAGGCTGTGTTCGAAAAGTTCTCGACAATCTGGAGTAACATAAGTTTCAACACTTAGCAATATATACTAGGATACCCACTTGTTGAATAGCCTCCTGGGTCGAGGTCGGATAAGTAGCCCGTCCATCATCTACGCATACAGTCATGAATTGTAAGCCTCTGGGTTAAAGTTTTTGTCGTCGTTGAGACTTACCAAAGTTGGTGATAATGTTCCACTTGGACAAAACATCCTCGGGGGTGAGTTCCTTGTTTTGTGGGAACCCATGGCCACCCGCGCGCTGCCACCTCGTCCGAGCGGCCCATCCACCAGTGACTTCGAACAAAGCGCCGGTAGTATCCTCGTTGCCTAGATATCACAAGTTAAATGAGGTTTATTACAAGAATCGTTGGAGAACAGTACTGACTTTCACTGGCGAGGAAGCCGACCAGGGGCGCGACGTAGTCTGGCGAGAACGCTTTGACCATCTCCTCGGGCCTTTACAAACAACAAGAATCAGTATCGCGAAACGGGATAACAGATTTAAACTAACCAGATAGTGGCAGTCATGGCGGTACCGGCCGAAGGAGCAATGCAGTTGGAGATGATACCGTATCGGGATCCTTCGATGGCGAGCGTGCGAGTGAGGCCAATAATCGCAGCTTTGGCAGTCGAGTACTAATCAAACTACGTCAGCCGACCCAAAATCAAAATCAAAAGCAAGACTGACGTTTGCTTGACCAAAGTTTCCGTCTGTAAAATCAGAAATTCTAAGTAAACCGCAACTAAAGAACGCCAATATGATACTTACAAATCCCAACACCAGACGCAGTAGTCACGATCCTTCCGTATTTTTGTTTTTGGAACACAGGCCAAACTGCCTTGGCGCATTTGTATGTTCCCCTACATCGCCAATATCATTAGTCCACTGATCTAGCCCCAACGACAAACAAAGCACCCACCTGAGATGAACAGCCAAAACATCCATCCACTCTTTCTCGCTCATCGCCGCGAAGCTCTTATCCCTCAGGATACCAGCATTGGCAATCAACACATGCACACCTCCAAACGCATCCAAAGCGGCCTTGACGATCTTTTCACCTTCCTCGGCACTGCACACCACAGAGATCGCCTTGCCAGATCCAGCAGCATTGACCTCGTCAACAACCTTCTTGGCAGCGTTTTCCGAAACATCATTGACAACCACGTTTGCCCCAAGCTTTCCAAACATCAGAGCATACGCCCGTCCAAGTCCGGCTCCAGCACCAGTGATAATCACCGTCTTGCCTTTGAACTCGACCTTGACATCTCCTTGCTCGTTCGGGCCGGCGTTTTTCGCATCCTGGAGCGTCTTGACCATATCCCGATCGTTCATGCCCTTGGGATGATCAGGTTTTTTGCCCTCGAAATCGCAGATCGAGTCGAATGCATGTCGGACGGCGCTTGGGGTAAACGTCGAATCGGCGCGGAAGATGTGGCCTTGGGATCGTTCCCAGCGGATTTCGGCAACGTAACCGGCGCCGACTTCGAACGTCTTTCCAGAAGCGTTTGGTGAAGAGGGGTGGGTGAGGGCCAGGACGAGTGGGGCAACAAATTCGGGCTAATTGAGAAAGAGTTAGGTTTGGGGGTGGAAATGTGGATGAGAAGAGTGAAGAGTCGTACCTTGAGGCCCTTGAGCATCTCGGGAGGCATGTGTTGAAGTTGGGGTTGTATATAGTCACGCAATAAATGCGCGTAGCGCAGTGTGCTTAAGACGATAGAACTGGTGTGATATTAACTACGGGGATGAGTACCTACGGAGCCTGCATGCGCTCCTTATATACACGTAAATCAGTCTTTCTAGTACCTCCTAGAACATTCGGTAGGTATCTAGTACATGTATGCGAGTCATGCGATTGCTACATTATTCTAGTACATTCTATATTCCATACTGGGATTCAACACTCCCCCTCAAGAGCATGGCTCGCATGAAACTAACTAATCACAAGATTCATTCGTGTGTAAATGAAAAACAATCAAAGGACTATTAAAACGATTCGGAAACATTCAAGAAATACTTTGTAATCCGGGTATACATGTTAGCTATGCATATATCGATGTAACTAATCGATTTCCTCAATTTCGATAGCTAAGTTCTCCTTCGTGTCGTCGTCGAGTGGCAGATCAAGTTTCTGCTCGACAGGTTTCGATTGGTCTCGATCTGGCGGTTGGAGACAATCGTGATCGGTAGGTGTAAATGTTTGAGAATAATTGGGGCTGAGAGTTCGTCGATATCCTTTGATAATCGGACGTGCCTTGTAGCCGGTGATTTGACCGTTACGATTGCGCGTGAGCTCGTATACCCAATAGATATTGGATAGATCAGTATTGGTGGGTCGCTCGATTCGTTCGCGTTTGTCGATTCGTTCTAACTTTGCGATCTCGTCTTTGATTGTCTTGTCCGTATCAATCTTGGTCTCGTGAGTCGGGTCTTCGATAATATCATCGCATGGGATGATAGGTGCGAGTGCGAGCGGACTTGGAGTTGATAGCTCGGTATCCGGTGAGTCGTTCGAGCTATTGTTGTCGATTTCTACATGGACTGACTCTTTATTATCGATTAAACTAGTATTCACGGGTCGGATAGACGATTCTATATGAATTGTAGACTTTCCAGCACCGTCGCTGTAGGTCTGAGTACGACTGGACGGTTTCATATCGCTAGGTGAGTGTATAGGATTCGGATTAGGGCTGTCGGTCTCAGCTGCTGTGCTAGATGGCATACGAGATTGTGCGGTAGTCGCAGGTGATGTAGATGACTGAAAGGTCGACGATTGATGTGTAGACTCTATAGCGAGTGTATTAGAGAAAGTAGAAAATATATTTCGCTTTGAGTCGATCGGAACTTGAAGTAAATGCGCCGTTGGTGACTCTGTGTCGACTCTATGCTCTGAGTTTATCACTTTCAAGTCTCCCCCTGTCCCTTCGGACTCTTTCAATCGCTCTGAACTGCTGCAAAATTCCCTCCTTGTCTCCCCCTCAGCAGGAGGAGCGATTCGAACTAACGGTTCGTTGCTGTTCTCTGTAGCTGGTTTATCGTCATTTATTACATCTTGATGGATTGGTGCTTCGGGTTGTGTGTATATATGCGGTGCTTCGATGGATTCGCATAGAACTTGCCATAAGTTACCGCTATTCTGGTCTTGGATCTTCTGTCCTAAAGCGATCGTATCGCCGGTAGGTGACGATATCTTGAGAGTATTTGCATACATGTTTACGTTTAAGCCTTGTTCTGTCGCAAGCGAAAGGCTAATTAGGTTAGTTGGACATGTGGGTACATATGCGACATTTCTCAAAGTAATATATCTATATTCCATATCATTGGAATCAACCTTACATCTCAATTTAACGGTTCCTCTTCCTAGGATCGCATTCTTACCTGTTACACCATGTATGGTACCTGTTGTGTTCATGTAATCACTAAATAATGATTTGTCCCTTGCTATATGCGTCGTTGTTCCGCTATCTGCTATCCAGAAGTCATTGGTTCTATTGATGAGAACCCAATCTTCGTCATTTGCTGAAAATGACCAACTGTCACGTGAGCTGTAAGAAGCTGTGTGAGCGTCATCGTTCCTATTGTTCGGTTGCTTGAATCGATTGTATGTTGCTTTGCCTTGTCGCCTGTAGTTTGATTCATTGTTTCCTTCTCTGTATGCTCCACCCCGGGCTGTTGGCATTCCGCAGCCCAATGGCCAAGGCGGCCACAATTGTTACATTCGGAATTAAACTTGTTGGAGTGTTGTGGAGCTGGTCTAGGCATGTTGTATGCGGAGTTAGAGTTGTTGTATGCTCGATTGTTTGTGTAATATGCCTTATTAGAGTCTTCTCGGGTATGACGCCTGTGCGCCTCGGCGAGTATGCGCGATCGGAGATCGGCTATCTTGCTGCTCAGAAGATTGGTGTCGCTAAAATCAAAGTTGAAATCGATAGATTGAGTAAATGCGTCCCAAGTATCAGGGAGGCTGGCGACTAAAGTGGTAATCCAATCCACTTCAGTAATTGCTGCGGGGGAAATGATATTGATCTGTTGGAACCAATCTCGCATCTTACGCATGTGTTCTTCAACGTCTTCGCCGTCAGCCATTCGGTGACTGAAGAATTTGCGTCTCAAGTCGATAAGTCCCACGGTTCCTTGGACTTGGAACGTGTTGATGAGTAGATCCCATGCTGCTTTCGATGTGGTGCACGATTGGATGTGTGTCAATGCGTGTGCGTCGACGCGTAGTCGGATTTGCGATAGTGTCTTTCGGTCGGCTTTGCTCCATGCCTTCTGGTCATCGTTCGGTCCGGTGGATGTGGTCTGTGTGCTCGTACTGGCAGTCTGCTTGCCGCTTCCGGTCTTGGGTGGAGTATCTGACGGAAATGCTTTCGCGCCAGTGACGTAGTCGATGAGTTCGAGGTCTGTAAGTATATCTTGCATTTGGATGCGCCATGTGTTGAAGTTCTCCGTGCCTTGAAGCGACGGGATGCGGTAAACGGATGTCGTGAAGCTCATGTTCGTGTCCGACATGCTCGATTCTCAGGTATGTAGTCGTCTGAGGTCTGAGATACGCTGTCCCAGGGCGTATAACGATGCGTGCGATGTATGCGACGCTTAAAATGTATTCTACAATTTATAACTATGTATGTACAGTAACTATGACGTCTTAAACAGTGAGCTCGGGGCTCATAACCTGTTGAAGTTGGGGTTGTATATAGTCACGCAATAAATGCGCGTAGCGCAGTGTGCTTAAGACGATAGAACTGGTGTGATATTAACTACGGGGATGAGTACCTACGGAGCCTGCATGCGCTCCTTATATACACGTAAATCAGTCTTTCTAGTACCTCCTAGAACATTCGGTAGGTATCTAGTACATGTATGCGAGTCATGCGATTGCTACATTATTCTAGTACATTCTATATTCCATACTGGGATTCAACAGCATGATGGTTTCGGTCATGGCGGACGCTGCCATGGGCGCGATACACGACGCGTGAATGCCGTATTTGGCTCCCTCGTAGGCGAGTGTGCGTGTGAATGCCACGAGACCCATCTTTGCGGCCGCGTACTGGAAATAAAATGTACATAATCCGGAAGATGTTTGTTATTAGAATCACTCACGTTCGCCTGACCCATGTTACCTGTCGGATAAATATTAATATCGGCTGCAAACGAAGAGATAAGCAAACGAACCGTAGAGGCCGGCAGCGCTCGCAGTATTAATAACACGGCCGAATTTTTGTTTACGGAAGTGAGGCCAGGCTGCCTTTGTGCACGAGAATGCGCCATCGAGATGAACGGCTTTTACAAGGTCGAATTCCTTGAGCAATAACTCGGTAAACAAATCTCATGGCGATATGTAAGAGCTCAACATACCTGATCGGACATGTTCTTGAACGACTTGTCCCTGTACCGAATGAGTTGGATGATATACTTCATATGATCCTGCAAGACTAACCTCAAGATCCCGGCGTTGTTGATAAGAATAGTGACACCACCGAACGCATCGAGCGCGGTTTGGATAACAGCAGCTCCATCAGTGACCGAAGAGGTGTTTGCGACGGCCTTTCCACCAGCTACAAGATCCGGTGAGCAACGACCGAGCTATGGACCACGCGAGTCACCATACCCTTCTTGATCTCTTCGACAACTTTATCGGCGTTCTGCTTGCTCACGTCGTTGACAACAACATTCGCGCCTCGAGCTGCAAACGCAAGTGAATACCTGTAATCCAATGAGCTCATGTTTCGGTTACTATACGATCATACTCACGTTCGTCCGAGCCCGCCGCCAGCGCCGGTGACGACGACAGTGTGGCCTTTAAAGTCGAGTTGGGACATGATGATGATGGTAGTCGGTAGATAGAGTAGCAAGAGAGTTCGGTGTGGTTTAAGTGCACGTAGCCGGTTGCATGTGAATGTCACGCAGCAGTAGACCCGAAGCGTCGAGAATGAGGTTCCCCAGAATCACATGCCCCACGTCATCATATGACCGGCTACCCGGGACCAATTCTTCCCCGCACCCCGGTCTAGCCAACCACCACAAGCCATGTCGTATCCTATCGTGTTTCCTCGTACTTTGGCAGCTGGAGAAGATGGAATGGCAACGCTCACGCGTCCTACGCCCTCGCTGTGGGTGTTGCGCATGCATTCCGGAGCCGATAACAGTAAGGTCATTTGTACTTCCGATTAATCCTAAATGTTTAGGCTCTTTACAGGAATATCATCCAAGATGTGCTCTGAGGTCCTCCTGCCCGCGCTCGAGACTGTCGAACTCGAATGGAGATCCATCTGGAGCGCTGCCAAGAGGAACAAAACGGGCGTCAAAGAGGGCGCCGAGGGCGGATTTGTTATTACCGGCACTGGTGACAAGTTCTTCAGTAATGGTGAGGATAGATTTACTCGGGCTGCTAGAGTCTTAGATTGCTTATTTTGATCAATTGAATAGGTCTCGACTACGAAAACGCTGTTCGACAGCCTGGATTCATGGTTGGTGAGTAACCCCCGCCGCGATATTGACCCAATCGACTAAACGCTATCAATCTCAGGTATACTAAACCCGGTCATTGCACGCCTACTATCCTTCCCGAGTAACACCTATCCCACTTCCGGATTTAACCTAACTCTAACCCCCTCTCTTCAGTCCCAACCGTCGCAGCTCTAAATGGACACACATTCGCCGCCGGGTACCTCCTCGCTCTGGCATGTGACTATCGAGTAATGACTTCTGGTAAAGCATGGGCCAGTTTCAACGAAGTTCGTCCTATCACCACATGTCCCAATATTTCATTTTCTGACCATAGTACAGATCCACTTTGGCGCCCCACTACCACCTGCATTCGCTGCCCTCATCCGCGCCAAACTCGGCCATGCCCATCCTAACATCATGCGTCGAACCGTTCTCGAGGGACATAGGTTCACACCTCCTGAGCTTTTGGCGGCTGGTGCTATAGATGCAATTGTAGACGGCAAGTCTTCCCCTCTTTTTTGATTTAATCGACCGTGGCATCGCGTCCATATCCAATACATCCTCTACCTGCTTCCCCGTCCTTCCTTCTACAGCTACTTTATCGTTCCTCACCTTCTTACCGACCCACTCTTCCCTCGCTTACATTTGTCATCCGTAGGCGGACACGAAAAAGTTCTCGAACGAGCTTGCGCGATCGCTACAACCATGGGTCCAAATGCACGAGGCGGAGCCTGGGGTCTTATCAAAGTAGGTTCTTTCGCCTATGCATATATATTTCATTATGAACTCAACCCATGATTTTGTAGAAAGGGATTTACAAAGATGTTCTTGAAGCGTGTAAAGACGACTCGAGGCAAGTCATGCCTGACGAGGAAAATGCGTTCGCTCGGGCCAGGCTGTAGACTAGCTCATAATCGATACAAAAGAAGGCTGAGCTTCCTACCTTGGTTGAGCAATACCAGGCCCATCTGGCAAACACGCACTATTGAGCACATTCCACCTAACCAAACCATGCAAAGGGGTATAAGAATATAATGCTCACGTAGAATATGAGCACGTCGAGGTCCGAGAAGAGCCGCTACTCGGCCACTCATAACTCGTCTATCACCTTTCGAACATGATCCGTTCCAGGCTTGACGAGCCTCAAAAGAAGAAATTAAATGCTAGGCTCGAACATACCCAGCCTTCTACGTGTGATGTCTACTACAACGGGTGGGGCTACACAAATTATGTCACATATATGCGCCAAAGATTCCAGTAAATATTACTAACGGTATTCCAGAACAATGACATAGGCGCATCACGAAATCGGGGCATGCCATACCTTACATTACACGTCTGCGTATGTACATATAACGCGCATATGTACATACATTCGTGTTCATGTTGACGATGCACATATCAGCCGCTGACGAGGCACTGTTATTTTGACATGCCTGGCTGAATCGATATTGCATGCCGATTCCTCAGGCCTGGCCTTCTATGACAGGATGTATCATCTGGACAGACTCGTATGGTTCGCAAGTCTGACATTTTTGAAATGGCCTGTCTGTTTTCCGAGCAGTGTCATTTACTCTGGGCTGGTGTATCTCGTCACGCCGATTGATTTCCCATCCATGTACGCTTCTCCCATCCATACGTTTTTGATATGGAAGCGATGTTTTGCCTGCATGTTTGCTTCCCCCACGCTGGCGGCCTTTCTCTTCCATGACGTATTTGTCATCTAGGCCAAATACATACGACAGGTGAGTCTCGCATGACTGACGATATTTGGATGTTCATATTATTTTATCATGCATTCGGGTGCTTGCATGATCGATTCAGGCAGACCCCTTATGTTGGTCTTGGGATTTCATTCAGCCCAGTGCGACGCGCAATCACACATATGCGTTATATAGATAGAACAAAAGAATATTTGTAATTATAGCTGATAATATGACAAACAAAAAAGCACTAGGTGCGTTCCTAAACTATCGTAGGGTCTGGTTATCGCCATTTGGCCTTAGCCTTCCGTCTCAGTATCACCGGCACTAGCACCGATAGCTTGATCATCGCCCTCAGGTTCACTCTCTTCGAGTTCGGCTTCGAGTTCGGCTAGTGTGCCGTTGTGCCGACGGTTTGTTGAAGCGGTCATGCCAATCGCCTTGCAATCCGAAAATATTTGCCTGCAGACGACGTTCATATGGTGCGTTCAAGCCACGAAGTCAATAAAATCACTCACTCGTTCCACCATGCTACAAGTAAAGCGGCACGGCGCTTGTATTTTGGTGCGTCCAGGAACTCACGCAGCTGTGTATAATATTCAACATAATCAAACCCGCCACAGTTCTCGCTGAAAGTTTCATCTGAGGTGAGCGCGTGTCGGACCTGCTTAAATGAGAGCTAGTGAGTGTATTTCGTTGGTGTAAGATAAAACGTACGACAACTGCAACATATGCAATGAATGCGGTTGTCACTTCCGTAATTTGGTAGGTTTTTGCGATCCCAATAACGCCACGGCGACGTTTACCTCGAGCACCAGTACTTGGTGCAATTCCTGGCACATCCAAGCGAGTATTGTTTGCGACTGTCGGGGAGAGCAGAATGGCTCTCGCCGCCTAGGCAGCGTGTGAGTAAATAGTAAGAAACAAGCCAACTTAAGACCATATGCTCACCTTCACCATCAGTGGGCCCTTGAGCAAACCATCTGACGAACGAGCAGGATTATATACACCATCGAGCCTTAGATACCGTGGCCACGCGCTTGGGTCCATTGCTGGATCCCCAAACCGCATGAACTTGGTCCTGACTCTGCTCGTAAGTGAGTAACATGTTATATATTTAGGATCCCAACTTATTTACTCTATATCCTCCCAATCCATTTTCGGCTCCGAAAGCATATAAGCGCAACCCTCGTGGTTTAACCCACGTTGCTCTTTTTGGTCCATGTCAGGCATTGGCTCCTTCCACTCGTACCATTTTCCAATATGTTCCTTAACCTTACGCATGTCCTCAGCCTTTGCGTTTGTCTGGCCCGTGGAGAGCTAATTGAAAAGTGAGCATGTCAAGCATTCGCAAGTGGAGGGCTAGTAACTTACCTGTTTCCTAGTATCACGCATCAAGGCTGGTGCTGCCCCTGTACCGCCCTGGCTCAAGCGTGTCATCAGCTCCGGGTCGAGTCGATTCAACTCGTCAACAATCAGCAACAACTCCTTTGTTCTACAGCCGCAAAGTATCGATAAGCAACGGCAGTCATTAAAATTGTCCTTACTTACTTGGCGTTTGCAGCATTGCGGAAGTTGAGTTCGTTTTGTGCGCTCATGCCATGTAAACGTTTCGCAAGCCCCAATACCTCAATCGGGCACCAGAACATGTTGACCATACGAGTAAGTCGCCTGCCATTGATAGCTAACATATCTTCAGGTTTTTCAACAACAGTTTCGGTGGTAGTAGTACGAGTGCAGCGAGGCATGTTGAACACGAGTGCAGCCCTTGTGTCAACATTCTTGCCTTTTATCACAGGTTTGCCGACGCTACGTTTTTCCGTCTCATCTTTCCATGGGTATGTTCTTCTGTCTAGTTTTTCGCTACACGCAAGATTTTGAAAATCTTTGGCATATTCCGACCGCGTAGTCAGGTACTTTATCAAATTTGGGGGCAGGCACAACATGTTTCATACTCTTCGGATGTCCAACAAAGTGATATGCATGTGCAAATCTGTGGTTCTTGCAGGCCCACTGTTGGAGGTTGGCAACTAGCCTGTTATTTTTTCTTTTTTTAGTAAGGTATATGCATCCAACTCGGGCCTGTTTTTCCCGGTATTATTTCCTGTGAGGTACGTCCTAGGATTTTCAGCAATGTTTCTCCTCACCAATTACTTTCTTTCTTGCTACTTCCTCCTTCGCTATGCTCTATGATTGCGTGGATGGCTGCGATCGAACTGGCACAAACGGGTTCCCAACTCGCAAGCGTCGGTCAATGCACCAAAGTACTTGTCATTTTGTCAAAGCTCTTGATGAAGCCCCAGGCGAGCTGCTCAACATGGACAGGGTATCCCTGCCTCCCTCCAAACGGCGTCGCATTGATACCTCAGGATCTGAACTCATGAATGAATCTGTACGTCTGTTTATTATACAAATAGAATTGCAATTCACAAAATAATGGCTTGTTTTAGGAGCAGTACAATACCAATGACGAGCCTGCTCCTGCCTTGATCCCTGCTGTTTCGACACTCCAACCTGCTCCTCCCATTCAACCTCCTGCACCTCTCACCCGATCTCGCACACGCCGCTTGAATACAGCGTTCCGGGAGCAGCACGATGCTCTCCCAGAAGGTCCATCCCCTCTGCCTCCGCCCGAGTTGTTTCCAGGCACATCACGGGTTGCACCACAGTCGCACCGCCGACGGCAGCCCTTTGCTACAGAACCAGACATTTTTGGTCGTTATCGAGTTTATAACACACGGCCATTATCCATTCCCGACGCCGCTGTTTCAAATGATGCCACTGCTCACGCTCCCCGTCACACTCCACCCGCAAATACCCGATCTATCCAGGATATCATTGCTCCTTGTCCAAACATCTCAGCATTCTATATTCAACGCTATCATTGGCTTGGGGGTCTTCATAAATCCCTTGATCAGCGCGACTCACTGTGCAATGGGGTGATCCTACAGCCGGACTTCAACCCCAGTGATCTTATTGGGGTCCGGTTTCGTGCACTTGATGACCAACTAGAGGAGGCAGCAAAAACGTGGGATCCAACATGTCCACCTTCCGAAGGGTGGCAAAATGTGGTTTTAAATCTCCAGATTCCCCCAGTCCCAAAAAAGGCGTCGTCCAGTGAGCCCATTTTCTACCAAGTCCCTGGATTTCGGAGGCGTGGCCTCCTGGAGCAAATGAGACGCCACTTTGCTCGTAATGACCCAAATACCTTTCACTACGAGCCTTTCGAGGCGTATTGGATCCCACCCAACACTCCTGGAGCAACTCCAATCGAAATCAGGGACGAAATATATTCGTCACCTGCGATGATGCGCTACCACCGTGAGGTTCAAGGCCTGAAAATCGAAGACTCGACCTGTGAACTCCCTCGATGTGTCGCTGCGTTCATGTTCTCATCAGATGGCCTACAATTTGGGAACTTTTGTCACACAAAGGGATGGCCTATTTTTGCTATGTTTGGTAATGTCTCTAAATACGAGCGGGCCAAGCCTCTCTCAAATGCCGTGTTTGAGGTTGGACATGTTCCAACAGTACGTTTTTTTGGGATTCTTTCATCCAAACTCGCTTGGCTAACAATTAAATGACTGCGTTAGCTACCAGATGCAATTGAGGAGGAGATTACCAATCTTCACGGGAAACCACCGACCGATGCATTGCGAACACATCTTCGGCGTGAACTCATGCAGGAGGTCTGGAAGGCCTTGCTTGATGACGATTTTATCCATGCTTGGTTCAATGGCGTTGAAATCAAGTGTGCCGATGGGATCACACGAAGAGTGTTCCCACGAATCCTGACCTACTCAGCGGATTATCCAGAGAAGTGAGTGATTCACTGACTTTTGGGTGTTTCCCGCTAATACAACCACACTGCAGGGTGCTTATCGCCGCCATTCGTAACGGCGGGGACTGCCTTTGCCCGCGCTGCTTAGTTAAGAAGTCAAAGACTTCACTTGTTGGAACACCTCACGACAACAGGCTTCGAGTCGTCAAACGGCGAACTGGGAACAAGCGTTACCAAGCAAAGATAGGCAAGGCACGCGATTTCATTTATAAACTTGGGCGCTCGGTTCAGAGCCAGGATGTTCAAAAGCTACTTAAGGGCGAATCATATGTGCCCACAATGGTAAGTCGTTTGTTATTGATCTGGACGACACTAAATTTCCCATTTAAGAACGCATTCACCCAACGCCTTGGAAACGAGTTCAACATCTACTCTGCGCTTGTGGTCGATCAACTTCATGAGGTTGAGCTTGGCGTTTGGAAGGCTTTGTTTAGGCATCTAATACGCTTGGTTCACTTGAATGGTGCTGCTTCAGTGGTCGAGTTTAACAAACGGTGAGAGAAGGATAAATATTATCTACTCAAAACTCACCAATAATCTAAGATTCCGTGCAACCCCAACATTTGGTTCGACAATTCGGTTATTTGCTCAGGATGTTGCAAGTATGAGTCGGATGGCTGCACGAGATTTTGAGGATATATTGCAGGTCTGTAAATTCTCTGTCTAATATCTGTGAGTGCTCAAGCTGATTGTCACGGTTTAGTGCTGCTATGCAGTATTTGAAGGACTCCTGCCGCCCATCTGTGATGAAGAGGCTCGAAGCTTGATATTCCTCTTTGCATCGTGGCATGGGCTGGCCAAGCTGCGGCTCCACACAAAGGTAACGTTAGATATCCTCAAAAGTCTGACTAAGAAATTAGGTGCCGCACTTCGAAATTTTGCGACACTCACCGAGGGGCTTGATGTCCGTGAAACTCCGCAAGAATCTGCTCGCCGAAGAAAGAGGCACGAGGCAAGCAAGGCCATGACAACCACCAAGAAAAAGGGGGCGAAAACGAAACCATCACAGGATCAAACAGCTGAAAATGGGCGCCGACGATGCTATCTAAACTTGAATACTTATAAAATGCACTCTTTTGGGGACTATGTGCCTCATATTGACGAATATGGGTCTACAGACTCGTATTCAACCCAGATTGTGAGTGTTTTGTGTGCCCAACAAGTTTTTATTCATTAGTATACACAGTGCGAACTACACATTCGAAAAATTAAGGCGCAGTACGAACGAACTAACCGGCGAAATGAAGTTGAGCAGATGACTCGCATTAGCGATATATGCATGGTGCTGGAGGACATGGATGACGAAATCACACGCCTCTTCGAGTCCGACCCTTCATCTAAAATCGACACCGACAGCCTTGAATCACTTATGTCAGGTGATCCATATCATATTGGCCAGCGAGAGCGGTCTGAAGACATGATACCTAGTATCATCCAGTGGGCTGATCGTCAGCGCGGCGACGATGCTGTCAAGGTATTGTAATTGAATTAGAAGCTACATACAGATACTAGCCTATTTTCCTTAGTTGTCTGTTCTCCAGCTGAAACGACACATTCTTGCTCGTTTCTTGGGCTCCCACAACCATCCGGACTTTGACGACACGAAACTTGGCCAGGTCCAGTTCCAGAAAGGGCGCATGTATCGCCACCGTACGCTTCGAATCAACTACACAACCTACGACGTACACCGAGACCAGGACGTTCTGAATCCATCTACATCAAACTGCTTTGTTGTGCTCCCTGCGGAGGTAGGGCCAGATTTAGACGACCACCCGTTCGTTTATGCAAAGGTACTCGGAGTATACCATGCAAAAGTGAGCTGTGGAAACGGTAACCTGCCACGTCGGATGGACTTTGTCCACGTCCGATGGTTATATTACGACTACAAACGACCTGGTGGATGGGAGACAAATCGACTGGATCGGCTAAGCTACATCAAGTGTGACTCTGATCAAGATATTGCTGATTCGTTCGACTTTGTAGATCCCAAAAACATAATTCGTGCAGCGCATTTAATACCCGAGTTTGCTGCAGGCACGACAAGCCAATTTCTTCAAGCGGGTAGTTCGATCGCACATGACAATGACGACCAAACTGACTGGAATGGCTACTATGTTAACCGGTGCGAAAAACATTATACATCATAACGCTTAGGACCTAACAAATCTTGATCAGCTTTGTCGATCGAGATATGCTCATGCGCTATATTGGTGGCGGGATCGGGCATTATAGGCAGAAAGCTGGTCGGTGTGGAGCGACCGTCGAGGATTGTGAAAGTGAGTAATGTTAACGACTTATAACAAAGGTACTGAACTGTAAACATTCAACTTAGATGGCAATAGCGAGGGCACAGATGTCGAGGAGGCTGAAGAGATTGAGGTGGAAGGGAAGGAAAAAGAAAGCGAAGAGGAGGGTCAAGGTCAAGAGGAGGAAATTCAATCCGTAGGGTCGGATAGTGACGATCCCGAAGGTACTGAATCGGATTCAGAAAGCTCGGTCGGCTCTTTTATTGAGGACTACGAACCTATGTACGAGTATTGATACGCCCAGTCAGAGTAGGAAAGTACTATAGGCAGGCTCACATAAACCGTAGCCAGAATCTTTACATGAATCACGCGACCCACAAAACCGGAATTAAATATTTTGGTGGTTAAGGAACATACCCCGGCATTTGTTCATATAGTTTGGGAACGGGGGTTGTTGGATGTGTCGTGCCTCTTATAGGCACCTGCCAACTGTTGGATGTGTCGTGTCTCTTATAGGCACCTGCCAACTACATCGTGGTGGAAATATCGTCATACCGGTTTTAGGGAAATGGGTTGTTTGTCAGTTCCTCGTGGAGACCCCGCTATTTCATAGATGAGCGTGGACGGGCTTGGTACGGCGCATCAGCAAAAGCAAAGAGGCGAGGGATAGAAATGGAGTCGTTGCAAGAAACTTGTTACGATCATTGTTCCGTCTAAACGACGTAAACGACGCTATCAATGTAATATACCATTGAAACGTGATACATGTAAGGACGCATGTACTTCACCACTAGGCCATTTTGTTTGATTCAAGGAATCCCCAGGCAATCGGCCACATATCGGTGCTAGAAACGCCTGATGAATCATGCGCATTTCTATCACCAGGAACGAAATTGTATACGTTTGACCGCCAGGCCCCGAACAACATCCAATTGTCAAAATGGCTCACCCGCGACGTGCAATTTGACATATTCGGTGGAATTTTAAACAGTTAGTCCCACGCTTACAATGTGTCATATGTGACTGATGGCACTGTTATTTTGTATCGTACATGTATTTCAAGGCCTGCCATGCCCCGATTTCGTGATGTAGGGCTCGTAAGCGTCTAGCTGTCTAATTCCTCGGGTTCAGTGCCAGATCGCCGTTCCAAGGTGTATGCTACAGTGGTCCTCGACAAAATCCCAGTTGAGAATCGGGAGCGATATAAACATCAGCTACATTGAAGGACGAACCCCAAGCTAGAAATTTCTCGTCCTACGAAGGTTTTATTTATCTCTGGGGGTTTCGATGGATAAGGTATGAGTTGAAGCCATAGCAATTGACCGATCCTTGAGAGCGTTGGCCACGCCCGAGCGTGAAATTGGTGGCAGTCTTCTATCAAACGAAGATATATATAGAACGGGCGCACGATCATTCTCGGCTGTGAGCGCAGGAGTAGGTGGACATAGGAGTAGTCGCTTAGGTTTTCGAGCCCAGTAAAACACTGTATCCTCCATTCTGATAATAGCCAGCTCGTCGTTGATATCCAAAAGGACTGACCCAGTGCCTTGAAGTCGCTGTCTAGAGGGGGGCAAAGTACAGGCGGGGTTTAGACCGTTACATGCTTCGAGGCATGACTAGATGGTGGGACATGATAAAGCCGTACGTCACATTTTACAGCTTAATTTTATACTGTCTATGTCAGATTCTCCTTTCGTTACTTCCGGGTTTCCTAACGTGTTTGGCCGAGCTTGAGAGGAGCTAGTTGACTGCTATTGTCATGTCAGATTCTGCAGATGGTCACGTGTGGGCCGCTTCTGTATGCTGCGTCGTACACTCCGCTGGATAGCCCCGGCATGGCCAACTCGTATATGCGATCAAATCCTGGCAGATACACGTAGTAGCATTCAAATAGATTGTCTCAAGAAGGTGCTCAAGCAAGTCCTTAGAAAAGGAGAAGCCCAAAACCTAATTGAGGCAAACAACAATCTTACGGTACATGCGTCATGGTGATCTATGCGTATTTTCCCGGGAAACACAGGACAATGGTACTGAAAAGGCAAATCAACCCCGAGAAGTGGTACTTTTCTCACCGTGTCAGCCTGCCAATGGCATGGCCTGTCATAGACGCAATCTGCTGTGCTGCTTTTCATACCCTAGCACAAGAGCCGACAAAGCAGTCCGACATGTCAATTCACTTTCTGGGGCTGCCAAACTTGAAGGGAGATCGCCATCTGATCTACAAACAACTGGTACTGTAGCTGATGCCTCGTGTTCCTGGTCGCAGGGCGGCTTTTACAAATCACAACGTGTACCTATCTTATGTAAAGAGCACATATATATGTTTAAGGTAACAAGCCTCTCTCCCCGCATGCTCCCATCCTACCTACAAGCTTGGAGCCAAACTGGCGAGGCCAGCGATGGGCGTCTTCGCCTATTATGATGCCGATACAGACGCGATGGTCTACCATGTCATACCGAGTCCGGAGTCTGACTTGGCACCATCTAATTTTCACTCCGAAACAGAGTCACTTGTATCGGCAGCGACAATCGAGTCCAACGATTTGCCTGGTAGCGTCCGGTAGATTGATGAACTTGAGTAACCAAACTTACTTGGTTCTTCGTAAGGTTATTTCATCGTGCACCATGGACGCCAACAACCCGCAAACGACAACGCTATTAAATGGTTTCCGTCAGACAACATTCGAAGATACATGCTTCGATATCTGGTTCTTAAATCCGTATTTGGAGGCGACTATATTGGCCCCGTTATGGATGCGTTATCCCCTGTTGAGGGGCGAGGACGGCATGTGCTCGAGGTGGGTACAAGAACCGGAACATGGTCAGTTGTTAGCGCTTGCATATATGAATTATGGACCTTGATACTGGCTTTGAATCAATCAAATATAGGATACAAGCCATGGCCACCCAGTTTTCACACGTCCAGTTTCTCAGTTTGGATGTTGTGCCGATGATAGCACATGCCCCGCGTCCCAACGTTGCGTTTGAAGTTTACGACTTCACAGCAGGGCTATTGTTAGAGGACGAATCTCAAGATGCAGTGTTTTTGAATGTGGTCTTGGAGATGGTGCGCTTGGTCTTGATTAAACCTTGGTGTGGCGAGTATAGTGACTTCATTCAGGTCAAAGACTACCAGGGTTTACTTCGTGAGGTTTATCGTATACTTCGCCCGGGGGGCCTCATATACATACGAGATCTCAACCCGCATTTCTGGGACCCCGAGGATATAATGATACCAGCTCATCGTACGAATCCCTACGGTTGCCGCTTTTTCGATCTCATCCGCCAGTGCATCTCCAGCGCAGGAATCGACCCAGATACATGCGACAAGCTTCCGCAGTGGCTTTTGCCAGGTTCAGATCTATGGAACCAAGAACAGGCTGGATTTAAAGACATTCATTCGGTTATAAGACCCTTTCCTGCCTATCCACATGATGGATTCTCTTGTATGAATCGAATCGAAGAAGGCATAGCAGCCTACCTGAGACAATTAACTACTATGTCTCTACATGACATGTCTGGGTTATTGAGGGACACAGGGATGGGAGGCAAAGAGGCGGATGAACTTATTGAAGGTATGTTGGAGGAATTGAGGCAGCCTGAAAGGTGTGCTCTGTTTAAAGTGTACTGTATACACGCATTGAAAATTTAATTTGCCGGCAGTTCGACGTACGTATTTTATTGCATTATTGGTTCGATCAAGTGTTAAAACACAGTTTGAATCTGTGACATTAAGCTGTGGATGATTGGCTATGACTGCGTTGCGCAGCAGGCACCGAGGCTCGAAAGGAATCAACGCTTGGCTTTTCATGAGGCCAGTTGACCGAATGTGCTACGAGCTAATTCGCTCATTGGATGTATAGAATTCGCTCAACTAGGGATGCTGTCACTGTGTTTCTGAGGTAATGATGGCAAAAATCGCTTGCCTTTGACGATGTGATTACAATCCTACTGCCATATTCGGCTCTGGTACTTGTAAATCCGAAAATTGCGACCGCTAGAGCCGCTGAATCGATTTTCTAGAGGAATGCGAGTGAAAGTCTTAATATAGCATAGCCTTAAATGAGTTGCTCCGGATATATTTTCACTAATAGTGTCCGCAAGCAGCGGCTTGTTCTATTTCAGCCATGCATGACATCTACAGTGTCATAGTCTTTGGGTCCCTATCGCATGATTAGGCAGGTGGGTGAAATCAAAGCGTAAACAATAGTACCTAAAAACACAACCGGAGGGGTACGTGGTATATATGCAGGTCTATGCGCCACCCGTGTTTGTCTGCGTTAGGCGCCCAATTCTTATTGCAAAGTCGCGGCCACAAGGCCTGTCGTTCATGACCATAACACCCCTTTCACACCACAGAGTAGATTATAATACACCAACTAGTCAATCACCTACCTGGGGGGACGTAGCTTGGATAACAATATTACCTTATACAGAGCCAGTCCTCAGATACTCAAGTGAAATTGGGAGGAATGGAACTGGCACCGCGCTCTATACCAGGCCATTCGAAGTTTCAGCCGGAAGAGCACACGAAGTTCCGGAAAAGCTTCATGTCCGGAAAGTGGTCCGTAGATATCAATCGTACAGGGGGAGATGTCTGTAACCTAAAACGCCGTGCACTCGTTGTACGTAGGGCCCTTTTGGACCTTGGTATCTGCTGATATTGTAAAATATGATAGGTTGCCGCCTCGTATGGGGTGCAGTACCCCCCTACACCCGTGGTGGGGGCGTATATCGACGCATATAGAATTATTCAGCTGCTAGGTGATCTCCCTTCTCTTGCTCCTGCATAATGGCTAACAATACTGGCAGTTAATCATCTTCACTATTCGGAAGACGAGATTTGCGTCCTCGCAGATGTTCGGAACAGGGACGGCTATGTCGATCAAGCTCGTCTTCCGTCGAGAAAAAACATCGTGATTCTTTTTCTTTTTTGATTGCTGCGTTTTTATAGACTGGACACTAACATACTCCTTGACCTATAGGAGAAAGCCTTACTATGGCTAACAGAAGACTCGAAGCCCGGTGACTATCGATTCTTGTACGGTATGTCTCTACTTGTATGATATCAAGCTGGCAATTCAGCATGGCCTGGTATGAACTGCAGTTGTCGGACGCGCAGCTCGTCGAGTTGAAAAGAACGGCTTTACGGTTGAAGGTGGGCTGATTGTTCTGAACGCACCATCGAGCGAAGCCAAGCCCTCAATCGATCAGGCTTCATGCCAACAGACGTCAAGTTCAAATTTTTTTATAAATGCGATGATTGCACATGCGAGATAGAGGACCAAGTGTATGCGTTGTCAAGTCGGGAAATCGTTGTAGTGCATCCGGGGACTGTTATCTGGAGCCACGTTAGTCGAAGGCGTATCTGAATTGTACTTCTCGCTGACATTTTTTTTAATTTATAGGAAATAAAAGCCATAGTAGCAGAAAATCTTGCTGATGGCGCTGTATTCACGGTAAGGCGAGCCTGTACAAACATAACTGATATTGATTATTTGAGCCTGCTCTAGGCAATATTCGATGTAGGTCTGCTTAGTTGATTCGTGTATTCGCTTTGGATCGATTCTATTTTCCTAGTGCGATGCGGGCGAAAGGACTATTCATGGTGAGTGAACCACAGTATTTGCCCCATTGGACACTCATCACCAGCTACATCGAGATCTGGACTCATCGGCCGACTCGAGCAATCAAATTCATTTCTCAATGTCTGAAACGAATTATCACTGGGCGGCAATGCGACGAGAGTTTATAAATCCAGAACGACCGGTGCCATCCCCTGAAGGAGGAAACTATATGTGTGAGTGTACAAAACGCACCTCTCGGTCGAAAGGTTTCAACGTCCTTCCAGCACTTCCTGTGCAGATCTATTCTCGTGTTCGCCTCACGACATCAGAACCTTTGCAATATCAGACTATTGCAGGAAACGGCGGCTTCAACACGACTAACAGCCCGTTTTTACTGGACGACTTTGATTTAGACGACTACGCTTGCGTCCTGCATCTTCCCAAGTTTGAGGTCAAAACTTTCAGGCGTAATTGCCGAGTTGTTAGTAGATTCCACCCAAATCATTTGTTGATGCGATGGATGATAATTTTGAGAAAAGCTCTGTTTATCGGCGTGTGGGTACGGCCAGTTTGCTACTCGTGATAGCTGCTGTGCAAGTCATTTCACCCGGGTGAATAACTTTTTGTGCATGCATATATAATATTTAGCTGATACTATCCTAGGTGTTCGCTGAAGTTCTGGAATATCAGAAAACGAAACGAACCACTCTCGACACAATGCTAAGGTATCTACTAGCCCCCCGAAAACTTTGTCCGCCTACTAGATAGTATTGCCTAGTGAGATAACCGTGAAGCTGAATACTCAGACGGGACTCGTGCAGGAGCCGCAGGCAAGTAATAATATTGAAAAATCAATTCCTTCATGGGTCCCAATCTAACGCATACATAGGCCTTCATATCGGAAGGTTATTTAAGTGCGGAGAAGCGGTTGGAGGATGTGGTCGATGTATGAATTGCTTGAACTAGGAATCTATGTATATTTACAATTCCATGCACCAGCTCTTGCATGCCCATGAGTCTATGTTCTGAACGAATTGGAGCTTGATTTTTACTATTCGGATTTGATACATACTGCCGCACCTCAATTTGTTGATGGAAGGTTGCATATCTGAGTCTATGTCATTGTAGTGATATTAGTCCTGGAGTTTTACCAGCTCGTCAACGACAGTACTCAGTGCTGACCCGTGTATGATATAGGCTTGTTCACTGCTGGGCGCGATAATGGCCAAAGCGAGTCAATAATCGACCTTTTCATACCCTGCCAGCCACTGATTCTGCCCCCTATGCTCAAGTCCTCCGCACGAAGATACATCACGGAACACTTTGCGACCCATATAGCGAATTCTTTGTTCGAGCACACCAGTTGGCGCTGGAGAACTAGATTCGAGAGGAGCCCCAAGAAGAACTACACGGACGAATAGTAGGAGGGAAAGATACATGGTAGGTGATTGTATATAATTCCTGACAATCCAAGCCATATACTTCGGCAGCTTCGAGTCGGACTTCATGCACCTCATCCATCGACCGCGGCAACCACGACCTCAGATCCGACTTCACTCTCGGTCGTACCCCCTCCATCTATGTTTGTTCCTCGCCCACGGGTGCCATGCGGGAGATTTACAGGAGGGACCGGGGTGTTGTAGAGTGGCAGTCGGGGGGGGGACCCACTACGGACCCGGATTCACGTGATCGTTCAAGACACACCGTAGCGGTCAGGTGATGCTTTGGCGACCTGGCTTCGACCCCCACGTACGACGAGGTAGGCATCTTTGCTTAAGAAAATAAAAAGCAACATCTTAACATGTTTCGTTCAGATACCGTTCCTTTTTAACCTTGGCTCGAGCGGGTAGTCCTGGTCTGATGTGATGCCATTATGTGCGGGTTGAAGCCGAGAGCGCCATACCGTATTCGCGTGTGTGTGGCCTGGCCGTATACTGGCACATAATGGTGCTGAAAAAGCCTTTCTTTGGTGCAAATTAATTGCCCGGATAGTCACGCATCCTCGGCCCAACAACTCTTCTATACAACCGTGAATTCACCCCGGCCCGCTGGTGTCATCTCATATGGCCAGTACTCCCGCAATTTCCGGTAGCACGACATCTTCTGGCGCAATGTTAGCGCTTGCAATATTGTCAGGGCTGGCCGTCATCGCTGAGGGCCTGACCAATAATAGAACATGTTCAGCTCCTCGGCGTTGGCAGCCGTTGTTTCTTTATCATCAGGATATGGCAGGTAGGTAACGGGTTAATATGGTGGCACTCATCGTATAGTGTGGTGGTAAGAGGGAGAACGAAAAGAGATATGAGAACAACCGCAAATATAGATATACCTATTAGGATGTCCCTCACGCCGACCTACGGATTCAGTGGCCCGTATCGCCGGTTTTCCGACGGGTTCTTCACACAGCAAAAGGCTAGCTAAGATACGGCATATGAACTCAGCTCTCATTTATTCTTGCACAAAGTATTTTACCCGGTCTTGTATGCGGCAGACTCGAGTAAAAATCGTAGCTTTGAATCGTCACTAAACATGTGTAGTCACATAGATATACCACATCGAGACCTCGCTATACTCAAAAGCAGAGCGTAAACCTGACATGATGGAGCTTCATAATGGCCTTAGGTGTAGAGAGTGGCCAAAACTAACATGAAGCGGTTTTAATTGAACTCAGGTACTGTAGTTTTTACCTGGCTGTTCTACGGGGGGGGGGGGCTGGTGCAGGGATCCCCTGTATCGCGAATCGAATCATGTCGGACCACTTTTTTGAATGCCACATTCCAGCGTGAGCCCGTATAAATCGGTTCAACTAAGAAGAAGATAACTGCTACAGTCAAAAAAGGGGTTTGTATCGCTCCATCCCAACAATGGATGCCCAGAAATGTCGACTCTTCCAATTTCTAGTGCAGTACGTCTTGAACAGCGCTTCGATGACTCTTTACCTCTTACACTTCGCTTTCACAATAGATTCTGTGTATATCGGTAGACCAGATGATAAGAATAGATCAATGACAGCTTGTATGCGCGACCCATGACCAATCCTGAGTTAGGGCATGAGAAACGGTTGGGTGCCTCGCCACACCACGTGAAACTTGGAGCAGTACATGAAATTTACAGCGAAGAATTCTCCAAGGATTAAGTTAGTTCGAGGTCTGCTGTCTTTACTTTGTTTTTCGAATGGTGAGTCCATAGGGCTCACTATATGCGGCGGCCTTGGATTGTGACGCCATTTTCCGCCGATCCGAGCAGCGCTCGGTGATTGATTGCCTTCGTTTAGACCGGGAGTTGACGACAGGGACATCCTAAACCTAGTGAAAGAAAACGGTATTTTATATGAATTCCGGATACCATGAGTGTTATTAGTGGTTCTTCCTTTTCGTTGTGTCATTCCTAGGCGCATATGGTCTCGGTTGGAGAGGTAGGCAGCGGGCCATCGGAGAAAAGCAAAAAAGGAAACGGTCCAGACTTGACGTTTTATAGTCTATTCACGGAATAAATGACGGACCTTAGAATATTCCCAAAGATGGGAGGGGGGTTCTCTGGTCGACCAACGGGCGAGTAGAGTCCCCGTGGTCTAGCAGATCCGCAAAGGGAGACCGGAAGTCAGTCACGTGAGATAAAGCAGTGGCAAACAAAACAACAGCTGGGTCACGTGATTCACCTGCTTCTTCCTCTCGCTACGGGACGAGCTGAAACGATCGTATGAGCTGTACTGTGCTACGGACTATTACTTTTGAACATGTAGTATAACTTACGGACCTTGAATATGACAACAGGCTGCTCTGAGGCTCGATATACGAGAGTGTGCTGTGAGCTTGGCTCGATGTCACATGACTGACGACGGAGGCAAAGCAGTCGGCGTCCCCCACACTCAAACGGACGGTCCAAGTATTAGAGTTGTCAAACGGCGGGCAGAGTATACGCCCGCCGTGGGAGTGCCAGGCCATGGGTATAAAATACGGTGCTGGGTGAGCGGTTTGCCCCATCGGTTCAAGATGTTCGTCCCCGCTCTTGCCATCGCCTCGAGCTTTCTCAAAGCCTTTTTCTTCACTGCTATCTCAAGCCAAGACCTATCTGCGTGCCTCACGCTTGCAACCATCGACCTTAGTCTATATAGTGCTCACCTGGCCACGTAAGTCCTTGACCGACTCACCGCCCGACGTCCCGGCTGAATTATTTCCTTTTTAGGTATGTCGGCCTGAGCCGGTCCGGCCTCGCGCTGCCGGTCGGCTCGTTTCTCCCCCCGCCAAGACCGGTGACGAGCACCGGCCTTGCGCTCTATGCAGCCCCCATTGCCGTTGCAACGTGGGGTCCCACGGTTGACGCTTTCAGCGTCTTGCTCGAATCCATCCCCAACGCTGTCGCTCTCAACTCGGCCGTTGTCCGTCACACCGCAAATGTCATCGTGCGCCAGCACAAGTATTACGCTCGGCTCCTTACCCGTACGCAGCCGGTAGTAAGCGTAATAAATCAACAAGAACTAGTCTATGACCCGTACGACGGCGACCTCCTCTCCTTCCACACCCGAGTCACCCGCCCGCTACCTCGTCTTCTCAACCAGTCTATCTCGGCTAACTATCTTCCTTCCGCCGACCCCGAACCATTCTACCCCCGGCTGTCTTCTTATTCAACCATTGTCCAGTCGGCCACTACTAGCCTTGGACAGTGTACACCTTACCGTGTACTTCCCACTCGGGGGGACACGGTACTTGCGACTGACAACTTGGAAGAACCGGTATTCGGGGTCGACCCCGCCACGGAGATCCTGGACCGACTGGAGGAGACAGAAGAAGCGACAAAGGATTTCGTGCTCTACCAGGCTCCCCCTTGCACTAGCGATAGCTGTGCGCTGGTAGTGTATGTGAAGCCTTCCCAGGCCGACTCTGGAGCAGATATTCCGGTCTGCGTGGTACTTGCCGTGTTGTGTTACGGGTGGATTGGTAAGTTATTTATCTATTTCTTCAAGTTGTTATTGCGTTAAATACTCATTCACTGGCTTAGCCCCATTCGTCGTCGTCTGGGTATTTTCCTTGGCCTGCTGGTTGGTTCAATGGGCTTGTCGTATCGTACCAGGTGAGTGGGCAAGTGGCATTTACCGTGAATTGTGTATAATTTACACGTTGATTGTAGCTGCTCTTGCGTTCTCATACCGATTGCTCAAGAGCTTGTTCATTGCGTTCATAATGCATCTGGTGAATGTATGCGGTGAGTTGAGGTGTCACCTGTCGTGATCCATTTTCTTATAATTCCTCAGTTCAACTCTATATCAATTCGCTAGTTGAACCAAACGACACCCAATATGTCGAACGCCCTCCCGTTTTCGACATTCCTTCGCCAGCCAGCCCACCCCCGTCCGACTATGCTCCCTCCTTCGACGCCGCCCCTAGTCTCACTTCTGCTACCATCCTCGCCCCATACCCAACCACCGACGCTACGGTTGAGCTAGCCTCGCCTGAGCCCGCTAAGAAAAAGAGGAAGCAGAAGAAGTCGAAAAAGACGGGAGCGAAGTCTGAGGACAAGTCGATGGAGAGCGTGGTGCCCAACTCGGCCGAGCAGGAACCAGCTACCCCAGTTGGGCCTACGGTCGACGCTCCGGTCATCGACCCCGCGAGCATTCCACTGCCGGAGGATGACAACGACGAGGAGCTGCTGTCCTCGAGCTTACAGGCTCCGAGCTCGCCTGTTGCCGGACCCTCACAAGGTTCAGAAGAGGATCAGGATCGGGGTGAGGGAGAGTGGACGACGGTGGTGAATCGGAAGCCATGGCGGCCATTCACCTCAGTGCCCAAGACTGGGGCAAACTCGAAGTCGAGGGGCGGAGGGAAGAAGGGGGGAAAGAAGTAGGGGAGGAAGGGGGAAAGAAGTAGGGGAGGAAGGTGTGAGTGGATATTGCAATAATGGGTTCTCATGATTTTTTTTTTTTCGTTTTCTCTCTTTCTTTTTCTTTCTTCATTTCGTTCGATCTAGGGCCAGCAGGGCGATTACCGGCGTCGGTACTTCAAGTCAAGGCTCAGGGCGGGTGAGGCACGCGAGCGAGCATGTGGGTTGTCGACGAGTCGAACGGAAGTCCGGGCGGACGGAGAGACGAGGTTATCGACGCACCGAGTGGGCATCAACAACTCCGGCATAAAGGTGTGGACCTGGGGTGCGGCCCTATTCTCATAGAGGCCCGTACATCTCAGCCTATCGCACTCGTGCGTGTGGCCCTCGAGTACCCACCGTGTCGTCAAGTTGGCCCCGGATGTGTGTTGGTACGTCAAACCTGAAGTCGGACCGACGGGGTGCTCTGTCAGGATCTTCTAGTTCACTCGCATGCTCCGTTTACCTTGTGCTTGGCTTGATTGCTTATGCTTGGTCTGTAACCCTGTCTTATGGTTCTTTGATCCTGTATTATAGATTGATGTATCCTCTAGTCTGTTGTATCTCTATATAGAAAAGTTGCTGGCCGGACCGGTTTTATTCACGAGCGTGATTATGAGCATAGGATTTCAGGCTCTAACCTCAGTCGTTCATGGGTCTTAGCTATAGGAGTGGCGCGCAAAAAATCAGAGTTCTAATCACGTTTGAAGGCATAGAGAATGGCTATATGCGTATCAGTTCGTCGGAGACAACCATCCCGTATAGAACCTTTTTCTAATCAAAGTCTTTTTGAGCCGATTCAGTATACACATAGAATTGAATCGAGATTGACATCATGATTGTACACTATAGCCGCACACGAAATGCGTCACAGAACACCCTTATTGGCAGCCGCAAACAGCTCTTCATAGTCACCGCTCTTCTTACACATCGCATGGAAGGCCCCATCTCCTTTTGCAAGCAGGTTTCGTGGTGTATCATATTCAATCACTTTTCCTTCGTCCAGCATCAGGATACGGTCGTAATCTGCGGGATTGTTAGCTTTGAGCCTGTTTTCATCGAGTGATACCTGCCTATTACGGTCCTTAGGCGGTGTGCGATTGTTAAAAGAATAGTATGGTTGAACTCTTCACGGATGGTCTTTTGGATTCTAGTGTCAATGTAAATTAGTATTGAGGAGCGCTAGTTAGAGTCCTAGGCCTACTTGGCGTCAATGTCGAAATCGACCTAAAAGTAGAGCTCACTGATCCGTTACGTGCTTGGATAAAAAAGCACTTACCGAGGCAGTGGACTCGTCCATGACAATAACACTGGACTTCCGTAGAAGCCTTCAGAACATAGTTCAATAAGATTTAATACGTAGATTTGAATGCGACTAGTCACTTACGCTCGTGCTAAAGATAATAGCTGACGTTGGCCATGGCTGAAGTTGTTCCCTCCGTCGCTGACCTTCGTTTCCAAAGTGAGCTCCGGCTTCCCTACCCCACTCCCAACAGTAGTTGTAGCCGAGGCTGTAGCCAGTTCCGTAATAACTAAAGTCGAGGTACTGCTTTGAATGGCCTCCTGCGATGCAGGGGGTTCTGAAGGGGTTGCAGATCGGGTGGGCTCGGGAGAGTCTGAAGAAATGAGATGGACTCTTTGGAGCGTGTTGATTAGTTCGGCATCAGTGAATTCGTTGAATGGGTCCTGGAGTGAATGCACGATGAGTGATAATAATACCCAAATGATCCATTGAGTGTTACCAGATTATCGCGAATAGTGCCATTGAACAGAACTGCATCTTGAGGTATTAGTGTGAGACGCGAACGCTGGAAACCAGGGATCAGAAGCATGCCAACGAGAGAGTCAAGATGTTGAGTTACCAGATCATCCAGTCCAATAGATAAGATGTCTACGATTCTGTGAGCTCTCTGAATACGAAATCTTATATAACTTTACAAACCAATATTGTCCAAAGTGATGTTTCCACTGGCGGGGTCAACAAATCGGAACAATGCTAGCGCAAGAGTAGATTTCCCACTGCAATTTGTTAGATACTGATATTAGTACACACTAGTAACACTCACGAGCCTGTTCGGCCCACTATCCCTATCTTTTCGGCGGGCTAAAATGCAATACACGGGCATCAGGAGCTCATTTGTCGCCTTTTGGCCCGGGAAACCAACCTTGGTCTCAAAGGAAACGCCTTTTAGTACTGGGGGTAGATCTGGGGCGTAGTGAATAACCAGGTCTTCGACAACAAGGGTTCCAGTGGTAGTCGAGGGCCAGGCAGCAGGAGGTCGGTTTGACTCGATGATTGCAGGTGGTTCGGAAGGAAGTTCGAGATATTCCTGAACGCGTTCTACCGAGTTTACTAGAGAAAAAGGTAAACGGATATATCTTTTGACGTAGACGGGATAAACATGACTCACGTGACTGTTCCAGCTCTGTCCAGTAACGAAGTCCCCAGTATAGCTAAGTTCAACGTTTAGTAACGTGGATCCCGAGCAAGGGACCGAGAAGACTCACCGAACGAACAAACTGTTGGGCCTGAACTACGACGATGCCAGTCAAACCTGCACTGGCGCCGCTCACGAGGGACCCAGTCGTGGCTATCAGGACCGATAATGCGCCTAAGGAATCAAACCGAACCAGCAGCCAGCGGTTGCACATCCAGTAGTAATGTACGGACGCTAGGGTCCGATCGAGACGCTTATACATGTTATTTAAGAAATGCCTCTCCGCTCCAAAGGCGCGGACTGAAGTATATATCATACATAAGCACATAGATTATAAGCGGTTTGAATACAACTCACCAGTGGCTATACCTACCACAACCTCGCTGAAAGACGATATGATAGGTGATCGAGTTGTTGCTGAGATGCGAGTAAGATCTCGTGCAGCGACCACGTATCCACGAGCAAACCAAAGGTGGATATATGCTATAAGAAGCGCGGGAACGATGAACATGGGGACTGCATATACGACCGTGCCAACTGCGACGACCAGTGCAATCGCTTGGGTCACGACGTTGACGATATAGTTTTGAAGGCCTATAGTGAATGGTTGCATATTGATGTAGTTCCAGGAGACATTATAGTATACATACCTGCATCGATATCGTCAATATCTATTCGGACAAAAATGTCAGTAGACCCTCAATGCTCTAGCTCGAACTACAAACCTTTGCTAGTTACAAAATAAGGGAATGATTAAGTCACGCTTTCCCGCAGATTTAACCAGCAGTTCACCCACCTGAAACGATTTAATATACGGCCTGAAGGAGTGGTATCAAAGAAGCGACTCGGCGAGCGTAACACAGATTGCAGCATATCTCGAAACAGGATCCGCGAAGCTCGAAGCGTGGACATAATGCGAGGGATCTGGTTAAGAACTCGGATGGCAATGATTACACCCTCTGGGGTTTTGATAAGCTCCTATACAATCTCGGGAGCGGCAGGTAAACTCACGTATTCCGACATAGATCATGAGATAGGGAACGACGTTATCGCTAGGTGATGGCAGGTTCCAGCTCGGAAGGGTCTGTGAATGTGGCTTTGACTTATAGCTCTCGCTCCAATCTAGATGGATTTCATTAAGTCCAAGGGTCAACACACCTTTGATCTCGAACTCACGTTTGATCCAAAATTTCTGTACAAGTTGCACTATATATCATAAGCTAGGGCAAAGAATTCAATAATCTCGAAGGCCTGCTCACTGAATTGGTCCGCTGCCAAGAATGTAATCAATATACTAAACAACCAGTACGAGGCAGCTGAGATATATGTTTTATAAACCCTAGGTTTGACGTTGCCACTACCGATCGTCTTAGCATGGGAAATTATAATATAAAACGATTAAACATACGTAGATTTTGTCTCATCCTGAACCAGCTTCTTCGCGGTATCCTTCTTTGCCTCAGGTTTGGTGTCTTGTATGTCGGCCGCGACCTCCTGTTTCTGAACTAACGGTTCCTTCCGAGTAACTTTGCCAGACGCGAGCGCTCCAGAGTCTCGGAGTTCTTGTGCGGTACCCTGAGCCTCAATTCTGCCTTCGTAGAGTTTGACAACCCAAGAAACAAATGGCAATACGAGATCGACATGGTGAGTGACCAGAACAACGGTGCGGTGTCTCATGAGTGGGCCGAGCAGACACTTTTGAATGAGGTATTCGGCAGTAGGTGCGTCGACAGCTGCCGCCGAAAAATACCAGGTATGGACGCCATTACTCAGGATCCCACTGACACAATATTTGACGTACCGGAGAGGATATCATCTAGTATCACGACCTGCGTTCTAGCGTACACCGCTCTTGCCAAGGCAACTCGAGCCTTTTGGCCACCAGAAAGTGATATGCCCTTTTCGCCGATTTCCTACAACCAGATATCAAGCCTGGTTGTGCTGCCTATCTGAACACACGCTTACCGTTTCATCCCCATCCTCAAGTATGCCGAGGTCGGGCAACAAAGCGCAGCAGTCGAGTACGAGATTGTATCTCTCCTTTTCATAAGGTAAGCCGAAAAGGCTAGATTAAAAGAGTCAGCAGGGTTTGAGAAGGGTGATTCATGGCCGAGACGAACATGTTATCTTTGATTGATTCTACAAGGGGTTCGTTAGCAACATTGAGTGAAACGGCTCGACGAGAAACGTACTATGCTGTAGCCACGGCTGCTGAGCACAATAACTAATGGCAATCTGAAGTCCAGTCTTTTCGTTTACACGTGTTGGCTCCTTCGGGATGTATACCTCCCCTGTGACCCAGTCCATCTCTCCAAGTAAAGCCGACAGTACTGTAGATAGACACGAGATCAAGTATACCACCCCGAATCTAATCAAGGAGATACCCACAAGACGATTTCCCGCTCCCTGTCGGCCCAAAAATGAGCGATATAACGCCTTCGGGGAAGATCACACTCATATCCCGCAATTCGAAAGGATTCTCCTCCCTCGCCTGCTCAACCTCGGCCTTGGCTTCCTTCTTGGCTTTCCGCAAGTGGACCAACACCAAAAGACTATCCCAATACTGCGTCAAGCGGCCGAAGAGTCCCGGCTCCTGACGTTTTGCATCTTTATTGGATTTGTTTGACAAAGAGCCACTCCAGCGAAAAGTAGCATCCACACAACCCAGACGACTATCGACGGGAGCGTGAGGGGGCAAGGGAGACCGTTTGAGCGAGGAGATACGTTCCGGAACTTCGTCTTCCAACAGGTAGCTTTCAATTCGTTTGAGTGCGACGCCAGAGATAAGGAACCTAAAAGACAATGTCATAAATATATACTCTCGACCACCGAATTAGAGTCGGAAATACCAGTTGGCTATCTTGGGCAACTAGACCACATGACACACTTGTCAGAGCCGATTATAGATTTTAAACAACGCACAACTCACCTGCGCCAAACTCTTTTCCAGCATCACGAAAACCGCAATGCACGGAAACGCGACATCGACCGTCAACTCTTTCTTCGCGACAAGCGTATAGAACCCAAAGCTGATTGCAGAAACAAACACAGGAACGACCTCCCACACTAAGTGCATCGAGAAATTCGTGAATTTGACCCTCTTCAACCATCGGAGCTCGTCCTCGCGTGCGGCAAGGATTCGGTTCATCCACCGAGTTTCCCAAGCAGAGTATTTGATAAACTTGATCCCCAGGATGACTTCATTCATCGCCCGCATGCGTTTATCTCGGATTGCGCTGATACCGCGGAGCAAGGCCGACGTTCGGCGAACGAGGACATCGTTTATGGGTAGAGCGATCAAGATGGCGACGTATCCCGTAAACGCTGTCCAACCCATGAGATTATAAAGCATAATCGACGCAATAATAATGCTCAAGGGTGTATCGTACACGAACTAGAGCCATCGTTAATAATCGAGACCATACGATAGATCACATTACGAACCTGAACAGTAGAAACAAACCTCGCGACCCTCATCGAATCGGTCGACACGAGCGAAACAATCTTGCCCACATCCGCGCCAGCCATTTCATTTGCTACCTTCTTGCTCTCTTTTCCTTTGCCCTTTCCTTTCGCATCGCTCGGCTGTACGGTCCCAGTGATATCCTTGTGCCTCAACGCCTTCTCGTAAACGCACGCGATGAGCTCGCCTCGAATTCGCACGCTCGCTCGACGTGCAAAGTATAAATGCTGGAGTTCGCACTGAGACCGGACAAGTTGGCAGATAAAGGCCGCGAAAGCGAAGAGGTAGGCGTCGTTTGGTTGGAGTGGGCGGGAGGAAGTTGTTTTGTTGGGTAAAGCAAGAAAGGCGCTGTATAGAGATGTTGTTGGAGAGGTCATCTGGAGCGCCTCGGGAGCTGGGTTAGCAGGCTTGGAGTCTATTGCCCGAAGGGTAAGTGCGAGGAAGAAAGGTGCTGAGTAGTTCGTAAATGTCACTACAACCTACGATGGACACAGACGCATAGTTAGAACAGGGCAAACAAGGGTGGCGCCACTCAAAACATACCGACAGCACGGCGTCCAAGAATAAATCCTTCGCGTTCGCCACGGCCAGTCGACGTAACAGGGATGATTGCCTACACCATGAATTCAGTTTCCACAGATACTCAAGTGGTCATAGCCAGCACATACTTCATCTCGAAAAACCTTTTCATCAAAACCCGGGTTTGCATCGTTTGACTTAGTTGCCACACATCTTTTTCCTCCAGTGGTCGTTGAACCCCAATCGAGATAAGAGGGCTGACCCAACTAAACGAGACCCAATCCCAAAGTGTACATTGGTCCTCGAGAGACGGTGCGTTTCCCTAGGATTTGGAGAGTAGTGAGATAACGTCTGGATAAATCATATGAGAAAACATACGTCTTCGTCATTATAGAACTTCCCAAGTACGTTGAGTGGCATCGTGAAAATTGCAACGAGTCCTAGAAAGCTCAAAACGGCGTCCAGAATAAACACGACTTTTGTTGACCAGGCTCCTCCATCGCCGTACCCAACGCCTGCGGTCTCGTAGATCCTCACACATGTTGCCAAAAACTGAGAGCTATATATGGTGAATAGGTCATAGTATGGCGTGCATGACGGCTTGAGATTGGGACGAAGCGCAGCATAAATCCAAGAAACGAGACAAGCTGTGGTGGCTGCCATGTTGAAAGTGTCCATACGATGAGCATTCTGGCCGTGTATGATAAGTGTATATGTCCACCCTGCCGATTCAATCAGTCCAACAAGCGTAAGGACTACTTGACGCCATGTTTTGGGTCGTGTCGTGTTGATCCGAGTGGAATGGGACAGTAGAGGTGTCTGCTCGGAGGGAATTTCGGTCGCACATGTCGTCTCCTTCCTTTGGAGTACCTCGTCAATATCATCTTGAGCTATACGTCTCACGTTAATGGCGGTAAACAGGATTCAAATGAAAGGTTACTCACTAACAAACTCCGTAAAAATTGGGAAATTTGGGACTCGTAGACCAACAAGATAGAGTAACGCAAGCAAGACAACAACCGCGGGCGCAGCAGCGCTCAAGACAAGTTCAATTACACATTCGGGTGTATTCAAACACGTTTGTAGATGATTCGGACCGTCCAAAACTAACATATTGAGCCTTTCCACTGAGGAGGGGCTCCTGAAGCGCCAGTCACACGAGTCGCGGGTTTATGTATAGCGTGCCGGGTGCTAATCGGCATTGTGAATCCGCATGGTCATACCTGACTAAAGATCATCCGGGCACGATAGACATAACAACCGTCCTGAATGCACTGCGCATCACTGCCGTCGTCGCGCAGTAAAATTGATTATCTTGGATGGCGAGCTATTTCGGTGGTCGAGTTTTGTCCGTGCGGGCCAACCTGGGGTCTTCCATTCGGCCCGAGACCGCTTCCTTGATCACGAATTAAGCGCCTGGCGTTCACGGCCAGACCTCCGTGCATTCAGTCGTAAGGTAGCCAAGCACGCACACCCCTGGCGCCCCAAACTTTCAATTTAATATATTTTACACTATTTTCAGCTCGGTAGACCTAAAGAGCTGTGGAATCAGTTCCGAAACACATTCATCGATGATTAATCATTCTTTCCAACACCTAAGGAACACCAGTGTCAGCATACTTTTAATAAACCAACATCCGTGTCACTTACAACACATAGTACTCGTCTTCGAAAAACTTTGCCCTTCCGTTTGCCGGGATCTGAGCTCCGCCCTAAATACGAAAACACAGAGATGTAAGTGGTCGAATCTATATATCCCAAGCTAGACTACCTACGATCGCAGGTCCGGCCTTTCCTGGAGTAAACGTTCCATTGACTCGTGCCGCAGCGTGGTAGAGAGGTGAACCACCTTCAAATCCGCCTATTTTTTCCAGTTCATTTAGAACAAATGGCTCGCGGGCTAGAATGATTATGGGATACACCTACCTTCGACAACTTGTCTACCTAAAGGAACGGCACCACTGTATAATATAAGATATAAGTATCATGTCCTGACGTGATTCATATCACTAACCCTGAGGCTGGCACCCATTGCATGGCGTCCGTAAGTGGCAAGAGGTCGTATCTATAGGCACGATTGCATGAACAGATATATCCCTGCGTGCGATGGACAAACTTACCGCCCGCTATGAATGGCTTCATCCCCATTTATGACCATAGAAACCTTTGAAGGAGTGATACGGCAAGGCTGCACACTCTGATCACCAAGGAGTGCAGATCCAACATACGCAGGCTAACTCCCTCGTCAAACGAAGCACATGCACGCGACCAGAAAACACTCACTTCTCCTTCCCAAATGAACGGTGGAGCAGGACCAGCACTATCTCTCGGAAACGCTTCACCCGCCGCAACAGGAATGCGCCGACCACTAGTCCCAGTCCGTGGTCCAGTCGCAGGGTTGTGGGGAATTTGAGGAAAGGCGACATGGGGGGTTCTGGTTGAATCGTCTTCATAGCCGTGTCCGGTTGCAATATGAGGCTTGGCCGCAACCTGATTACCAGAACAAAGAATGAGTGACTTCTCATATTTGTATCTTTGACTCCGACCTTATGGGTATGTTCTCCAGAATGGTCGTCCCTATCGTTTGAGGACCTGCGATGACGCTCGCGGGAGCCTGCCTTTTGGTCATCGTCATGCTCGCGTCTATGAAAATCCTTTTTCTTCTTTTCGTCATCGGAGTCAGAGTCCCGATCTCTTCTCTCCTTTTCTTTCTTGTAGTGTTTTTCTCGCCGCTGCGATCTCTCGTGACGACCGGACTCGGACCCAGATTCAGAATCAGAACGGCCCATGCTGGTCGATCGAGGGTGCTGTTAAGCCACTGTATGAGTAGTTGATACCTCTAAAAGTGCACCAAGTACTCACGGGATAGTTCGGAGGGGGTGGTAGTCAGGTATGAGTTGGTATCATACGATGACGCCATGTATGTATACAGGCTCAACAGGTGACAGACGCCAAGCCGCACAGCCTGGGGTAATCGATGATCGACAACAACAACGACTGTTGATGCACCCACAACACCCACCAACGAACCAATCCCGTTCTCGATATATTTATAAGCAAACGATGATACCCAAAAATGTTCAGTTATTAAAATATTAGTTGATTGGCACGTAGCAAAATTGAACTTTACAAACGCGATCTTGTGACTATATGCGTAGTGTTTTACTATTGTCAAATTACATTGACAAATACAGGCTGATAAGTAATGAAGCAGTCAAGAACACAAGGGACGCTTCAAATCGACCCGCGCCACCGTGAGCGACTCCAGTGGTCCCTATGTACTGCCTGCCTAAATCATTGATCACACCCGATTTGTCCATTAGACCAGTATCCTGAACACCAATTAGCTCAATTCATGGACATTCGAATATGATTTACCTTGTTAATCGGGGTGTTGGCCATTGCACCAAACCAGGCATATCGCTCCACCCAGTCGGTGCTATCCATATAATCTTGAGTTTCTTTCAGAAATTGAGCGATTTCATCGTATGAACATTGTGGACCATTGTTCTAGTACCATGTCAGGATGTTGATGAAGAACGAATAGCTCAGTAAGATGGTAGTACTGACAAAGTTCTGGCATGCCCATTCGGTGACCCATATCGGCCGCTGAAAAGCATTGTGGTATTCATTGATATGTCGGATAAAATCGGTCGCGTTCACATCATAGTAGTCTTTCGTTTCGGTGATTAGATTATTATCCCACAGAGCTTATACAAGGTATCACACTCACGAAGTGCAATAAAGTCAAGAGTGCACCCGCCGTTGCAATTCCCCAGAAAGTCCCAAATCCATTGAATCCCGTCTGGCCGACTTGAAGGGGCGGGCGAGCCGAGTCGTATATTCGGATTGGCTGCTTTCAGGGGTTCCAAATAGGTTTTCCACATATTTGCTGCGTCTTGCGTGCTCATGTTTGCCTGAGACGGCTCTTGTGGTCTGTAACTTGTGTTAGTAGACCAAACTATTGCACGAGAATTCGCTTCAACACACTCATTCATTCCCAAGATATGCGTCCATCCGTTCGAAGCAATCGATGCGCTCGTTACAGCCTGAGAAAAGTCCTCGACATCCTTCCCTCCCCATAGCATAGGGACAAACTCCAGCGCAGGAGGAGGTCGCACCCAGGAAGTTGGACTCCAAGTATAGTACCTATTGCTCGATTACAAAAATTGTACGACAACAGAAGTAATTTGACGCACCATGAGACTTTGTCAGAATTTTCAAACTGGGAAATTTCTCCTCCACCGCCCCACCCAAGGCCAGCTTTTCCCTGTCCAGCTCGCCGATCAAGTGGGTAAGGTGCAAAGGCTCGGACGGTCAATAGGTGGAGTAATAACACAAAACTAATCATTCGGGTCGTACGGGGTATAAGGTTGGGATAAGGTTGCTCATAACCTAGAGTGGTGCCTTGGGCTTAATTTATGTATGCCACACGCCAAGTTTATTGAAGCTTATCGACTGATTGACGTCATAACATGCGGGGCTGTATAGCCACGTGACAGGGTTTTATTTACTCCTTGGCGAAAATGACGCCAGAGTCGGCTTCGACAAGTGATATATCCTACTCACCATGTGGAGCACCCTGCCGTCCCCCTCGACCTCCCAACGACCCTCACGACACTGTTACGTCCTTCACCACTTTTCACCTTGATACCCAAGTGTTTTTATCGTTCTAGATGTGGTTTACGAAATCGAAACTTGGGAAGCTGTCTGGCTTTGGTTTGCTTCTCTGGCAACCGACTTTTACAAACGCCGCCGTTCTTTCAAAGAGGCAAGCAACCTCGAGCTCAAATTTAAAGGCTGGGTTGGGGTGGGGAGGGGGAGGTAACATTTCACAGTTTGAGGGGCATCAAGTCGGATGGTAAGTTTTGCCTACGCTAGCGCAATAGGGGACAACCAATCGAAGTGACCACTAGGTACTTTACGTGGTCCCCTCAGTCGTGGGTAACCCCTCCTCCGGCACTGGAATTTGTCCCTCAGCTTTGGGGTGCGCGTGATACTGCACTCTTTGCGAGCGTGGTGAACACAACTTCAATCGCCGCAAATGGATGGAAGGACGTGCTAGGCATGAACGAGTGCGTTTTTCTTGCTGCCTCGATCCAACAACATAATTCATATACCAGCGCTGCAGGCCTCAGGAACCAACACAGGCTAATTTGACAGCACAGGAAGGAGCTGCGATGTGGAAAACGTATCTCGAGCCGCTCAAATCGGCTGGTGTACGGCTCGGCTCTCCAGCTACGACGAGCGCTCCTAACGGTAAAACCTGGATTCAAGACTTTTTGACTGCGTGCGACGGAGGCTGCTCGGTTGATTTCATTGCCTTGCGTGAGTTTTTGTTCCCTTCACTTGATTTGCTATTCTTATCAGCTTTCGGCTAATAGACTGGTATGGTAATGTCGCGTCGGAGTTTATTGCCTACATAGAGGATTTCCACAACACGTTTCAACGCCCAATCTGGGTGACTGAATGGTCGTGCCTGAACTTTGTAAGCCGTCCCGTGCATTCCTCACGCATAGGGAATAACACGCACATAGGTTGGTGGTGCTCAATGCACATACGATGAGACCGTTCAATTCTTGAACGTGACGCAGAGTTATATGGATCAAGCACCATGGGTGGAACGGTACGCGTGGTTTGGCGCGATGGCCAATTTACCAGCCGGTATCAACAATGTATGCAATTGACTTCCATTGCCATGTTCGATTCTAATTGGTTCGCTCGTAGTTCACGGCTCTAATGGACCCATCCGGCATTATCAACCCACTTGGCCAGCAATACATTGGGCCTCCCGCGGGCGCAAATCCACCTGCGACTTCCACCTCCATTACCACTCCCATTACTTCCTCCGCTATCACCTCAATCATTCCTATAACTACCACATCTAACTCCGGCACCATACTCACCACGACTTTGACGACCACTATTGCTCCGCACAGCACAGGTTCCACCCGCACATCCTCCGCACCAGCAAGTACTTCAACCTCGCCGTATGTCATTATTGGAGGAGCGTCTATGAATCACACTCCCGAACTCGCGACAATTCTGCTTGGCGCGCTCGTGGCCTGGGGACTCTTGGTTCTATAATACCCGTACTACGATGGACTCGAGAACATTAGACTTTGCTACGATCTACAGATGTCCTGAAATAACTGAATTTTAGTGTGTATATCGTCACAAATAATACTTGATTTCTGTATTGTGTTCTTTCTTAGCTGTCTTTACACAAACTATCTCTCAATAACATGGAGCGGTCAACGTACGTGCCGAGCCGAGTTATGCTATTTTCGACTGCCGTTGTTTCTAGACTAGACCTGTCGTATCTAGATTGCGTGCGTACTGGTTGACCGATCTCCCATAAGATCGCATATTGTCTTGGACAAACAAGTTATTTGTTCGCCGGTCTCGACCGTACACTTGTGTGAGACGTTCTAAATATACTTCCGTACCCTATATACCGGACATCAATTCAAAGCCCAAAGAAGGCAGTATCGAGTACAAGTGGAGTGTTGGTAAAACGATAAGCGTCAAGTAGAGTATGGGTTCCTCACAATTATGACCGCCCTGTCTAACCGTTTGAGTTCGGTCGCACAGGTCACTCTCCGATTTTCTTGTCTCACGAGCAGAGCATGGTGTCTAGATCCCATCATGGACGGTTACCCATCTGGCCTAATCTAGTTTCAGACCCGGTATGAGGAGAAGTTCCTACTGGGATACCTACAACGGCACTTATGGATCCTATTCTACCGCGCATATATACATTCATATTGGGCCAAGGCTGATAGACAATCATCTCGCGTGGTGATTGTCATATCGTTTATCTTATCGTAGCTAGACTAATTTTGGCTATAGAGGGAAGAGTCGTCCTGCGCGCTTGTGATAAGCGAAGTGGGACATGTGAATCAGGAGGTCATCTGACCGCTAAGCCGCCGAGATTACTGCACCAAACGAGCGTTTGCTTGCAACCGCCATTACCATCAGCGTGAGTATCAGTTCATCCCCAGAGGGCTATTTTTCTATAAAAAGATATTCAAGACTAAGTGCTTCTGGTTTGCATGGTCTTGCTCCACTCCTAGGTGTTTAGGTGAGAGCATTCGGCTTTTACAGCTGCTGGTGTTGTGTCTTCGCATTACCCTGATCCAATTGGCCAAGCTAAAAGGCTCGGTTGGCTGTTTGATAAACCTATACTGATTTCCGAGTACTATGTCTCTGGTCAATTCTTGGGAAGCGGGGTATACAACACGTGCAGTCGCAATCTCGCCAGACGGTCGTCTTGTCGGGGCAGGATGTAGTGGCGTGGTTATGATTTGGGACATGTCTACAGGCCATAAGATACTAGGCCCTTTGACCGGTCACAGACAAATTATCCCATCTATAGCGTTCTCACCAGATGGGTGTACATTGGCTTCTGCGTCGTGGGATCGTACTATACGCATGTGGGACACAAAAACGGGTATCGCATCAGCCAGGCCGATGGAAGGACATACTAACTACGTAAACTCTGTGAAGTTCTCATTCGACGGCCGGATTCTAGTTTCTGGCTCTCACGATAAATCTATCCGCCGGTGGGATGCAATAACTGGACAACCAGCTGGGAATCCTATTATAGCCAGTGCAGAAGTGCTCTCTGTGACGATCTCGCCCAATAACAAAATAGTTGCGGGCGCATACCTGGACTGTGCTATCAGATTATATGATTTGCTCACGAATGAAATGGTGTTTGAATGCCGTGGTCACACCGATCAGGTTCACTCTGTGGCATTTTCACCTGATGGTCGCCGTTTAGCTTCTGGTTCCCGTGATCGCACTGTCCGGGTCTGGGAGACCAGCACAGGGCGGGAAACATGTAACCCACTGCGAGGACATACGACTGAGGTTGTTTCGGTGGTCTTCTCGCCGGATGGAAAATACGTTGCCTCCGGATCGTTCGACCGTACCCTCCGGGTGTGGAATGTGGACAGTGGGACTCTGCTGAATAGTCCACTGCGCGGGCATACTGATGGTATATCATCGGTTGCATTTGCGCCTGACGGACGCTTCCTGGTTTCTGGATCTTGGGATAAGGTTATCAGAGTGTGGGATATACTCGATAGTAGTGTACACGAACAACGGTCCAAGGAAATACCTGAAGATGAGATAACCAGTACGATGGTGGGGTGCTTCTGGGAGTCTTGGGCGACAATTTCTAACTATATAGCTCTTTCTATTGAACAACGATTAGGGACCAGACGAAATCGTCGCGCGTCTGGGTACTCGAGGCTGCGCAGACCTGACCAACCAACTTGACATATCAACTTCTAGTCTGTACCTAATATCTTCGGGTGGATTCGGTGACATATATAGGTGCAAGTTGAAAGATGGTGCCGAAGTCGCGGTCAAGACGATACGCTTTTACAACGATTCACTTGACCGTAATCCAAATAACTTCAAGGTAATCTCATTCTCTGGTAGGTTTGAGCTTTGTAGTTAACATATCTACAGCATGCCGCGCGTGAGCTGCATACATGGTCAAAATGTTGGCACCCTAATGTCCAGCGGCTGCTTGGCCTTGCTATGTTCCGAGACCAAATTGGGATGATCACTAAATGGGAATGGAATGGGAGCCTGCCGCACTACCTTGAACAAAACCCCAAGATGGATCGGTGCATCTTAGTAAGGCTGAATATCTTCTAAATCAAGCGGTTATAAGCTGAAACTCTTGATACAGAGCGTTCAGGTCTGTGAAGGCCTGTTTTATTTGCATGAATCTCGTGTGGTCAGTTGTTGCCGAATGATTGTTGCAGACTGAACAACGAGAGATTCATATCATTGACGCCTGTACTAGGTACATGGCGATCTCAAAGCCGTATGTGCCGACGACCTTATTCTTTCGTCTTGATCACTGAATGCGATCACCATAGGCAAATATTTTGGTTTCAGAGCACGGTGTACCTCAGCTCGCAGACTTTGGTAATGCTACCCTACAAGAATGCACGCTTCAATTTTCGACGTCATCTACCAACGCAATAGTTTCCACGCGGTGGGCGGTAGGAATCTTCCATACGCAGCCAAGAGTGATCTGAAACTTAGGTTCAATACTTCTAGGCTCCAGAGCTTTTTCAGGGGACGACCTGCAGCATCCCTGCAGACATCTATGCCCTAGGAATGGTAATTATGGGCTCCTACGATACTGAAAAATGCTAACACGGTACCTGTTCAGACAATACTGGTATACTAATAGCTCTTTACCCCTACGTAGGATCTGAAATCATCCTCACCTTAGGAAATCATTACTGGCCAGGTCCCTTGGGTAGGCAGGTCCGAGTACGCAATCATGCATGCCGTCATGAATAACAGAGCATGCCCTGAACGCCCCCAAGTATATATACCGGCGACTTCTACGCACGGCGAGGCACTCTGGCGACTCCTAAAGTCCTGTTGGAACTTTGAGCCAACAAGACGCCCAAGTGCAGTTGACGTGTGCCTACTTGTAAGCCAATTAATATACACCTCATTTTGGAATCTTGTTGACTGGCTTTATAGATGAAGGGAATCACGCAGGAAGGTCTGCGGGATAAGTGATATATTTATAAGGGAGTAGTAAGCGGAAGAAGTGTAGGGCCCCTGCTTATGGACATAGGATTCAAATTAAGAGTTGAGCAATGATACTGTATAAGAAGCCTGATACAAAAGTTTCTAAAACATCCAGTCCCAAATCCTCTGCCACACGCCCGTAGGCGGTTTGTAATGAGCCGCCTCTTCTTCATTCATCTTATCCAGCTCGTTTCGCCCGGTCACAAAGTCAACATCCTCCAATCTAACCCACTGCGTGCCATGTACGAGTTTCCAGCCGAGCCAGAGTACGCAGAAGATAGGGAGACAAATATAGGCAGCCACGAACGAGGAAGTGTCCCAGTTTCCGGTTAGGAACACCGTAAAGCCGTTGAAGAGCAAGACTAGCGACACGAAGATCGCCCCGAACCAAGAGGCATATGGTTGGAAAGGCGCAATATACGGAAAATTTTCGCGTGATAGGCCTTGTTTCTTCAGCGCATAATACATGCGAAGGTAGGATACGAGAATAACGAGCCAGGTGATTAAACCTGTAATCGAAGAAATGTTGTATAGCCAGTTGAAAACTGTGACGGAGGTCGCAGATCCCGCGTTCATATACTAGTAAACTATTAGTCAGATCCCCTTAGTGTAGCGTAAAGACATATACATACCGTTAGCAAACCGAAGAGTGAGGTAACAAATACCGCCCAAACGGGCAATCCACCCTTGGTGCAAGTCCTTAGGAAAGCAGGAGCCTGACGAGCCAAGGCCAGAGCGTAGAGAGTCCTAGAGCTCGCGTACAGGTCCGAATTACCAGCGCTCCAGGCCGATATCAATATAACTGCGTTGATCACGCTCGGCAGTCCCTTGATACCTGCCGTCTTGATAGCGATGACGAAGGGACTGGCACTCGCGTTTCCGCCAGAGTTATTCAATAGATCCTCCGAGTTGAACGGAACGAGCAGGCCAATGATGAAAATGCCAAGGACGTAGAAGAGCATGATCCGCCAAAAGATACGGCGGATCGCCTTTGGAACGTTTCTTTGCGGGTTTTCGGCCTCGCCGACCGTAACTGCAACGATTTCCGTGCCAATGAAAGAAAATGCAGCCTGGACGAACACGTTCCAGAAAGCCAGGAATCCTGTTGAATGCGTACTTTATCAGCAATCACACATGATAGCATTGAAAAGAAGACTCACGGCCCCATGACCCTGGAACCACGTCCGCGCCGTTATGGATTGTGATTTGGTTAAACGGACCAGGATCTTTCCAGTACCTGAACCCGATATAGCCTGTGCTCGCGGGACCAGCCCCGCAATCTATCGCAATGCCCAAGATGATGAGCCCGACGATAGCGGTGATTTTAATGGCCGAGAACCAGAACTCGAATTCTCCGTACCACCGGACGCCGAGAAAGTTGATAATCAGGACCAAGATGTACTGAATAGTGATCCAAACGGCGACGTTGACAGACGTGGTCCAGTATTGGATTACGATCGCTGCTGCCGTGAGCTCGACGGGTATGGCTATTCCGTAGCAATACCAATAGTTGATCCCGAGAGCAAACCCTACGGATGGGTCGATGACTGAACCATGTGATTAGTCTCGCCACAATACTAGTTCAGGTTACTCACATCGGGAGGCGTAGTGAACGAATCCACCAGATACAGGAAAGAGCGTCGCCATTTCTGCCAAGGCGATCATAACAGCATACACCACAACACCCATTATGAACTGTATAAGACCAAGTATGCGTCAGATAGGATCAAGAATTTTGATTCAATCGCACCCACATATCCCAACAAAGCACCAACCGGGCCACCTTTGGCTAACGCACCTCCAGATCCGACAAACAGGCCCGTGCCAATGGTGCCTCCGAGAGCTAACATTGCGAGATGCCGCGCCTTGAGGCGCCGTTGAACCCCATCCTGAGGTAGGCCTTTGTCTGCGAGAGCATGAGTTAGTTTATCTATGGTATTAGAGTGGAGCTGCACTTACCAGACGCCTTGTCTGATTCGTGGACGCCGGTGTTGATCTCGAGGTCGGCCTCGAAGGACTTGGAGGTACCCGCTTTGCTTTTTTCGGAAGTAGCCTGCGACATCGTTTCCTCACAAGAACCCCAGACCTACTCGGTCGAGCATATCTATAAACTACAGAAAAGGCGTCATTGAGTCAAGATCTGGCGCAATCCTAACACCAAACATCGGCCCCGCTTCACGAAGGCGAAAATTTGCGGCAGGCGCTCGCTAGGAGTGGGGTTACGATGAAATTGACCCACCTGATGCCATAGACGAGCCGCAGTCTCACGGTCGGGGAGGTAATGGTCCGGCATACTCCATGTTTTCATCCAGAGACCAAGCCCTGCCAGTTTTACGAGATCGTTCAAAATAGCCGAGACCAGTTTTACATGTGATTGGGTGATTGGATTTTCGTTTCATGGACACCCATCCCAAAGGATTTGAAATACTGACGCCATAACCTAGTTGGCTCCAGCAAGGAAAGTTCCGAGATGAAAAGGCACAAGTGGTGTCGAGGTGCGAGACGCGTACTTGGTAGTCAAGTCTGATCACTCATCGAGTACAGTGCCAAATCCTATCGCGAAATCACGTGGACAATGGACACAATTCATGACTACACTGGGTCACCCTGGATTGCACACACTCTAACACAAGTCGATCTTAAAGTCTCACATGTTTTCTGTAAATGACGCTCGATTGAACCAATAAAAAAACAAGTACACCACAAATCCGAGCAGCAAAGACAATATCTGGATCGGGGCCGCTACGAACAACATCTGGAGGTCGAAAATCAACTGGGGACGAACGGCAAGGTGCGAACGACAACGTTGATTAGGCGTTCGAGAGGATTTTGGGCTCTCATAGACTGGGGGCAGGCGAATCACCAGATTGGGCTGGCGTTGGAGTTCGGAGCAGAAGGCAAGGGACCAGAACAAGGTCCCGGGTACAACTAGGTGCCTTGGCGGTAAGGTGGTGTGAGTTTGAAAGGTGTCGATGTACTGGAGAACCGAGGGATTCGAAGAAAATGAACTGTATCAAAGGTTCTCGTTAGTATATATGCATTTTATAAAACAAGCGTAACATACTAAGTTGATAAAGCGAAAAAGGGCGATGTAAAACTTGTTGTGTGCTATGGTTCAATTAGCGGTGCGCCCATAGAGGCCCTGTTGCATATGACTTACGTGGGTCGAGTTCGGGAGATTGGGTGGATTGAGGAATACGAACCGCCGAGATGTCTTGATGATAAAATCGAGGAGCGTGAGGGCCGAGAATGCGCGTTATGGGCTAAGCGGTATTCTCACCGCGTCAGCACAAGCATAATAGTTTCGCAAGATCTAAGCGGACTCACAAACGGTGCAAGTCCGCACCACCCATGAGCGTGACCTAGTCCACGAGTCGGCAGATTGAGGAATGGGAACCGCTGAGCCTTGATATTAAATCAAGGAGAGTGGGTAGACGACCGAGAATGCGCGTTATGGGCTTGTGCTGTTCTCATCGCGTTAGCATAACAAGAATATTGCGAGATTTGATTAAACTTACATGAACGGCGCAGGTCCGCATCGCCCATGAGCATAATCTGGTCTACGAGTCAGCGGAGTGAAGAATATGAATCGCCGAGATACATGTCTGGATTTTAAAATCGAGGAGCGCCAATAGATTGCCGAGAATGCGCGTTATGGGCTATATGCTATTTTCATCGCATCAGCACAAGAGTGAGTATCGCAAGATTCGAGCAAACTCACATGAACGGCGCAAGTCCGCATCGCCCATGAGCATAACCTAGTCTACGGGTCAGCACGGGTCATTTAAATAAGCTCCAAGTCGTGAGTACCGGTTCTACTTTATCCTCTATCATCTCGGCGGAACGGGGGTGCGGTGTTGATGGAAATGTGGGTGAGGTGTAGGATGTCGGAATGTCTGTGTTTAAGCGCAGTCAAGGAATTGCATTCTAAGGGACAGAAAGGAACACTGACGATTGTCGAACGCGAAATAAAATAAAAAGAGAAAAAGTCCAACTGGGATGCCGAAGGTGTTGCTGATGTTGATGTGCGGAAGATATACTTGATATCTACATGAACAAGGTGGTTAGTTTTGTGCACATGCTCGCGTCGACTCATGACCACATACCAACATGGCACATCAAAACCGGGTCTTGATACAGCGCGTTACGAGAATAGGCTGGTATCGACAACAAAATAATGTCAAACGGGCCCTTGAGCGGAACGAAACGACTTACATGACGGCCCAAGTCCGCATCGCTCGTGAGCATATATCTACCCAGCATTTAGCTCGAGCTCACGGCTCTCCCAAAACACACTCACCAGTGCCACGGTAATCGGCAAGAAGACAACGGATCCTAATCGAACAAAATTGAAGAATGTCGAAACGAAGTGAGAGCCAGAAAGTGATTTTTATTTTTATTGTTTCGATTTTTTTTATTTTGTTGATTTTTGTCGGTATCATGTGAGAGTCGCCAAAGCAGAATGTAAATAGAATAAATGACTAAGAAAGAAAGCTAAACGGGGAGATCAGCGTGCGCTGATCTCAGCACTTTGCTCGTTTGCAACCATGGGGTTGTTGCGAACAAGGGGAGGTGACTTGGCCGAGCCAAAAGAAACCACCAGTTCGGTGCAAGCAGGGGTCGCGGGAGGACTCGACTCGCACGACGATGGCAAGCTGCTTTCTGTGAGGCCAGGAGAGACGAGAAGACCAGCAGAGCTAAAGACAGAGCCAAACAAACAGTCGAATACACACGAGGTGCCGTTGCCGTCATCTGTAGCCTGGGTTGTAGTAGACCGGCCCGGGCTCATGAGGTGGCTGTACTCAAAGGGGTCAGCCCAGACATCATGCTCGTCATCGTCGGCGTCGTGCACGTGGTCTTCAACCGTGTCGGCGGTCGCAGGTTCGATCTCGAGCGTGGACTGATGGCCAGGGACTATGACGTAATCAAACTCAAACGGGTCGGGGAAGTCCTCGTCCTCGTCCTCGTCCTCGTCCTCGTCAATGACAGTGAGCGGGTAGTCTTCTTCATACTCATCGTCGTCATCGTTGTCAAAGCAGGACTTCTCCTCGCCAATGGAGATAGGCACAGGCCTGTCCTGCGCTGCGGCACACGTACTGGGAACGATGGAATCTTGGTTTCCAGACCTGCGTCTCGGGCTCAAAGGCAACACGGGCGGCCCAAAGTTCTCGAGTAAAATCGACTTGACGAAGACTCCGTGTCTCTTGGAAGACTCGCTGTAGAATAACAATTCAGTTGAGCTGTTCACCAAACCCGAGTGGACGACATACCTTGGCTTGGTCAACCCACGGCCCAGCTTCTGGGTCATGTCGGTGGATGTGACCTGGCGTAATCTATCGTCCCTGCTCACAGGCGCAAGCTTGCCTTCGGCCATAATCGGGTCAAAGACCAAGTCAGCCTTGGCGTCGGAAGGAGCGGCTGGAGTCGCGTATAGCGCTTCGACGTCCTTGAACAAGTCAGACAAGCCTGAATCGATCGAGCTATCGTCGCCCTTGGACTCGGGGCTATCGCTCTTGGACTTGAGGCCGTCGCCCTTGGACTCGATGTCGTTCCGCTTGGGCTCAATGTTGTTCTCCTTGGACTCGATGTCGGTCGCTGCGGGCTTGGGGTCTTCTATCTGGCTGATACGCGCTTGAATCGAGCCGCGGAGACGGAGAGGCTTGAGCGGAGGGGCCTTGATGCACTGCGACTGGTACTCGAGGAGGTATTCGCGGACATTCTCCCCACTACACAATGTCAGTCACCCGCCCCCGACGCTTCAAAGAAGGTCTCTTACCTCTTGGGCCGATCTGCATATATCGAATCCGGTCTAGGTCTTGTATTCTGGACAAGTTTCCTGTATCCATCCTGCCATGGTCCTTGGGATCGACTGACAGGCGCGACTTGACCGCCGAGAACAAACGCATCGAAGATAGTATCACGCTTCAACCGCGACTGCGACTCTTTGGGGTCAAAGACCCTACCGCGCCCGGTGGCCAAAAGCGCTGGCTTGGGCGCGCCGCTGCGTCGAAAGGGTTTTGTCAAGTGGCGGTCGAGTTGGTCGGAACAGGGGCACTTACCTGGAGATCTCCGACTCGTGGCTATCATCGGTCAAAGCCACGGTCAATTGTTTCTTGCAGACATCGTAGCCGCTGTAGCCTGTCGTAGTCACGCGAGAGGAACTGGAAGGGGCAAGAAGCGCATCATAGTAGACGACGAAGTTGTCCGAGTCCGAGTTGTCCGAGTCGTAGTCAGAGGCCTAAAAATCGACACATTCAGTCCCAAGTCTAAGCTTGGATACACCCAGGAACTCATTCTTACCTCGCTAGACTGGGTCGTGTCGGACCCACTGACCAATGTCTCGGTGGATCTCCCAAGACCCAAGGCCATAAGCAACGAAAATCGCTTCAAAATGCGTCAGCACCCCTCTTCCGCACCGCCTAAATGCATCGAAAAACGTACCGTGTCACTCCCGAACAACACTCCTACGCGCTTTCCTTCTTCGTTGAACTTGGTCACATCTGGAACAATAGTCTTGGCAGTGGATGTGGACGAGCACCGAGTCGAGATACCCGCTTCAGATTGCACCTGGCCGCGGGGGTGAGGATACGAGTTCGAAGACGGAGTTGTAGCCCGGTTGGTCATGAATGCTCGTTGTATTGTGAAGTGCGGGTTGTGAAATGGGGACTGTGGACGCAGAGAGGAAGGCGAAGGACTTAACAGGGGCATGTTTGAACGCGCATTCAGTCTGTCTCTTGGACCAAGCGCCGTCGGCACGCGAGTCTCGATCGTTTCAGGTTTGGCACTTGGGTCGCGCTCAACTCGATGGATTATGCATACATTGGATTAGACGGACAGGGCTTAGACCTTGGGTATTGAACCAGCGGTTCTGGATTTTGGAGCGAATGCAAAAAGGCAGGAACATAAGCAACCATATAGCCTTGGCAATCCGATTGTGTTTACCTTGTATATCATACGCAAACGTAACGCCACCATCTATGCATGCATAACTAGTCATTGAAGGAAGCCTTGCTCTCGTCGTCTCGGGGAGCGTTGGTGTATTATATGCCAATTAAACTTAGACCCAAATGACAGCTGTCACCCGATATGGGCAAAGGATCTACAGTGATCGCCGATGGCAAGATTATGAACTTCCCCTAAACAACCAAAGCCCGCCTGACGGAATACAGTAAATGGGACAGCCACTTGTGCTGTCCAAGTGCTATCTTGCCACAGAGTCGGCCTGCCACTCTGAAGATTCGTATGACGTATTTAAGAGCATACACTTCCATATTCTACTAATACATGCCTCCGGCATCTTCTCTCCCTCACTCACTGCGGCCGTTTTGCAGCGGGCCCACTGTAAGCGTCCGGAAAACATTCGACCCGGATGATTAGATAGACTGTTTTTGGTACACTTCTGATCCGGCGACTCTTGGGGAAATCGGAGAATCTGGAATGACACATATCAACTTCTGGTATGTTTCCGAGCGAATATCACTAGGTTGTTTCTTACTTACTTTCCGCATCTTTATCTAGCACAGTGATAACACACCACTTCACATCTACAAAGTGAAAACTGCATAAGGCGCATCGTAGATACAATAGCATAGGCAGACGTACAAGTCGAAGAAATGTCACAACAATAACTCACGACAGAACGCTTGTCTCAGACTCTATGACTGGCATGAAATGATCAGCCCAGTGTTCGCCAATGTGCCAATGATCAAAATGGAGGAAGAGGGCACCGTATCTGCTGGAGGTTATGAATTTGTTCTGTGGACGAACAAGCTGAGTGTGCAGCTCAGGCGGGACCCAAACGAGAGGCTTTTCGTCCGCATCGACGACAACCCAACCATCTTCCTTGAGCGTCCAAACGCGGTGAGTTCCGCCAAGTTGGCAGGCAGAGGAACAGATATGGGACTCGTCGAATGAGGTTCTAAGAAAAGCATAAGAACAATGATTCACTAGGGGAAGTGAGACTACATACACTTCCTGGCCAAACGCATCGTTGTCGGGTTCAGAAAACAAGTCGGAGTTCCATACACGAATTGTGCAGTCGTCAGAGCCAGAGATAATGTGCTTTCCATCAGGCGAGTATCCCACCGACCGGATATAGCTTGTATGACCGGCGAGTGGCTGACCGATTGGCTGGCCGCTTGCCGTATCCCACATCCGGATGGTCCTGTCCTCAGAGCTGGAGACGATGTGCTTGCCATCAGGCGAGTATCCCACCGACCGGACAGAGTCCGTATGACCGGTGAGTGGCTGACCGACTGGTTGGCCGCTGGCCGCATCCCACATCTGGATCCTGCTGTCAGAAGAGCCAGAGACGATGTGCCTGCCATCAGGCGAGTATCCCACTGACAAGACAGAGTATGTGTGACCGGCGAGTGGCTGACCAACAGGATGGCCGCTCGCCACATCCCACATCCGGATGGACCTATCCTCAGAGCCAGAGACGATGTGCTTGCCATCAGGCGAGTATCCCACCGACCGGACATAGTTTTTATGACCGGTGAGTGGCTGACCGATTGGCTGGCCGCTGGCCGCGTCCCACATCCGGATGGTCCTGTCAGATGAGCCAGAGACGATGCACTTGCCATCAGGCGAGTATCCCACCGACCAGACAGAGCGTGCATGACCGGCAAGTGGCTGACTGATTGGCTGGCCGCTTGCCGCATCCCACATCCGGATGGTCCTGTCGTCAGAGCAAGAGACGATGCACTTGCCATCAGGCGAGTATCCCACCGATCGGACATAGTCTGTATGGCCAGTAAGTGGCTGGCCGATTGGCTGGCCGCTCGCCGCATCCCACATCCGGATGGTCGTGTCAGATGAGCCAGAGACAATGCACTTGCCATCAGGCGAGTATCCCACCGACGAGACATAGCCTGTATGACCGGCGAGTGGCTGACCGACTGGCCGGCCGCTCGCCGCATCCCACATCCGGATGGTCCTGTCAGAAGAGCCAGAGACAAAGGACTTGCCATCAAGCGAGTATCCCACCGAGTAGACAGTGCCTGTATGACCGGTGAGTGGCTGACCGACTGGATGGCCGCTCGCCGCGTCCCACATCCGGATGGTCCTGTCGTAAGAGCCAGAGACGATGTGCTTTCCATCAGGCGAGTATTCCACCGACGAGACATATCCACTATGACCAGTGAGTGGCTGGCCGATTGGCTGGCCGCTCGCCGCATCCCACATCCGGATGGTCATGTCCTCAGAGCCAGAGACGATACACTTGCCATCAGGCGAGTATCTCACTGATGAGACTTTGTCCGTATGACCGGTGAGTGGCTGACCGACTGGCTGGCCGCTCGCCGCATCCCACGTCCGGATGGTCCTGTCGTAAGAGCCAGAGACGATGTGCCTGCCATCAGGCGAGTATGCCACCGACCAGACACTGCTTGTATGACCAGTGAGTGGCCGACCAACTGGCTGACCGCTGGCCGCATCCCACATCCGGATGGTCCTGTCCGCAGAGCCAGAGACGATGTGCTTGCCATCAGGCGAGTATCCCACCGAAAAAACAGAGCCCATATAACCGGTGAGTGGCTGACCGACTGGCTGGCCGCTCGCCGCATCCCACATCCGGATGGTGCAGTCGTTTGAGCCAGAGACGATGTGCTTGCCATCAGGCGAGTATACCACCGACCAGACAAGGCCTGTATGACCGGTGAGTGACTGACCGACCTGTCTACCACTTCGTGTATCCCAAATCCGAACCGCTCTGTCGTTGCCCCCTGAAACGAGATATATGCCGCTGGCCGAGTACGCGACGCAAAGTACACCGCTCTCAACACCAATTGTTCTTGTAGGCCTTGTCTGCCGTAAATCAAGCGCGGTGCTCCTGTCGCCGATCAACCGCGGGCCCCTTTGCTTATATCTTGCTCCTATGGGACTCTCGGATGGCCAGAATGTGAGAGCGGATACGTATAAATGTGGGGTACTTGATTCCGCTGGACTAGATGAATAAGCGCTCATGAACAGCCAAGCGTCTCCAAGGAGGGCCTGAATGTGCTGATCAGTTGGACTCATATCCCTCTGTGGTCGCATCAGCAGTATGAATATTCAACCTAAGTAGCAGCGCACCTTCCACCAGCCATCAACCTCGTATATTGCTCTTGTACCATCGGCAAAGTAGCCTGTCAGGTTCAAGATCTCCATCCATAGTAGCAGTCGTGTCGACAGAAAGTTGAATAACATATTTGCGAGATCAGAAGAGCAAGTTGTTTGGGTCAGGTGTGCGCTCCAATAGCGGCTCGCATATAGCGTCTCTTCACTTATTGCCTGTTTCATATTCATGTCCCTTGCTACGATATCTTCATCCAACAGGAATGATGACGGAAGCTTGCAAATGTTGAACGTCGAGTCAAGCCCACATATCTGGCGAAGACAAGAGCCGGCCAAATATTGATTATGTAACTCGTTGTCACAGTAGAACCGACCCGATCGGGCCTTTTGCAACAAATAGTCTCGGAACGATTCGTGCAGCGTGGTGACGATTCGGGTATCCTCTGCGACCTGAAGTACCGATTGTACGGGAAGTAATGCAGCCGTCACCGATTCCGTGCTTTCGAACCCCAACATCCTTGCTATGACATGTTCGGACATCGGTTCGCGTGCGCAAACAACTGTGTGTAAAACTAGCATTAACTCTTCCCTGTTCGCATCGGTGGATTCGTTATCGTCGTACGCAGCGTTCAAGATCGTCGTATATAGTGCGTCCACCGCTTCAGTACTCTTGGCTGATGCTTCGATAGAAGTACCTGTTACTTCTACGAGCCTGCTCCTGGCCCAAGCGAACTTCCTGCTAGACACATACCGCACTACCGTAGCTGCGTAGATGAACAAAACACCAGATAGCTCGGTGATCCTATCTATTTCAGAGTCGGACACGGCGACGTATGGCTTGAGTTTGGCCATCAAGTACGTTCTTATGTCGGCCTGGACAGTCGGGTGCGCCAGTTCATGCAGACGTAGCTCGGTGTTGACGTTTTGAAGTGCCGTGTTACGCATGCTACCTAGTATGGTTGGTTCTGGTCGACTTGTGATGAAGAACTTTAAAGGCAGGTTTGGTGCATGTGAGAGCAAGGCCTCCAGGATCTCAGCCACCGCCGCCTCGTTGTCGCATTCATCCAGGGCATCGACTACCACCGCAACGCCTACGGGCCACGGCGACTTCATTTGGCCCAATGGTGATGCGATGAGCTGCTTGAACTGTTCAAACACTGATCGATGCTGGACATTGCCGTCCCCTTCTAGTACGGCACAGACCGCTCGACGAAACTCGGGATGCGACCAGGATAACTGATAGGCAATGGTGGGAATAATTCGATCGACTTCGCGGCACTCTGGGATCTGTCGAGAGCAGAAGAAACTAGCAGCGAGCTTGCTGGTGTCTTCCAAGCGTCGACAGAGACTGTACGCGATGGTAGTTTTGCCGGTACCGGCCATGCCGTTGAGCCAAAAGACCTTCTCGCTCGCTACATCGCCGGCCCAACCGTACATTCGTTCGAGTAACTCCACTCGAGTGCCTTCGGTGCAGGCGCCACGGCCAACAACGGTTGCCTTTGCCGAATGGTATTGTGCAGCCGGAGAGTTTACTAATTTTTCAAGATCCGTTTTCTGCGCGGGTGAGTTGACTGAAACAAGTAGCCTGAGTCGAACAAACGACGCTTACCATTTTCTGATCGTTTATGATACTCAGTTCTTCCATCTTGGCTTGGACCTATCAACAGGTAAGCCCGGGGTCTACTAGCTAGCTCAGGCCGGCTCACAATAAACTGTTGGACGAGGTTTTGGACTCGTCGGTAGCAGTTGGACACCTGCGCGGCGTCTTGCTCCGCACTCCAGACTCTCCCGATCACGCTGCTCTGCTGGCTCTCTAAAGTCTTCAATTCCGCGCTTATCTTTCTGCCGTGCGGTAATAGACTTAGTATCTAATGTAGCCACAGAATTCATAATACGTACGTTCCCAGCTCGACCACGTTCGTGGACATTTTGGACGATAAATTCATGTCTCTGGAATTGCCAAAGATATCCAACAGCGTCTTCAGCTGTAGCTTGAGCTCGTCGTGCTCTTGGCGGTTCTCCTCCGCATACTAGTCCGCAGGTTGGCAGTGTTTTAAATCTGGTCGGGTGAGACTGATGCTTACCTGGAACCCTTCTATCGAAGCCGTGACTGGACCAATAGCCTCCTTGAGAGGACCAAAGTAGTCGGTGCCCTTAATCAGGGCGTCCGCCAATGTACTCAACAGAGACCGCGTCGCACGATCAGCTGAGCTTGACGCATTCGGACGGGTTGGTTGAGATTGATCCAGCTTTGAGGTTGGTTCGATCCTTTGATCGGGTGGATTATCCACTGGTTGCGAAAGTAGTCCCCTAGCCGTATCGAGAGGGTGATCATGTGGAGTATCCGCTAGCCGCGACGCCGATTCCGGCACACTCGCACGGCTGCTCCCAAAACTCGAGACGGGCAGCACCGGGGTCGGGACCCCCCGGCGCCCGCTCCCACCTTGTTGATCTGCCGTCGAAAGGCTCTGGTCGGGCTCGATTCGGTCCTTCGCGCCTTTGCTAATCCCAGATCTATCGGTTTGGCGTATAAGATGGTTCATTCCTGATTTAATCTTTTTTCTGAGGCCGCCAGCCATGATATCGTGTCGTATACTAGTTGCTAATATGTCGGGCTCTTGTGGGACAGGTAGTGGTCGATAAGGCGCAGCGCACGCAAGCGCCCTGTGGACGTGTCTCGAACATAAGGATATCAGGGCGAGGCCCGCACGTGGTGGAATATAGCTCGATCAAACTCTAGCCCTATATGGGCGCCTGTGCCTTATGCACGAGCGCCGCCCTGCGGCATATACCTTGCCAGATGTCAAAATCACCCCATGCGAGAAACGCCCGCTGGCTCGCGCATGGCACATCAGCGAATTTCGATTTCTTCATGAATGGGCCATTTAGTGGCCATTTGATACCCATGCTTAGGTATCATCAGGAGCACCGACTTGTGCTCACGAGCCTCGTGATTTACCTGGTACCAAGCCCTCAGGAGTCTCACGTGACGTTGTTTGGTCCTTTGTTTGGAAAACGACGGAGCACAGACTCCTGAGGGCTTGGAACAATTTACCTTGCTCACCTGGGGTCCCTTTGCGAGCGACTCCTGCAACGCGAAAGGCACATGATTGCAGAAATCTTTTTGAATCATTTATTTTAGCTTCTGCTGAATCCATTCGCACTCATCCGGTGGCGTTCCCAGGGTATTAGGCGTGCATAAAGTGACTGGCAAAATGGTGGGTTTCGTCGCAGAAATCAGCAGTTTGGTCACGTGACACGGACTACTAGTCGGTGCTCTTCAAGTTCGCGTATGTGAAAACGCCGCCGAACCAGTGCATGACATGTGAAGTGGCCGGTATGGATAATCACTCAGAAGTTATTGGTCACATATGAGCCGGTTATTACGTCTGTTAAACCTGTGCAGCCGGTCATACGCACATTCGTCCATCGAATCACACATCTACTTCGTTCCAGCACCAGGCGTCTCGTAGATCGTTTCAATGACAAAATAAAGCCTTTTTCGCTTCTATATGTAGCCCATACATGTGCATGCGTCAGTGAAATATATATACATACCATCATAGAAGCCCTGGCCCGTGTGACAAGGACAAGCTGCTTGTGGACACACAGCCGATAAGAACACATCGTGTTTCTTGCGCCTACAGTATAAGACATGATTCATGACTGCACTGGGTCACCCTGGGTTGCGCACACTCTAACACAAGTCGATCTTAAAGTCCCACAGGTTCTCTGTAAATGACGCTCGATTGAACCAATAAAAAAACAGGTACACCACAAATCCGAGCAGCAAAGACAATGTCTAGATCGGGGCCACTACGAACAACAACATCTGGAGGTCGAAAATCAACTAGGAACAAACGATAAGGTGGCAGACGACAACGTTGATCAAGCGTTCGAGAGGATGTTGGGCTCTCATAGACTGGGGGCAGGCGAATCACCAGATAGGGCTGGTATTGGAGTTCGGAGCAGAAGGCAAGGGACCGGAACAAGGCCCCGCATACAACTAGGTGCCTTGGCAGTAAGGTGGTGTGGGTTTGAAAGGTGTCGATGTACTGGAGAACCGAGGGATTCGAAGAAAATGAACTGTATTAAAGGTCCTCGTTAGTATGTATGCATTTTATAAAACAAATGTAATATACTAAATTGATAAAGCGAAAAAGGGCGAGGTAAAACTTGATGTGTGCTATGGTTCGATTAGCGGTGCGCCCATAGAGGTCCCGTTGCATATAACTTACGTGGGTCGAGTTTGGGAGATTGGGCGGATTGCGGAATACGAACCGCCGAGATGTCTTGACAATAAAATCGAGGAGCGTTCAGGCCGAGAATGCGCGTTATGGGCTAAGTGGTATTCTCACCGCGTCAGCACAAGCATAATAGTTTCGCGAGACCTAAGCGAACTCACAAACGGTGCAAGTTTGCACCACCCATGAGCGTGACCTAGTCCAAGAGCCGGCAGATCGAGGAATGGGAACCGCTGAGCCTTGATATTAAATCAAGGAAAGTTGGTAGACAACCGAGAATGCGCGTTATGGGCTATATGCTGTTCTCATCACGTTAGCATAAGAAAAATATCGCGAAACTTGAATAAACTTACATGAACGGCGCGGGTCCGCATCGCCCATGAGCATAATCTGGTCTACGAGTCAGCGGAGTGAAGAATATGAATCGCCGAGATACATGTCTGGATTTTAAAATCGAGGAGCGCCAATAGATTGCCGAGAATGCGCGTTATGGGCTATATGCTATTTTCATCGCATCAGCACAAGAGTGAGTATCGCAAGATTCGAGCAAACTCACATGAACGGCGCAAGTCCGCATCGCCCATGAGCATAACCTAGTCTACGGGTCAGCACAAGTCATTTAAAAAAGCTCCAAGTCGCGAGTACCGGTTCTACTTTATCCTCTATCATCTCGGTGGAACGGGGGTGCGGTGTTGATGGAAATGTGGGTGAGGTGTAGGATGTCGGAATGTCTGTGTTTAACCGCAGTCAAGGAGTTGCATTTTATATAAGGGACAGAAAGGAATACTGACGATTGTCGAATGCGAAATAAAATAAAAAGAGAAAAAGTCCAACTGGGATGCCGAATTCGAAGGTGTTGCTGATGTTGATGTACGGAAGATATACTTGATATCTACATGAACAAGGTGGTTAGTTTTGTGCACATGCTCGTGTCGACTCATAACCACATACCAACATAACACATCAAAACCGGGTCCTGATACAGCGCGTTACGAGAATAGGCTGGTAACGACAACAACATAATGTCAAACGGGCCCTTGAGCGGAACGAAACGACTTACATGACGGCCCAAGTCCGCATCGCTCGTGAGCATATATCTACCAAGGATTTAGCTCGCGCTCGCAGCTCTCCCAAAACACACTCACCAGTACCATGGTAATCAGCAACAAGACAACGGATCCCAGTTGAAAAAAGTTGAAGAATGTCGAAACGAAGCGAGAGCCGGAACGTGATTTTGGTTTTGATTTTTTCGATTTTTTTTATTTTGTTGATTTTTGTCGGTATGATGTGCGAGTCGCCAAATCAGAATGTATACAGAATAAATGACCAAGAAGGAAAGCTAGACGGGGAGATCAGCATGCGCTGATCTCAGGACTCTGCTCGTTCAGGACCATAGGATTGCCGTGAACAAGGAGAGGCGACTTGGCCGAACCAAAAGAAAGCACCAAGTCCGTGCATGCAGGGGTCGCGGGAGGACTCGACTCGCACGACGATGGCCAGCTGCTGTCTGTGAGGCCAGGAGAGACGAGAAGACCAGCAGAGCTAAAGACAGAGTCAAACAAACAGTCGAATACACACGAGGTGCCGTTGCCGTCATCTGTAGCCCGGGTTGTAGTAGACCGGTCTGGGCTCATGAGGTAGCTGTACTCAAAGGGATCAGCCCAGACATCATGCTCGTCATCGTCGGCGTCGTGCTCGTCGTCTTCAACCGTGTCGGCGGTTGCAGGTTCGATCTCGAGCGTGGACTGATGGCCAGGGACCATGACGTAATCAAACTCAAACGGGTCGGGGAAGTCCTCGTCCTCGAGCTCGACCTCGTCAATGACAGTGAGCGCGTAGTCTTCTTCATACTCATCGTCGTCATCGTCGTCGAAGCAGGAATTATCCTCGCCAATGGAGATAGGCACAGACCTGTCCGGCACCGCGGCACACGTACCGGGAACGATGGAACCTTGGCTTCCGGGCCTGCGTCTTGGGCTCAAAGGCAACACGGGCGGCCCAAAGTTCTCGAGTAAAATCGAATCGATGAAGACCCCATGTCTCTTGGAAGACTCGCTGTGGAATAATTCAGTCGATCTGTTCACTAAACCCGAGTGGACGACATACCTGGGCTTGGTCGACCCACGGCCCGGCTTCTGGGTCGTGCCGGTGGATGTGACTTGGCGTAGTCCATCGTCCCTGCTCACAGGCGCAAACTTGCCTTCGGCCATAACCGCGTCAAAGACCAAATCGGTCTCGGTGTCGGAAGGAGTGGCTGGAGCCGCGTATAGCGCTTGGACGTCCTTGAACAAGTCGCACAACCCTGAATCGACCGAGCTGTCATCGCCACCGGACTCGATGTCGTCCCCCTTGGAATTGAGGCTATCACCCTTGGACTTGAGGTTGTCGTCCTTGGACTCGAGATTGTCGCCGCTGGACTCGATGTCGTCCCCCTTGGGCTCAATGTTGTTCTCTTTGCGCTCGGTCTCGGCCGCTGTGGGCTTGGATTCTTCTATCTCGCTGGTACGCGCTTGAATCGAGCCGCGGAGACGGAGAGGCTTGAGCGGAGGGGCCTTGATGCACTGCGACTGGTACTCCAGCAGATACTCGCGGACATTCTCCCCACTTTACGATATCAACCAACCACTTCCGACGCTTCAAGAAAAGCCTCTTACCTCTTGGGCCGATCCGCAAATATCGAATCCGGCCTGGGTCTCGTATTCTTAACGAGTTTCTTGTACCCATCTTGCCATGGTCCCTGGGATCGACTGACAGGCGCGACTTGACCGCCAAGAACGAACGCATCGAAAACAGTATCACGCTTCAACCGCGACTGCGACTCTTTGGGGTCAAAGATCCTACCGCGCTTGATGGCCGAGACTGATGGTTCGGGCGTTCCACTGTGTCGAACAGGTTTTGTCAAGTGGCGGTCGAGTCATTCGGAACAGAGGCACTTACCTGAAGGCGTTCGACTCGTGGCTATCAGCGGTCAAAGCTGCGCTCAAACGCTTCTTGGAGATGTCGTAGTCGTCGTAGCCTGACGTAGCCACGCGAGAGGAACTAGAGGGGGCCAGAAGAGCGTCATAGTAGACGACGAAGCTGTCCGAGTCCGAGTCGTCCGAGTCATAATCCGAGGCCTAAAAATCGACATTTAGTCCCAAATTCAAGCTTGGATGCACCCAGGAACTCATTCTTACCTCGCTGGACTGGGTCGTGTCGGACCCACCGACCAAGGTTTCGGAAGAACCCCCAAGGCCCAAGGCCATAAGCAACGAAAATCGCTTCAAGATGCGTCAGCCCCTCGTCGTTCGTGCTACCCAAATGCGACGAAACATATACCTTGTCACTCCCAAACAACACTCCTACGCGCTTTCCTTCTTCGTTGAACTTGGTTGCGTCCGGAACGATTGTCTCGGCAGTAGATATGGACGAGCACCGAGTTGAGATACCCCCTTCAGACGGCACCTGGCCGCAGGGGCGAGGATACGAGCTCGAAGACGGAGCAACAATCTCGTCAGCCATGAATGTTTGTTGTGTTGTGAAGTGTGGGTTGTGAAATGTGGGCTGTGAACGCAGAGAGGAAGGAGAAGGGGTCAACAGGGGCATGTTCGAACGCGCATTCAGTCTGTCTCTTGGACCAAGCGCCGTCGGCACGCGAGTCTCGATCGTTTCGGGTTCGGCACTTGGGTTACGCTCAACTTGTTAGAGTAAGCATACACTGGATTAGACCGGCGGGGCTCAAAACTTGGGTATCGAGCCAGCGGTTCTGGAGGTCAGACCGAATGCAAAAACTCAGGAATAAAAGTAAATAGACAGCCTTTGGCAATCCGATTTTGTTCACCTCGTGTATCATACATAAATCGAATACCACTATCTATGTGCGCATAACCATTCATTTAAGCAAGCCTTATACATGTTGTCCAAGGAGGGTGGGTGCATCATATGTCAATGAAATTTAGACCCTAGATGACAGCTGTCGCTTGATATGGACAAAGGATCGACCGTGATCGCCGATGACGAGATGAAGATCAGATCCAGTCAGGTATTGGGTTTTCGACCCGATGATTTTTAAAAGACTTAAAGATACAAGAGCATCCTGAGGATTAGAAAGGTAATAGCTTGGGCCTTGTATCGACTTAGCCCCTTACTCGCTATAAGCTGTGTCGACGTCCAAATTTGACACTTCGTCAAAGAGAGTCACATACTACTCGTAGGGTGAATCGTACTCTGAATAACATTCATTTATGATCGTCGATGTGCGTCGACGGTTGACGCCAACAAGTTTACCTTCGGCCAGACATTTGTAACATCAGGAAATTCTTATTTATATTACTAGACCGATGCTCGGCCTAAAGGCCATCACCTCTGCGAACTTCCCCTATACAGCCGAAGTCCGTCCGGCCCATATGGGCTGTTCTATACAATAAATAGAAGCCATCAATCAAATTGGAGCGATTGGTTCACGCCTCACTTTAAGCTCTTCAAGAGATTGACATGGCCACGCCGTAATTGAAGAACTGAATGAATCGTTTCTATAATCTACAGAACCGAAAATATTGATACCAAAGGTTTACTAGACTACATATTCATTCAACCTGAGTTTCACACTCATATTGTTTCAGCTCGGCTGCCGCTGCTGTGAATTCATGCTCAATGATGTCAGCATGGTAAGAGCTGCGAGGCGATATCTGGCATCTGAATTCTTCTGGAGACATTTCGAGCCCCTGTATATGGTGTTATGAACACAGTTGCTAATGAAGGAACGATATGAAACGTACTTCGGAAAAACTGAACACGTCGATTTTGATAGGCTTTCCAGTATATCTGTCGACTTCTGGCTGAAAGCTGAACCCCCATAGCAAACTCATCGTGCTTATTGCCTATTTTGGACAGACTAATATTGTAGGCGGTGTTTTGTTTATCCAAGGTGGACTTACCAGACTATTTTGGGCTAGGTTTGCGCCAGGGCAGGCTCGTTTGCCGACCCCAAACCAAGGTGGGTTTGAATTGGGGTGGGTCGAATCGTGCTTGAGACCATACTTGTGCTGTATCCATCGATCAGGCCAGAACTCCTCTGGTCGATCGTATCGATCTGGATCGTGTGATATCCCCCAGACATTCATGAACAACGTAGTCTCAGGAGGTATACGGTATCGCTGATACTATTTACATGTTTACCACGTCAGCGATGATACGCTCGGTGGAGGCATTGGTCGGTGTTATTGCTCACATATATATCCCCGAGAGTTGCATGTGGAATCGCCAAGGGGCCGATCGGTCGCCAACGGTGAACTTCCTTGATGACCGCCTGCAGGTAAGGGAGTGAGGCAAGGTCTCCAAGCTTGGGCATGCGGGCATTGCCAATGACTCGGTCTAGTTCGTCCTGCTCATATTGAAATATTGTGAGAGCTCTGCTGAAACATAAACAAGCAAAAAACAAACATGTGCTTTTTTCTGGACGTCCAGATGTGTGCTCATGGCCATCACGAAGAACTTGATCCATGCTGTGGTGGTACCAGCGCTGCCTTCGATCAATGCACCACCAAGGTACGATAGCTGGCTATTACTGAGCTCAGTACTCTCCTTGCGGGCCAGAATCTGTTTATAAATTCAATAGGGTATACACACGGACGGTACAATACTGGCACCTGCTCCATGAAACACCCGGTTTGTGTGCCAGATGTACTTTGCTCTCGCACTTCATCCAACAGTCTCGAGTATATTTCTTGCTGCATGTCTCGAACGCTCTCAGCTTCAGCCTTCCACTTGGCAAACATCTTCGGGATATACTTGAGAAATGGTAGTAGCTCTATTGGCGGGACGGCACCTAGATTCAGGACACGTATCGATGGTGTTTGGCCGGGTGCTAAGAGTCCGTCAGGCATATAATAAGTGCATACCTGGGGCAAGAACTCCGTGCCATTGCTTTTCCATCTTATAGAAGTCACTTATGTCTCGCGTTTTAGGATGTGGTGCGCGCTTGCCGAACAGAATCGATAGGATCACCGAAAACGAATAGCGGCTTATATGCATGTAAAAGTCCTATTGTAATTTGAGTAAAGCAGAACAAAATACACATCAACAAACTCTACCTTGGGATCGTGGAGTAATGCATGGGCCAGCTGCCTCGACTCTGCCTCCTGGATAGGAATGTATTTGTTGCACGCACTTTGAGCAAGCAACTCATGGGCCAAGCGCCGTTGGACGCGCCAGTTTTTGTCTGTCCCAACTTTAGACAAAATTATACCGGTATAGGCTTTTGTGTTGACTTACTATACCTCGATAGCCCAATATGGTTCCCTCCTGTTACAAAATCCGCCACATATATAGGCGGGCGATCTGCAGACAATTGAGACTGTGTCTCCATTATCTCCCTCACCGCGCCCATATCCGTGAGAACAACCGCAGTTTTATGACTGATTTTGAGCTGAAGACTGTGCAGTTATTACCGGCAGAGGCACTGGTGAGTCGCCCTATAAAACACACCGAGTAGATACCCCCGTAAACGCGTGCCCATTCGGTGAACCTAAGAACTCGAAATGAGGTGCTGAGGATTACGTTCACTGATTGAAAATACCTTAGATGTGCTTGAGAAGTTGGGAAAATATTCAAATTCCCCAAAACTGGCACAGTGGGCGGGCCATGAGGCAGATGGCTCTCCCGCCTTCCTACACCCAACAACCACCAGATGAGTAATACCAAAGAAAGAACGGCCACGCCTCCAATTGTGACTTGCATCGGGGCGAAGATACGGGAGGGGGGATTAGCACAAGGTGCACATATTGCAGCGACTTTAAAGTGTAAATGAATGGGACGTATGCCGGCCGAGGTCTAGACAAACATGAGCATCGGAACTGGAATATGAATATAGAACTGTTCTTGTATGCTCAATGGGTACTTCCGCGACTCTTCGACCTAACTAGACCATAATAGTTAACAGCCACAAGCTGGTAGGATACTGTAATAGGAATTGATTGCGATGGCACGTACAGATAAGCGTCCTTCCGGTACCGAACGCAGGGTAAAGGCTTCAAAGCTTAATCTAAACTAAACTAAAACCATCAGCACTTATTGAATAGCTTGAGATATTTAGCACTCCCTACACGAGCATACCCCACTCATTTAACCAGTATGTAACTGTGGGTGTGCTGGTCTTATGATGATCGTTATCGAGTGTTGTGGCGTTATACGACACATGCGCGGCATTTTCAATCAAAGTGCCCGTAACTGGACAATAGACCTTGTTTGCCAAATCTTGATAGAGACCCAAATTATACATGTAATAGAATCGTGAAAAGTCCTGCTCGGGACCGATAGTCAGTACTATGGCCCTAAACCTAATGGGGCCGGCCCCCAAGCTCAATGGGAGTTGGGACCCGGGGCGACTCCGATTGGGAGAAACTGGGGTACCAAGATGCAAGCAAACTCACTCTTGTTAGTGATATAAATACAAGCAAACGAATAAGATTGGCTACGAGAGCAGTGATACGTGAGAACTTCGTCCGTACTAAATGCGGTTCGGACTGTATAGCCAGCCACTCGCAAGTAAGCGTTGATCGGCTGATATCTTGCGATCGAACATTCACTGGCCGGGCAGTCAACAGGTGGCGGCAGTCGAGACAAAAAATAGCAGCAGGCGGGAATGAAAAGGCGGAGCAACGTGCATATAAGTAAGACAAGTTGTGCTCGAGGAGAGAAAGGCAGATAGCACGCAATTTGGAAAGTAATTCAATCAACATACAACGATGTAAAACTCAATTTTGGCTGCCCTAGAGGGTAACTCATTCAATTTTTCAGCCTGAATGTATACTATTGAGAGGGTCCAGAGAACCAATTTAGTCACTTTTAAAGAGTCACCAAGACGCATGAGGGTGTCATATGCTAATGCCAAGTGAAAGAAAGTAGGCTATATGCATTATACCTAAGAACATTCAGATGATGGATGAATAAAGTCGAGAACTTCTGGTTCTACTGAGAACTCTGTGATGACCAGGGTCGACCGGATCCAGGACTTAGGGGACCGAGAAAAGCAGATTTTTAATCACCACAACGAACGCGAAACCATGTGGGATAGATTACAGGAACTTTTCCACCATACATAGCGAGCCGGTCATTATCACCGATCCATTCAATTGTTGCTTGCAAGTTATTCTTCTTCCAGCCCAACAATCCCGTCGGTATAGAAATCGTAAACCCGAGCCCAGAAAAAAAGAGGCTGTATTATTGACGAAACGGAGAGCAACAAAAAAGGCTATACACGGTAGAAGATACAAGATTCGCCGACGCATAAAGATCCTACGCGTATTAGAGGGCGCCGGCCTTCTCAATGTGGAACGAGCCACTCTCTGGATCCTCCACGAAGTTCCAGCTGGAGACATCATCGAGCAGGTTGAGGTCCTGAGACCAGATAGCCTCCGTCTCGACCTCTCCTCGGAGGTATTGCGATTCTAGCAACATATGGATGAGATAGGGCCAAACACCGGAGCCTGAGTATTCACCTTGGTATTCGCGAGTGACATACGCAGTAAGCTTCGGCGTGAACTGGGCGGTGATATTGGATTTTGCTCTGCATAGCAGTCAGACACGGCCATCCGAATCCTCCAGCACACGTACCCGACACCAGTCCAAAGGAGAACAGGATCGAACCGCTGGTCAATACCATCGCCCTTGACGAACCCTAGCATACTACTCAGTATATGATCTATTCGTCTGATAGAGCCGCTACAGCTTACCGATGCTCAAGTTGGCACGCTGGTTGGTGTTGTTCTTGCAAACCAAGAGTCGAGTGTCCTCGCGTTTGCTGACACCGCCGAAACGTTTAAGGCCGTTATCGGCCTTGATAGAAGTCATGTCTCCACTCTTGACTTCGACCCATGCGGCAGCGTCAACAGCGTTGGCATCGTCCTGGATTAAGCGTGAGGATGTCGATATATAATACATGAATAATGAGCAAGGGAGACGTACGATTTGGGCATAGCCGAAAGCGAGGCGAGAGCTGTAACGAACGACTGCCTTGGCATGGCCTCCAGCTCGGAAGGTGATGATTTCTACAAAATCCCGTCACGGTTAAACACCTCGATAAGCATACTGAATGCAACATACTCCACACAACAGGGAACTGATCCTTGAAAAGTTTGCCGCTGCTTGGGGGCTCAAACATGAGCATGACTGTGGTGTCCCTGCGGAGTCGTTGGCGTCAGTCAAACAGGCATGTATGCGATGACCGAAAGCCTACTTTTGCAGGTCATAGGTGTAGAAGTTGAGAGTCTTGGTGGCCATTGTAAAGGACAGGTGTTGGCAAGAAAAGAGCTGGGTTGTAGAAGATCCTGTGAAAAGGGAGTGGAAGGCTGATGATGGGCGTAGTCTAGTCATAGATTGGTCTAATATAGTTTTGCGAGTTTCTTTGGGAGCAGCGAAGGCAGGAACGGAAGTGTCAACGTTATGCTTCCCCGACATTTCCTGTCTCGGATAGTACACTGCCGTTCCGGGATGTCAATCCCGCAATCGGCACCGGCTGTACCGTCAGGCACGAACTGTCATCGGCAACCTGGAGCCGTTCGCTCTGCCCTGGGTTTGAGCGCTCGCCGTGAGCGATCCCGTAGCGGTGGGGCGTTGCCGGACCGACTAGTCTCTCTGCTTCTGAACACACTCACCGAACATTCCTTTTATTCGATTTTTTTTATCAGAGTATGATTCTCTCTTGCTGTTCATATCCACTTCCATGTGTGAACGAGAGCCTATGAATGGAAGGAGCATAATCGAGGCGCAAGTATCCTAGAACGCTTGCCGCAGAAGTTTGCCGATTGCTTGTACATTCCAGATATCATTTAGCTCACCAGTTTCCGTTCTTAAGTTGGCTTTGACACCAAATGAAATGAGCCAGTTTTCAGGACCGAAGAACGCAGTGAAATACGAACAATGAAGGATAAGTTGACCGTTCGCAGAAATACCAAGTATCACTCGCAAGACCAAACGAATCGAGGAGACCGAGAGACGACAAGATGCAGTGTATCCGGTAAAGGTTGCAACAGCATCATCATTGTCCGTGTGTTAGGCTGCTATTTTTGTGTCCAGTTTGAGGATGTAATCAAAATTTTAGAGATTAGCTGTGGCGTTGCTACACTATCATATTCGTTCCCATCATTGTGGTAGTTGAATATATCATTGATACCAGGCTTATGACATAATTAACCTTCTGGTACCTTGCCGCTAGCGCCGATGACCATCCTGTCTAGCTATTTTATCTAACGAGCTTAGATTAGAACCGTCTCACCAGAACCTGATACGATTATCTGCGTGATGGTCGTGGGAAGCAGAGCGCGCGCCTTTACGTCAAGTACTGCCGCCCATAAGAAAGAGCTAACAAATTGATATCATTGTTACAAACTTGTTCTAACGACTACAAAAGTACGGCGGGGAGTTGAGTTGTGAGTCCCCCGAATCACAGGAGCATGCTCCCAAGCTCGACTCATCGCCAGCAGACAGGGGAAGTTGGCCGGTGTGTATGCTGGTCGTCACCGGGTTGTGGGCTCAACCGGTCTATTGCTTCAGTAGCAAGTTGGCGAAGAGGCCCACAGGTCTCCGCCTACAATGACGCCTCAAACGAGTTTTGGAGACGCTCGTGGGTGGGTCTGTGATAGTTGGACGCGGCAGCAGCCAGAGGCGATAGTACTGCCTAACAGATCGTAGTCGGGCGGGGACGTGTGAGCTCGTGTAGTCGTGGTCTACCCGGGAACGCGAAGCCCAACGATAGGTGGCATGTTGAGCCGACACAAACAGGTAGGCCCGCCAACGTAGGAGCGGAGGTGGAGACAACCCGCGAGAGGGCGGCGGGTTGCTCAATCGCAGTTGGCATAAGCGAATCAGGCGTGCTGGTGGGCGTGGGTGGAAGGCGGGCCAGACGTGGTTTGCCAAGCAACAAAGGGAGTGCCGGAGAGTCTCAGGTCCTGCAGCTCGGTCTAGGATGTCAGGCAACAGGCAGTCGCGCTTATGTCATGGGGCGTCAATCGGGGCTGTTTAGTCGAGGCCAGGTATGCAATAGTAAGAAGTGGAGACCGGACTAGGTTGTGGCCTGGGCTTCCGCCGCTCGCGACCACACGGCGTTGCAATGTGTCTGTAACGCGCCACACTCGATACGGCCTCGGGGAAAGACTGTGGCCATCGACCTGGCACATCGTGAAATGGCCGGGATGGAGCGCTCGACCCCGGTGTCGTATCTCCCTGAGAAAGAAAGGTCGACCCGGGCGCTAGGTCGGGTTTATTCGAGGACTCACCGTCGAGAAAGCGAGTGGGCGTAAACGCCGGTGCTATAGTCCCGGCGGCAGAGCTCATGGCCTGTTCCGGTCGAAAGGAAGGTCGAGGGCTGGTCTATTGACCGGCAAGACGTGGGCGGGCGGGCCTGATTGGTCGATCGGGCCCACTAGTTGAACGCTTCGCGGTGTTGAGGCGACTAGCTACATCGCGAGGGTTACGCAGAAGCGAGGCCGTCGTGGTTGTGTGAGACTAGCGCTAAGTCTCAAACAGTTGTCCGCAAGCAGCAACACGGGTCTTAGAGGGGTGTGGAATGTGGAGAGCCGCCGCAAGGTCGTCGTCGTGATCATGTCCCCGGCCAGGCGCCGGGCTGCTGTCTCCTTAGTAGCAGTGTGGAACGTCCGAACGTGCTCTGCCGTCGTATGGCTCGAGCAGTGATCAGCAAGCAGCAAAGTTCCATGACCCGAGGATGGGCTGGAGATGGTGGAGTCAAGGACGGCGTATGAAGCGTTTGGCCCTGATCGAGTGCGAATCGGGCGCGGGATGTTGTTTGACTCGCTCGAGGCGATCAGAGATACGAAGGAGAGCTTGGGGATTGCGGAAAAGTCAGCAAAACGAGTGATAGTTGAGGGTGTCACATGAGACAAGGCGGAGGGCCTACCTGTTGCAGACAAAGTCGCAAACCGCCCGGTCGATGCCATGGAGGAGTCCGGGTAACAACCCGTAGAATCGGTCGCTAGAGATAAAACGAATCAGCTTGAGATGTTCGAGCAAATGTTCAGGCAGGCAATGCGATCGGAGCGCTCGCGAACATACCTGCTTGCTATGGAGGCGGAGAACCAATTCATCAACTGATGTACGAGGGATGGAGTAAGTTTGATCGTGGATCAAACACTACCTGTTTGGGAAAACAAGGTAGATTCCGAGTATTTCTACTCGTTTGCGTCGGGCGGAACACCGTGGGCATTACTTGGCACCGAGCGCAGGTAGCAGCACACCGTTGGCATGACTCGGCTACTGTTGGGGGATGAAACCCGGTGTTTCGAGGGTGGTGATAGGCTTTTGTGTGTCCAGGACAGGATTCAAATACAACAACAAATAAGGCCCTGTGACAAATTCACAGTTGGCGGACTGGGCAATTCTAATCTAGCGCCAGTGACCATCTCATCTAGTCATCGTATCTAACAAATTTAGGTCAGAACTGTCTCATGAGAACCTGATACGATTATCTGTACAAGCAAACACTGTCTGAGTATAGCCTGCAGGCCAACTAAAGCCTCGATCCATTGAAACTATGAACCAAATCTAGATTGTTTCGATCGTGTTACGTGGACAACGTACAGTTCTATGCTACTAGCCTACACTGGAATTACACCAGGAGGGTGGTTGCGCATTGTATAAGCATAGTGCCTTAAATGTCCATACGAGTCGTAAGTCTCGTGATCGTACAGTTACCCGCCGGGAGGTCGTTCCCAGTTTGAAAGTAGAGAGCGCCGGTGTCGCATGTGACAAACTTGTTGTTCCCATTCATGTTGATGATACCGTCTGTGCTGGGGGTCCAGGTGTTTGTCTTCAAATCAACGTCAAACGAGAGTCTGTTTTGTTCAAAAGCATACCTCATAATTTAATCAAGTCGATAAAGTAGAGCAAGTACTTACGGCTTGTAGGATGTGGTCGCGTCCAGAACATTGAGAAAGAGGTATTGGGGACAGGTGGAATAAATGAGACGACTTTACCATGACGCTACTCAGCATTAAACTTAGGATACGATTACCATTTGACTTACATGCTTGAGGCAGTTAGGTACCGGCTGTAAGACGTGGGTCCCAAAACTGCATCGCTTGCTATCATAAACTTTAGGTCTCATTTTGGGACAACTCGTGGAGCGGGCTCACATGTCTGAGACTTTTGGAGATAAGTGTTGTTGGCCCATCCGTCTAAAGCACGGATAGGAGGACCGGTCGACCTTGGCTGAGGATCAAAGAAATAGGTGTCATTTCAGTACTATTAGTAGAAAGTGCCGATGTTGTCATACCATGAGGGCATCCGCGACTTTCCACCCACAATAAGTGGTGGAAGTCAAGGATTTAGTGGTAGTTGGAGTCAGAGTCTGGGTAGGGGTGGGAGTAGGGGATGTTGTCGAAGGGCCTACGGCGCTGACCGCTGGGATGCATTGACTAAAATCTAGATGGATAGCATGAACATTTACACATGACAGGTTCAAACCAAGTAATTACATGGATTGTATTCGTAGCACGTCCAGCCTGGGTTGCAGGCTGTATCCTGTGTCCTGAAAGTCGCCTTGCTTACATACACAATGCCCACGATCCTACGGGATACTCACCAGCCGATTCCTCCGCATTGGCTATAATCTGTTACAGTGTTTGAAGCTCCTATGGATGCCGCAAGAGCCAGGAGCGTACAAATATGTATGAGATACATGACGAAGTAGAGCAACTCTAGCACCAGCCCTACCCCACCGCTCTGCTTTTTATTGCGTACAGACGGATCCGTACGTGTTGATCAAGCTTGCATGGATTCGCCGAAATGTCGGTTTGTCGCAGAGTCAGCAATCTGGCCAGCTGTCACAAGTTCACGAGAAGCAGTGCGGCTAGGCCACACTCATAAATCCGCCCGGGATCATTCGCGCGAAAACAGCTCGTGATCTGCCTCTATGCTAGATTTGTGTCCCGAGGGCAATGGTTCTATCGCCCTTGTGCCGTTCTTAAGTGTGGGGATTGGTCACGAGCAATCCGTGCTCTTGTGAGGATTCATCGACTTGGCAATCCGGATATGTTGACGACTAACCGAAAGAGCTCTCGAATGTCATGATGGGGTTTGCTCGATAGGCATAGGTACATAATCTACCGCGTGTGGGGACATTGATGGCTTGGCGGAGGCATGATAACGATAGAGTGATGTTACAGCATCCTGGGACCAAATAACCGAGTACAGCAACTCGGCCTGTGGTCGTGAGAAACCTGCAAAAAGCCTCACCAAAAATACAAGACATGCAAAGTAACTCTTCGGTTAGTTATGGCAGAACACCGAGACTCAAGGTCCGCGCATACCTCTTAGCTAATTTACACCATCTTCAATGCTATTTAACATTCAAGCCGGCATCCGTGGATCTCCGCAGATGTATACAAATACGACCAAATAACCATAGGAAGGGAAGTGTTTAAATTTACTCGCCTGGGGTTGTTTATAATAGTTGCACATAGCCTTGATGGAGCACGGACATAAGAGATATACGTAACTTAGCGAGTGTTGGGGCAATCTATCTCGTTAGATTGCGCATATACAGAGGGTTATAGATATTCATTGTCATTTCAGACACCATTTTCTGCATGACTAAATCCTAATCAGATTCAGTACCAAGGTCTATCTCGGCCGTAGCGCCAATGAATGACAAAAAACATAAACATGAGTGATTTATCAAGGGAGAAGGGCACATTCTCACCGTCCATACCAACAAATAGTTGAGGAATAGCTTCGAACGCAATGATACTGGAATCGATGCAGTATCCCGGCTTTAGATATAACTTAGACATTGGGGTAGACACTAGCATTCTGAATCTCGGTGAACGGTTGGTACTAAGCGCTACCATTCTTGGTCTAAAACAGGTATTCATCTACAGTAGACTTTCGGTTACTGCTCGTTCGATACATACTCATTGTTTTGATGTCATCGGTCAAATTGCTGCTTTATGGCTCTTTGACCACAGCCACGTCTTGAAGCGCTGGACTACTCATACGGCACCATATCTTCCCTAAGGGGATATACAACGACGATTTTGACGTTTCACATAGAGCGGTAGTGCATCTGCTTCCTGATTAATTTTTCAAATTTTTCGACTTTTATCCAGCGTACCGCGAGCATAAATGAGGGCGGGAACACAAAAAGCACTGTCCTGACATATTGCTGACTAACCCGAAAGCTACAGTGGCTCGTTGCGAAGCAGGCTCTCGCTTAGGGCCCATCAACGAGCATATAGCGGAAGTCTACTGTAGAATCATTGAAAAGAGAGAAAGCCGCGTATCGCGCAAAATATTGGCCTCTGACTGCCCCTCGTCACCTGAGTTTTAGCGCCCGAGGTTTTGCAATCCCGTTGGTGCCCCCCTGAATCCGCAAGTCTCCAGTGCCTGATAGATAAAACGGTGAGAAAACAATGATGTGAGCGTGTTTGATATTGCAAATTAACTTGCAAGAAGTACTCACTTTTGTTGACAGACCGTCCCACAGTACGCTACCCGATTGCACTTGCCGCAAGTGAATCGCAGCTTTATGATCAATTCGTTGGTGAGAGCGAGACTGCATCGAGGATAGGCACACTGCTCCCACTCACTCATGCGAAGCAAAGCACCTTCGTATACATGCCAAGCATGACACAATTCAACCATTTTTGCAGCAAAGCTCGAACTCTCGCGGATTCGGACTTGGTTCAGCATGCACCAGCTCACAAGATGATAGGCTACTTTGGTCCATTCGATGCCGGACTCGTGAAATTCATGTGAATGATGCGCCTCCAGGTCTTTGTATAGTGCCCAAAACTCTCTAATTGCGTTGGCGAGTGCTTTTGAAGACCAGTTTTTGACTTGATGCTCATGAACTGTATCCGCTTTATGAACTCGCCTATATCATATGATAACTGCCTTACCTTCACTGGTCACCGATAGAACAATCCTACCCAAGAGAGCAACCAGATCGACTCTTGCCAGCATTTGAGATAATACTAGTCGTGATTCTTGAGATGGTAGACGCCTAAAATTGCGCCTATAATCATGGTTTCAACGCACGGCCGTGTCACTGTTATGGCAACAAATCACCTGACAAATACGACTATCAAGTGCCCTAGCCAGCGTATTTTAGGATTGTCGGCTGTCTTCTGGCCGTGGCGTACAACGGAAATCCATAGTAGCCGAATTGATGTGTGAAGTACACAAAGAGCTTCTTCCTCAGAGGCTGATGGATAGTGATCAAATATACCATGCATAACAATCGCCGTGATGCTGAAAAGCTCGACTGGAAGGCTGTCCACGGAGGCGGGATTTTGCTCCCAAGCTCTGATTGTCTTTGAGTAAGCTTGAAGTAATATGCGACTGTCCTCGACACTGAAGAAGAGTTTGTTTTGGGTGTGGATGAACATTTGTTTATCGACTCCAGTCACACAGATATGTGCAAGAAGTCTGCGTTCAGAGTCTGATCCGACCAGAAATAGCCGGCATCCCATCTCTTGTGCACCAATGATTGTCATTCTTTCCAGATCACTATTCAAACCCGATTCAGTATGATACAGCGTATTAATCACAATACATATCAGAACGTACCTTGAAGGATTCGAGTCAAGCGAAAGGATTTGTACAGTCGCAAGAAGGAGGAGTGGGAGCCCAGGAAGAAGGCTACGCATGTACAGAACGAGAAGCGACCCTCTGTCATTGCAGAGGAACTCAGATATAACCGATGCAGTGTCGGCGGCTTGGCCAACATCCACCAGGACGCTTGGGCGAGCGAAGATAGCACAAAACCTAGACCAAGTTGTAGCGTCTTGCCTTGCCTGAATAGCCACATCAAGTGCCATGCTCGCGACTATAGATGCCGCATCAGTCCACCTTCTAACTGATTCAATTTGACTCTTGATTCCGTCAAATCCATGTGTTTCTTTAAGAATCGTAACACATGTATGATGGATCAAATGACGGACGCATAGAAATCCATAATAGTGTTTAGTGATTCGAACATACTATTTAAGAAGTAAGACTTTAATGGATAGTGAACGAGAAGCATTGCTTGCCACACACCTTTCTTGGTATGCTCAGCATTTCCATATGGAGATCGATGTTTCGGATTAGTATGTCCAGTTCACAGGGTTTGTTCACAACTGGGTCATAAAAGACGCCAAGGAATAAGTGTTGCATGATGAAGCTGGTTGATAAGACGCCACAACGATCATATTGTGATGCCGTTTCATCATCTGGGATGTCCGAGAACGTTGGGTTGAAAGCAAAGGAATGCGGGTTGACTTCCGGCCCCCAAAACTCGTCGCATGGGCGAGGAAATCCTACTTGTCTAGACGGAGATACAACAGAGCTCATTCTGCAGCGTGAGCGTGCCGATTATTTGGACAGCCGTAGGCGAGCGTGAAGATCAACCGAATGGGATCATGTGGCTATCAATTTGTCACTGATGACTCAGCAGGGGGCTCCCGCTCATTTACCGAGACCAACATGGTCCGGCGAGTTCGATTAATTCGGCAAGCACCCACTATTTTCTTGCACATACAGCTATCTTGAATGAATTTGAATTGACCAAATCATACACATACATCACAAATACCCAGTCATCTGTGGGACTATAATAATACCAAATAAAAGCCGCGGAGGAATGATTCAGCTCCGTTATTTCGTATCCAGCTCCAGTGCTGAAGTGAAATTTCATGATGAGTTTGCCCGATTCTGCGCATCCAAAAGTTAGATCAACGTACACCGACAGTGTGCGGTCTCGATATGCGCCTTTCGCCTTGCACATCTCCTAGTCTATTCGGGTGCATGAGCCCGTTGTACGTATCACCGCCAACTCTCGCAAGCCAGCAACCGTGAGCCACTTTTGCTGTCCCTCGCCACAACCACAAGGCCCCGCACGTGAGCAATATCGTTATTGCTAACAACATCGCCTAGCAGAGGTTGACGGGTGGAGCAAGGGAAAGGGAAAAGGCGCGTTACGGTTAAAATTGTGATTCAACGCAACATGCAAGACCTTGACAAAGCAGAAATTATGTTTTAGCTTCCTGGCACCAGACATATTTTGTGATCGCTTACCATCAGGACAGTCGATCAGCTTGAGAGGCGATTGTCGAGGCAAAGCTGAGGAGGCGGGGCCGAGTGGAACCCAACTTGTAAGGTCGGCCCCGGCGCGTGAGTGAATGAACACCAAGGAGCGAGGTTGAGCCCGTTAGATGACACTAGATACTGAGGGAGGGCGGGGAAAGGATGTGGTAGTGGCTGTGGTTGTGGTGTAGTACTGATAGGGTGGAGGCGAAGTCGAAACAATTCTGTTTGGGTTGATCAGTGCCCAGGCGTAGCAGGACGCTGCGCCAGACAGGCACTGGTGAGTTATACGCATAAAACTGGTAAATCTTCAGTTTAACTCACCAATATGAAGGATGCGGCAGTGACCAGCGCCATAGTACGCAGCCAGAGATAAAACACAGGAGGTCAAAATCAAGCGAGGTCAAATGAAAAAAGAGTTCGGTCGAAGTCGAATCTGAATAGGTTGTTATTTTTTTCTGCATTTTTTTGTTGCACGAGTCCAAACCGAGTCGAAACTCAAGCCAAAAGATGTAAACCGAGAGAAGCAAAAAATGACGATATTCTGAGCTTGGCCTGGATTTAGAGGGAGTTACGGCTGCCCCTAAGACGGGACATTGCGACTTCCATGAGCGAGTACGGCTTTGGGTTGGTCGGATTGGGAATAAAAAAACTAGAGGAAAGAGTCGGTGTCGACGGAGGCGTCGAATCCGGAGAAGATGGAGGGGTGTTCAGTACGCGAGCGAGCTTCTCACGTTCTGCCGACGGGATGTCCACCTTCAACCCCTGAGACGTAGCCAGTTGCTGGAGCCACTCTCCCATATCAGACCCCGGACGATTGTGGCCATCGGATGGCCGATTCGTATTGACCAGTATCCGTGGCGTCCTGGGCAGTGCCACAGTCGAGACTGAAACCGGCGGGAAAAGAGGGGCAGCAGCCGAGCTCGCGAGAGAGGGGATGGATTTAATATCCATCCGCGATCCCTGACTAACCGCGTTCCTACGCTTTCGCCCACTGACTACATTTGTCTTCTGGCTCTGACCGCTCAGGCTCGCTGGAGCAGCTGTTGGACCGCAATAAATGATTTCTTCTCGCTTGGATCCATCATAGGCTGGAGCGAGGATGATAGCAGGCACGGATGGTCCGACACACGCGGGAGAAGGTGCCAGTACTGCTGGGCCTGAGATATTTGCTATTTTTGGTTTGAATTCAAACCGAACGTTCTTCCGCGAGGTCGTCAGGATTTCGAGGGCATCACGATTCGATAGGGGGAATGCGAGGTGTATCCAACCAAGTGTCAAGAAACAGGCGACTGGACCAGCCACAAGGAGGACCAGGCTAAGGAGAGGAAGAAGCCACTTGGAAAGCCCGTCGTAGACATGGGAGCGTCCGAATTTGCTGAGCATAACAAGATTTAGATTTTTATATCAATGCGGTACTAGAGTGGTCACATACCTTGAAGACTTGAGAATAGACTTGCCAGGCGGCAGAGAAACATGTTTGTTCCCTGGCTTATGACTAGACGCTGGGGCCGCTGGTAAAGGTAGCCACGGTTTGATCTTGGACACCTGTTCGTCGCTGCCACAAAGTGGAATGGACTCCAGCTGTTCCTCGAGCAAGAGGGCCGGAAGTTGAATGCTTGCTAGGTCCTGGGTCATAACCGAGCAATTGTTGGGGTTAACCTCGCACGAAAAATATCTGTCGTGGCAAGATTGGCTAGCGCCGGCGGCCGCGGGCGGGGAGTGTGAGAGCGAGGTCGGGGCTCGTGGGACGTATACAGGGTCGTCGGGAAATTCGAGTTCTTGCAAGCTGAAATCGCCAAGGTCCATTTCCGTCTCGGGATCCTGGCACATCCCAGTGCCGGTGCGAGGGACGGTAGGCCCAACGGGTATACCTGAGGAGCTGGCTACGAGACTTTGATAGTCCTGGATCCTCGATTCGGAAGCCATCGAGTGGTTGGACGAAGCTCCGGGCTGAAGAGATGTAGTATTCAGCGCACTCAGCTATCATATGAACCAGCCGGGCCTTACCATCTTGCTGGAGCCCAAGGGGTGCATGTCCGCAATAGTCTTGATAAGGGAACCGAAAGTGGGATATTCGGCCAATGCGACCTGCACGACCAACTTCAGTTGACGCTGCGTGGGTGCCAGGTCGTCTTTCTTCGGAAATACGACCGAAGCGACATCCTTCAGCGTGCACACGTCGCGGTAGAGCTTGTTGGCATGAGTCGTCATAGTCGAGAAAGACATCGTTGGAGTTGGAGATACGAAAATTTGGATGGTAGCTATCTGTGTGGTTGTCCAGAGGAGATCACAAAAGGGTGTTCGAACTCGTCCAGGAATATAGGACCGCTCATGCCGGGTGCCGAATCTCGATCGGTTGGTTGTGTTGATGTTAGAGGGGGGGGGGGGATATGGGTCAAGGCCATATAATAGAAAAGCCGAATGTGATTCACCCGCGAAAATGAGCTCATACTGGCCACACGTGAGCCAAGACCCATTCCAAGAACATGCCAAACCCGAGCAGTCCACTCGGTCATGGTTGCGAAAGCTATCGTTTTCATCCTATAAAGCGGTCTCGAGAGAGACTAGGGATAGTTTCCTAGGTATTGGCGATTGTGATGTACAGAAGCCCCCGGATCAAAGAACTAGGCTAAGCTGGGCAAGTAATTAACCTCGTGGAGGATTTCACATGCCTCTCGACCAAGATTTCTGTGATGAGGTGGCCTACTAGGGCGAGTAAATATCAAAAGGGGCCGAATGTCTCCGCCTGCGCCTCAGTGTCAAACTTATATTCCATACTGTAACTAATCCAACTCACTGGCGAAGCTACTTCACTGCCTGATTCTCAGCTCTTGAAAAATGCAAGGCGCCCAGGAAAAAATTAATCACGCTTGCTTCTCACAAGGAAAAGGTGTCGGAGTTATGAATCTGATCTTACCACACATTCGAGAGAGTCCGCCTAAGCTTGGAAGGAACGATTTCTATTCTAAGGCCAAATATGATAACATGGGTGCACAAACTCACGCGGTACAAAGAATTTCATGCGATCGAGGAATTTGGAGCAGGTGGTCTTGCGTTCTCTAGCCCCAGGCGGCAGTTGAGCTGATGCTTCACGTGAGTGATGAACAAAATCATCTTCCATCGCTCACCAGTAATTGACGATTAGTTTGTCCCCGACGGCAAAAGACTTTTGAAGGTTTGATAACTACACTATAACAGGCGCTGTGGGTGTCATACCTTGAACAGATTGAGTATGTTTTCGTCTGGGGTAGGGGCGAAAGAAAGGTTGATGTAAGTGAACTGAGGCAATGAGACATAAGTGAGATGCACGGATCGAGAGCTCGCAGCGTACTAGGGGATCATTTGCCTTCAAGCCGAGCTGGTCTCGCAGAAACTTGATGACCGTTCGAAACGATTGAGTTGACGAGATCCCAAAGTCGTTCTTTCTCATTACCGGCGCATTTCCAACCGCCTTGAATTGGATAATAACTAAATGATGAGGCAGCGCTATTCACCATCTGAATGAGTATTCGTGAAACTTCCTACCTTTTGTTAGTGGCTGCTTCCCCGATGTCTCGAGAGCGTCCAGAGCGGTCGACATGGTGGCAGGCATAAACGCGAATCGATCTCGGCCATCCCCCAAAACACGTGACATGCCGATACCTGCGAGTGATGGTCTGTCCCGCCATGCCGCAACCACCCTACAAAAACATATTCGATATCGCCCATCTGGTATATGCAGTCTGTCGGTACTTGGACCCAGGCTGCCATGTTCGTCTCGCCTGCTCGAATCAGCTGCTTTTTCATCTCGTTGTTCCCCCCCTTGTGGCAGACTGTTGGTGATACCAACCGGCTGTTTAAGCTTTTGGATTGCACCGCTGTACCCAAAGACCGAGAAGTGGTAAAATTCCTAAATAATGATACAATACCCCTCATATGAACATATGGGTAGCTGCTAAATTCTGGGAGCGGTGGCAACTTTGAGCGGTTCAACGTCTACGCCCCTTGGATCAAGCGCCTACACTTAGATAGAGGCAATCTGGACGAAGAAAAAACACGCGTTTTCTACATACGATCACTTGGTCACGATCTTCTGCCCAACCTTCTCCACATCGAGTGCCTTTGTATCCCCGACGTTTCTTGGATACTGGCGTTTTTGTCAGCGTCTCTTCTCACATTAGAGTGTACAACGTACGAGCACGCTAATTTTATACCTTCTCACATTTCAGCACCTTAGTTATCGGTCCTATTCTACGGCCTATCCAGACGTTGTCCTAGCCTACGCTCCTTGTCTGCGATCCCAAATTTTGCCGAACCCTCTCCCTTTTCATCACCCCCAGACCTTCAGTTGTATTCCGTCTACACTTCACCCGCTTACGAAGCCGAGATCAAAAAGCAACTCAAATGTAGCCCTAAGATCTTGTTTGCCAACTTTCAGCCTTGTACAAAATTCACAACGTCACTTGAATTCCTTGACCAGTCTTGTTTCGCAATTATTGCTTCTTAGCCATCTCTGGAACATCTCGAGATATTCTGTGGCCCGAATGATACCAGTGTGCGCCTAGACTTCACCAATCTAGCTTTCCGCCCCCTCAAACACCTGGCGCTCCGGGTGTTTCATACACACGATATGTTTAATGCATTTTGGAGTCACTCAAATCTCGTGGGTGGATTGACCACCGTCAAACTAGTATCAAACAAGCAATATTCATCTAGTAATGATTTATTCAGTATGTTACTGCTGCTAAGTACAGTTGTCGAGCGAAGTCAACATATTCGGAGTCTATGGCTGAGTTTATCCTGCATGACTTGATGCCGTATCCCAGTATCATCACTCAATATACTAAAGCGGCTGCCATTAGAGCGACTACATGCTGGTGGGATGCGCTTCAACGAACAGGATAATATACCAGAATCCCTGGTAGAGATGTTTCCCAACTTGGCGGAGCTTGGACTTCCGAGTCATCAAATATTGTTCTCTGATCTCCGGGTATTCGAGATCAAGCTACCAAAGCTACAAGTACTCCGTGTTAAACTCGATCCAGAGTCCATCTCGCCGGATTTAGATATTGGGCTCGACGGTATCCCTCTGTATCGGCGGTCCCCCTTTCGTGTTCTCGAAGGCAACTTCATCAAAACCAACATTTTCAAACGTCCAGGGATCAATACATACGATCATCTGCGAATAATGATACTAGTACGGTAAGTACACCAGCCGGATCTCGGTAGTAGCTCACAACGTCCGTTTTCAGATATCTTTTTTCCCTATGGTCACAAATTCAGCTCAACGTACCGTCAGAAAACTCTCAATCGGCTCTCCTAATTCGCACTTCGCCTGTGCTTAGGTTTGTCAACGGCTATCTTCAAACACTCGCCTCTTGCTATGACAATAACGCGAGGTATCGCGTGGGTATCAACCAATTCACAAAAGAAGTATGGATCAAAAGCGTTTCATTGGCAAAGACGGGAGAAAGCCGCTCGTGGTGGAATGGGGCTTAAATTTCCGCGCTTTTTTCGTGTTTTCATATATTCGCAATACATATACCCTTTCATAAACTAAAAGGATCAGCGGCAAGAATGGCATAAAATTCTGTACTAGCGAGATCCGAAGAATGTCACGGAGGAGTCTATTGGGGCCTCAGAAATTCCTTCAGGATAAGAACCGACCGATTTACAGATAGATGGAGTACAGCTTAGCTAGACGCAAAAGAGCTTTCGATATGACTCATATGATCCACCGCACCACGTACTTCACTTTTGAGCTGACGCATTCCCGTTACACCTTTGCCCTCCTCTTGTTCGCACCAGCCCACAATGTCTTCAAGGATAGACTTCCACATACTCCAGCGCCGATGTTCCACATCATATCCATCTACGCCATTCCAACGATACCCACCGCGACCTGGAGCGCCTTCACAAGCAGGCCATTCCGGGTTACCATTTCTCCCCCAAATCCTAGTCTCTCGGTACATCAGATCTCCTGCCTTGAATATCCACACCAGACTGGCCCTGATGTATATGACAAGACAAGCGGGAGAGGTTTCGTAAACATCGCACTGGGATCTGAACAAAGGAGGATCGACCGGAAAGTTCTTGAGGCCACATCGGATAGCCCACAGGGCGTAGACCGCGTATTCGTCGCGCTGGCCATCGCGCCACAACAGCGAGATAAAATGGCTCAGTGCAAACCAGTTTTCGCGCATCTGTAAGAGCTCTTTGGTCATCGGTCGCTGGTCCAATCCCGGCCAACGCATGCTGGGTTTCAGTGGAGAGTAGCACGTCTAGTGGTACTTCTGTCTCGTCTATGGGGACTTGAGGGTTGTATAAATTTCAGCGGTACTTGGATTGTAACGAGAAAGACCTACAGTTGAAGAGATCTCGAAGGCACCCGCCCAAGAGCGGCAGATTGGACCATAGGACAATAGAGTGATCTTGGTTGACTTGAAGTCCAGAAATCAGCTGTATACCAGCGGATATGCGTGGGCAGTAATCTTGCTGGTATACAGGGCAGAGTGAACGTTGGATTGTTCCATTCCATAGTGTGTATAGAAATCCAGCCATATATTCTGTCCAGAACTCTATTGCTTCTTCTTCATCGCTTGGGGCGTCGGAAATATCATCACGGTTTTCAATTTCATGATAGTCTTGAGCAAGGTGAACGACTGAACATAGAGCGTACGGTGGTAAAAGAACTGGTTTAACTCGGTTCAAGGGAACCTGGGGTGGATTGCATTGGGCCGATGATCCCATATCCTGAAAAATTTGATCCAACAGTTGCGTAAGATCATCAATACAGCGCTTTTCGTCTTTGTTTTGTATAAGAGGGTCGAAAAAACGGACAGACATTAGTAGAGAAGTCCTGTCAGTGATTAAAAGCTGTGTGCTCGACGTAGTGGATGGGATCAAGCTGTGGTCTAAGCAAAGAGAGGTGGAATAAGCGCTCTCACACTCACTGATCTCACTAGTCACTCCAATTCCAAGCTGTAAGTTCATTGCCTATTGTAGCTCTTAGCAGCAAGTGATCACCCTTAAAGCATCTAGAATTGCAGAAGTGAGAGGCTAGGCTTTCTGTTCGATTAGACTATTAGGTTTGCTACGTGCGGGCGCAACGGCGGCCGCGCGTTGGGGACCGGGGTATTTGGTGGCTAGGACTTATCGCGGGACATACAGTCGAAGCGATGGATATTCTAAAGTAACGATCTTTAACGACGTAAAGATAGCGTTTATATACATGTAGAGCAAAAAAGACAAGTATATGCATGACAAGCAAACTGATCAGAGACCATCCGAGCGTGTGATCTTCAACAGACTACGCTCGTCCTTATACTACAGAGCCCGTGTCTACTTGATCATCCTCCCGTTTGTTTGAGCTTAAATTAACCTGGGACTTATCCGAGCAACTTCGGGAAATGAATAAACTACGACTTTCCAAGACAAGGTTTAGACCACCAAATCCAAAGAAATTTTGGGTGTACCATTCGATGATGGGTTGGTTCTGCCGGTGTCAAAGAAGAGCTTGCAGCTGGCCGTTGCATGCCGGTCGTCCCCCCGACTGTATGTGTCATTCATATCAAGCGAGCTCTTCTTAAACATGGGAAACCTTCCAGATAGCATTGCTAGGACAATTCAGACTTATATCGATGGCTGCCTTCAAACAGGAGCCTCTCATACGTAAAATACTATTAGATGGGTGAGATCTTGATCCATTCAAGTAGGAATAAATACAGATCCAGCCCGCTAGGCCTAGGGGCCAATAGATCTCTTGCGTTACGCGACCTAAACCTACATTGATCTTGCGCGACCATACCTAAAACCTAAATCGACTTCTTGTCTAATCCTCCAGAAAGTGCCTACTAAGTGAACACACATACGTATATGAGCTCTGCAAATGCCAAGATAGGTGGTGAAATTATCCATGTTCCTCGTTGCTTGCAGCGATAAGTGATTTATGTGATCATATATGCATGGCTCACTGTTAGGAGATCATTCGGGTCGGGATGATACTTCTCAAGGACTTTTCACACAGATTTAAAAGTATAGGATCACTCTAAATAGATTCCTGCGGGACGCAGGAATAGAGAGATTGCGATCCAATCCCTATTTGCTTAAATTTGTTGCGGTCCACGTGACTTTTCCTAATTGGTTTCCTATTTCTGCCCGCTTAGAGCAGCGGCTTGAACTCTACAGCGGCTCTCGGGGGCACGCTACATTCGGTGAGAGCAGGCTAAGAGTCACATCGGTGCATTCTGACATTGACTAGTTCGCGTTTGCATAGGTTGTCTGTACCCCCACAATCGTTTGACCCGCGTGAGTGATTCTTTTCAGCCCGAGAATTGCAACGTCTTCCTGTTCTGCGTATCATTGTATTCTGTCATCGCTTATGGGATCAGTATTGGAGCGAGATCGGCCAGAGAAAAATTTAGGAAAAGCCGCACGCATCGCAACGAAATTAAGCAAACAGCCATTGGATCGCAATCTCTCTAATATGTGCGGTACTTTGTACCTGTGAGTATTTTAGGTTTTAGGTCGGGTCACACAAGTGTGAACAAGCGCCGATTCTAATATTGAAGGGGTTGACTATTGTCTACATTTGAGCGGCCCAACCAACACGCGAATGAGAGCACATATGATATATACACTCCATAAGTACGAAGAGAGACCATAATACGACGTATTTAGTTTTTTGGGACTAATGCAATCAACCGATTTTATTAGACCTACCAATGACAATTTACGCGCGCAAATCGCTTGTTCTACATGTAGTTCCGGTACTCTCAGCTCTTGTTCATCCTTGAACTTGTCGTTTGACAGATATGCTTGGCGTACAGCCAGGACTCGAGAAAGGAAACGGCCATTTTCTTCGCGGCTCGCCCCCGATATTTGCCGCGCTGCAGCAAGCCTCGCCAGCCATACTAGGCGCCATATTCCATCACTTTTCTATCTATATTGTTCCTTTCAGATCATACTGCGCCTTTGGAACATGTACCACATGATTCCGAGATGAAGTAAAAAGATTACGTTAAACATATGTTATGGCTGTTTTCATAAGTCCGACCCGATCGAAAAATAAACGCCGAGACGTCGAAAACACTTTTTCGATGAGACAACCGCAACAAGAAGAGCTATCAAAAACGTAAATATACCGTTCCATTCGCCCAAGCGGGGCGATCGTTTCTATATACATAAGTTTTGGATAGCGTCACTTTCAGCGACAGGCTAAGTCAGGGGGTGGTATCCCCCCGAGTGCACAACCAATAGGGCAGCTATCAAAAAGCGTGCCTTAGAGTCGATAGAATACTATACCAGAAACGTGTGTGCGAAGTATCCCGTTGATAGGTGCTCTGAAGAGCGATGAAGACCCCTGGCAGTCAGTTACTGGAGCCCCTAAGTTTCAGTCCCATATGAGCTATTTATTGCTCTCCGGCCACCTATCAACGGGATACTTCGCACACACGTTTCTGGTATAGTATTCTATCGACTCTAAGGCACGCTTTTTGATAGCTGCCCTATTGGTTGTGCACTCGGGGGGATACCACCCCCTGACTTAGCCTGTCGCTGAAAGTGACGCTATCCAAAACTTATGTATATAGAAACGATCGCCCCGCTTGGGCGAATGGAACGGTATATTTACGTTTTTGATAGCTCTTCTTGTTGCGGTTGTCTCATCGAAAAAGTGTTTTCGACGTCTCGGCGTTTATTTTTCGATCGGGTCGGACTTATGAAAACAGCCATAACATGCATACAGGTGTCCTGCCCTTCAAGCATGCAAACGTGAAGGTACATGATAAATAATAGTAAACTTTCACGTGCCATGACATCTGTTCTTTCGAAAATGATTCTGCAGAAAGTTCCCCCACCTTTCAAATATGGGATATAGTACATCCTCCCATTCCCGAAGAGGACCTCCTGCAAACTCGAAAATCTCTCTGTGCGTCGTATTGCCTACTTATCCACTTTAGCAAACGCCTCTTAACAGAACAAGTGAGTCGACCTACACGTGTTGCAATAGAATCGGTTCCTCAAATCGGCTCTGGGTGCAGCAGCGTTGGACTTGATCCCATGGGGATATCCAGGCAGTAGGTGCAGTGAGTTAAGTGCTACTTCGGGCAATTCGATCAGGATAAGCTCTGTGGTGCACAGGTGGTTAGAGCCTTGCGAAAAGTATCATAACGCTACGAACTTTCGAGGATATGACTATACTCCGCCCTTTGCTCAGGTTGAGAGAAATCTTCTTTGGGCCAGTGTCCTAACTCCTCCAACCGGAATCCACACTCATTTTCCCAATCTTGCTTCCGTGACACTACGTTCTGACTGCGGCCAATCTTAATATATGTTTTACTCGAGTCACTAATATCTAAGGTGCGAAACTTAGTCGGTACGGCCAAACTGTTAGATTGAAACACATACCGAGTAACTTGAATGCGTAAATAAATCCCGACCTCTCCTGATTCGATAGCGGCGTTTTTATGCATTTAAGTAGATCACTCCTGGTCGCTTCACTTAAATAAGCAGGGAGTAACTCTAGAAACAACAAGGTCACTCCCCAGTCGACTTAACAAACTTGCTCAGTCTTACCATGAACCAACGCATTCAAGTCAGTCCCGCTGGGTAGTTGAAATCCTTCCGTTTTCCCTTCGCCTTGCCTCCTATGTTGGTAACAATACTCCGAAGACGATGGTGTTCTACGGCAACGAGTAAACCCGTCCTTATTTAGTCCCAAACATTGATTAGGCCCCAGGCCTGGAATCAAAATCGGACGCTTCCTGATTGGGGTTGCAGGCTGCGGGGGGCGAGCAATGATTATTTTTGACTGGTCGTTATCGGATTCAGAATACGCTGGAGTGGCTAAATCAGGCCGACTGGGTGACGAGGCAGGTGTCTTGAGGGTCGATATCAAATCTGCACTAGATGGTTCTGATTTGATCTCATCTTCGATAAAGGTTGGAGGGCGAATGGGCGAACACAAGGGCGTCATATATTCCGACTGAGGAGAGAATTGCTCATGACTGGTATCAAGTGCACTTGTTTGATGATGAGCCGATACAACAAACAACGTGACAGCTCACCATTCACCACCCGAATCATCGAATTGAACTGGAAATTTCAACGCTCCGAATTGCTTTGTTACCAGTTCAAGTCCGACGTTTGTTATAGCTGGTAACTTTGCCATATGTATCAAATCGAAGGCTGGTCACAGACTCAAAAGTAACTGAAAAAAACTGCAGAAGTAGTGGAGTGAAGGTCAGAGTCACATTTTGAGTGCCTGGATTTATGAACATCGCCGGGAAACACCGTGCCATTCAGTCAGCCATTTTTCATTGCTAGTTTCCCTGGTGACAGAGAAAACGCCCGTCCTCGGCTATGCGTTCTGGGCCAATCCACACGACAGAACATCAGTTTCCAACGTAGGCCGACATCGATGTTAATATATCTCGAAGTTCGCGTGATGCTACTTTCCTATACTCGGCAACTGGGAATCAAGTTCTGATGCGATCTTCCATTATGTTTCAACTACATTTCGACTGAACTTAGTCAACGAACCTTCGGCTCCTCTGACTCGAGCAATTTTTACTAGTTGGGTGGAAATATTTTTAATAGATATGAGTTACATGGACTCCATGGCGGAACAAGACTAAACGATTGTTCGGACGACATTTGCACTTCATCCAGTCTTGTACTTTGTCGCCATGAGGTACAACTGATTCGGGAGGTATAAGCTGGCAAATCCTTGAGGCGGTATTTCGGGGGAGTAGAAGTGCCGAGCATTGGCGCTTTGCGTGAGAAGAAACGCAAGGTGGCAACTGGGGAATCCGCCGGATCGAGTATGGATCATTTTGGGCGCTTCGGAAGGTTCAGGTGGCGAGCTGTGAGGTTGCAACCACATTGTACTGCAGGGATGTTGTTCCTATCATTTAACTCTACGCAGTTTACACCAGTAGTGATTCTCCTAGGACGGGGGCTCCTAATCTCAGCATGCGGCCACACTGCTTCTTTTGGACCTTGCTCTCGAAGATAAGTACAAAATCAGCACCGTGGTATATATACGGCTATCAATTTGGACGCACAGGATTATACTGGGCCATCCTACAGGCAAGGTATACGTGGCAGAATACCAAATTCAGATAATAATAGTTCCTTTGACATGTTGTGTCCCTGGCTAAGCTGTGGTGATGCAGGGAACGACCACGGCCTGAAACGCAAGCACGAGGACTGTATATTGAACAGACTAGGTCATTTATGGAAAGTGATTGTATTTACCGGAGTATGCTAGAGTAACGAGTGAAGTATTTAATGCATAGTATATGCGCGTCAAGGCGTACGTATGACTCAGAGCGAAGTACAGAGCAGCACTAGAGGTCTCTTCAAGCCCTCTGGAATTCATCATCACTACGCTCACCCTCTTTTTTACTGCAACGATTAGATAGGACAAACAAACCATGAAGTACGAGGGATTCAGACAACATGGCAGAGTCGTCTTTTAAAAGAAAATGATGTACTGTGCCGGATATGGAAGCAGACTATCACCATCTCTTCGGGCTTGTTCGTCTAAATCATACCTCAGATATTCTACGGTACTACTGGTACTATACGCCCCATCGTACGCGAAAACCTAGAGCTTTTAGTTTGGGTTGCATTTTAATAGGATGATGGATTGGCGGGCCGGATCGGAAAATTGCCAATTGCACTGCACGAGTTGTACGGTGCATGATTTAGTCGGGCCGCCAGTAGATTCACAAAACTGACTCTTACTGATTTATATAACAAAAGCATAAAAAGGAGACTAGTTGACGCTCGATTCACCCATACCCAAATAGAACCTTGGAGGAGGTTGTATGATACGCACTATACCTAGGTTTGCTTTACGTGCGGCAGAAACAGCCAAGGGAGCTAGTAGGTCAGCCGTCAGGATTAAATCTCCTATCCAAAACTATTTCCGATTCCATATATGCCACTCGAGCTGAGTACGTCCAATAGTACCAACGGCTTCGAAACTGGCAAGCAAGCGAGGAGGATCATAGCTAAAACATATCAAATTGTTTACAGATAGAACGGTACGCTTGTGCTATTTCAAGGACTCGAACACTAAAACCGGTCTATTTCCCGGTCCTGGACGTTAGAGGCACCAAGGATGCTCATACGCAGGCCGTTGATAACTAAACCATCCTCTCAAAATATCGGAATGTATTCCATTCAAGTGGTCTGAATGAGAATAGGCACAGATTCAGCCCACAACACCCAGTGATTTGTCTTCAGCGTTTCCCATAACTATGCATGGACGGCCGAACTAATATGCCAATGAGGGTATAAGATGCATTCTTCATAAAATACAAGGGCGATTACAATCAGGTAAACTTAGAAGCAAAACAGCTATACCCCATGACTAGTCAAACAAGAAATCATATGCAATCCTGAGCGCGAGCACAACCAGCGGCGTAAGTCCAAACGTGACCAAAGCGGTAAGAACCACAGCTACAGACACGGGTTCTCGAATAAACAAGTACAACGAAAGTTGCACAAAAATGGATATGCATCCCGCGAACGAGAACAGGTAGAACATCCCAATGGTGTATCCCCAAGTAGCGTCCATTCCGAATGCTCGTAGCAGTGCCGTCTCCTTGAGGGGGTGTAGTAGGTCTGGGGGTAGGGGAACCCCATCTGCGACTTTTCGCGGCAAAGAACCGGGTACGAGAGCAAGTTTACGTGCGCGTGTGGATAGACCGGTAATTCGTTCTAGGACAAAGAGGGCGGATGTTGTAGCCAGGAGGTTGGAGAGGAGGCCGAGATACGAGAATATCCGAAATGCTTGATTGAGCGGAGTTGGAGAATTGGTTTGGTCGATTAGGCTGAACAGCTGAGCTTCGACGGCTGCAAACAGCGCGGTCTAGAGCAAAAAGTGTGAGTTTGGGGTCTGTGCGGCGATGAGTCCGAGTTGCTTACTGTGACGGCTATCCCCTGTGACCACACGGTCCACGCCTGCTTGGCGTCCCGCACAGCCGGCGGCAATACATCTGCTCGAAAACTTGAGTCGCTGGTGAAAGAGGCAAAAGAGCTGATTTCACTAACAGTTATGAATGCTACTCAGCCTCGAGTATTTCAGTTCAGCCGCCGTCAAGCCTTCATCTAGATATGCCGTTGGTGAGAGTGCAGGGTGATCAGGATCGGGCTATTTCAAGATTAATTCAAGTGTCCTTGCTGGGGGCGAACGAGACATACTAAGGTCATCTTCCTAGCCTCCATCGTGTTCCGTTTGGATGCATGCGGGGAATCCTGGTATGTATTCGAAAACATCGCCATTTTTCTATTCGCCGAGGAGCCCGTCAGTCCAACAACATGAAACAGGAATGCAGTCTCAGGCTGCTTACAGGTACTGAAAAAACACCTTCTAAACTACGCTTTTTGGGCAACGAGCTGGCTCACACGGCGTTGGATGGTGGTCAAATCGAAAGATTCAGACATGGCTGTGAGGGTGACGTTGGAAGCGATCAGCCGTAGTGATCAATCAGGAAAATAACCCGCAAGCACGTGATTTTCCGGCGGCTAAGCAGTCCCATTCCGATTGCCCAATTGCGTGCATAACATCAAGGCAAGATGACATCCAAATAAGATAATAGAAAAGATAGGCAAGGGTCTATGAATCATCGTAGCTCTTCCGGCCACTCGCTCCTTGGCCTCCATCTCCCGTCGGCGTCGTGTCTGGGGTTTACGGGGTAGTACAGTCCATCGTTCGGGCATTTGCCGATAGGCACTGTTAGGAAGAAATCGATAAGCAGGTGCAGTCACGACGGTGAGATATTCACGCACAAAACCATTCCCAAACACTCTGGCCCATGAATTGCTCCCAGTTGGCCCGCGAACTCTCTAGCCACCACAGGTTTCCTTCTCGTTCGATACGGCCCCACTCCTGGTCCCATCGCTTCCGTTGTTGATAGCGTTTTCTAGAGCAGGCAGACGAATTAACCTGATATACCGTGATATGTTGAACAAAGTGGACGCACCCGCATTGCCAGAAGCCGAACATCATCCCCAGGTTGGCATTATCCTTCTCCCTCGTCCGCCTCCAACTCAGAGCTTCGACCGTGGTCGCATTGAGACATAACAGGCGCGCATGACTGACGGCTAGTGAAGCTGTAAATGCCGTAAACAGGCCTGATCTAGACCAGAGTGTTACGACAAGCCGGGCATGAGACAACACAAAAGCTCACAGCGCAATTACACCGATCTTCTGCCCATCCAAGTTCATTTCGTTATCCAGATCGATAATTACTTGGGATAAGAGCGTCCCGAAGACCCAGGCTGTGAACCATGTCGACCAGAAGCAGAAAACGAGGAAGAACTAGGAACAATTGAGAATGTCAACAGGGCACCGAGGTAGACTGACAACGGTGAGTTTTACCTTGCGGTTGAACGCTCCGACACATTGACCTATCCCTAGATATAGGAATAAATTGGGTGTGCTGTAGTGTTAGAAGAAAACAGAACCTACAGGGGCACTATTCGCGTGAAGCGAGTTAGCAGAGTAGAAATATGAAAAGTCTGGAACACTTACATGATGATCGTATTGTAGCACACACTATAAGAGCAAACATATCAGCCTGACCTCAATTGCCGTTCATGGGAGCTCACAGTAGCACACAAACGACAATGATGTGTCCTCATCGGCTTGAGCAGCCCGTCCCGCTTGCAGTACCTGAACTCCTCAGCAAGCACAGGTGTCTGAGGTGGGCGCCGCTGGATGTACGTCGGCCTCTTTTGCCCTTTCTTCCCTTGATTTGGTGTGACAGCCTCTGCAGTTCCATTCAACGTGGTCGAAGCATCTCCAGACGGCCTCTCGTCCCCTGGTCCAACTCCAGGCGCAATACGAGCATGAACGGTCGCTACAGCCGGTATCGCATCCAACTCCCTCGCGTTCTCTGCTTCTACCGAGGCGATAGTGGGCTGAGCGTGCCCTCGTTCCGACATTCCTTCGTAGGGCGTAGCGATCGTCGGGTGTTCGTCGTCTGTGCCGCGGACCTCCGAGTCGATGTCCCACGGGCGGCCGTAGTTGGTCGAAGCAGGTGCTTCGGAGGGTTGGACGAACTGTGATAGTGGAGATGAATTGGAGTAGAGGTGGGAGAGTAGAAATGAAAGCTCACGTCTCGAGCAAAACCGGGTGGAGTGAGAATAACCTGGGCGAGAGAATGTAAGCTAAAGTTCAAGAGGTTAAGATAGGCAAGAGGCGCACCTTGATGTACGTCCACATGAACATCAGGAAAAACAGGTTGAAGATCGCGATGTACACGCCTGCCGACGACATAACAATCAACTTTCAAGAAGCTATGAGACAATCACACGCTACTCACCTCCCTTGACTGTCTGTCCTCTCCGTAGAAGCTCGACGCACATCCGACCGACGTAGACATAGTACGTCCAGACCACTATGCCCAGAACAACGCCGACAACAAACTTTTGTTGGATCCAAGGCTGCGGCTTCGGGTTCTCCAGTCGCTCCTGTTGCTTTGTCTCGTATGTGTCTCGGGCGACACCGACACAGTCCCACTGGGAGCGCGGCCGCTCCGCCATCGTCGCCGGAAGAGAGTTTCAGTGGTAACCGGTACGTCATCCTCTAGGAGACATGAGGAATCTCGGCGCTTATTCTCGCATCACGTAAGGAATCCAGCCCCGACGACCATCTGCCGGCGTGTTTCCCTCCTGTTGTTCTGCGTGATTCTTTCGGCGAGCGTGTGGCGCTGTATGAATGACATGAATTGGCTAAAACTTATTTTTCTGATGTTTCTCGGGTAGTATGTCACAACTTCGGCAATAAAACTGGCAACTGAAATCTCATAGCCTCGAGCTCAGCTATCTGTTGAACCACATTGACCAGTAAAACAATCTATTTAACTCGATGATATTAGCTCTATCGTATCTCATTATATCAGACGTGCACATCCCAAGGTCAATCGAAAAGCGTTAGTCTGCATACCACAAATAGAACGACCTCCGGGTCGAACGTACCAGCTCAATCTACCCCCTGCCCCATAATCAACCAGCCGATTCTCGCCGCTACCACCGAATTAACGGAAAAGGTTGTAAATAGCGTTATGACTTGCTCTGAAAGCCTTCGAGCTTCTAACTCCAGGCTACCAACTCCTTCCGAGGACTTATTCCGTCCCAGATGCACTATTCTTAACCTCGTACTCACGGGCTGGCTAACCGAATCCTCTGAAATCAAACAGTGGAGCTACGAAGACAATCAACGCATCCATCAGAGCAGTTATAGCCACACTTCTGGTATGCATATATAGTCTGTGGTCTTGTAGACCTGTTCAGTCCGTTCACTATTTTTTTTTAGCCGAGCCGACTCTGCATTGAACCGAACTCGGGGAAAGCCACTTTATTTTGCTGATTCATACAAGTTTTTGGTATGTGCTTTTCCTTGGTTGGGCCGATGCATCACGTGTTGGATACTGAGCCTGCAACCCCAGCACCCGTGTTGCAACCTTCAGGTGCATCAGAATGAGACCCTCCAGCCCACTTCACATCCACGAAGTCTCAACACCATCGAACCGAGATTCGAGGTGGAGCCACGATCCTCAAACCGATGACAAGGAATCTGAGATATGACGAGGTAATCTAAGGTACACCATCCTCTGAGACGGACGTTCAAGAACTCGGGTTTGGTGGAAATCTGAAGTAAGTAGATCCATGACAAGTGATCACGGGTGCATTTATACTGCCTTTTGCAGGAAAAACGCTCAAGGATTGTCAACATTCCTCACCGAGCACTTTAAACGTCACGTCGGACCCGGCATCCTAGCCTCCATCGCCTACTTTGATCCGTAGGTTTCCTTTTTTTACGGCGTATGGTGAAGGTATTCTAAAAGTTACCTAGAGGGAACTGGACTGTCGACTTACAGGCTGGATCTCGGTATGGCTGCAAGTTCCTGTTTGTCGTCTTGCTCGCTGGTGTAGGAGCCGTTATTCTTCAGGTGAGTTAGCGACGATACCCTTCTCTATCAAAACAACTTATCCGATGCTATACCAGACCATGTCTGCTCGTCTCGGTTGCGCCACTGGACGAGGTATAGCTAGCTCAACGCTTTACGATTCTGTAGCTGTCCCGCAGCTAACATACTATTTCCTTTGTATTAGACCTGGCAGTGCACTACTTACCATCGAAGGTACAAGCTACATATCCTGAAGCGCCTAGGCAACACTGACTAATAAATACTTTTAGACGCTTCTCCAACCCGGGGCTCTGTATACGTCGGTTGGTATCCTCGGTGCAACAGTCGTGAGTACACTCTCTACAATTTAGTATATGACGTTATATCGTGAACTGAGTTTCAGATGCCGCATGCTCTCTTTCTGGGATCAAGCCTCGCCACTTTGGACAGGGTCTCGCCTCCGCCTAGCTTACAGCTGCCCATAAACTCCTCACCTAAGATAAAGGACTTGACTCTAAAAAAGCGCTTCTATGAACTTGGCAGACGGTACTCCTACATGCAGCCTATATCGAATGGCCACTCATCCAGGGACGCACCCGAGGATAGACTATATGTGTCTTCAATGCGCGAAATGTCGGGACAACGCGAATCACATGCTGCAACTCGAAGAAGTATGAACAACAAATCGGTAGATTTTATCAAGCAACATTTGGTTCATGCGATGGTTGACATCTATGAGACGGATCGACTCTTCACCGTGTATAAATGCTAACGTGTAACTATAGCGATGAGTCTGCTCGGATTCGCCGTATTTATCAATTCAGCGTAAGTACAAAAATTGATCACAAAAAGTAAAGTACCGAACACTATCCTAGGATATTGGTCCTCGCCGGAGCCACTTTTTTCTACTCCGCTCGCGGTCACCAACACGTCACTAATGCGGGACTCTTTGATGCTTATGATCTTATCCAAGCGATCATCGGTAAACGTGAAGCCTTATATCCAAATCTTGAGTAGCCTTCCGAGTCATACGTGATTGGCACTCAATTGACTCGATTACATCACTCATTCTTCTAGCACTTTTGAACATACATAAGAGAATTCTACAGGTATTTTACAATCGAGTCGAGGCCGCAAGCAATTACAGTGAAAGTTCCTTTTGTGTAAAAGTTTATATGTTCAACCATCCATCAGCATGCGGACCGCTATGATGACTCTCAAAACCTTGTTCATGCGACTAAAATGCCCTCCAGCAATCGATTCAATTGTATAAGCTCATTCCACCCGCAATATCCTGGCGGCCACGGCAGACTGAAGCTTCCACTGTTGGACGAACCCAGGCGTTACGGAAAGCGGTGCTCCAGCCAAGGTACCGTCTGCTGATGCGTTGTAACCAGTTCTGGACAGTAGAACATTCCGTGCAAAGGTGTTGGCATGAGTGACCACATCTTCCGCAGTCCATTCAACGACTTTCAGCGGGCCGCTATGATAGCATACAATCCATTCCTACTTGAAAATATAAGGGCAAATAATGAGTAAAAGGACCGCACTACGTACCATGTAACAGCGTCGTAAGGTTTTAAATGGAGCCGAGGCCAGCTCAGACTTCCATTTTTCAATATATAAACCGAGACCTCGGCCTGGATGTTGGGCTTCTCGCGCTCCGGTGGTCCGGAGCCAGTCGATTATTTCTTTGTGGTTCGCCGCGGATTCTACGGAGAAGACTATGCAGTTCCGAGAGAGGCTTGGTGTCTTGATCTGATCCTGATCTGGGTTTTGGTAGCAAAGGTTAGCAGTGTAATGCGGTGCGGTGATATGATTTTGAGTGCTAAGACTTACACGTGCTTATACTTTTCACCCATCCTACATGGATAGCTTGGGTAAACGGTAGACCGCACAATTGATCAACGAGTTGTGAAACACTATTGTAGAAGACTACACAGCCGCCTGGGGATTGAAGAGACTGAGTTATTGCTGAAATAAGTTCGGCAGTAGGCGACAGAAATATAAAGACCGGTTTCTCGGCCATCTTCGATATCTATCGGTCTATTGATCAGCTACAGAGCTATGGGGTTATTTCTGTTGATACACCGACCATAGAAGACAGCGCCTGGAAAACGCATAGCTCCCTCACATAACATATTGTATTTTTATGTTCACCGTGCTTTGATAGACGGCAAATCGATGGAATGATACTGAGCTCGTTCGAGTGGATCATGTATTCTAGTGAAATATGACGATTCAAGTTAAATCGAGAGTCTGGCCTGTCTGAAAAGGTGATTTTTCTTGCGAAATCATAATCATAATCAGTATTATTCATGCTGGATAGTCTCATACTTACTCAGTTTTTTCTAAGGACAAGGCGTGTGGTTCATCGACAGGCTGAATCAATATGTTCAGAATACCGGCTACGGCAGCTTGCTGGAGTCCGCTGTCTTCCACAAAACTTTTGGGTAAAGCTGGTAATCCACCAGGCGGGGTGTTCAAGCTGGTTGAACCGGAGTTATATCTCAGCGCATTCAGTAGGTAGTCGTTTGCTCGGAGTGCAAGTGTGATTGGGCTCCAGGATGCTACTCGACGTTGCCCATGCGGCCCATGATCGTTGATCCATTCCTTCAGACACGGTTAGAACAAAGTTGGGTCTAGCCAATTTATTCGCTCACCCTGTAAATCTGCTCTTTGGTTTGCACGGTTTCCTTGCCAAGCAGACGTTCTACTTGTAGACGTAACGCAGGAAGCTTTGTGGCTTCCACTTCCGCCCTGTTTCGAAAGGGAGCGACCTGGCCCAGGATGGTTAATCCAGACGGGAAAGCGTCCACGTCTTGGATGCAAGCGATTAATATGGCGGTATGAGCCGGGTAATGGGTGGTCTGGTGATCATCTCGAACGAAATGTCGGCTCTTCAGGATGATGAGTCTTGATATTATCACTTACAATTACTATAGTCGACTGGCCACCCGATGTGGAGGATGCAAGATGTCTTGGGCGGTAGCACCGCTGTATCCAATTTTGTGTCTTCGCGTAATAGTAAGACTGCGCGTTCTTTTGCATTGAAAGTGTTGATGACTCGGGCAGTTTCGGCGGGGGTAACAGCATCGACCGTCAAAACATCTACGTTATTAGTACCTAAGATCTAGAGAGCATGTGTGTGAGTGTGGTGAGCATCTGTAGACTAAAAGAAAGCTTACCAATTTTTTGATGAGTTTTATCAAGTAAGGAGAACCGGTTGCATAACACATAAGCTTGTCATAGAGACCAACCAGTGCGCATGCAGTAGGGATCAGGTCATATTCATCCCGAAGTATGTAGCTATATTTCTGAACCCGCAGAACATCACTTCGGCACACTGAGTTATGCTTTAAAACGAAACAAAGGGACTGCTTACGGATAAGAGTATTTATGACCCTGGCGTCCCTGCTGTGTGTCACTCGGAAGATGCGAGCCATGGTTAATGCCCGAGTCGTCAATGGCCATCTCCAATAGGCCCTCCTCGACAGCCTCCTCCAACTGGTGCTGGCTGACAAACTGAGCCGGAAGTAGTGGAAGTAGTCGCTCCTCGGGTGTCCCAGAAAGCGAGTCCACTAGCGAGACTTTATATTGCAAGACACCCAAAATATATTCATTAGCGTATTGTGCCATCATTGCTGGTGTCCATGATGGCATATAGCGCTGACCACCCCGACTATGCGTCTCGATCCAATCCTACAAATCCAGTTTTCACAATATTCTAAGCGCCACCATTCTCACGTACCATATATGCCTTTTCTTTCAAATTATCAGCGACGGTAGATAGTGAGGCTTGAAGTCGAGACTCCATGGTCGTAATCTCGCCGCCGGGGAATGCAACTCCAGAATCGCCCCGTGACGTAGTATGTTGCAAGAGCTGAGCAGATGATGCATACAGCCCTTTGCCTTCGGACGGCGCAACTAAGAACACATTTGGGGTTTCCTGAAATGTAATTTGCGCTTTATCTATTGAACAGGCGTTATTCGATTGAATCATAACAAGATATGAGAGCTACTTACAGCGCTCTACGCTGCGAGGCCACCCGGTATGAATAATGCAGAACCGATTTTTTACCCTAGGAACGATTTTTGTATCGAAGGTTTCATGAAAAATCATGACAGCCTTGCTCTGCTTGTCGAACATTTCTAGAATTCGGTTGGGCGACTGAAGGGTCATCGAGTATACAAACGTTCGAGAAACATCTTTGATCTGACGTATGATAAATGTATGCGAATCAATCCAAGGAGCAATGTACTTACAATCTTCTGATAAAGGCCAAGCGATCGCAACGGCCAGTGCAAGTAACAGAACACTTTGTCAAACTGCTGCGCCAGAGCGCACACTGTTGCAAGGATATCTGCCTCGCTTTGGACCAATATCCGCTTGGGAAAGCACGATGATGAAACCTGGTCGCGATGTGGCTTCGGTGAGGATGATTTTGCAGCAGTTTGTTGATCTGTGTGCACGTAAACGGTGTCTTTGGCCGCGACCTTGTCCCATTGGAGTGTATCTTCTTGTTGCCGCCTTAGCAGAGCATGTACGTATTCCTCATCGTGATCTGTCACGAATGTCAAGGGTCGTCTAAAACACGCCCTTTTCATGCTATAGAGCCAACTTACCAGACATATAGTAGTCGTTTTCGTTATCCTCCACAAGTGTTGTCTGAGCTTGTACGGCTGCCTCGGGCTTGTCTTTCATGTCATCGTTCAGATTTGGAGCACCCGGGGCGTCGTGGCTTTCAACTGAATGATTGTCGACTACTACATCCTCAGTTGAGATTTGGACTGTATTTGCCTCGTCCTCTTCTGGTACCGCGTTGCAGAGCGCTTGAGCAGCAGCAGCCATGGCTTGGGCAGCATCCGAGAACGATGCAGCGGCTTGAGCGAGATGCATAGCGCTTTGCCGAAGTTCCGACAGGTTAAGCATAGGACTGCTCATTTTTTGCGCAATTCGATAGAGTAACGTGGTTGTCCGTTGACGAAATGCGGGTGGCAATGCTTATGTCACAAACAAGCGCTGCCTCGCGACCCAGCCGAAAACAATATGATGTCACTTTACCAGTGATATACCTCCGACAAGAACAGTGGCATTTTGCTTGGTTGAATTCATAGCTTAATTACATATCCAACTGAGGCTCGATCATAAGAATAACTTGATTTAGTTTTTAGGATTATTCATTTAGATCGTACTCGGGCTGAAATTGTCCATCGTTCCGCCTGAATTCCAGAGGGGCTTGGTAAGATGACGTCAGCATGTATGCGACGGCAATATAAGTATAATTTGAGTAAATGCGAGTGGCATAACATAGCGTCAGTTGTACTCCAGGCTATCCATAGAGTCGGTGGATGCCTCTTGATTTCGTACGCCGAAAAAGCAAATCCAGGAGCATATGGAGTCTTCCTCGAGTTTTGTGTTAAGAAACAAAACCTAAACTCTATCGCACGAATGGATTATATTAATCGATTTGTCTTGGAAAGCTTCTCTACGGGTTGTAAGAAACCCGGCCGCTGATAACCCCAAAACTCCGACGGTACATGTAGGTCGCCCTTAGTTGTCAATGATCGAGATTTCCCTCTGAGTCCTTTTAGATCTATTCTATGCTCATATTAAATCAATGTCGAGTCCACAATTTGGTATTACACTTTCCGTTCAAGACTGGAACTCAAGATAGCCGGTATACCCTGTTGAGATGGGAATCGTCCGGTTCGATCCCTTAGCTTCTTCAAGCTTAGGAAGACTTGTTATCTACCGGATAAATAGACAGTGTATTCGTAGCAGAGGCCTATACAGTACAGAACTCATGTACTACAGGTTATATACGAGTAGCAGCGTCCATAGAGGCGATGTACAGTGCATAGAGAATATACACGAACGGCCTACAAGCGATACAGCTATAAATGCTATACAGATGAGAGCGGCATACAAGCGACTATAGATAATATATCAGGGCTGCCTTAAGAGGCTGGGTATCAGTCAGCGGTGAAACCGGCTGTTCGGTCGATTAGTTAATCGTCCTCAACATACCCCACCTTTCATTCGACTCACCTTGAATAAAACTATCGAGGATGCAGGATACAAGTTGTTTTCTGACCGTGGACGGTTGATTACTTGTCCGTATACGCGCGATCAAAATGGGTTCCAATTTCGCTGGTTCGGCTGGTGCCCGTAGGCCAATCCTGAGCTTCAGAAAACGCAAAAATTGGCTCAGGACGAAACAACTGATGGTGAATGAATGGCATTGCAGTACCGTACAACAATATTACAATAGACACTCCTGTGTAATGATTTACTCACTTTAAGAGGTTGATGAGATAAGGATGTTACGCATATCACCAAGCGTTCATCCTTGATCCCATTTGACCCTTGTCTGGCGACGAGCCAGCTCGCCCCGACAAGGGTTACCGCGACAGCCCAATGAACCGTCTCATCAACGGAGTACAGCGTATCAATCTACCGACACATTGGAAATCCCGGATCAGCTCTTCCTGGGTCGACAGTAAAATCATCACCGTTGGAAAGATAATACAGTATGAACCGGGTTTCCCCAGCCAGAAAAAGGACCGCCGAGCGCCTGTTTACGGAGCAGTTGGTGGCGATCTTCTTTGTTGAGCGATGCAGAAGGTCTCGGCCGTTGCGTCAATGATAATCGATAGTGAAGGTGTTTCGGTGGGGTACAAAGTATGGCGCCTACCGGGCGAAAAGGTGGTGAAAATCGGCGGGATACGATGCTAGTGGGTGTGATGCTCACCAATCCGCGATTTCAGTTCGCCTTGCAGGATAAACAAATATTCCTTGTTAGCCTGGTCGTGAGTGAATGCGACTTTCGCAAGCACCAAAACCAGATGGCCCCCGCTGGCTACATGAGCTGACACGTACTACGTCGACCATAGCTCGCCAAGTCCGGCATGAGGGATGCAGAGCGTGAAACGGTCTATATCCGAGAGCGTGGAAGCTACGAGCAGGGGTGACAGTCTTCGTATGTATGATCGGGCGTATGCCGCCGGGGAAAAACAAAACGAATTGCCAGGGCAGACGGGCGTAAGCAATCATACGAGACACGAGCAAAACTGAGTCTAGCCACCGGCCATTTGTCGCTTGGCATCCGTAGGTGCACATCGAAGAGTTACTTTCCAGCACCGACTCGGCTTCCAGAGGTGGAAGTTTTTTGAAACACAATTTACGAAAATGGGACGCCGGCCGTGCCAGTATTATTGAAGCACCCCGGCAATCCAGAAGGTTATCAAAGTGTAGTCGGGAAGGTGGAGATTTGTAGAACATGACAGGTGACACGGGCCGCTGGTTGGATAGCTTGAGGTGTCCATCGGACAAGGGTTGTGGCAGGGTCCTAGGGCGAGTCGAATGGTAGAGGCGACAGATAGCATCGCGTAAAAATCATATGAGCAGAGGGATACGCTTTGAGACGTGGCCTCGTCCTCCGCGTCTGGGCTCATCGTGGAAACAAGAGTGGTGGCCATGATCGCACGTGATTCGACCTCACAGCCACAGGTTCAGACAAACAGCACGTCCAGTAAACCCACCGCACAGACCCTTCGAATGCCCCAGGTGCATAATGAATCATATAGAGCAGCATATATCGGTTATATAGAGTGGCAGCTTCGGGCCAATATGCTCTATTTCGATCGGACAAACTGGCGAGGCTTGCAATGTATGCGCATTTTCCTACATCTCTCTATGTTTCGTGTATGTGAGGTATATGGATCGAGGGGATAGTTGCGTAAAATCATATCCCGGCTGAGCTGTATGGTTTGCTCTGCCCCCCAGGGCTAATCTGGTCAGGGTTTATGAAATATTTTATCGGTGATGGTCGAAATCCCCTAAGGACACGATACACATTTCCACGAAACGCAGCGTAGTTACAAAGAGATCTGCACACCGACAAGTTGAAGAAAGGTCACAACTATAACTCACGACAAAAGGCTTGGCTCAGATGCTATGACTGGCATGAAGTGATCAGCCCAGTGTTCGCCAATGTGCCGATGATCAAAGTCGAGGTAAAGCGCGCCGTATCGGCTGGAAGTTATGAACGTGGTCTGTGGACGAATAAGCTGAGGGTGCAAGTCGGGGGGAACCCAAACAAGCGGCTTTTCGTCCGCATCGACGACAACCCAACCATCTTGCTTGAGCGTCCAAACGCGGTGAGTTCCGCCAAGTTGGCAGGCAGAGGAACAGATGTGGGACTCGTCTAATGAGGTTCTAAGTAAAGTATAAGAACAATGATTCACTAGGTGTGGTGAAAATGCATACAACTTCTGGCCAAGCGCATCGTCGTCAATTTCAGAACACAGGCTGGACTTCCACGCGCGGGTTGTGTGGTCGTCAGAGCCAGAGACGATGTGCTTGCCATCAGGCGAGTATCCCACCGAGTAGACAGAGCCTGTATGACCGGTGAGTGGCTGACCAACTGGCTGGCCGCTCGTCGCATCCCACATCCGGATGGTCCTGTCGGTAGAGCCAGAGACGATGTGCTTGCCATCAGGCGAGTATCCCACGGACCAGACATAGTCTTTATGACCGGTGAGTGGCTGACCGACTGGCTGACCGCTCGCCGCATCCCACATCCGGATGGTGCTGTCCTCAGAGCCAGAGACGATGTGCTTGCCATCAGGCGAGTATCCCACCGACCAGACAGAGCCTGTATGACCGGTGAGTGGCTGACCGACTGGCTGGCCGCTCGCCGCATCCCACATCCGGATGGTGCTGTCAGAAGAGCCAGAGACGATGTGCTTGCCATCAGGCGAGTATCCCACGGACCAGACATAGTCTTTATGACCGGTGAGTGGCTGACCGACTGGCTGACCGCTCGCCGCATCCCACATCCGGATGGTGCTGTCAGAAGAGCCAGAGACGATGTGCTTGCCATCAGGCGAGTATCCCACCGACCGGACATAGCCTGTATGACCGGTGAGTGGCTGACCGACTGGCTGGCCGCTCGCCGCATCCCACATCCGGATGGTCCTGTCGTCAGAGCCAGAGACGATGTGCTTGCCATCAGGCGAGTATCCCACCGAGTAGACAGAGCGTGTATGACCGGTGAGTGGCTGACCGACTGGCTGGCCGCTCGCCGCATCCCACATCCGGATGGTGCTGTCAGAAGAGCCAGAGACGATGTGCTTGCCATCAGGCGAGTATCCCACCGACCGGACATAGCCTGTATGACCGGTGAGTGGCTGACCGACTGGCTGGCCGCTCGCCGCATCCCACATCCGGATGGTCCTGTCGTCAGAGCCAGAGACGATGTGCTTGCCATCAGGCGAGTATCCCACCGACCGGACAGAGCGTGTATGACCGGTGAGTGGCTGGCCGACTGGCTGGCCGCTCGCCGCATCCCACATCCGGATGGTCCTGTCGTCAGAGCCAGAGACGATGTGCTTGCCATCAGGCGAGTATCCCACCGAGTAGACAGAGCGTGTATGACCGGTGAGTGGCTGACCGACTGGCTGGCCGCTCGCCGCATCCCACATCCGGATGGTCCTGTCGTCAGAGCCAGAGACGATGTGCTTGCCATCAGGCGAGTATCCCACCGACCGGACATAGTCTGTATGACCGGTGAGTGGCTGACCGACTTGTCTGCCGCTTCGTGTGTCCCAAACCCGAACTGCTCCATCCTCGCTCCCTGAGACGACATATGTGCCGCTAGCCGAGTACGCAACGCAAAGTACACCGCTCTCGACACCAATCGTTCTTGTAGGCCTCGCCTGCCGTAAATCAAGCGCGGTGCTCCTGTCGCCGATCAAGCGCGGGCCCCTTTGCTTATATCTCGCTCCTATAGGACTCTCGGACGACCAGAATGTGAGAGTGGATACGTATAAATGTGGGGTACTCGATTCCGCCGGACTAGATGCATAGGCGCTCATGAACCGCCAAGCGTCTCCAAGAAGAGCCTGAATTTGCTGATCAGTCGGTCTCATATCCCTCTGTCGTTGCGTCAGCGGTATGACTATTCAGCCCAAGTCGGAACGCACCTTCCACCAGCTATCAACCTCGTATATTGCTCTTGTACCATCAGAAAAGTAGCCTGTCAGGTTCATGATCTCCATCCATAGTAGCAGTCGTGTCGACAGAAATTTGAATAGCATATTTGCGAGATCAGAAGAGCAATTTGTTTGGGTCAGGTGTGCGCTCCAATAGCGGCTCGCATGTAGCATCTCTTCACTTATTGCCTGCTTCACAGCCATGTCCTTTGCTACGATATTTTCATCCAGGTGGAACGATGACGGAAGCTTGCAAATGTTGAACGCCGATCTAGACCCACACATCTGGCGTAGACAAGAATCGGCCAAATACTCATTGTGTATCTCGTTTTCACAGTGGAACCGGCCTGATCGGGCTTTTTTCAACAGATAGTCTCGGAACGATTCGTGCAGAGTGGTGACGATTCGGGTATCTTCTGCGACCTGAAGTACCGATTGTACGGGAAGTAACGCAGCCGTCACCGACTCCGTGCTTTCGAAGCCCAAAATCCTTGCTATGACATGTTCGGACATCGGTTCTCGTGCGCAAACAACTGTGTGCAAAACCAGCAGCAGCTCTTTCCTGTCCGCATCGGTCGACTCGCTATCGTCGTAAGCAGCGCTCAAGATCGTCGTATACAATGCGTCCACCGCTTCGGTAGTCTTGGGCGACGGAACGACGGACGTACTAGTCACTTCTGCGATTCGGCTCTTGGCCCGAGCGAAATTCCTGCTAGACACATACCGCACGACTGTAGCTGCGTAGATGAACAAAACCCCAGATAGCTCGGCGATTCTATCTACTTCAAAGTCGGACACGGTGATGTGTGGTTTTAGTTGAGCCACCAAGAATGTTCTAATGTCGGCCTGAACGGTCGGGTGCGCCAGCTCATGCAGACGCAGCTCGGTGTTGACGTTTTGGAGTGCCGTGTTGCGCATGCTCCCTAGTATGGTGGGTTCTGGTCGGCTGGTGATGAAGAACTTGATTGGTAGCTTGGATGCATGTGAAAGAAGAGCCTCTAAAATCTCTGCCACCGCCGCTTCGTCGTCGCATTCATCCAGAGCATCGACTACCACAGCAACCCCTGCGGGCCATGGTGACCCGATTTGGCCCATGGGTGACGCGATAAGCTGCTTGAACTGCTCAAACACGGATCGATGCTGGACGTCGCTGTCCGCCTCTAACACTGCACAGACCGCTCGACGAAACTCGGGATGAGAACGAGATAACTGAAACACGAGGGTAGGAATAATCCGGTTGACTTCGCGGCACTCTGGGATCTGCCTAGAGCAGAAGAAACTTGCAGCGAGCTTCCTGGTGTTCTCCAAGTGTTGACAGAGACTGTATGCGACGGTTGTCTTGCCAGTGCCGGCCATGCCGTTGAGCCAAAAGACCTTCTCGCTCGCAGGATCGTCGGCCCAAGCATACATTCGCTCCAGTAGCTCGACTCTAGTGCCCTCGGTGCAGGCCCCGCGACCAACAACGGTTGCCTTTGCCGAGTGGTATTGCGCTGCCGGAGAGTTGATCAAATTTTGAAGACGAGTTTCCTGCGCAGGCGAGTTAACTGAACCGACCAACTCGGGTCAAATAACCGAGTCTTACCATCTTTTGGTCGTTTACAATACTTAGTTCTTCCATTTTGGCTTGAACCTATTGAACGATAAATGTCACGTCTGTTAGTCTTCTAGAAGATCTCACGATAAATTGTTGGACGAGATTTTGCACGCGCCGGTAGCAGTTGGATACCTGTGCGGCATCTCGGTCCGCGCTCCAGACCCTCCCAATTGCGCTCCTCTGCTGGCTCTCCTCTAGCGTCTTGATTTCAGCGTTTATCTTTCTGTCGTTGGCTATTAGACTCGGCGTTTCGCGTAACCGCAGAAGTAGCAATACATACTTTCCCAATTCGACCACATTCGCGGTCATTTTGGAGGACAGTGTCACGTCTCTGTACTTGTCGAAGATATCCAACAGCGTCTCGAGCTGCAGCTTGAGTTCCCGATGCTCACTACGATTCTCCTCCGCGTGCTAGTGAGGGTGGTAGTGTTTCAAACCTGGTTGGGCGGAACCGATGCTCACCTGAAACCCCTCTACCGAAGACGCCAATGGACCAATGGCCTCCTTGAGAGGTCCAAAGTAGTCGGTACCCTTGATTAGGGCGTCCGCAAACGTACTCAACAAGGACCGCGTCGCACGATCACCCGAGGTTGATTCGTTCGGATGGGTTTGATGAGATTGACCCAGGTCCGAGGCTGGCTCGATCATCAAATCAGGTGGATTGGGCGCTTGTTGGGAGGATAGCCCTTCTGCCCTGGGGAGAGGGTGATCAGGTCGAGTGTCCGCCGGCCGCGATATTGACCCAGCCAGACTCGCACGACTGTTTGCAAAACTCGAGACAGACAGCATCCGGGTCGACACCCCCAGATTTCTGCTTCCACCTTGTTGACCTATCGCTGAGAGGCTTTGGTTGTGTTCGGTTTGGCCCTCTACGCCTTTGCTGATGCCAGACTTATCGGTTCGGTGAAGGAGACGATTCATTCTCGATTTAAACCTTTTTCCGAGGCTATCGGCCATGATTCCGTGCTATTTGATAGTCGCTAAGAGGCTCGAGTCTTGTAGAACAGATGGCAGTCGATGAGTTAGAGCACACGCAAGCGCCGCATGTATATGTCTCGAACACGAGGGCATCAACGCAAGGCTCGCACGTGGCGGGATCAGGTTTCATCAAACCATGGCTCCGGATGAGCGCTTGTGCGCCTGCAGTGTGAAATAGCACCGCGTATGCATGCCATTGCATTCGGCTTATACTGGCACGTCAAAACTTGAAGCGGCCCGGCTCCGGGCCCCTGACCTTGCTTCTGCACAAGGGGCGCTCAAGGATAACGAATGATCCAGTTTCTATGACGCATCTCTGTGCACCTTTGATTGGAGCTTTGTCTTTCACGCCCATCTTTCTTATCCATGTATATCCAGCTACAATGTGTATCCTATGTTAAATGCAAGCAATAGCACGCTTAGTATGCAATAATATCCTATTGAGAGGTGTTTATAGTGACGTATCTTATGATCTGGTGTACAAGAATTTAATGGATCGCCGTTTTTTCTTGTCAAGGCTTTCCAGTAAGGAATGTACTCACCACTGATTTGATAAATAAGACGTGCAATGCTTGCAATAGCGCGTGATTGCAGGTTGCTACTAGCGGACACTGTTTTAATTATTCACTACCTAACAGGTGCATCGGGATTATACACTATCCGCTGAAACGTACGTGCGTTTAAATGTGCACCTCTCGAAAGAGATGAAACATTGTATGCAAAATTTTCCTGAAGAAATAGTAGGTTTGCGGTCAACTGAGTGCAAAGACTAGCCACAAACCTGGGTATATGCGGCTGAGTCAAAGCTGCACTTAACCATGTACGACTCCCAAAGTCACGCTCCCCTTGTTTTCTTATATCTCCTTCGACTCAATAATGACCTTAGCTGTAGCGCTACATCATGACACACACTCTGACTTGGATGTTCCGCTACTTCCTGCTTCGCCCCAGTTTCGCTATACGTCAATTGAATTTCCTTTTTTTATAGTTAAACAACTCGCCGTACTGTGCCAATTCAAGTCCTGAAATTGCTTCGTGTCCAACACCGGCGCGTAGACGCACTTACGTCCCTGGCTTTACGCTTGTTCGATCACTCCTTCGCTTCAACTTGTCTCGATCTGTTCATAGTTGGACACGATGATTACGTGTCTCCTAACCATCTTTCTCCGGCATGTGAGCCACCGACGCTTTCAATGCGGGCTTTTTATATCCATGCGTTGAAATTGCCTCTCTGATTCGTTCGACCCGCCAGCCCTAACTGGGTATTTACATCGATCCATTGAGGTTGGCTGGTGCCATATTTAACTGTTGTCTTCAATGCGCGAATGCTGAGACCCGACCCACGTATCATAAAATCATCTAAAGGTAGATGATAACACCCGGAATAAAGAGGAGAGTATTGAAAATCTTGAGCACCATGTTCCCACTCCTTCACGCATGAGCTTCGCCCTACCAGCTAGCCTACTTGTCGACGTAGCCACCAGAGATGGCCACCCACCCACCAGTGGTCTTCCTCGCATATGATCTCCGCGACCTAGTTTTCTCTCAGCATTTCACGCTGAGCGCCGCCCACGCCAACTGGTTCCCAGATGATATGATGATTGACGTGACAACACATCTGTGCATTTTCTACGCGTCCGGGCGGTTTTAAATTCACAATAGGGGCAAGCTCAAGCGTTGAAATCTGCGTCGGAAACTCGGAATTAGATTTTGAAAGTAAGCTCACGCATTTTCAAACACAAGGCGTCCAATTGATATCACTGATATGCATAGCAGAGAGTAATAAATCAATAGCTTGAGCAATCCTCGGGGTTATATCCTACAAATCGACCGGATAATCACCACGGTTCAAGGGTGCCCTTGGGGCCATGGCCGCCAATACTCGATAGGGGTGCGAAACACCCTTTACGGAGAGCATCCGGGCAGAGGCCGAGTTCCCAATGCTGTCAGAGGTCAAGAGAGAGCATTTGACACATGTAAAATGACAACATGAGAATCTACGTCGCGTATTCATCACGTTTTGATGCGGAAGAACTCTTTTGCGTTCAATTAACTCGTCGGACCATCAGTCCTGTACCGTGGGAATTTTTAGGTACCGAAGCGCCGAAATCACGGGGTTGCACGTTTGAGCGTGTCGAATTCAGAGGGGGGGAGTGACCTTGCAGAAGCAAGGTGATGTGATCACACGACTTTTATTATATCTCGATGCGTTATGTGTGTGATGTCAGACGGTCCCGCAAACGACTCCGACGGTAGTGAGAGGGAAAGCGTTCGATGCAGACGAGGCTAAGAACATTGAGTCTATCAGTCCGATACAAAATCATATTTGAGATTCTATACGGTGCAAAATATCATGATATACCCGTTCGACCGAGCCCTCGTCGTAATTGAGTGTCGAGGAATTTGGACAGTAGCACTCCGGCCAGGCCCGAAGTGACACAAACAAAATGATAAATATGGTCGTTTGACTGTACACCCCATACCTGCCGCTTCACACATTCTGCGGGCAGATTTGCCCGTTTTGCAAGTCCGCTGGGCCAAAATCGATCACATAGTCCCGTAAGAAAGCGTGCAGTCGAACCGTATCCATCTTAGGTTGTTTGTCGTCCTCGCCAGTCTCTACGCTTGAGTAGTAGTGATCTCTCAACCGTCGTCGGAATCGACCAGAGCTGCAGTGACCCAATAAACCGAACGGAGCCAGTAGTTTGGCACCTTTGCTCTGAGCGTCAGGTCTGAACCAATGGAACAGATACATAGTTCATACCGAATATACCCCAAAACATCGGTCGCCCAAACAGAAGGATATGCAACCCTTGCAAGATAGCCAACAGACCCCCGATGGAGCCCAAAGCGTCAAACGCAGTGCTCGCTCGGTAGTCTTCGATGACCTCGCAGATCTGCGGCAGTGACCCACGAGACGACCGGAGCTTCTTGACATTCTGCCAAGAGTGGTCGGAGGTGAACAAGGTGCGAGTCGATGGGACTATGCTTCCGCTTGCTACTGAAAGGTTGGAAAGCGGGGTATCACGAATTGTGGCTACGAAGAACAATCGATGCATGGCATACAATCGTATAAGTTCTGGACTTACTTATCGGAAATAGCGCGACTAGCAGGTAATGCTACTCGCCTATATAGTATCGTCATGTAGTACATGTTAAGAGAGAGCTTACTGGTTTCATTCCTCCCAGTGTATCCCGTAGAAAAGGCGAGTCGATAAACCTGCGCTTGCCTCGGCTCATCTCTGCAGTCGATTGTATTCCCGCATTGAGTTGCCAGCCTGGCACCAGCCAAGGAGTCAACGCAGGCATCACGGATATGTTGTTTCTAGGAAGAAGCGCTTCGGGAGGACCGTAGTTGAGCCACAAGTTGGGAAGAACGACGCCGTCGAGAGAAGAGCCGTTGTTGCCTCGAATGGTGATATCATATCTGACGTTGTCGAGGGTAGCATCTGGTAGAAGAAAGTAAGCCGGGCTACTGAGCAGTATTGTATCTGAGGACATACTCTGCTGGTTTTCGCAAGTGAACACGTCAAAAATATCGCCACCCCCGCCACCCGTATAGATATTCTTGCCCGGAACCGTCAGTGGCTGGGAAACGCATTGAACCGCTGGGCCAAAAATCGTAAGTTGATGCCCGTAGAATGATGAAATCATAGCTACCGGGCGTGTTTTGCGAGAGCGTGCGGTCAGTCATGGATATCACCATTTCATATTTGAGCCCAGGTAGGCTGAGAGTCCGGGTGGTGTCAAAGTGACTCTAGGCAACCTTGTTAGTAACGCATATATCTTCTTCGCCGAGCACGTACCACGACTATTTGCACGTCGGTACGGTTAACGTCAGACCAGGAGCAAGGCTCCATCCGAGTGATGGTCTGGAACACCTGGCCCTGAGCGTGTGCGAGCAGAGTAATGGCCCTGACGATCAACACGACGATCGCCGAGAGAGCCGCAACGTTTCGTAGTAGAGCATATCTCTTGGACTCGACGGGGCTGACGTGGTGCAGTATGTCTCAGTTCGATACCTCATAGGTCCAAACTTGTGTGTGCTCACCCCACTCGTCTGAGAAACGCCAGCTCTATTCGTCTTGCGATTCGAGCCCCAAAGACGGTTACAGGAACAGAGAAAACATAGCTATCCGGTCGCCGGTAGTCTCCTCGCCACGTCAAACGGGTGGCATACTCGGTTTCTCCGGCCAGTAAATCTTTGGTGTTGAGTAGCCATGGAGACCTGGTCTGGTGAAATGGACTGTTTCGGAGTGTTGAAAGCGGGAGGCAGAGTGATGTGGTCGTGAATACGCCGAGTGCCAGATAGAACATGAAGAAAGTGTCGAGGTAGTACTCGTAGTGCGCTGCGGAGCTGTTGAGGAGGAGAAGTGCAGCTGTGGGATCTCAGGCTTCAGAACCAGATCATTGAGTCGAGAGAGAAACACACTCGAGCCGAAAGAACCAGAAACAACAAGAACGGCGTGTTGGAATAGGACGGTACCGAAGACAGTCTGAGCTCTTGCGCAGTCGAGTGTGGCCCTGTTTGAGCGGTGAGTTGAGAGAGGCGAGATTGAGTCTCGACATACAAGAAAAGATCGTTCGGTATGGTGACACATAACGACACTATGTTTCTACGTCATGAGTTGACTCGTTGTTTGAGGAATAAACCCACCTATTCGAAATACCTCTCGCACTTGGTAGGATATGAGTCCATGGACCGCTTTGTCGGGGCTACTTCACATACCTTGATCGACACGCGAGAATCCTTGGTCATCGAAGAAACGTATAGCACCTCTCTGGTGCAGCACGTTCAAGACCAAAAGCAAGACTCCAACTGGGAACCGTAGAAATGAGACGCCGGTATGCCACACTAGCAGGTCTGGCCAGACATCCATTGACCTGGCGTGCGGGGTCGGGGGCGAGCACCGACACAGGGAGCAGTCGTTGTTCGGAGGAGAGGAAGCTCTATTGAATAACGTATAGCGAACGTTACGTTACTGTTGCGCGGCGCATTGCCCAACAGAGTTCTTGGCGAAGCTTCCGAGTCTGGTGCACACGGTTTGTTTTCAGAGGGACTGCGTGAGATGATGGCACGTGATGCGCGTCGGCTTGATCGGCCCGGTGCTTGCCTCCATGGTCCCAACTACCCGACGAACTACCAGTACCCGATCCAAGCTCAAAGTTTGGCCCGCAACCGCCCCCCGACAGCTGAAACCGTAGCTGCTGAGCCCCCGCTCCCTGCACTTGACCGAGTACGAGCTGACCACCGCATGACTGGATCATGAATGCTATTCTTGCCCGCTCTAGCAACTCCAGCTTTGCAGTTACAAGTACTCTTCAGAACATGTTCCTCAGTTAGAGAAACTATTATCTCTTTGCTCCTTTTGGACGAAAGAGTGATCTGGCCGACTGTTTTTCTGTTGGTTGATGCCATCGGCTTGCACCTTGCCCGTCAGTGTGTTATATTGAATATCGTCGTGAACTATACTGCGTGTTGATTCCCTGATCTTCGTAGAGGGCTGATTAGTACACGGTAGGCTCTAGCTCACTGAAAATAATCCACTGGCCCTACTCTTTCTTGTAACTGACCTCTGATCAACCCTTGGACTGGCGACCACTAGAACAAACACAACTAACTCGTTCTCATGACTTCTCCGAATAAAAGAGCTAGTTCCGTGCTAAATATCAAGGCAATAACGGCCAGTAACGAGGAGGGCGTGTCATCTACCATGCTAGGATTCCAGTGGGTCACCAGTTCTTGCACTTCTGGCATATCGTCTCCCAGGATGTTTCGTGCTTACTGCTCACGGCCTACTTTATGTCCATTGCCATTCACTTCTGCCCAGTGGGAGGTGCTTAGTCGGCCACACGCGAGTCTGGCGCTTATTGATCAGTCACGCATCAAGGATTCACTCTCAACATCGACCAGCTCAACGCTTACAATCAACTGTATCGCTCACAGCCTCAAGAATGCACTTCAAAGCTAACTCTGCTTTCATCACCAAACTCTCTACCTCAGCTGGATACCACTCCCGCTTCCGTAACAACAAAAATCGTCACTTACCCCCTCAACCCGTGCAAGGTTCTCGAAACCCGACCCAAGATCACACATCTTCCACCCAACAAAGAGTAGAATATCGGCGCAAGCGTCTTGGAGGACTGAATGTGACCTTCTCTAGGTTGTTCAAGAAACTTGGACCGAAAAAACCCAAGGAACCAAAGGAAACCACTCCAACCACTCCGATGCCCTTACCCGTGGATATCGACCCGAGCTACTCGGAGAGCTTCCTTAGTGGCAAAAACGAAACTGACGAGTCCTCTGACGACTTGGATAATGGAAAGTCTTCGGCGGACGTGTTGCTCGAGCTCATCGATGCCCATTTCGACTCGACAGAAGTGCTGAATCTTGTCTCGCATGACTCTTCCAACCTAACAGACATTCTCGGACAGTTTCCTGATGCTCCTGCCATAGTCCATGCTCCCCGAAACCACCGTGAAGACGCGGTATATTCGGCCATTGCGGCTGGCAATAATCCCGTGGTGGCTCTGGATGATCGCTTGGATGGCCCCTATCGATCCAACAACGGAGAAAGTCCCAAAGGTGGCTCCCGTCGGCCGCAGCGCAGGTGAAGTGGCCAGATCTACTATAAACCTTCCTCAACTCATCACGCTCGGCCAACAGATATTCCAGGAAGCAAACCCTCAAGAAGACGCTCGAGGCAGTCAAAGTCACTAAGCTTCGCCTGCACTGGCTTGGTCGAAAGGATAGCCCAGATCCTGATACAGGCAAAGCGGCTCATTTTCGTCGTACCGATGGACTCTTTGACCGAGGGCGCCGTCTATTCCAAGTTGGAGTCTGGAGTAGCCCAAGCGCCGGAGATTGGCCTGACCCCTGCGAATGCGAGTCTAGTATCTCTTTCTACGAGGATGCTAGTCTTCGTGGCCTCCATACCACATCCATGGAAGAGATTCATTATTCCTTGGATAGTACGGAGACAGCTTCTATCTCCAGTGGGTATTCTATCCCAATCTTGGTCGTCACTTGTGACGAGGAAAGTATGCGTTCCACCACAAGTTCGCCTATTCTGGACTATGATCCCGACTATCTCTCACCACTCTATGTTCGAGCTCACTATCCCGGCGACTTCGATGATCCTGAAACGTATGTGGAGGACGACGAACTGAATTATTCTGAAGAATCTGAGTCGACAGAAAGTTACGAATCCTCTGCCGACTCGACTTGGCCCATCACCCCGACACACTTGGACACTTTCCTGCCCACCATCGTTGAAGAATGCTTGGATTCGATGGATGACGATTCTCTTTGTGACCACGAGGAGGACGCGATTGGAGTCGCCTACTAGGCTACGACTGCCTTTTCGACATACAACTAGGATACTAGACGTGGCCGCGACACCATTCTTCATCCCCACGTCTCGGCTATGGCGCGTTCACGAGTCTCAATCATAGACATCTGCTCGTTGAAGCTGCCCATATACCAGCTCTACTTTCTTGCTCTTCGCCTGCTCTCGTTCCGATGGGAGCGACCCACAACCATTCTTCAAATTCCCACAACTCTAACTCAACCCTACTCCTAGTCTCGTAAGTACTAAAACTAGGTATATGGACCTACAAGCTAATTGATTTTTGGCCTATCGATAGATTCATACCACCTGTTCTTCGGTTCAGATTCCACTTGTTCCTGATATCACTCGATCAACATCATTCCCCAAATTCATCATTGATCTTCGTAAGTTTGGCCCATCAAACTATGGGAGTTAAGATACTGACGAGGCCAGTTGACATCATTGGCCAATTATCTGGTCTCTCCTTCTCAGCCTCTGGTCCCAGCCGGTACGTCGCTCAGGTATGACATTGGCAGCTTAAGAAGCTTCGGCTCTAACCTATATTATTTATGTACCATTTGGACCTTTGGTTAAACAAAATATTTATGCGCTAGGCTGTCAATTCACGAACTCGGAGTATATAGGCGTACGCTCCGCAGAGCTAGCGTTCCTTTCACATCTTCATGTGCGTTGACTAAGTACAGCTAGAAGGTGCCAAACTCCCACTTCCCTCACCATTGAGCGAAGAAACAAAAGTCTGATATGAAACCTTGCGCGGTAAGCTCCAAATCGTACTACTCCAGATAGCTTTGGTGATATTGGTTTCCTAAACCAGGTATCGACCGCGGCAAGTATCGAGTGGCTTCAACCGGAAAGAGCACGGTGAAAACCTCCTGCTCCCAGCCGGAGTTTAACCAGATGTTCTAGACTAGGCCGTGTGGCTCTCTAACAAGCTGGGGTGATTGAAAGGATAACACACGGACCTCCCGGGCTGCACCGCTGCTTTATCCGGCTGGAGCACCAGAGGTATCGTTCATCCGCTACAATCATAACACCCCAGTTTCGAAGAGATTATTCCATTACGAGCCCTTATCTGCCGAGCCACTCGCACTCGCCCTCCTCCGCTATATGGCACATATACAAGTACGTCAATTTCATTACGCCGGATGGTACCTTGACTGAGCTGGTCACAGATGTTTATGCCTCATCCTTCGTGGCTCCAATTACCAATAGGTAATAACGCCGGGCCTTTCGAGGAGCTTGTATATGCGCATGTCTGGAGTTCGAGCAGCCGTGTATAATATAAATGATTGACCGAACTGAAGCTTCTGTTGCCTGGTGCCGTTTGTGTGGTCAGCCTGACAAATTATCCCAAGTCACGTGCCAAACCGGAGACGCGACGATCAGACTCACGCCCGACCACCCCAGTCGTCTTGGTCCAAACTCTGAGCTTATTATGCCTTCATACGAAAACGATTGGAGAAGTATGATTATAATATGTTGAGGTTCATATTCCTCTTACGCTATTTAGTTCAGGATGATGATGAAGACGTTGAGCTGGAGGATCAGAGCGTGCGTCCGAGCTGCGCCAAGTATATTCCATACTCATTGCGATTGTGTTCCAGTATGCATCCCAGAGAGATGCCGTGCTGTTTTGTATCAACCTCTCATCGAGCATCCTCGAAGCACGTGAGCCGTCGGGAGATGCGTCCAAAGGGGCTGGGCGGTCAGCGCTCGAGGTCATATTCCAAGCCGCGGTAGATCTGCAGAAACGAAAGATCATCCACGGGCCGGCTGACTCAGTCGGTATCTTACTCTTCAACACGGTCCGTCTAGAGTTGTTCCCGTTTGTTTATGATAGCGGCCTGACGGCGATCTAGGCCGAGACACATGGTGAGATCGTCAAGCCGAACATGTACCTGTACCAGCCAGTATCTCAGATCAACGCCCCGGATATTCAAAAGCTACTACAGCTTCTCAATGGTATGTGCGCTAGTGCTTCTGTTTACGCGTCGGCCTGAAAATATTGCAGAGGCGGAGGAAAATCACGAGGTGTTCTCGACGCTCTTCGCACCTTCGGAGAAACGAGTCACTATGTCAAACGTGTTCCAGACATGTATTCATGTACTACGAGACGGGTAAGTGCACATCGAGGTCCTAGAGTTCGAGGGATTGATTCGGGTTGAAGAGCGTCCAAGATTGCAGGAAAGCGGATATTCCTGTTTACGGACGACGACGATCCAGAAATGGGCGACGAGCTCAAGCTGAAGGCCACTCAGAAGATCGTCGAGGTCGGTTTAATCACACTTTGGGCTTTTCCTCAGCTCAATCCCAGCTAGGATATATACGATCTGGGCATAACGATCAAACCGTTTTTCATCGCCTCCCCTGGTCAGCCGTTCAACGTCCAAAACTTCTACGCGGTGAGAGTGGCTTTGCCAATTTTTGGTATCAAACTGAATGACCCGAAAGCCTGTGCTAGCGAGAGGAGGTGATGATGCGAACGACGACGTTATGCTAAACGTGCACGAATCCTTCGAGACAGTTCTGGCAGATATGCGTATCCACGAAGCAAATAAGAGAGCACTGTTCAATGTGCCCCTTCAGTTCGGGGACGGGTTCTCTATCGCAGTGAAGGGGTGAGTTGGGTCTTGAATCGAAACGCGCTCCGAATGCTATCAACCGAGGTCTATAGATATGGGCTCGTGACCGAGCAAAAGAAGGGGGCATATCGATACTACGCCAACATGGGCAGAACTATAGAGGAGGCTACGGCGAGGACCACATACGTGGACGAGGTGAGCGAGTATACAATTGCAGGCTCTCGTGCTAATGTCGGGTATAGGAACAAGAGACCGAGATACCTAAAGCGTCTATCATCTACGGGTATCAGTTTGGGAGCGGTGTGGCAGAAGCTCCAGCTCCAGACGAAGACGCAATGGACGAGGATACCCCTCATATTCAAGTCAAGGACAAGGTGAGTGACATAGCTTGTGTAGATGAAGAGAGTTCTAAGATCCATCGAGGTATTCTACACACGGGAGGAAATGAAATCGTTCAGGACATTCGACATCGCTCCGAGTATGCAGTTCCTCCGTTTGTTCTAACGCGTTCCTCAATCAAGTGAACGCTGGCAGGTATCAAAATCCTAGGGTTCAAGGACCTCGATACTCTGCCGTTCGACGCGAACATCAAGCACTCCGTGTTTCTGCATCCCAACGAGGCGGTTAGTACCAATCGTCTAGAGGTTGTAGACGGTTACACAGTGACCTATAGCTCGTGACCGGCAGCATCCGGACATTCAAGGCTCTTTTGGATTCGATGCTCGCCAAAAAAAAGTACGCGTTGACGCGATGTGTGTTTAGAAACAACAATGCGATGGTGTTCTGCGCCATGCTACCTCAGGTCTGTTGATTCCGCCACCGAAGCTGCGACTCGTATGTCTGATGGCGATTGAAGGCAGAAGTCATGGAAGACAATTTGCAGATGGAGCCCGCGGGCTTCCATCTCATCCCCTTGCCATTCGCCGACGATATTCGGCAGCCCACTGTTGAGAAATCGGCGCACTGTGTGTATTAATTTGCTCGCATGGATTTCGGCACCCTGACCTGTCGGACTAGGCTCGCCTGAGCTACGAAAGGCTGCGACCAATATCATCGAGCGGTTGAAGTACAGCGCTGGTTATGACCCGGAAGCGATCCCGAATCCATGTTAGTTTGGATTGGAATTGACTTGAACAGTATACTCACCCCTGCGGCTAGCGCTGGCGCTGCACTATGGCTTTCTACAGGCAGAGGCGTTCGGGGAAGAGTACAACCCAGAAGAGGACTTCAACGATCGTTCTGCTCCACGATTCCGGGCCATACATAAGGTTGAGATGTCTCGGTTAGAATACACCAACAACTAACGAGAATGCCTTGCGTGACGTAGAAAGCTGGGTCATACATGGACGCCTGGAGGGAGGCCCTCAACGAGGATCCAGAAGCGGCCGAGGTGGCACCCGAGCCAAAAGCAGGAACGAAACGAAAAGCGGTAGGTTACTTCCGAATGTTGGGGATCGGAGGCTGACACAAACTAGGGAGCCGTTGACGAGGTTATCGTTCGCGCTCATTTCGATGACGACACTCTGAACAAGGTGCGAACATTGTATTATATACTGTTTTGCGGGCTGCTCTGTCTCACACCTCGTTTTAGCTTACGGTCGAACAACTGAAAACATATCTAAAAGCTCACAGTCAACCGTATAGTGGGAGGAAGAACGACTTGATCGAACGGGTCCAAGATTGGTGTGCTACGCATCCCCAATGACATGTTAAAATTTTCAGCATATTGTATATCTCTAATGCTAATATAATAGCCTGTATCATATCCACAGTCCGACGCCCTTATGCACGGATCGAGACTAAGCCAACGGGGTTCGGTGTTACAATGCATTCTCGCTCCAGTTAATGCTGGAACGAGGAGTACAAGATTATTTTCAGTCAAGACGTTCGTTTGTACAAGCCTAGCATGCCACCCCGATTGTTGTCCTTTGTCGTAAGACAGAACGGATCGTCCGGCCTACCGGATACGGAGATATCGCCCAACACGATCACGTGAGCGCGTTTGAGCTTCTCCCCGCCACCACCACAACACATCCTGACCGGCCGTCGCTAGCTTATAACTCTACCAACCATGTCTCTCTGGGTTGATAAGGTGCGGGATCTCCTATATCGGGTGCTACAGTCTATTGACCCATCTGGGTAGCACCGGCCTCGAACGCTAGGCGACCTCGATTATCACCAAGCCCTCTCAACGCGGCTGAAATCGTTGGTGAGTTCCCAGCTATTGCTTTTGACGATGCAATCGACTCATTGTCATTCACAGGCTGGGTCCGGTGATTTTCCCCACATGTTATTCTACGGCCCATCTGGGGCCGGGAAGAAAACCCGAATAGGTTGCGTCCTACGAGAGCTGTATGGACCTGGTGTCGAGAAGGTATGAGGGCCCATGGGGAGCATGGCCAAACCGCTCACTGACTCCTTCTCCCAGCTCAAAATTGAGCAACGAGTTTTTCTCACCCCTTCGAAGCGAAAACTAGACGTGAACATCGTGTCAAGCAACTGCCACATGGAGATCACGCCGAGGTGAATCCCGCTTCCGGCTAGATCGGCCACTTGTATCAATACTGATGTTGGCATCCTCCTTCCAGTGATGTCGGGATGTATGACCGAGTAGTCATCAGTGAGATCCTCAAAGAGATCGCACAAACACAACAAGTGGACCTGAACGCCAAACAACGATTTAAAGGTTCATCTCTCCGTTTTATGTCTCGTTTACGCCACGACTAAAATCATGGGATCCAGTGGTGGTGATAAACGAAGCGGACTCGTTGTCTCGAGACGCACAAGCGGCCCTGCGTCGAACTATGGAAAAGTATATGACGAATCTGCGAATCATCATGTGCGCCAACGGAACGAGCAAGCTTATCGCGCCGATCAAGAGTCGGTGTTTGCTGGTCCGCGTCGCGGCGCCAAACGCAGAAGAGGTTGGACATGTTTAGTATTCGACCATAGACTCGAGCTTATCTAGGGCTACTTTGAAGATGGATAGTGCACTACGAAAGGTCGCGAAGAAAGAAAAGTTCGATTTGCCTGACGAGGCCGCTGAAAAAATCATACAAGACGCTAGTGGAAACTTGCGCAAGGCGATCCTGGTGTTGGAAGCTATGAAAATGCAGTCGTACGTCGCATGTTCTCATCATTTTTTCGGCGTACTGACGTCTTCCACAGACCAGACTTGACTTCCACAACGCCAATCACCAAACCTGACTGGGAGTCATACTGCTACAAAGTGGCGGATATGATACTACAAGAGCAGACGCCACAACGGGTCATGGACGTGCGGGCAAAGTTGTATGAGTTGTTGACCCATTGCATCCCGCCAACGGTGATTATGAAGGTGAGTTGTCGAACGAATCCGAGGAATACCCCTAACTGAGCCGAATACTTTAGACTATCGCAGAGAGGTTGCTCGAGGTGGTCGACGATTCACTGAAACCGGACATTATGCATTGGGCTGCAATATATGTTAGTCGGGTTTTTTTTTCGTTGTCCCTCCAGCGAATCGATTTGATTTCTGCTACATAGGAATTGCGAATGCGCCAAGGCTCAAAAAAGATATATCACCTCGAGGCATGGGTGATCAAGGTCATGAGCTTGTACAAAGTACGCTGGCCCTGTTCATGCGTACATCAATCCCCTGACTCTTTCGATTTTACAGCACTTCTTCCATGGCATAGATATGGACGACTTCGATTAGTCATTCTACGTACATATGTCTACACCGTTCCGCTTTCGACATCCTCATCCTGTCATACTTCTCTCGGAATAATTGGACTGTACTCGCTATCGATACCGTCTAAAAATGTTAACATCTGGTGATCTTATCAGTGTCGACGGATAGGATTCGGCCAAGCCAACTGACCAATTGATGGCGCTGAGCACCGAGCACCTTTCCCTGCGGGGTTTTTAGTCGATCTTGAATATGCAGCAATTTGTCATGAAAATGACCGATGGCAGAACTCTCCTCTCGGAGGTCACCTGAAGGAACGTGAAGAGGCCTGTTCACTGAAGCACTGTACGCTGCGCAACGCAGGATGCCTAGCGAATAGCAGAATTAAGTTGGTACTGGTCAAGCCTCTTTCATGTGAATGAAAAAATACATACCAAAGGCGCCTATAGCGTCCAGCCGATCAGCATCTTGCACACAGTGCAACTCGATACAAGAATCGTGCCACTGCTCGAGCCTGTTTTCCGCTCGCAGTTTTTTTTCTGTGGTCCATGACACATTCTCTATGATTCGAACAATCTAGGAACCACTCCCCCAATCAGTCGCGGAATATTGCACCAGAAACACCTACACGTACCAGTTGAGCCCGTCCATCGCTCAGCAAGTTCACATGAGAGGCAACACTCTCGAAAAACGGTCGGAACACAGCATAGGGAGCGGCCGCTTCCGCAGCCGATACATATTTTTTGTCTAGAACGTCGTGTAAAAGCGCAGCAAGTTCGACAACAAGAAGGTCTGGCTGAGGATTTTGACTGCGTGCAAGAGCCAGGGCGGTTTTTCGCACTCGGTTGACTATCAGCACATTAATTTAGTCGACGTGGATGGCAGGTGAGGCTGAAATAATACCATGAAGAGCATCATGACTTGGGTCGTATTTTTTCATTGTTTCCTGACTGTTTGATCAGTTCTAACACTTTACTGGGTGATTTGTCCTGGGACGTACCTCCATAAGGTTTTCGGCAGCGGCAATCACCACCACTTCCGCTTCACTGGGGTACTCGTTCTGAGAGCTAGCCATGATAGATAATCAACCGAGTTTGTGATGATGGTTCGGTTAGAGGAAACTCGAGTCAAGCGGGACGCGTGGTCGGCAAACAAGACCGGTCTAAATGACAAATCAGACCCGCAACCTTGGCCTCGTTGACAAAAAAATGGTTCATTGTGACTAGAGAAAGGCCAGCGCCAGCGCCGGCACAGCACCTTGCCCATACCAAAGACCGGTTCAAGTCCTGCCGAACGTACTATAAAAACGGTGTGTAAATTTGTTTGGGATGGCTTGTTGTGTGTACATGAGATTACCAAGTCAGTAACGTCTATTATTTGCATACAATGTGATACTGCACAACCATCTCAATATCTTTCGACTCTTTCGCCTTACTGGCATTGCATTTTACGTCGATCTCCTTTAGGTAGGCTTGCGGGGTGGGAGTTGAAGCCCACAAGTTTCTTGAGACCGCGCTTCAGAGCGAGTTCGTTGGTTCTATCGCCCTCAGCAGTAGATTCTTTAACCTCATTCTTTTGTTCTGGTCCAACAATAGAGAAATGTTCTACTCGTTGCCTCACAGAACTTTTTAAGTACCGCAATATACGTCAACAACTTCTCAAGACAGCATATACTGGGGTTACACCGTCCCCGGTCAAAGGACCCACACTACACATTATGTTTTCTATAGATCTATCGTCCAATAACAAAATTTTTAGGGGCTACAACTATAAGGATTTTCACGAGACCTGGAAGAACATGCGCCACCTTATCATTGACGAAATATCAATGTCACATAGTCGCATTGCTGAGACATCCCCCAAGGCAGCGCCTGCGAAACTAGGCAATCCTGGATTCGCGTTTGATAGAGCGCATGGCATTGTCTGCAGAAGCTTTCACCAACTTCCGCCCACTTACTGTGCGAGACGTGAGGCACACTACCGGTCATATCTAGGGCTTTTCCGGATTCGGTTTGAATAGGTTCGGCTGTGCAAGCTGACGGATCTTACGTAAGAAACCGAGCCGAGCCGACATAGTCGGTTACAAACCGTGATTATTTCGGTTATATTAGTCAGGCGTGATACATTCATGGACTTTCAATCGTACAGGACATCTAATACAATACATTAGTTCCAATTAAGGATCATTTGAACGCCTAGTCTGCTTCTCAAGCAGCATTCCTGCTCGGTAGTTCATGAGCATCCGCACGGTCTCCGCACCAAGAGATTGGCGGCGCAGAGATATAACATCACGTCCCACATTGAAGACACGCTCAACTGCCACCGATGTGCCTATATGTACTTGTTAGCTACGTAGAATATAATCTGCACACATAGTAATGTACCTGGAATGGATAGAAAATCGCGTGCCATAGCAGCGAGTCGAGAAAAGCGATGTGCGTTCTGGCTCCACCAGACGAGCGGAGGTTGCTTCGTCACCTCCTCCGATAGATATGCTGCGATTTCACCAGCAGCAGAATTTGGTGGAGAAAGTCGCCGGGACCGAGAGGCCGATGGAATTTGCGCTTTCCAGGCTCGGGTAAACTCATCGAGCTCCTCAATGTCTACCGGTTGTACCAAATTGCTTGGCCGATTTGGGTCATCGATTACAGGCGAATGGTTGTTGTAGAACATCTCGCACGTCTCACGAAAGGCGGCCGCACAATCCTTAACCCATTCTTTTGAGAAAAGGGTAGCCATTAAGCCCTTGTTGGCTTTGAAGAGTGTATCCTTAAAGCGTGGATCCAGCACTAGGAAAAGAGTCAATAAAATGCGAGTATGCGAAGAGAGATTGAAGAGTACCTGTAGCAAAGTAATAGTATTCTGAATCGTATGTTGCTTTATCAAAGAATTCTAGGAGCTTTTCTTTGCAGGCCGTTATTCCGGCAGCCAGTGAGGGAGAGTTTACGACGGCTGATCCTGTCTCCAAATCCATGACATACGAAATCAACAAGAAATATACCCGCAATGAGTAACTCAAGGTGGGATACTTCTCAGCTGACATCATAGTCGACGCACTGCGAAAAAACTTAAGAGGGGTGTTAAGGAACAATTTTAGTGTTTTTGAAGGCTCTCGTACCTTTAGCCATTTGCCCACTTGTGCTACAGCGGTCCACTCGCTCCTTGAGAGTCCATATGGGCGATACAATGTGATCTTTGGGTGATTCACTAGTGCATCAATCGCCTATGCATTTGAGATTTTAGTGACCAGGTGGCAGACAGTACTGGAAGAGGACTCACCTCGGAAAACTCCAGTGCTCGCTCGATCATTAAGAACACCGAGTTCCACCGAGTCGCAACGTCTAGGATCAAATTCTTAACAGCTTTCCTCTTGTAACTTCGGTTTTCATCCCGTGACTTTCGCTCGTGCCATTCCTCTATTTGTGTAGCAGTGGCAGTAAAGAGCTCCATTCGCTGTGGCGACGATCGGACTAGTTTGGAGATTTTTCGAATCTATGAAATAAAATGAATAAAATTCGATATTTAGAGCGCATATAATGAACAAACCGAAATACACACCTTATCAATAGCAGAGGTCAAATCAACCGAAGAATCCAGCTTCGTATTCAAATCATTCTCCAGAGCCTCGGTGTTGTTGATAGCAACAAACGACTCTGCCTCCTCGGGAGTCAACTGAAGATCCTTCGGGTCGAAATCGTGCATATCTGTCGACGTGGGGACAGCTTTGATGCTCCTTAGCAGTGTCATTACAGCTAAATGGATTATATGCGCTAGGCAGCGAATCTGGCCTTTCTCTGGGTTCCAGCGTAATTTCGATGATGATTGACCGAGAGAAGCGGAAAGATGATGCACAAGCGTTCCGTTGGTGCTAGCATTGTCGCCTACCAATGCCAAAAGTTTGTCTTTGATCCCAAGCTCGGTGAGAGCTGAAGCGACCGCTATAGACATGTTTTCGCCCGTGTGTGCACCATGCAACTCGACAAAGTCAAGCAGGACCTCTTCTAGACGCCAGTCCTCTGTAATCCAGCTCCCAACTATGGCCAAGAAGGCGATTCGATTGGATGAAGTCCAGCCATCGCATGAGGTTGCCATAAGGCCCGACAAAGATGTTAGATATTTTTGAGTGGATTCCCGAACTGTTGAGGCATCCTTAAAGACGCGATCCCAAATTGCTTTCGACTTGACAAGATGCCCATCGAGAGCGGGCTTGAGGTAGGTTAGCAGGTCACGGAATTCTTCATTTTCGACTTGAGTGAATGGACGGTTGTCGGCAACGATCCATCGCGTCAAGCGGCGATAGAATTCATCAATATGAAAGCCCTATTACCAAAAGACATAAGCTAAGAGTATAATGAATTATCAAGCCAGACTCACGGCTTCGTTGGAGTCTAAATTGTCAGACGGCATTTCGGGCTTCTGGTCTTTTAGCGGCTTGCCGGCGGCAATCCAATCCGCGTGCTCAGCATTCTGCCAAATCGCACTATGCTTTGACTGAAGATGAGCGATAATATTCGATGTAGAGCCCTTCGCTTTACCCCCCTTTACCCAGCGCCATCCCCCACCCTTTCGACATATACCACACTTTAGTGTACAAGATACAAATTTGCCTATGTCATCGGTCACTAGATCGTAAATGTCTACAAACTGAAATACGAGTGAACAATTTTTAGAGAAGTGTATACTATCAGCGGCATTGGCAAGAGTAGCACGACCACGAAGGAGAGACCGATGGGCGTGGAGCTGCTCAGGGGCGACGAGCACAACTGGGAGCGATGGGTTTAACGGAACGTCGGTCCGCTCGGTTTCGTCGACGCGAGCCCGTTTAGAAGAGGCGGCCATAATCTGTGATAGGACTGAAGATTTGGAGGTTAACGGGCGATTCGGGCTGGCTCTGGCACTCAGTGCGCTGTTTTATAGCTGGTGGCAAACTCGTGGCGAGTCGCTGACTCACCATCCGACGAATATTCTCGATAACTCCCGGCTTCATCCGTCAGCTGATGACTCAGCACGGCTCGGTTATCGGCGACCGAAAACCGAAAACCGAACTTTCAGTTCCGGCGGTTAAACCGAATCCGGAAGAGCCCTAGTCATATCTCCTGGGCTCGGATAACACAGGCGATTCCGAGTTCGAGGAGTCCGATGGAGAGAAAAACCAGCTGAGAGCGCACTGGCTGAGTCTTGAGACGGAAATTGGTGGGCAAACAGCGCTAGAGGCGCAATTGAAAGAACCATGCCGGACGCATCGCAAAAGACGGAATAGAGAGGTAAGGGAGGAAACGACGCAACTGATGCAACTGACAACGAGAAGAGCGAATAAGAGAACAAGCAAGAGCAAATAGGAGACGAAAGCAATGAACCGAGCAGAGTGGACAATAGGCTTGTATTCTATCGGCGTTTGGGGTAGCTAAAATGACATAAAAGAAACAAAATCTGACTATCTATGAGAACAGAGCATCAAACGAAACATAAAAGAAAAAACCCACCTCAGCGTCCGTGTGGCGGGACGCGACGGCTGAGGGTTGGTCACAAGATGAAACGTTTTTAAAAAGAAAAGAAAAACCACGTAATTGCAACACTGCTCCGCCGCGACTGCATACATCTTGATTCGCGCCGGGCCTGCGCTCGGGTTTTACACAATGGACGACAAAATCTTTGACCTGAGAGGGTAGGTTGACTCTAACCCATAGGAAATGCGGCCATGCGACTTTTGCTATACATTTTGGTCAAGGAATACCAAACAAAGGCTAGTAGGGAAACTATCCACACCATCCAGGTGGTGGACTCGCCGATCTGCAAGAGGTGTGGGACTACCAAAGAGACGGTGGCGCACTTTATGCTCTGGTGCCCACGTTACGAACGGGCCAGACAGGAAGTCCTGGCTGCTAAAGGCCGCGAACTTCTCAATCTCTCTTTTCTTTTCTTTGATAAAGACGCTTTCCCCTCTGTTATTGAATATGTTAGGCGTATGCATCGTTTCTCAGATATTATTGGATAGATATCCTATGTCCTGGTATAATCCTGCTCTGTTCTGCCGTACGGCTCTCCATAATCCCGGTTAGTAGACTTGTGATATGTTTCTTCCTCTCCTCTCTCCTGCTCTTCTGTTCTGTTGCTTTCTCCTCTCCCTGCTCGTTGTAGTGTCGAAACATGAGGCCCCGCCTCGAACGATAATAAAATATACGATTAAAAAAAAGGGAAACTATCAAAGCTGGGTGAAGGAGTCGTGCTCATTGCACTCATGTAGAAAGCTTTCAGATTAATTGCATGTGTGCCTCTATACAACTGCGTTAAACAGAGTTCCATTTCACGTAACCTTTTCGTATGCATTTAACGACTCACGGTTGGAGATACAGACACAAAATGTCATTGTTACAAGTCTTCCGTATGAACATCCGATGCGGTTTGAGCTTATTTAGTTTCGTCGAGAAGCTGAAGCTGAGATGGCACTCGCTTGCTTCGTGACTTTGGTTTGAGGTTGTTTACGGAGGCACCGTCTGAACGGCTGGAGGAGGATCGGGAGTTGCATTCATTAGGTTGGTGGACTAAACACAATTGGCTGCACGTTTCAATTTCGAAAATGAAACCAAACTTCTCCTGGGATTACAATAGCTTTGCCTTGTGCCTGTTAACTCGGGAACTGTCCAAGCCAGGGAACCGCCCATACCACGTGAGATGACGTTAGCTGAGTCAGCAGACCCTGCAACTTTTGATTCAAGACCCTGAATATTGGGGGGAGAAGTGACCTTGCGAGCAAGGTGATAATCAGAGAACAGCTACATGTCCAGTATGTAATTATGGTTGCACTGTGTTTGAGAATGGCCTGGGAGTTAGGCTAGTTGTCGAGGAAGAGACGAACAGAGGGACATGGCTGTACACACAACAGCAAACACCTGCAGGGCCTCAACTAACCCGCTTCCAGAGATTCCAGTTTTTTTCAATTCAACTCCAGCATACAGTCGAAGGTCTCAAAAGTATCAATAGCTCTATAATAGATGCTGACTAGCACTTCCAATCTCTTATTCTACGACCTTGACCGGTGTCATATGAACCCAAAGTCCACCCTGTCCAGATTCAGTCAGTCTATCACGAAGGTAAAACGAGATTCGTAAATTTACCTTGCAAGACTGCGTAAGGTGATAGCTTGGCCATATTTTTTCGAACCCCTTCCGACCTGGAGCGCCTTTCCACTCGGGAGGCGGCAAGGTCCCAATTGGTTGTGCTTCTGGTACCAACGTGATTGCTTCAAACTTTTGGAGAAGGCGAACCAAAAAGAAAGACATGGTACTGCACAGAACCCTCAATGAAGCATTCCTATGAGGTTCGAGTGCCATGTGCTTACTTGTACGCAAATTGTTGCCCTAAACACTAGCGACACGGAGTCAGTGGGTGGAATCAAACATGCACGAGGGCGAAGCTTACGTTCCGAGGTCCAGTACTGAACGGGAGGAAGATGAACGGATTGGACCCGACGTATTTCTTGTACCGCTCATCCAGCCAACGATCGGGATCAAACTCGTCAGCATCAGGCTGTGTGAACCGAGATCAATCGTGATGATGTGAGGGAAACAAGCAGGTGCTCACTCCCCAGAGGTCCTTGCGCCGGTGCATATGCATGACCGAAAAGTTCAAACTGAGAGAGTCATTAGCATTAGGTATGACCTGGGTCATAAATAGACGTACTTGGTGCCAACCGGGATATAGAAGCTCTTCCCGCCACTCGATTTCAGCACAGTGGATCGAATGGCCGTCCGTTCGTTGATCGGTAGCGGCGGGAAAAACCTATGCCATGCGTAGCCGCATCAGCTCAAAGGATTCTACAGTTCTTAAACCACTCGCCTCAAGGTCTCATCTAATACGGCCCGTAAATATTTCATCTCCTTAAAGTGCTGCGCTGTTGGGTAATCGGTTGGACCGACATGCTTCAGAATTTCAGCTCGAAGTTTCGCAAGAGCACCAGGATCTGTGGCCAACAGATAGACGGCGAAACTCAACGTCCCCGATGTCTAAGGAAATAAATTAGCTGGGAACATTATTGTCTGGACCAACATCTCCAAACTCACCGAATCACGTCCCGCCACAAGAATGTTCACCATTTGATCCTTGATGACCTTGCGACCTGGCCAAGATAATCAGGCGCCATCGTCTAGGAGTGACTCTAATCAACCTACTTGCCCCCTTATGGATTAAATCATCCAGAAGTGTCAGCCTATCCTCGTCCGAGGATTCGCCTTTCTTTTGCTGTTTCTCTTTTATCCTTTCATCCATGATCGGAACAATGAACGAGTCGATTACACTCATATTCTCCCTTGTGCGATCGCTCCAAAGCTCGAACCATGGCCATAGGATATCCAACGAGAACCTAGTCAATATATCCTCTTGGATTCGTCGAAAGGCTTCGGCAAATGCGCTATTCGCGTTGTCGGACCTCGAGGTGTGTGGGTATGGTAGCGTAGTATCCAAAGATTGGGTACTGCTTCCAAACAGAAACTCGGCACTGGAGTCGAGAGTGAAATGCTGGACTAGATCTTGAAAGTCCGTTGCGATAGGTTTTCCGTCCTCGGACCGTTCTTCGAATCGGGAAAGAAGCTTGGCGATAGCCTTGTCAGAGTTGTGTGCGAGCGTATCGAATTGGGAGATACGGTCCCGGCTGAAAAACGGCCGAGTCATGTTGCGGTGGAACTTCCATGTTTCGCCTGCGTGGATGAGAGCGTGGTTCAATTCATAGTGTAATGCGCTTACCGTCGCTGTTGAACAATCCGTTGCCCAGAGCGCTAAACACCTTGTCCCGGAAAGCTTGACCTAATAACCTCGGTCGGCAACATTTCTCCATCGGCCGAATGATAAATTCACTTGCCTTTCTCGTAGCTAGCGTAATCGGCACTGAGCATGTGTCTGATACTTTCCGGCTCACTCGTGATGATCTGCACGAAATGTGTTAGCGGCTGTTTCCTGATCATGCATAAACAGTACATGCCAAGTCTCCTCCAAGCAGGTTGAGGTTAACCGTGTTATTATATTCGTCGAGAAAGTAGATCCAGCCTTCGGCCGAGTAACCTGGACACGGAGTCAACCACTTGACCAGTACGATGTGAGGCATGTGTGGAATCGGGCACCTACCATTTTCCATACTATCCAGGATAAACGGAATAAAGCTCAGATTCCATGGCCACCATGTTTTGAAGTAGGGGACGTCTAACACATCGGGGCCGTATCGTTTCCGGTCCCAACGACGAGCTTGATGTTTCAGAACAGCGCGGCCAGCAAGCAGAAAGAGAAGAGACACCCCGGTCCTAGCATACCAAGGAAGCTCCACGAGAAGCTTCAGAGCGTTCGGTAGATTGTCTGGTTCGCATTGCCGAGAAAGAACGTCTGACACGAGATAGGCTATAGACGGGAGAGAAAGCAGACGGGGTAATGTTCGAACTGCAGGCACGAATCCAGCTCCTGGGATTACTATCCGACCTCCCATAGTGTTTGAGTGCCACGAAGAGGGTCAGTCGCAGAAGGATCGGGCGCACAAGCACAAGCTACTTATAGCACGCCCGGAGAATCATGGCCGATCATAAGCTGGAGCGCTGGTTACCCTTGTATGCTTAGGTTTGTTGGTTCAATAAAAGGCGGTGGTCAATTGATCGCCGTTGTCGCCGCGCGGGTGATGCTTGCCCAGCCACATCGGCGCTTGACAGGGCAGGTCACGTGTAATATTCCGACCCATCTCTTCCCACCGCTCGCATCCCGAGGCCGAAACTCAGTTTCTGGAAATCCCTCTCTTGCAAATCCTTACGAAATAATATTTGTGGTCTTCCACCATAAAGAACATGCTTGGGAAATCTTTGGCCTCGGCTCTCGTAAATATGACAGACATGCTCGTTCTAACTGGATATGGCTTTACCCATCATCAACGACCCGCTTCCATGAATTAATCTTGCTTCTCTTCGATCTAGATAATCCTCCATTGTGCTTCATCCATAGTTCTTCTGAATTCATAATAAACTTTGCGAGTGAAATTGCGTTGAGAACGCGGCTCGAACGCTTTCTTCCTATATGAATTCACACATTCCGTCAAGTCTATAAGTATGCCGGACATAGTCTGTTTGTCGCATTCCATTCCCCAACCCTTACAGCTATGCGACGCGCACTAACTTTTGCACTTCTGGCTTTTGCTAGCCTATCGCTAGCTTACCCCAGCGCCGACAAGCACGTCAACGGAGACTGTCCTTTCGCAAAGGCGCGTCGACAAGTAAACACGCCGAGGGCCACCACCTTTAATCCTGCAAGGCAAAAAATTGACGTCAGTGGAGTCCACGCATTCCGGCCTCCCAAGACTGGCGACCTGCGGGTATGAATTCAAATCTCGTTTTCGCTCTTGTAGGCTCATACATCATGATACAGGGACCATGTCCGGGGCTGAACGTACGTCTCCTCGACCCTACCTGGGATGTAACTGACTTTTCGTCTAGGCTCTTGCAAATCATGGGTACCTACCCCATAATGGACTGGTAAGCTTGACTTGCGTCAATAATTTGCGCATACGTAATTGACTTCATTCGGTGTAGGTGACTCTTGCGGAAGCCGCTTTGGCGAGCAACCAGGTATTTGGAATGGGCGCAGATATTTCGACGTCGCTTGCTACGCTAGGAGGTTCGTAATGTTTCGGATCGGATTTGATATTTACGAGGCTAAATGCACCCTCACGGCTAGTCTTGCTGACGGGAAACCCTTTGACCTTGCAATTTTCAATTGGTGAATGACCTTCGCCACTTGAGATGCAAACTGGCTATAAGCATAATTTAGGTGGCGCGCCTGGCGGTGCCGTGTTGCCACCCCTTTTGTCCCCACCTCAAGGTCTCAGCGGATCTCATAACAAGTACGAGGAAGATGCTTCGCCCGGCAGAGGTGACTACTACCTCCACAACGGTGATGCATCAAGCTTGGAGCTTCGTAATTTCAAGTCTTTACTCGACTTGCAATCAGGTGCGCCGATTTGTTGTCTAGATAGGTTGCCTTATTGAGATCACTTCCCAGATCAAAATTCGTCCGATTATAACCTGGATGTGTTGATTCAGCACCGAAGACAGACTATAAAGTACTCGACTCAAAAGTAGGTTCTTCTACGATTGTGCCATGTGTCTCTTCTAACACTATAGCTTTCTAGCAACCCTCAGTGCGTATAGTTTGCGATTATGAATTGCTAATTTGCTCTACGTCTAACGTTTGACTGATCTTCACAGCTTCTTTCGTGGACCTGTAAGTCGTCTGCATTTCACGCAACATGACGATTCTTATGTCATTTAGGTCACCGGAATACTTCTCTCCAATGGAGCCCATACTTTCATCCCTGCTCTCATGTCCAACCACTCTGCCCAAGCCCCGAATGGAGTACTCCCTCGAAACGTCTTGATGAGCTTCTTTGCGGTGGAAGGAGAAGGTAACAATTTGACCTACAAAGTAGGCTACGAGGTACGCTACCTTTCAAGCATTTATGCATCCTGTTGCTAACCGTTATCTACCCTGTTAGCGGATCCCGGAAAACTGGTTCAGGCGTCCAATCGATTATGGATTCGTGAACCTCAATCTGGACATTGCTAAAATGGCAACTGCCGTCCCAGAGGCTCTTTCCGTTGGTGGAAATGTGAGTAGGAAGCTCGTACCCGCTTTGGTGTAGTATGATAATACAAACCGTTCTCAGACCGGCAAAGTAAACACTTTCGCAGGTCTAGATCTGTCGAACCTAACCGGGGGGATTTATAACGTACAAACCTTACTAGAGGGTAACAACCTCGTTTGCTTTGCGTATGTCGATATATTCGGTTATGATCCCAACTTTTGCTGAATATGCATTGCCATAGGCTGCAAGCGGTCGAACAAGCCGTCCCGGATATTGCGAAAGGATTATTGTCCGACATAACCTCCATCCTCAATCTCATAACTAGCAACCTCCTTCCTCAACTTTCGACTTTGGGCTGTCCTAGCATGACAGGCTATGATTCGGCTGCGCTTAAGCAGTTCCCGGGAACACAAGATGGAGGATGGCTTTGATAATGGGAATTGTGATACCTGATCACGACACTGTATCGACTTGAATTCGTGCGGATGACCATACTCAAACAGTCAACATTTATCCATAATACAAATCCATAACAGTGCAAGGGCTTTCAGACACTCGAAGTCAAGGTGAAAAACTATGACAAACCCCGTAATCTAGCTCGGGGATTCATGCGCTCGCTAGCTGCATCCTCAAAAGGCTGGGTATGGGCGAGAGAAGCAGGAAATGATAAATAATAGAAACCATTTCACTATTGAGGTGACTGGGCAGGAAGCTAGTTCTCACAAAGGGGCAACCGAATTTAGAGCAGCGCTTATCTTCATCAATCGCGACTCGCACCGGGCCAGGCCATAAGCCTTACAAGGTGTAGCGTAAATCTCTGGTCTCCGTTTTCCCGCTGCGCTACCAGAGTTCTAGACCCCTGGATTCGCATATAAGGTCGTGCTCCCTCAACGTTGTGAATGCACCGTTCTCTTTTGTGATTGCCTCCTACTTACGTCATGTCGGAGGCAACAATAATTTGCCTCGTAGGGGCACTCGCCACTCTATTTGCTTATAAGCTAGCCCGTGTGGGTAAACGGGATGGATACCTTCCTAATGGCCCCCCTACTCTACCGCTCCTAGGAAATCTTCATGTATTTCCCAAAACCCAGGCGCATTTAAAGTAAGCCGTCGGAGGTGATTTTGCTGAAAGCGCTTGTTGATTGAGGTTAGGTTCACTGAATGGGCTCGTTTGTATGGCGGACTCTATTCGGTAATTCAAGCGAATTTGTCCTAAACTGAATACGATATTAAAACGCCTTGAAGCTTAAGTTAGGACCTTTGACTGCTCTCGTTATCACGGATATAGAAGTATTGAAGGAGCTGATGGAGAAACGTTCGCAAGTTACCATAGATCGGCCGTTTATGTACGGCGTGGAACTTGTAACTGACGGAATACATATGGGTCTGGGAAAATATGGTATGTCTTAGATGTTGATGATTTCCTTGTGTTAGCCCCTAACTACGTTCAACGTGGCCAGGTGATATGTGGCGCATCCAGCGTCGTATCGTCCAAGAAACACTTACACCGAGGGCATGCGAAAAGCATCTAAGGATTCAGCAGGCAGAATCTATGCAATTAGTGCACGACTGCCTAACCGATCCGAAGGTACCTGCACTGGCGGAGATTCCTAAAGGTTCGCTGACCATATTCACGCTCTACTAGCATTATTCCGAACATATGAACCGATACTCGTTTTCTATCATCCTCTCTATCATGTTCGGCAAACGCGCCTCTCGGCCTGGAACCCAAGAAATGGTGGATTTCTTTGAGATGGAGAAATATTGGCAAAAGGTCCTCACTCCTGGTCTGCCATTCCGATCCGGTTCTATGGCTAGTTATTCACGTCGTATTGAAATGGTTAGGCTACATACCCCCAGTAGAGATATTACCGCTTCTCAAATATCTCCCGAGGTTTATTGCTCCATGGAAAGATTATTGCGATAAAACGCGGAATCTGCAGCACAAGCTCTACTGCGGATGGCTTCATGAGACTAAATCAAGGGTAGCCCAAGGTCTCGAGAACGGGTCCTTCATGGAACAGGTATGAGCGCCCAAGAAACCTAATCACATATGTAAAGCTGAATCCTACAGATTCTCCTACGTCAAGCCAAACACGGAATGAACGATATGCAAGTTGCTTACTTGGGTGGCACTATGATAGAAGCCGGAGGCGACACGACCACGGCGTGGCTCCAGTTTCTGGTGCTCGGGTTGATTGCATATCCAGAAGTTCAGGAGAAAGCTCATGTAAGATATCGATACTTACCTGACGAATGTTTTTCATGACACTAAATAGGAGGAGATCGATCGTATGGTCGGTCGGGAGCGCATGCCAAACTTGGAGGACTTGTCTCAGCTCCCGTATATTCAAGCAATAATAAAAGAAGTGCATCGATGGAGACCCGTGGGTCCTCTAGCCATCCCACACGCCACGACAAAAGACATGGAGGTAGGTGACCTCAATTACCGCTCCAACCGCCGCGATTCAAGCCCCAATATATAGTATGGGGGGTATCATATACCAGCCGGGACCACTATATTCACCAACACTTGGGGCATGTCTCACGATCCCGATGTCTACGATCGACCACAAGACTTCTGGCCAGATAGATGGCTCCTCCACGAGTTTGGGGCCAAGCCGAGTATGAAGCACGTAGGAAACCCTCCATGGTTTGGGACGGGGAGGCGAGTCTGTCCCGGAAATCTTCTAGCAAACAACGGTTTGGTCTGTATTTTACTTTGAGTTTCATCTGAGACTTTATCTGAGACTTCGTTTTGCTAGGCCATCACGACGATGAATCTGCTATGGTCATTTTCTTTTGCACCTGATATCGACGCTAAGACTGGAAAACCGGTGCCCGTAAATGTGATGGACGTGATGGAAGTAAGTGGCGTATTGTACAAAGCGAGTTCCCTAGTACTAAGCTTGAAGCGATTCCACAGGGCCTTGCAGTCTATCCGAAACCCTTCCTATGCACAATTACACCCCGAAGCGAGCGCCATGCTAACATAATACAGCAAAATTTTACCGCTGCCCAAGAAGTACTTAAGACATACGAGCATGATCTGACGATTCCAGCCAAATCTCCTGAGGAATCATAAGAAATGTACTCATAGTTTCAATCGTATTCCCAGTGTTTTTGAAGTATTTCACTTTTTCTTTTTACGTCAATGATAGCGTAGTAACGCTTGATGATTTAACGACTATATAGCTGCTTAGAGAGCGCAATTGTTAATGTGTCAAGCTTTACAGCTGATAAGTAAGCGGAGGGGCTACTGTTCAGTGGGGAATTAAGGCCATCGCACGGGCCGTGTGTTAGCTTAGGTGCCTGCCGGGTGTTTCAAGATGCAGGTTTGAGCAAGCCAAATGTATGCGCACCGGAATTGAAGAACGCGGAGCCACTTGGATAACTTGGAAGAGGTCTGCCTGATTAAAATTTTCTAACCTCCTTGCTGCCATATTTAAAGCGGGAGCTATATAAAGGTTTACGAGTATCCGATTTGAATAGTATTTAATACAGGAGACAGATAACTAGCCACATGATGCGAAAGAGCTGTCAACCTTCTCCATAAGGACTACCGCATCAAGTACGTTGTTCTTTAGCTTATGAAGTCCCGTGATACCTTTTGATTCTTCTTGGTCGCACCACTCGACGATTTTTTGGAGAACATCTTTCCATAGATCCCAACGGGCGTGGTCGATGTCATAGCCATCAACCCCATGCCAACGTGCACCACCCTTACCCGGCGCGCCACTACAAACTGGCCAATTAGGGTTCCCATTCTGTCCCCATACACGAATCTCCCGGTACATCAGCTCAGCAACCTTGATTATCCACACCAAGGCAGCCTCGACATTGAGGACATGATAGGCCGGCGAGTTTTCATATGTACCAGGTATCGAGCTGAATGAAGGTGGGTCGTTCGGCCAATCCTCAAGACCGTCCCGAATAATCCATAGTGCATAAAGCGCGTATTCGTCACGTCCACAGTGTAACCATAGTGAAGCACAGAAATGTTGAAGAGATAGCCAGTCGTTGCGCTGCTTGACTAGGGGAACAATGTCTTTTTGCGTGGTAGACCCTAGTCCGGCCAAGGCGCGCTGGGTCTCAAGAGAGCTGAGGAAGATTGGGTCGACCCAATCGATGCCAATAGGATCTGGGCGATAGAAATTAGTCACGGGTATTTGATACTTCAGGGTAACCTCACCGTTGAAGAGGTCCCGTATACGCTGGTGCAAAAGCGGTAATTTTGGCCATTGGATAATATCATCTTCGTCAACCGGAATCGTTTGAAGCCCATAGATGAGGTAAATCTCCGCTTGCACGCGCATAAAATCATTCGGCTGTTCTTTTCGGGAGAGGAACGATGGAATGATAGTGTTCCAGATTGTGTAAAAGAAATCGGCCATGAGGAGTTCCTTTTTGTCTTGGGTCATTTTGCCTTCGTGCTGGTTGGACCGTGGCGTGCCACAAGGTGAGCGACTGCGAGAGCGTGAACGACTGCCACAAGCTGGCGAGCGACGTTGGAATCCAAGGTATCGATGAGCAAGTTTTCTTATCTCCGGTATAGCATGTACTGGCAAAACCTTTAGTGAATCTGGCTCCGAGGAAGAATCAGCCCAATTTTTAGTGGATTTCGTATCCGTGCTTTCGAGAATGTGGGTTATGAGCTGTTTTAGGTCGTCAATGAATTGTTTGAGTAATGGATCATGTATGCGGGGTTCGCCAAAAAGGACAGGCATCTCGGGCGATTAAATCCCTAGTGTTTGTTGGGCGGATGAGTGCTGGCCGTGAATCGGAGCAAGCCACGATGAGAATGATCGCCTGCCTGTAAGTCATTAGACCTTGGCCCAGCCAGCCATTACATGTGACTACAAATCATTCTCACGTGACCACGTCGCGTCATCCACCTCCCCACCATGGCTACGAAACTTGCTCCCAAGACCAAAAAGGCCATTACGCTCAAGGGATCCACCCAGATTGTAACCGAATTCTTGAAATACGCGTCATACACAATCCTATACCAGCGAGGTGTTTACCCCCAAGACGACTTCCACTTTGTCAAGAAATATGGGCAGATGTTGCTTGTGAGCCAGGATCCGGCTCTCGAGCGGTACTTGGACACGGTACTCAAACAGGTTCACGGTGCGTCTGTTTCTGAAGTTTGCTAGAGATTGAGGTATGCTCAACCCAGTGATTCGTTCAGAGTGGATCATGAAAGGCGACGTATCCCAGATCGTACTGGCGATTTTATCCCGCGAAACAGGCGAATCGCTCGAACGGTGGACATTCGACATTCGCCTAACCGAACCAGTCGAAGGTGTACTCGAGGGAACGTGAGTCGTCATGTTGCTGCTTCCCTATTCGAGCTCACGCGACCGACAGGGTTCCATCTAAACCCGACTCGGAAATCCAATCTGAAATCCGAGCGATCCTTAAACAAATATCCAGCGCAATCACGTTCCTCCCAGACCACTATGACCCAACAACATTCAAACTCCTAGCCTACACCCGCGACAACGGCCAACAACCCGTTGACGAATGGGTCGGAAGTGACGCCCACTTATTACCCGCGGCCGAGGCTCAACAAGTCAAATTACGAAGCTTTAGCACGGACTTGCACAAAATCGAGGCAATGGTCGCCTATCGATATACGGGTGATGGCGCATGAGGTTGGGCTGTTTGTGGGTTATTTCTGCTTGTCTCATGTATTGTATAGATATGCTTTCGTTGGTTCACTTGCACGCAGATGGAGTAGTACATTCAAATTTTATTTCAAAGCTTTGCCCTAGAATTTATCATACACTCGAAACTCTTTTCTTGATCGACATCTATCGACGTTTAAACAATACCAGCACGCGGCAGACGAGGCTCGTCGTCCTTGTACGGTTCCTACGCGCGTCGAAATTCATCAGCATCCACCCAGACGACGAACAACTAGTACAACTCACCCCTGCCTCCTCCCTCGCCAAATCATTCAACCAAGCACCGTTGGGCTTGATAAACTCGCCCTTGCTAAACTTGTACCCAAGATACAACCATGCCAAAGCATTGCCGATCGTCGAGACCTCGTCCGAGACGTGGGTCCGCGCAAACTCGCTCATCGAAGAGTACAACTCGCGGTTCGTCCACAAATCGTACAAATGATCGGCCACGGCTTGGGTATCGCCCACGTCGACGAGGAAGCCAGACTTGCCATGCTGGATCTGGAGAGGGATACCGCCGGCCCTGGTCGCGATGACGGGTTTGCCGTGGTGCAGGGCCTCGGAGACCTTGACTTCGAATCCCTCGCGGAGCGAGAGTTGGAGGACGACCGTCGCGTTGGTCAACAGCGCGTTGAGGACTATTGTCAAGTCAGCCGATGGGTCCGGTAAGAACATTTGGACGACGTACTCTGGTCGCTGGGTCCGATACGCATGACGATGATATCGTTCGAGTAGGGCGCATATCGCGGTTCCTCCAGCAACGCCATCGTCTCGTCGTAGATGATGCTCGCATCGGGATCATCGATCGCACCGTGTCCACAAATCAAAAGCTGAGGCGTTCGGTTCGCTGGCCTGTTCAAACCCACCATATCAGCACCCTACTCAACTCTCGAGAACACAGGGCACGTACAGAACGGCATCGAGCTTCTTCCTCAACTTGCAGAACGAGTCGATAACGTCGGGGATACCCTTGCTCGGATCAAATCGCGCAATCTGGGCAATGTAGAGGCGGTCTGGCCAGTGCAAGCGGTTCTGGCGGACTTCAGAGCATTGGCGACGGAAGAGATTCATGTAATAGTCGAGGTCCCAGTCACCGAGGGGCTTGCCGAGACCGTCGAGCCTGAGGGGGTGTAGGTTGTCTGGTTGATCTACGAGAGGATTCGGGACTCACCAGTCGGAAGTAGCACCCAGCAGCGTCAACTTTTCCTTTGGAACCTGTGCAGGAACAAACTTGGCGACGGGGTGGCCTATTTATCAAACTTTATCAATATATCTTCTCCTGCCAACGACCATCGCACTCACTGATGAACAAATCTGCCAACTGGATTCGATCCCACAAGTACTTCCACACCTCGGCCTGTGGACTACCCTCCTTCGCGATGAGATCGGAACGGATTTCGATGTGCGATCGGTATATGATCGGAAGGTCTGGTCGGACTTTTTTGATAAGGGGGATGAGGCCGGGCATCTAGAAGAGATATTATTGTTGAGAAAGAGAAGAAAATCGGGCAAGAGACTTACTTGTGGGTCATCGATAAATGCGACATCGACACCTCCTGGCGCGAGTGGTCCACCCTCGCTCACCCAGTACCGGCTATTCCAAACGATATATCAACATCATCTTCCGAAACTATACCAGGCTGAACGTACTTGGCATTGTACTCGATCCAAGCCGTAAACTCTTCTTGACGCTCGACGGTTAGACGGACGTCAGGAGCAGCGACACCTTGGAGGATATTGTGGTTGTTCTTGGTCGTTCGGAAGACGGTCGGCGACGGTTTCGGGACGTACCACTTGCAATCGACTCCGACGAGGTTCAAGAATCGGATCAAGGCGTGACGCATCTATCAATTCATCTCAATAAATGATATCAATCGAAGAATATATGGGACTCACCAGCGCAACACCTCCACCTTGAGGTGTACTCGAGAAGAAACCAAGCTTGACTTTACGTTCACGAAGGTCCTTGGCATAGTGCATAACGGCATTCCATGTCGGATCACGAGTCGTCGCGCGATAGTGGTCGAGGCCGTTGAGCAAGCAAATAGTACCGTTTGCGTCCACCTCGACTTGGTTTCGATAGCCGATCGTCAATCGTGGAAGATGGGTCGGGCCAAAGTACATGACGCATTTTCGTACCGCCGAGTCGGCTTGCTCGTCAACCAATCTAGGCTTTCCGCCTTCCTCGGTCTTGAGCTTAGATTCGCCCCCGACGGTGGTTTGCTTCAAGGTCTCGGTCACAGTCTTGAGAAGCGAGTCGTCCTTTTTCTCGCCATATGGCAGGCCAGGGCGCAAAGGCTTGTCGGTCGTGCGTACGGGGAAGACCTGGGTGTGGGGAGAAACGCGGGGTATGAGCGGGGGACCGGCGGCTGCACACGTGGGAAATTTCATACCATCGGGACAGCATCCATCTCCATCCAGAGCCGCGTCGGCAAGTTGGGCGCGAGATCGACCAAGAACTGGGTGATACCGCACGCGATAAACTTGAGCATGTACTCGGTGCTGAACATCATCAACGTCTTGATCACATAGTTCTCAATCACGCCCGGAGCTTTCGACGGGTGCTGGGTAAACTTGATCTTTTCGGCAGCGTAATCGATCGTGTACGAGCCGTCGTGGACAGAGATCCCAACCTCGGCCGTATCCTCTCCGATGATGTTGCAGGCGATACCGGCGTACATCGGCGTGAGCTGCGCATGGGTGTTGCGCGGTGCACCCGCCGAGGTGGTCGTACCACCAAACCCGGACAGGCGACGTTTGGACGCGGTGGAAACTGGCTTGTCGGACATTGCGGTCGTCGTTGGATGACCGTCTCAAGATCCGGGCGCAGCCTTTATACCCATTCTCGAACGAGGCAGAGGGCATTATCTGGACCCAATCGAAAAAAAGTGGTGCCCATCACGTCTTGATCTTCCTGAGCCCCACTCCGTCGCTCGTTTCTCACCCCTCTGTAATCCCACCCCAATCCTGTCTTCCTTGTCGTCACTGTCTCCCGTACGTCCGACGGTGCCCGTAGTGAACGAGGTGCCGCCCGACGACGTCGGCCGACGTCATTCATCTCGTCCCATCCAGGGGCGCTTCTGATCAAGGGCTGGCCTTGTACTCGACGCGTGAATCAGTCACCTGACCGTGGATCAATCGGGCGATCAGTGGGACGACCCGGCTTGGAGCGGCCATCCAAGCCTTTTCAGCCCGTATTGATCTCATAAAATGATAGGTGACTATGTTCGAAGAGCGGGATATATTAGGTATGACAATACAATTTTGGGGCTATAGTTCCTAGGATTAATGCGTCGTGCAGGCCTGAACTACTCGGACTTCCACTCATAACCGTCAACGAATTTTGCCCACTTACGGATCAACGGCAATATTTCATTTTCCCATTCGCCTCCAACAGGATTAGATTTAAACCTAAATACCTCTTTATGCCGCTCGCGACCTGGAAACCTGTTAAACAATCTGACTACCTGTCTCACATCGCTCTACCTACATGTACATCTTCGTCCTATTGTCTGTTCGACGATAGCCGGAGCTTGTCTCGAGTCGATGGGGTGTAGATGCAAAGAGAATTCTGCTATATCCTCCAAAGCTAGATGGACGAGACCTGTACAAATTGCCTTTTATACCCATGGGTTTTTCTAGGGATGGCTAATTGTACTCACGTTCCAAACGCTTATAATGTTTAGTTTTTGTATAACCATCTAAATGATATACCTCTTTCCTACACTTGTTTCTGCACTTGGACACCCAAGTTTTAACTCGACCGTCTGGTTCCTCGGAACGTCCGACCTTGATGTACACGAAACTCGGATCTGTTGGCTCTACGTTCTCGTTGCGTCAGATCCACGCATTGCCGCCGTTTCTAAATCTTGGCTTACCTTTGATGCCAAATCCATAAATGATCCCTGCCTTATCACTCTTGGATATTGGTTTCTTTAGCACTGCACGGATATCCCGCTGTACAGCTGGACTCAGATTGCAAAGTAACTCTAGTGAAGAAAACATCGATATAAGCGACGTAGTTGGCGGTTATAAAGTGTCTCACCGCGAAGCAAATCATTTTCCTCGGGCACGTTCTTGGCTTTGGGTTTCAAGAGCTCAAGCAACGAAAAGCTTCGCTTAGGCAACGGGCGCTCGGTCTGCTGAGGGTCAGGTCGCGGGTACTTTTCCAAGTGCCATCGCTTGCAAAGTTTCTCGTTCTTGGCTGGGTTGTTCTTGCACTGAAGTCCTTTTTTCGTTGGCGCATGACATTTATCCGGGTTGAAGGGTCCTTTGATGTAGAGTACGGCCGATGTGGGTGACTCATGACGGGCGGCCTGCTTGTTTCCAATAACAGTCAAGAGGAGGGCAGTCGATCCTGGTCCATCATACTCGTTCCTATGGCACGTTCGACAAAATACTTCTCCTGTTCCCACCTTGAAGCCGCACTGTCCACCATCGAGCAAAGCTTGACATTGACCCGGATCGAATGAGCTCAATGTCAACGCTGAAACAACTGGGTCGGGTTTTGATGGCGCAGGACGTCTGAAAGCGGGACTAGGAGGCTCTCGTGGTGCATATCTTGAGCCTCTGGGACAGGACGATGGTGATGGGGAGCGAGGACGGCTCTCCACCCAGGGGTCTACCGGCACATACGATGAGAAAGAGTGAGTCTCACTAGGGACAGTTTCGCGGATGTATCTGGGTAGAAGTTTGCTGGTGTCCCTTTGTTTCAAGGTCAGCACAATCAACTCGAGGATAATCTGAAACTAACTCTGTATCATAATCATCGGAACCCGTAGAAGCATAGCCTGAATCATCCCCGACGGAATTGTAATAGTCCCCGGAATCGCGCAAATTGTCCGATGATACCAAACCGGTATTGATCGTTTCCCGAGGTGGGCTAGCGTTACGAGCGGGCTCCGGGTTATCATAAGCGGCATTTCTGGACCTCTCCGTCGGAACAGGGGACCTTAAGGGGTAGCTTGGTTCCACCCGTGCCTCTTGCACTTGCTCATTACCAGTTATACAGCTCCTGTCCCCCGTATCCACCGTCGTCCACAGCCGTACTGGCATTCTAGGGATCGGGTAGCCGGCGAGCCTGCTCGCCCATCCCATCGGCCTGGTATGTGGGTTTGGAGTATAAGGCATAAGTTAAAAAATAGAGAATAAAGAATGAGAATGAGTGTGTGTGCGACTGAAAAAGAAGATGATAAAGAAGCTATTTGCGGCGGGAAATCGTGTCTCTATATGCGTGATGACTAACAAAGGATCTGTTTGACAGCTCTTCGCCCTGTGTCTTTGTACCTACACCTAACTCTTACCGTGTTTGGGATAACAACCCACGACAAAGCGCCTGTCATCAGACGCTTGTTCTCTCCATCATGAAGATGTCGAGTAGTTACCGACTTCGAAAGGAAGCCGAGTGCGCTAAATAGTCGGGTTCATTATGGCAACCTTTTTTAAAGAGTAGGACCTTAGTCAAACCGGGTAGACATACTCGCATGTGTTCCGTTGTGTGAGATGCAGTAGCTTAAATTGAGATATTTATAAAACAGGCTTATTTAAGAGGTCGGTGCACGTGTGCTTAGGAAGGACACTTAAACCGCGTCAGAGTGGATGCGTACGCAATCCTCTCCTGGTTTCGTTTATCTATACGGGAAACCGCCATTTTTTCTCTTACACATCGTCACTGCTGAATATGCCGGAGGAAACAAGCACCCTGTAATGCGAGTAGCGATGTGGACATATTGAGCAATAAGAGAGACAGGCTGTAGTGCATATGGGAACGAGACACAAACGAACAAACGAACATGAGAGAACGTACCTCAGCGAGCGTGGAAGCAAGCTGAGGTGAAATAATTGAGGTCCCCTATCTATATAGGGGTGAGGGAGTGAAACAAAACAAAACCACAAGCGGGATCTCAGTGATAGATATTATTAGGACTGATCATGAGGGCGCGAGAATGAGAACTCGTGGGCTATCCCAGTAATAGGTGGCGCGTGACGCGCTCATGAGGGTATGCCGACCTTGTGGTGAGGCTCCAATACCGGGAGAGGTAATGTAGTATAAGGAATCATAAATTTAAGAGCGGCACCTGGCCATCGTGGCAATACAAAATTTTACCGGCTAGCTTCGCGATTCAGGGCGTGCAGCTGCCCTTCTATCACAAATGAGATTCCACGAACCTTCCCCACCTTTCGATGATGGGGTGTATTACCTGCTCCCATTCGTCTCTGTCCCCCCTATTAAACTCGAAAATTTCTCTATGTGATTTATCACCTGCACCTACGATTAATATAAATCATTTAACAACAGAAGCAACCAGCTTACATTTTCCACAGCGCAGTGGGTCAAGTCTTGGAGCCTGAGAAGGAGCTTTTACCCCGTGCGGATACTTGGGCGATTGATACAGTGAGTTCAGCGTCACCTCTCGCATTTCTATGTGGATAAGCTCTGTAGTACGTAGCTATCTTGTTAGAACCTCCGAGATGGTAAAATGATACAACTGACTCTCAAGTATATGGCATCGCTCGGCCATTTGGTCCTCGCCAGAAGAATTGCTTGGAGGCCATTGACCTATTTTCTCCAGTCGGCGCCCACATTGATTTTCCCATTCTCGCTTGCGTTTGTCTACATCGCAGCTACGCCCTATCTTGATGTATATCTTGTGTGGATCGTTGATATCTATTATGCGGTGTTTGGTTAATTCCATTCAACTCTCAGGTCGTTACACATACCAAGCACCCTAAAAGCGTAGATAAACCCCGAGTTTTCTCTACTGGAAGGTGGCTTTTTTATGCTTTCGATCAATTCCCTCCTAGTTCTCTTGCTAAGATAACTAGGGAATAGTTCTGGAAGAAACAATATGACTCTCTGCTTGAACGATTATCCATTCAGACTTACTGGGTATTAATTGTTTAAGATTCGTTTTACTAGGTAGAATGAAATCCACCTCCGTCTCCTCTTGCTGTTTGACATGTTGGAAACAATAATCTGATGTTGCCGGTTCTCTACGGCATCTCGCACCATCCTTGCGATTTATTCCATGACATTGGTTTGGGCTGGGAACTCGGGTCAGGCTTGGACGCTTTCTAGGTGGCGTCGAAGGCTCGAGGTGTGCGGTGATACTGATGGCTGGCCTTTCGGGGGTGAGCTCAGAAGGGAGCATAAGACTGGAAGATTGGCTCGAAGAGACTGAAACCGTGGCTTCGGAGTCGGAACTCGTGCCCGCACTAGACTGTTCAAGGTCCGAGTCATCGCGGTTTAGGAGTGGAAAGTCAATTGATGAATCCAAGGCCGTCATATATTCGGATTCGGGAGAAGATGCCTCACTATTGACGTCGAGAGAGTCTGTTCAGTAGCAAGCCTTTGCAATATGTGTAATGTGAAAGCTTACTCGTCATCGTTGAACCTATTAATTTGTGTTGTGAATCCAAACGCGTTAAACCTCCCAATCATGGTTTCCAACTCAAGCTCGTCTTCCGTTGAACGTCTCGTTGCGTTCATAGTACTAAAAGTCACCTTAGTTATCATAGCTAAGCAAAAAAACAATCGAATGAGCCCGGGGTTGTGAAAGTGATGGCGATCCTCTTCGAGTGCGCGCGTTTATGAATGTTGCCGGTGAGTGAGTGATGTGGCGCTTGTTCTTCGATCATCTTCCGACCAAGCACCCTTAGCTACAAAGCAACTATGAGTACCGTTTCCTGGTCAGGAGCGATACACATCACGCGGCATCTATCTCCGGTGTGACTTGACATCGAAGTCACCGGGTCGCGAATGTCCCTCAGCCCCGGCCCCTCTTACGCGACGGCGAGGAAGATGGTTGAGTCAGAAACATGTCCACTCCGTCTTGGCCAGACTTTTATTCGTGTAAAGCCAATCGATCTAGGTTACATTTGCGTCCCTCGCTCCAGCTATTAATGACGACACAGCAGACGGAGTAGAGTAAGTGTAGTCCTAAGAACGAACATTTTAGCGGAGCTATTCTTTCGATGAGATCGGTAACTTCCTCATTTGGTCAACACTAACAGGGTATCTCCACCACATGCGAATGAATGAAACGGGTTATCCATACATGGAAATCCTTAACCCCAGTATCCAGGTACAAGACAGAGACGCCAGGATAGAACGCGCATCTTGTGCCAGAAGTCTGATATGTGACAACTAGGGTGACGTGCAGAACTGTGGGATGGGACGGATAGAGCTCAATACGGTTCCTGGTTGCTTTACCAGAGTGGGGTTGCACAACGAAGCGCGTCTGTTGTTCATTAAACAGCTCAAATGGTAATATTATGCTAGATTACGAGCTTGGACAGCACCGTGACGATGTTTCAGCTGGTGGGCGAGTGGGGGACTTTGAGCGCATTGATGGGCACAAGGCCGGAGCCTGTGTGGTAGTAGCATTTAGCCACGGTTGCCGTGGTTGGATATTATAGCATCTGTGCTTTTACGAACAGTACAGTGGGATTCCTAGCTGAAATAACGCCTAAGATACATGCAACCTAGTAAGATTTTACAGAATTTCGATAATAAGATAGGACATGATTGAATCAAAACTCTGCCACTACGATAAATGATCTTCCACAAAATTGCCCCACCTTTCGTATATAGGATGTAACACGGCCTTCCATTCATCCGGAGACCCCCGCGCGAACCCAAAAATCTCTCTGTGCGTTTTGTTACCTACGCATATACTCTGTAAAGTACCCTGGTTTCAGCGTAATAACACACTTACATGTCCCACAGTGGTAACGGTGCCTCAAATCGGTTCCTTCAGACAGAGGGGGCGCATCTATATTATCGGGATATCCAGGCAATAGATGCAGCTGCCTCCGAGCCACCTCGGACACTTCGAGGAGTATGAGATCTGTGCGGCATAGAGGGTTAGATTCCTCCAAGCAATAGAAAAATACAACCAACTTTCGAGGACGTGACTATACTTTGCCTTTTTACTTGGCTGAGCCGGATCATTTGGCCAGCGACCTAGTTCTTCTAACCGGAACCCGCAATTGTTCTCCCACTCTTGCTTCCGGTTAACTGCATTTTGGCTTCGCCCAACCTTGATGTATGTTTCTCCCGAGTCATCTAAATCTATTCGTCGGAGTTTAGCTATCACCACTAAGCCGTCGGATGGTGAGACATACCGAGAATCTTAAAGGCGTATATCAATCCCGATTTCTCCTTACCAGAAAGTGGAGATTTTATGCATTCGATCAGATTTCTCCGCGTTCCTACGCTCAGATAGTTGGGGAGCAGATCTACAGACGACAAAGTTAATCCTTGTCCAAATCGATAACATGGCGTAACCATACCAGGAATCAATGACCTCAAGTTCACCCCACTGGGAAGTTGAAAATCGCCCGCTTTGTCTTCGCTCTGCCCTATGTGCTGGAAGCAGTATTCCGAAGACGAGCATGTTCTGCGGCATCGAGTTGCCCCGCCTCGAACCATTCCTAGACATTGATTCGGCCCGAGACCAGGGGTCAAGCTCGGGCGTTTTCTAGTCGGTGTCGTCGGTGGTGAGGAAAGGGCAACGGAACTACTTGATCCGCTGATATTGGATCTCGAAGGGCCTCGAGGAGTCGAATGTGACCGAGGTGGGGTCAAGATGAACGTCTCCGGGGCGGGGATCGAATCAGTGCTAGATATCTCGGGCTCGCGATTGTCTTCGTCAAAGTTTCCGGTGTGGATGGGCGATCCGGGGGCTGTCACATACTCTGACTCGGGAGAAGGGGGTTCATGGTCGTCACTGAACACATTCTTTAGTAACAAACCGGTAAGGTGTATACAAAGTATCGGTTTACTGAGTGCCCAAATTGTTTGATCCGCTCGTGAGTTTGAGAGCTCCTAGTTTTCTGTTCAGAGCTTCGATTTCAATGTGTGCTTTGCGCGATAGCTTTGTCATGATCGTGGAAGTGGAGGTTACGTGCTGCTTCAAGAACGATTGAAAAGAAGTGGGAAGTGGGATGCGTTCGAGTTGTAAAGGTGTTAGTGATGCCGGCCGGGTATGCACATTTATGGATTTCATCCAGGATCATTGTGCCGTTTGTTCTTCGATGATCCTTGGACGTAGTTCCCGTGGCTACAGAGCCAGCAGTCTTCTATCATTTGGTCAGGAACGATATAAAAACTTTGACAGCTGCTTTTGACATCAATTGACAGGCATGTCACGGTGTTGTTATGTTCGCGCTGTCACGTCCCTTTATGCCGGGCAACGGGATATACTTTAACATACATCTTAAGCCCGGCTCTGCCTTGCCTTATCGGATGCACCTGTTCAATATTTGTCTCTGCTCCAAACTCTCGACATGATAAAAAACATTGAGCACTCAGATGTAGTTTTTGACGCCCGACTTTGGTGGAACAGGCAGGAAGATACCGACATCAATCTAAGTGTCCGGGATCGTAGGCTTCTTCCGGCCGGACATATCAGCAGAACGTTACCATGACATATAGATGAACTGGGTAGTCCTAAAGTGGAAATTTTTAACGTTATGTCGCACACAAAGCCGGAGTTCTGATCGTTAACTCCAGGATTGGCAAGTGATAGACAGGAGGCGGCAACTGACAACAGAGTTAGTCGTTTGAAATAGTCCCATGATTCTATGGAGATTTTTGATTCGGGTGAGTTGAAGCCGCACGACCGCTACCCAAGCAATAGAAGAGCAAAAGGAGTACATGTATGAACCTAGTCGAATAGCATCTAAAGAGTGTATTATCAAACAGATCCTCGGAAATTCTCAGAAGATATAATGGCTAAGCTGATTATTATGATCCAAGCTGAAGAAGGCTTGCTGAGGCCGCTGCAGAAACACTGTCGATCATGATCGAGGACACCCGCTTACATAATGATGACGTCGGTCTTTGGCGTGGTCATTCTCTCCGACTTGCCCACCGCGCGCCCTCTGAATAAATCAGACATGGCAAGATTGCATCGCGCATCGCGCATCGTGTCCGATCCTGCTGCTGACACCTGGCTTTTACTACTTTGGTCGTACCGTTTTGTAAACCGGCTTCAGCCAGCGCTCTCACTGGTCGATACCCGCTCCAACCTTGTTTATTCTTTCTATCTATATGGACCCAGTGTGAATATGCTGCTTCCCGTATTCAATTGGCTCCCTAACTGGGAGCAAGAGCATTAATATATTCTTTAGGTGTCAATAATGTCAATTTATTCGTCCCCGACGTCATTTATTGCCGACGCGAAGCATGTTTCAATTCATATGCACAAGCATCTCCTTTTTGATGCGTTACTCATGCCCGATCAGGTTTCTCCCTCTGGAGCCAGGGGACTGCTCGTAATTTTTCGTTTCATGGGCGCGCCGCGGAACTGCGACTACGCCAAGCTGGCCCAACTCGAAGCCCACGATTCCCGGGGTAACCAACATGCACTGAGGGGGCATGGATCTTGGGCGTTGTTTAAGAATGAAGTACCACTTCGGTCATCTAACGCAACTATCTTAGATCGCTAACCCGGGCAGCGATTCGTCTGGAGGATTGACGCTCGTTTGCAAGAGTTCGTGAGATTGGACCTCAGCTTTGTAAAGGACGGCACGAACGGCTCGAAAGAAGATCTCAGTCGCAGCGTATATGTCATTATTGAAGAACCCTATGGTGAGTGTAGGCTCATGATTTTTGGAACATATTTAGCTAGTTGACAACATCCTAGGCGGTCTAGGAAACACTTTAATCACCGGCTTTGGTGGTAGTGGCATCACATTTTGGTACATCCGTTCTACAGGACGTTAGAACCAGATCCATGCGTGGAGATTCTCGGATTTTGTTTTGAACTTTGATTGGGTCGTTCAGCATGCGGGTAAGTCCAAGGCTATGATCGATCGAACCATCTAATCCGCATGATTTGCATTCTTTACAAACTCGCACTTGGGCCTTTTTACCAAACTTGTTCAACGTATCAGCCTGGTCCCAGGCCTACAGCACACCGTATCGATCTTCTACACCCGCGTCTCCACCAGCCCCTTCATGCCTCCACTTGATTTGCCATCCAGATTCACTTCAAAGCTAGTCGGCCTCAACTTCGAGAAGAGCTCGACTGGACGATAGGTTAGACGAAGGACTCAATCAATTACACCGGCTTGTCGATTAATTGAGTAATGCTAGCAGGGTGTGGACCGCAGTGCTTAGTCTCTGGCGCGTTTATCGCAAAGGCTGGAGAATCTCATTAAGGCCAGCAGGCGGTTGGAGGACTAGAGTTACACGGTGGGTGAGTGTTGTATTGTCGGATGCAGCGCCATGGTCTGGATGTTAGGACGTTTGGTCGGTAGATTGGGAACGCTTGTTGGAAGATATTATGTTCCGACCTCGATCTTTTACCATGCCCTGTGTTACGTTTCCCTCATCCTGAACAACCATATTTCTAAAACAGTTCTCTGACGAGACATAGGACTCGGCTGTCTTGCTAAATGAACCCAAATCACCTTTCAACCGAACCCTTTAAATCAGTAGAGCTGGACGTCACTCGCTATATGCGCTGGGGTCGCTCGAGTTCCCACCCGCGTCGAACCCGACTTCGCCCCACCCAATCAACATGCAAGCTCTAGCAAACTCGCGATTAATGGCCTTTTCTCCATGTATGCGTAGTGTTATAACATTTTTTACTAAGTAACACTACTCTTACCCATTTCCTCCTGGCTGTCTAGGATGTTGATAACCATAAGTATTCGTTTGCCCGCGCTCATGACGCTTATATAACTTGTTTGCCCAGATAGAAAATAGATTGATAATATTGATTTGAAGTGTATGCGCCTAATTTAGAAATCGCACGCTCGTGCTCGCGACCTAGCGCAACAACGTGGATCCAAGGGCGAGTGGATTGCGCCACGCAAACAACAAAATGAGTTATATTCATCGAACCCCGGAAGTATGAGATAGTACAAAAAGTTTTTTTTTGGATATTTTCAGTCTTCGCAAGTTAGATCCAGCCTAGCATCAACAGCTAGAACGAGAGCGCCGCCAGCGCACAACACAGAACATCGGAAAAACAGATACTTCAGATATTCTCCTTCTCGTATTCCTCTTCTTTCCCGCCGAGAACTCCGCTTTCGTTGGTCTGAGTACGACGCAGCCCCGACGGAGTATCTTCCACGGTCTCGAGAGGGGGTTGGGCCATTGAAAGGGGCTCATTCCGGACGTTGAAATGCGCTCCATGTCGCGACCACAAGAAAAGTGAGAAGCAAGCGATATAAAAGAATGATGGCATGTGAAGCGCGTAAGACACATGCGTTCCATAGTGAGTCGCGATTGCGCCCTGGCTAGGTGGAAATACCGCGCCACCACCAGCTCCGCACATCAAAAGAGCGGCGGCACGCTGTGCATGACGGCCCATGTTCTTTGTTGAGATGACGAAGATACACGGAAATAGTGGGGCTTGAAAAAACATGGCGGCCATAAGACAGGCCAAACCCGCGGTACCACGAAGAAATGTCGTGCAGGTGATAAAGACAAAACACATTGTTGCACAGAACCCAACGAGGAGTTCGGCCGGCCAGACGGCGAGGATTACTATGCCGATAAACCGACCGATAGTGAACATTATGAGTGCATAAGAGAGAAATTTTGAGGTTTTTGCATCTGGCCAACCCACTGTTTCGGCGCCATAGTTGACAAACAAGGATGCCATCGATACTTGGGCACCAACATTCATAAACTGTGCGAGCAACCCAAGAAAGGCGCGATATTGCTAAAGATCAAAGGCGTCAACTCGTGGTAGGTGGCGGATCGCGACGTATCGTACCTTATAGAAGGGCTTGTCGGTCCTTGAATTAATTCCACTTAGTCCTGCAGCTGCTTTTGCTTGCTTCTCTAGTTCTGCCTCCGAAATCTCGGGGATTTTGGAGACTACAAACAAAGATGCGACAAATATTCCGGCCAGTGCGACAGCAAGGTAGACCCATTGAACGTTGGTAAGCTTGTTTGCGTTCTTGCCGCTAAAGAAGTACTTGGAAGCGATGAAAGGGCCCGAAAAGGCCCCGACTCCATTGAACGACTGAGAGAGCTGGATCCGGAACGCAGCACCGGATGGCTCAGCCTTAGGAAGGCAGGTAACATAACTCAGGGCGGGTACCTCCACGATAGCGATACCACCCCCAACTAAAGCTGTCAGGACCACTGAAATAACATGTCAGTATATGCGAATCACTTTAAATGTAATAGGCCGACCAAACCCGCCAAACACCGCATTTTTGTTGCTCTGGTTGGCCAATTTAGCGCAAGGCCAAAACATTATAGCACCGAGCGAGAAAACTAGAATGATGCACTCATAAGTCTCCAAAGCAGACAACCGGTTTTATGGAAGCCACTTACTTGCTAGGCCTAGCACAATAGTGAATCTGTAGCCTCGCCTGCGCAGAATTTCACCGGCAATAGGCGAGCATGCGAAGTAGCCAGCACCAAAATAGGCAACCTGTAATCCCGTACTTTGGAGTTTCGAGATACCTTTGATCGGCCAGTCAGTCAAATTTCTATAAGAAAAATTGGCGGGGATTACCTAGGCTGTTTTGAAAATGCTTGTTCAGAACATCGAGAAGACCATAGGCAAAACCCCCTGTGGATGTGTTAATCCTCTTCAAGCGTTTGAAAATAAAGCTTACAGAGGAAGAAAAGAGAGGTGACCAGAGCATAAGGGTATATCATCTTTCTCGGGATGAGGTTGTGCCGCCAAGCGACATGTTCATGCCCGGGCATGGGCATAGCGCCTGCCATGGTTTACTCAAATACAAAATTAAACGACCTAGGCTAGAGGGCGTCAGCTCCCAACGCTCAATGCACCTGAGGCTTGCCTTATATATGATAGCCGAGAGACGATTACCCTCGATGTGAAATAGGATCTTCGCGAGACCGCTTGAGTATTGCCCCCGAGCTTAGTTCTTACCCGAAAAGCCGGCATCTAGTAGGTTCGCGAAGAAGCGATGATTATACAAGGGCTGATACATCTGGGGCAACCCTACCTTTTCTCCGGCTGTCGACCGAGCAATACTAAATAGGCCACAATCTAGATAGGCAATCATTCAAGCGAGTTTGCATTTCCATTGATTTAACATGTAGGCTTGGCGAGATCCGCACTGATCGTCCAAAACACTCTGGTTCAGGTCGGGAGGTCGATCAAAAAATCCTGATTTAGAGCATTTCATCATGCTTCCAGTGGCACACAGTCCCGCACTCGGGGGAACGAGCATTCTCTATCCCAAAACCCTCAGATTTTGATTTATTTTTGAACAAAAATAATATATAGGGCGTCGTCGTTCGTGGAAGAGCCTCGTGCTCCCGACAACGCATGGGGAGATCAGATAATAAACAGTGCGATCGCAGCTGAGGTAACACCGTATCATTTGACGTCCAGCTATAAGGGCTTCGTTCCTGAAATTCCCTCGCACCGCACTTCATTTCTTTGGTAAGTTCATAACGGTGGTTCAATTTAGCCGTTCCACTTAGCTTGTTTTACGAGTCCCGCAGGCCGTATTAGGGTATTGGTACTAAGCCTCGTTGGATCTCCCGCCCGGTCCTACGAGTCGAACAACCCATTCATAACTCTCAGATCAGCTACTATTTCGTCGATTCAAGAAGCGCGTATTTAATTCAAATAACAGAGGATTGTCTATGAATCGACGTCATGATACAATAAAGAGCTGTTTCCTAGCATCAATAGAGCCGAGCTAGGCGAGAGAGGACAAGAAGCAGAGTATACACAAAGTCGTCTTCTAGGACAAACGCGTGTGAGGATCAAAATAAGCCCAAGACAGAATTGGTAAGAAAACCAACATCAACGCTCGCAAATGGTGATTTACGGGGTGCGGCGATCTCGATGAATCAGCGTTTGTTTGTGTCAGCTCCACTGGGCCATCAGGGAATAGCCCAAGACTCAAACAATGCTGATTAGAACACTTGTTCCGTCAGTTTGTTTGCGACGACAGTTGGGGCGCCTAATAAACAACAAAACGAAGTCAAAGGCTAGAGAGTATACTTGTATTTGTCGGACTAATCGATGTGTAGCACTGCGTCCTAATTGCTCCACTGGGCATTGGAGCCGGGGGAAAGGGGATGTATAGCTGGTGGAGGACGGGTGCAGGAGGCTGGGGAGGGTGACCAGGGTACCCCCCTGGTCCTACTGGTACAACATTTGGGCCAGCAACCAAGCCTTTACCCTATGAATTTCCACTCGTTTAGTCTTACATAAATTAGGTCATATTCAATCCTTTCTTTTCGCACTGCACACTGTGCCGCGTCTAGCTAACTCGGCAGAAGTACATACGGGACTAAAGAGTTCCGACTACGCAACTTGCTAGACTCTGATCTAGTATATATTTGAAATTTAGGCAGGTTGAGACAAAGTTTACAGATTACACTAGTCTGTCCTTCCTATATGCGCCGAGAATCCACGCACTCTTCACCCTCAAGGCCGAGCCCATGTTCATATTGCTGGAGGAATGTTCGAGCTGAAGCGAACTCCTGTTTGATGATCTCAGCATGTTGCGCACTACGAGGTGTGATGGTACATGGAAATGCATCTGGGCATAGCTCGGGTCCCTGTGTAAACTAGCTTAGAACCTATCAATTACTCTTGAAATTAAAATCCTCTCACTTCGGCAAACGCAAAGAGGTCGATTTCTATTGGCCTTCCGGTTTTCGGGTTATCTTCAGGAGCAAAATCGAATGCCCAGAGTAGATGAGTGGTATTCAGGGCCTGTGGTAGCGTAAAAGTGAGTAACCATGACCGACGAACATGGACCATATGGCGCAACATACTATGGTATTGTTTGCGAGGTAGACACCAGGGCAGCCTCGTCTCCCACTCCCAAACCACGGAGGGTTCATTTCAAGGTGGTTCACACTTATTTTAGCACCAAACTCTTGCTGCACCCAACGATCAGGCCAAAAATTTTCCGGCCGCTCGTAGACATCAGGATCGCGACACATGCCCCAGGTGTTTATGAATATCGTAGTACCAGGGGGTATGCGAGACCCAGCGTACTGCGTGTAAATCAGAAACCTCTCGGACAAATAGATAGAATACACAAACATTAACTTCCTCGATTGTTGCGTGAGGAACTGCTAGCGGTGCAGTGGGTCGCCACCGATGCACCTCCTTGATCACAGCTTGTATATAGGGAAGATTAGGAAGATCTTCATAAACTGGCATCCGATCTTTGCCAACAACCATATCAAGCTCCTCCTGAAAATTATAGGGATATTTTAAGAAGAACACGACAAGCGGAGCTATGTACTAACTTGGGCTTTGCGCTGTGCATCTGGACATGTCACCATTGCCAGTATCAAAGACTTGATCCAAGAAGCGCTTGTCCCCCCACCCCCCTCGATTAGAGCGCCTCCTAGATATCCTAACTGTTCATCGCTCATGTTAAGTTCATTTTGACGGGCTAAAACCTGCCATGCAATGGTTATGAGCCATCCTTCACTCCAAAACTATTTAAATACTTGTTCTATAAAGCAGCCATTCCCACGCCCTTGTGCTACTTGCTCCTTCGTCTCGTGTACTAGTCCGAAAAACAAGCGACGTTGCAATTCTCGAGCTTTCTCGCAGTAAGTTTTCCAGGGTGCGAAATATTTCGGGGTGTATTTCAGGAACGGAAGGAGCTCTACTGGAGGAACGACTCCTGACGAAGGTGTGTGAATCTTCGTCAAATGTCTGTAATTATTTGGATTTGCCCACCTGGAGCCAGAACCTTATTCCATGGCGTTTGCATGTGACGGAAATCGATCAAATCTTTTGATTCACGCCACGGGGCACGCTTGCTAAATAGAATCGATAACACCACGGAAAAAGCGTGTCGATCTATGTGGCTGTAGAATTCCTATTTCGGTTTTGGTCGAGTTCTAACCTTTGATCGTGTTACTTTAAGCACGTACCTTTGGGTCAACAAGACAGTCATGTAGCAATTGCATAACCTCTGCACTCTGAAGCGGGAGGTATTTGGTACATGCATTATGGCTCATCGCCTCGTGAACAATACGCCGCTGAATGCGCCATTTCTCGCCTGCAATCAACATTAGGTTAGCCAACATAATTTGTATTGTGTTGTTATTAAACACGAGCCGTAGTTCTGGAACGCTATGTGCAGCCCTTCAGTTACGAGCTCCGCACCGTAAACGAACGGCCTGTCTGAGGTTGCCTGGGAACGCTTTTCCAACAACTCCCTAACGACCCGCGTATCCGTCACTACAACGATAGTTATAGGTCCTATTTTGAGCTTTTTTTTTTATCTTAATGACGAGCGGTTGCTTCGTTAGCATATACTCAACCCACAGAGTAAATACCGCCATAAACGCGCGCCCACTCGGTAAACCTAAGAGGCCCGATGAGCATCATGGGGTGAATTTCGTGGACACTCTTACTTGAAATATATATGGCTCATAGGAAATAGGTGAAGGTTCCCAAGTACAGGAACCGTAGGCGGGCCGTTAGGGAGATAACTCTCTCGCCCCCCAATACGGATCAACTTATATACGAGGCAAGTCGCGAATATACCAATACCGAGCTCCAATATCCTGTACATTTAGCTGCAGGTGGCAGAATCAAATGACAGGGGACTGTTTCTTATAACGTGGGGCAGTTGTGCATATAAAAATTAGGCGGGGTTGCATCATATAAATCAGCTGCGGGGAAGAGCGCCTATGATGATAATCAGAACCTCACAACTGCACCGTTTTGGGTCTTGTCAACTATTCCTTTCTATCCTTAGCCCATCCCCAATGTACTTCAATAGTCTAACGTAGATATTTTTATGTACGATTATAGCAAGTGTAACCATCGATAACGTTATGCGTGCCTGCCCAGGCCATATAAGAAGGAAATCTTAATATCATGGGTAGCACAGGGAGGGTAGCTTACAGCCCCCATACCCGAACCCTGGGCTTCATCGTCATGGGTCTGAGTAATCGTAGCGCTCAAAAGACGCATGCCCCAATGCTGAGAATGAGGCATCCAGAGACACTGTCCTCGGGGTCTAAAACGAGGTCTAGTGGGTTGATGTGCTAACGATTTTCTCACTTCGAAAACCATGATACGGCTTAAAACTAGCCACTCTCGGAAACGGTGCGGCTCCCATGAATTAAGCTACATGGGGCCGACTCGCGATTTTAAAATGAATTGCAGATTAGAACGCCAGGGGTCTGTAGGCTCGTCTGCGTGCGGCGAGGGCTCGATGGGCCTTATGGTATAGTAGGCGCGAGGTGCAGTTATATCCAGATATTAGAGAGTTTGCGACCTTGGCTCTGAACGCCACGACTCTAAAGTTTGTAACGCTCCGCAGTAATGACGATTACTGTGGCGCATTACAAATTTTAGAACCGGCGGTCTTTAGCGCCAAACCGCAAACTCTCTATTATTTTCCCTCTCTTCTGCAGTTTTTTATAGTCTACATAACAAGGGTTTGACAGGCACACAAACTTGATTCAAAAAAGAAGAGAATTAAGCTAGCATTTAGTCCTTGAAATGAGAGAGATCTTAGTCTTTGCCATTGAGAGCATATTCGTACTGGTCAAGGACTGCACGAGCTGACAGAAATTCATTCTCTATGATCTCCTTGTGCCTCGTCCCCCTAGGCTGAATGCTGCAAACGAATTCTTTCGGACACAACTCGGGTCCCTGATCGTGCCCACTCAGAAAGTATTCGACTAGCTGGCCAACGTATAGACTCACCCCCGCAAACGCAAATGTATCTATCGCTATTGGTTTCCCCGTCTGTACGTCGATTTCTGGGGTAAACTTAAACGCCCAGAGCAAATTCATGGTATTGATCACCTGCGGAAGAATATTCATTTTTTGTCCTGAATCGTATTATCAAGGGAACTATGCTATACCAAGGCGTTACTCGCCAAGTGTACTCCAGGGCATCCGCGCCTGCCGGCTCCAAACCAGGCAGGAATGAGCCCAGGATGGCTTGCGCCGGGCTTCGCGCCGGATTCGTTCAGCATCCATCGATCAGGCCAAAAGTCGTCTGGTCGTTCATATATGTCCGGGTCATGAGAAATTCCCCAAGTGTTGATGAAAATGGTTGCCCCAGCCGGAATGTGATACCCAGCATACTATTGACAATGATGGATCAGTAAAGACTCAATATAACAAGATGTTCAGACGCTAACGTTCACTTCTTCACTGGTGGCATGCGGAATCCCCAACGGCCCGACTGGTCTCCAACGATGAACCTCCTTAATAATAGCTTGTATGTAAGGCAGAGATGGAAGATCATCGAGCGTGGGTATCCGTTGGTCCCCAATAACCTTGTCAAGTTCCTCCTGCTCAAATGGTCATTATATATGGGAATATTTCAACTGTTGAGAACCAGTTGACCTGTGCTTTCTTTTGCGCATCCGGATATACTACCATGGCTTGAACCAATGCCTTTAGCCAGGAAGCAGTTGTCCCTCCGCCTCCTTCGATTAAAACGCCCCCAAGATAGGCAATCTGTTCGTCACTGAGCCCAATCTCCGCCTGGCGGGCGATGGCCTATCAAAGACCATCAGTAACTCCCCTTCCGGGTGACTCAAGCTCTCGCACCTTTTCAATAAAGCAGCCGTTTTCGTATCCCTGAGCCATGCGATTTTTGGTTTCGCGTAACAGACCATAGAAGAGCTCATGCTGCAGCCGTTTCGCAGTCTCGCAGTAGATTTTCCATGGAGCGAGGAATTTCGGAAGATATTTAAGAAACGGGAGATGCTCGACCGGTGGTACGACGCCTGGTTTTTAAATGTAAATACTAAACATAACGGCCGCCATTCGACTTACCTGGAGTAACAACCTTTTGCCATACTTTCTCCATCGCATAGTAGTCTACCATTTCGCGTGCCTCATTTTGAGGCGCGCGTTTACCGAACAATATCGATAGGATGAGAGAGAAGGCCTGTCGGCTTATATGGTTGTAGAATTCCTTCGGATACGAGTTCAGTCAAACGACACAACATTGTTCAAGCATTACTACCTTGGGCTGTGTTAGACAATCGTATAATAACTGTACTGACTCGGCTTTCTGGATCTGGACATAGTTGAGGCTGGCAGTTTGAGAGAAGGAATCGTGTACAAGACGCCGTTGGACGCGCCAAACGTCATCTGAGTGAACGCTACTTAGCACCCCAAACTGGGATATGGTAGATCAATACTCCGACGAACTATACTTTGCAAATCCCAAATGCATTCCTTCGGTGACTAGTTCCGCGCCGTACAGAAACGGTCTATCTGACGTAGCTTGAGATCGTTTTTCCAGTAGATCTTTCACTAGTGACATATCTGTTAGAATAATGGCAGTTGAAGGTCCCAGCTTGAGCTAGCAGGATGTTAGTGAGTGGGATGGATATGAGATGACGACCTACTGAGTAGATGCCGCCATATATGCACGCCCATTCTGTGAATCTAAGAAGAGGTTAGATTAATTATATGTCCCACGGTGAATAAATTATCGGACTTTAGATAAGTGTGACTGATGGGAAATATGTGAAGATTGCCGAGCAGCGGGACTGTAGGTGGGCCGTTTGGAAGATTGCTGGCGCGTCTCCCGATTCGGATCACCTTATTCAAATAGAAAGCTAAGATGACGCCGAGAACGCAAGTGACAGAGGTGTTCATTTTGCCCTTTGCGATTGGCGGTGGGTGGAAGGCTGGGGGAACTGAGCCGAGGGGGAAGAGGTTCGCTGGAAAAATACAGTCGAGGAACGGCACATACTTATATCGATACACGATCGACCACGTTTCCCACTATCCCCAAAAGGATCTTCATGCTACTCCAACTAGGTGTGTATATGCATGTCTGTATGACAAAGATATCCATATATGGTGAATTTTACGATAGGCTATCAATCCATTACGTCTCGCATATCACTGAATTCTGTATAGTGCAATGACGCAATGGACACGGGGCCATTGATTTGGCGATCCAGTGCGAAGATCTTGTCCAGACCAGACATACATGAAGAACTTCATCTTTCGCTTCAACTGGGCTCATTGGTGGGCTGCCTGATTTTGGTCCTTGTGCAATGGCGCTCGGCGCTAAAGCAGCCTAAGATGATTCGCTCGCTCCGGTTCCTGATCCTCATTCGATCTCCACCATCCCACCTCAATATTTTGACTCCAAGTCGAGTGCCTTGACTACAAAGTACGAGCCCAACATTCAGCAGCCATCCGGGTTGGGGTGACCGAGGAATCAAGGCAGTGTTGCCACAGGAGCTTCTTTCGGCTGAAGTAGCCCTCATATGAAATCTACAATCGACGCTATATAACCCATTATTCGAGTCGAGCGAGTCTCCTGGTTATCACTGGGCACCTCGGGCTATCATCTTTCCATACGGAGGCTTTCTTGGCGGACTGCGGATCCTGGGGCTGTACGCGTGGACGTCATTCACACGAGCTAAAAAGGTCTGCGGCGAGTTTAGCCGACGCCGACGGTCAAGCGCCGAATGAGCTGTCGTTGATTCGAGATTACGCCCACCACGACCACTTTCCCCTCCCTCATGACGACTCTATCGACGCAGCAAGCGAGGTATACGGTTGGCATTGCCGCCAGTGTGCTCTTCCTCCTCCTCTATGTTGGCTCTACGATCCGCCCCCCAACTCTCTCTCGATCAAACGGACCAGCGCCACCCGGCCACGTTTTGACCCCTATTCAATCTAAACTCGAAAAGTCGGAGAATGCCTATTACGAGATGGTCCAGCGCAGGCACGTTCTCATTCGGAAATTTGGACCTACCCCAGAGAAACTCCAACCGTGAGTGTTTCCCAACCCTACAGCATGTAGTTCTCAAATCAACATACGACCCCAAAGATTTCCCGACCCAAGATCACGTGCGAAATATCTGGTATGTAACCATCCATCCGTTCAGGTGCATAGGGACCTGACGAAGACGCTCGACCCTAGCTATGGGATTTCTTCCCTGCATCGTGAGTGTGTGGTTGCGTGGATTCAAAGATGGACTCTTGACATGACATCATGCAGGTTCAATTGCCCCTATGAGGTGGAGAGGATAGGCGAATTGGGGGATGGAGGGAAATGGACGTGCGGGTTATCAAGACTGAAGAACAAGAAGGACTGTGTGATTTATTCTGCGGGTAAGTGATCCTGTCGAAGTCCGAATTTAGTGAATTATCGAAAGTTGCCCCATTAAGGAATCAGCACCGAGTCGTCTTTCGAGGCCGAGCTCTTGCGAAGGACTAAATGTACTATATACGGATTCGATTTTAGCGTCAAAAAGGTGTGTGATCTGTGAACCTGATTACAGTAGACTGATTTGGCGGCCGATAGTTTGGTCCCGAGGTGAACAACTATTCGTCACTCCGAAACCGAACACACTTTTATCCGATTGGTATCTCTGGCAAAGACGACCACAACGCACGTCCACCAATGTGGACTCTCCAAGCGCTGATGCAAAAACACGGTCATTCTAATTCCTCTCTCCCTCCCTCCCGCCGCCTTGTCCTAATCTCGATCTACTCTAGGTCACACCTGGATCGACATACTCAAAATTGACATCGAGGGTTCCGAATTCGAAGCACTCAAATCTATGATCAGCTACTATAAAGACATCGGGCCGCTCCCATTCGGTCAACTCCAGATCGAGATTCACGCAAACAAGGCGACGTTTCTCCAGTTTTTGAGTTGGTGGGAAGATTTGGAGGAGGCCGGGCTTAGGCCGTTTTGGACCGAGGTGTGTGATGTTTTGCCGAAGCTGCGCGCAGGGATTGATGTACTGGACGTGTTACAGCCGAATTTGTTGTACTCAAATTGGTTTCGAGGCGCCCCTGGTAAGTCTTTTTGATATGGTACCAGAAGTCGAGCCTAAGCGAACGTCTGTCTCTTCACAGCGTATACTGAATACTCGTTTATCAATATTGGACGAAGCCATGAGATTCTGGAGGACTAGATCGCGTAGATGCTTGTGATTCGCGTGATTGGCGGACTAGACTGTATTTGTGGTGTATGAATAATGTGATATTTATAAGTGTACTTCCATAAGCAGGGGATTCTGGGGTCCCGCATCAGGACACTCTATTAGAAGCATCGCGGGTAGTTAGATACCTAATCACACAGTCCAGAAGATCAAAGGCGGATCTTGAGCGTCCGCAGAGAACAGAAGCAGGTTGAATGGAGGTTGCAAGAACTTATATCCGAACAGTGTTGATAGGGTGACGCTTGTTCAGCCTTAGAGCCGAAACCGCAGCACAGAACGTTTCAAACGTTGTGTCCTATTGCATAGATGCATATATTACAAAGGCACATCAAAAGGAGCGACTATCTAAGAGAGATAATAGGATACCAGCCAGAAAAAAAGAACGAAAAACAAAGCACTCTAGAATCCAGTCCCCCGCTTCGAGTTCTCAAACGAATCCCCATCGGGGTCGTACCCGTCGTGGCGGTCGGTGTGGTCCTTGCCGTTGAGGATGACCACTTTTGTGTTCGAATACTACTCCAGAAAAATTTAGTAAAATGACGACCGTGTAAACGTTTAGACTCACCTGGTCATGCGGATGACGATAGGTCTCGGTTATTTGCGCCTCGGTATCCGTCGTGATGTGAACCACGGGGTTGCTGCGTTCCTGACCCGACAACATCTGCGCCGTGCCGCGACTTTGTTTACGCGAATGTGACCTCTTGTCCATCTGGTACGATCCAGACTCGACGTGCACAATGTTCTCGGGAGGAGTTGGTTCGCGTGCGTTGAGGGTTGCGAGAAGCGTGTTGGTATACACTGTTACGGACATATCAGGGTGAGCTGAGTGTGAATATCGAAAAATAGAAAGCCCTCACGTTTTCCAAGAACAAAGTTGAAAGCGAGATGAATGAGATTGTTCATGGTGCAAAAAGCGATCAAATCGGTGATGGCAACCAAGCTGAAGATCTCGTGTTATTTCCTTGTACGTCAAGGCGGTGTAAATGACGAACCTGGTGAGCAGACCGGTATTGATGGTGTAGCGCAAGAGCTTGTCAATCAAAGCGTCCGTTCTGAAGCAATGATCAGCCATCGAACAACACCGAAATCAATCAGACTAACCGTCCGAAGCCAGTGCGCTGCGTCATCAACGCAGTGGAAAGCATATACACAATCAACACGTCACACAGCGCGGCAGATGCCAACCATCCCGCAACAAGCCACTGCATCCGAAATTAGCATTCATTCAGAAATGCGCGCGGGCACGAAATTACGTACGTTGTAATCGATAAACTGGGTCCACCTCTTGAGGACCCACACCATTCCAAAGCAGCCCATTCCAAACCCGAGCTGGGTAAACGAAATGATACCCTACGCACGAGATCAGAAACTCAATAAGTTTGAGAGACCACCCGGCGCAAATAACAACTTACAATCAAGATACCCAGCACTCGGGTCTTTTGGGTGGCGACGTTACGGTTTCCGATGCGACTGGTGACTGCAGGGATGCATTAGTATCACGTTATTCAATATGACTGAGCGTTGACATACAGTACCACGCCCGGCGGGCAAAGAAGCTGGACGCGTATCGGCGTTAATGCGGGCCTAAACATTTTTCAGGGGTATTAACTTACCCTTGCACCATGAAAGTGATAATCGCTGTAAGGCCAACTTCCATCTATGGGTGGATTTGAAATAAGGTGACGAACGTCAGACAAAATGAAATAGGAATGCGTACGTTGAAGGACCTGAAACCCAAGGTCAAATAAAGTTAGCAACGGCGAAGTGAGTAAGAACAGTGGAGTAAGACTTACCAATCGTTAAACTGAAGGGCGACGGGGTTGGCATAGTTGTCGATCACATACCAGTACTGCATGTGGCAGATGAACACCAATTGGAGCGTGTCGATGACCCTAGAGCGAAAATCAGTTATTTCTGCAAATGTATTTTTAGAATACGGCAACGAACCATAACGCGACGACCTGGAAGTTTCGACAAAACGTGAGTTTGAGCTCTGTTCGTGCGAGAGACGGAGACGTACAAAGAGTCGGTCGAACATGCTGTCGTGCACATATCGGACCCAGTAGATGTACGACTGCAAGGTCATGATTCCATAAAGGCTACAAAGTCGTCAATCGTCATGGCACACAAATTCAAAGGTGTGGCGTACAATGTAGCGAGCACAACGCCGATGTAGGTGGCGCCGAATGTATCATCGAGCATGCCCATTTTTGTGTCGGTATAACTAGTACGAAGATCAACTCGAGTCTGGGAGGGTGGGGGAAATAGAGGGAGGGGAGCCTAATCCAGAGCGCAGCAAAACTTGTGCTCATATACGCCTGCACTTGGACGCGGCACGCTTAGCTAACCGATCAGGCAAACCTGGGGCCGCGAGATCAGAAGAGCCGGCAGTAGGGAATAGCCACCTTGGCTACTACATTCTAGTCTAAGAACCCCAGAACGGCGAGAACAAGTGCAATTTCCATGCGACAGAAAAGAACTCAGACGACGAGACATGAGGCCGAAGACTGTCCGCCCAAGTGTCGTCGTTGTCTAGGGATCGCATGCCTGCTGCGAATGTGGTTAGATCTGGCGCTCCGTGATGTTGTGTGGGAATTGGAAGGGCGCGAAAACTGAGGGGCTGTGATGTCAACTGCCAGGGGAACCAACGTGGTGGCGCGTGATCTGAGCTTCAGGGTCAATTTGGGGTACCCGTATACCTAATCCGGATCTTGTCTTGTCGCTTAAGGTGCTAGCGGGTACAAAAATGTAGTAGTGTATTCTGGCGTCCAGGCTGGTCTAGAAGAAAGAAAGTACAATGAAAAGAACGAACGACTGAAACAAGAGCGTGATATATACGGTGATAATCAAAAACTAGACGAAATTAATCTAAATGCTATGCACTATAGTGCCCGGCTGGGCTTTTTACTCTCCATCGACTCGGACCCATCCAAATCGTACTCTTCATCCTTGCTCTCGCCAGGCAATACGACCATCTTTTGTCGACGGTGAGGCTCGATGGAGTCGAAATCGGCGACTTGAACCTGAGTATCAGTTTGGAGGTGAATCCCGTTGTTCAGATCCTGCTTCGTCATATCAGCACGCGAAACTTAGAAGTCGCTCAGAAATAAGAGTAGCATACTTGAGACGAGAGCCCAGCCGGTCGGGCAAACTTGATCGTGTTCGCACCTTGAGCCCGGTTCACATCGCCCAGTCTGTACGAGCCCGACTCGACGTGCACGACGTTCTCAGGCTCAATTTCACGCGAATTGAGTGTCGCAAGAAGTGTCTGCAAACGATATCAAAGTTTTAGTTCTCATATCACAGGAGCGGCAATGATAAGGTTCAAGAAAGAAGGATATCGGGGACCAATTCGGCGTTGATCAAAGATATCGGCAAACAAGGTTGAAGGGGTTTGATCCAGGGAAAAACACTTACGTTGGTGTACACTATTCAAACGGGCATAGCAGGTCAATCTCCAGTGGATCACAGAAGTCACAACTGCACGTACATTTTCCGAGGACGAAATTGAACCCGAGATGAATCAAGTTGTTCATCGTGCAAAACGTAACAAGGTCCGCGATAGCCACCAGACTGCAATGCACTCGATTAGTTCCGACATGAAGATGGAATGAAAAAAGGCGTGCTTGCCTCGTGAGCAAGCCGGTGTTGATCGTATACCGTAAGAGTTTGTTAATCAATGCGTCCGTTCTGTTCAATCGACATGCGGTGAGTCAAATGGGAAGAGGCGGATAGATAGAAGTGGAGCACGGACCGTCCGAAACCGGTTCGTTGCGACATGAGTGCGGTGGAAAGCATGTACACGATCACCACATCGCCAAGCGCCGCGGCGCCGAGCCATCCTCCGACAAGCCACTACCAAGACGAAGCCGGGTTGTGTATGGACGAAGCAATCCCGCGTCAAAGAGAAGACGCGCGTCCCATCGCGAATCGAAGCCGATGTGGCACACAAGAAGTGCATACGCAAATGACGAATCGAGGAGCAAAAGCACAGCATATAATAATGATCAGTTTCAGCCCGTAATTCGAGTAAAAGATAACCCACGTTGTACTTTATGAATTTTTGGAATTCACCCAGGACCCAAACCATACTGAACGACGCCAGTCCAAATCCAAGCTGACAGAGCGCGATGAAGCCCTGTTGAATATCAAATTGAAAACGATCGAAGTGGAGCCCAGATGTACGGGTTAGGATCGAAGATGGTCAAGTTCCACGATCAACGTCCAGATGGACCGGAGAACGAATGCGAGAGGTAAATCATGAGCGAGAAGTCGGATTGGGTGAGGGTGATCAATACGACGAAAATGGTGGTAATAAAGTACGAAACAATGGCGAACCGTCGATGAAACGATTTGCAAATCGTCAGTGATGAGCGCAGGCAAAAGTGATTAGCCGGTGGAATTAAACCGGAAGAATGACAAAATAGACTGACGATGATGGCCCCCATCATTTGTGTCCGCCGTGTGGTTGTGAAGCGCGAGCCGACGCGTTTCGTGACTACAATGACGAGAAAACAAATTTAGGTCGGAGAAGAACGGGAGGGAAGAAAGTAGACGCACAGAACCAGGCTCTTCGCGCGAAGAAACTGCGGCAGAGTGTTAGCGATGGCTGAGGTGATGAGAGCGAAAAAAAAGTACATACAATTGGACCATGAATGTGATAACCGCGGTTAAGCCAACCTCCATCTAAGCGGCATCGGTTAGGTCGTACAGGACAAATAAAGCATGCCTAATCTTACGTTGAATGACCTGAAAAAAGTGAAAACTCTAAGTCTTTACCCGGACCGGATAATCAGGAGAACGAACCAATTGTTGTATTGCAATGCGACAGGGTTAGCATAGTTGTTTATCACATAGTGGTATTGCATGTGGGCTATGCACGCCATTTGGAGTGTATCGCATAACCTATGAATCTCTTGCATAAGCCGGAAGCCATTGCGGTGTCAGGTGTAGGCTTACCATAGGGCTAAAACCTGCATCTCGATTCAGCCTCGTGCATCGCAGGATCGAGAATACGCAAGAACTCACAAATAGACGGTCAAACGCGGTATCGTGGATGTACTTGCTCCAATAGATATAGGTTTGAAGTGTCATGATCCCATAAAGGCTACAAACGGAATAAAAGGTAAGGTTCATGGGTGGCGCCCAAGGGTGCGAAGGCAAGGGGCGTACAAGGTAGCAACGATGACACCAACAAAAGTAGCGCCGAATGTAGGATCGAGTGCGCCCATTGAATTGAATGGAATCAAGGAATGTTACGAGTCGAAGTTTGCCACCCAGGGGATTCGCCGACTTCGGTCTTAGACAATCAAGCAGCGATGAGTCCGGTTTTTTTTCAAGAGTCGCACAAGCAGAGGCGGGGAGGTTCTTGGTCGGGCACTCGAGTTGGAGACTGATATAGAGGCCAAGTATGGGGCTAAATGCCGAGCAATCCCATCTGTCTAAGACGGAAACTGTCCGAGGAGTTGCGACTGGTGCCGGCGAAGCAACGCATCAATGCGCAATTTCATCCGATTGCGGGAGAGCCAATGGTGTGCGTTGCGCACTGATGGGTATGAAATGCGATTTGTGGTGCGGGTGGAGGCAAGGTGGTATAGCCGGACAGCCGAGTTTGGTCCTGTTTGTTCTGCTTGCTATGGTTGCGTTTGACCTCCACGATGGCTCTAGATCTGCCGCGGCATATTGCTTACCACGCGGGGATCTGCCAACCGTCTCCTCAAACGCTAGCCTGGGACTTGGATTCTTGGAGTGATTAGCCTAGGCCAGATGGATACCACGATATATTCACGTTTGACGTTCATTCCATCGACCTGCTAAATACTCGCTTCGACGCGTCTTGGCTCCCTACAATTCTCCTTCTCTCACCCACTTAGCATTCGCATACCCCTTTCTCGACCATGGGTGCCGCTGCCTCCAAACATGTCACAAACCCAGCGCGTGTCGCTACCCCTTTCACTTCGGCTTCCGAGTCCAAGCACAAGTCGACCGTGTCGGCTGACGAGCTTGCATCTTACAAGTCGTATGACTATGTCATCATCGGTGGTGGTACCGCTGGATGCGTCCTTGCTCACCGACTCTCTGAGGATCCGAATGTCTCTGTTCTTGTCGTAGAGGCTGGCAAAGAGTGAGTTTTAGGCTCTATTTGATTGAGGCTGGTTATTGATACGCTTGATCCAGCTCGCTTGACCAGCTGTTTTCGAGGATTCCTTTGACCTTTGCCAAGTTGTTCAAGTGAGTCTTATCGTTTTTCTCAATACGACCTGACTTTAACTTGCCTCTGCTCAGGACCGAAGCCGACTGGGCGTACAATACGACGTACGTCTTTCTCCCATCCTTCTCTTCTCCCGTCTAACGTCTCTCCAGACCCCAGCCAGAGCTAAACAACCGCGCTCTCTTCTGGCCTCGCGGAAAAATGCTTGGAGGATGCTCTTCCATCAACGCGATGATGTATACCCACGCCGCTCCGTCCGATTACGACGAGTGGAACACCGACGGGTGGCGCTACGAAGACCTCAAGCAGTACTTCCGGAAGGCCGAGCGGTTCACCCCTCACATTGCCCACCCGCTTGTCGACAAGACTCATCGTGGAGACGAAGGACACTGGCGCACGGGTTATTCGTACATTAGTGATATGGGCAAGCTCTGGATCGAGAGCTGCAAAGGTGTTGGCATTCCTTACAACCCGTGAGTTCCCCCCATGCTAGTTTTTTTTGACGGTTATTGATACATTGGATAGTGATATCAACACCCCTGCTGGGACTATTGGTGTCTCCGAGATCGTCTCTCACATCGACTCCAACGGCGAGCGTATGTTTCTATCTTCCATTTCTTTTTACTCGATCTCATCCTTCTTTACGACAACAGGCAGCTCAACTTCTGTCTCCTATCTCCCTAAACCAGTCCTTGCGCGTCCCAACCTTCAAGTCCTCATCAACACACGCACGACTCGCATCCTCTTCTCGGGTGACCGTGCGGTTGGTGCTGAACTTGCTCAGACCGCCGAGGGCGAGAGGTTCCGAGTTGCTGCAAAGAAAGAGGTCATTCTCAGCGCTGGAGCTATTGGAACCCCGCAGATCCTGATGGCGAGCGGGGTTGGACCAAAGGAAGAGTTGGAAAAGGCGGGTGTCGACGTTGTGAAAGAGCTGCCTCATGTCGGACGGAACATGTATGACGTACGTCTCTTACTCTTCCCTTTTTCATTTCACTTGGTACTAACGTCGAGGTTAGCATTTGCTTGGATGCGTCATTTTCCGCGCGACCGAGTCTCTGGACTATCTGGGTACACCCACCGGCAGCTTGCTCCCTCTCCTCAAGTGGATGACGACAGGAAAGGGCCCTTTGACGTGCAACGTAGGGTTAGATTTCTTGGCCGTCTTGATACGGTGCTGATTCAGTCCTTTTGGGAATAGATCGCAGAAGCCGCAGCGTTCTTTAGGTCTGATGATCCAACGTACGTGTTATCCTTTTTTTGAGAAATTCATCCCACGGTCATATCCCATTCCGCCCCATCCCTACCTACTCCGACTTATTTCCTTTTCTGTTCTCGACTCTTTCCCTTTTCGGTCGTATCCCTGAAGCTAACTATCAGCCTCCGAACGTAGAATCTTCCCAAACAAGTCCAAAGACGAGGTGGATACGACTTCGGGGCCTGGTGCGCCTGATATTGAGATGATTGGTGCGAGTCTTGCGTTTGCGGAGCATGGGTTCCGACCTATCACGCCCGGCGAGAAGGCCTTTACTATCGTACATCCATTTTTTTCTTTTGTTTTCGCGGGTGGAGAGTTGATGTATGTGGATCATTAGGCTGCGGTTTTGTTGAGGCCGCAGAGTACCGGTACGGTTACTATCAAGTCTGGGGATGTGTGGGAGGATGCTATCATCGAGCCCAAGTACGTTTTCCCTTTACTATTTTATGATTCTTTTCTGATTTGGGTATAGCTACTTCAAATCCCCACACGACGTAAAGATCATGATTCAAGGCGTGCGCACAGCTCTTCGAGTCGCGCATACCAAGCCGCTTGCTTCCAAGTTGGTCTTCAAGCCGGAGAACAAGGACACGAGCAGCATGTACTTTATGGGCGATGCTGATCCCGAGACTGTCACCGACGAGGTGATTGAGGGCTGGCTCAGGCGAGAGGTCGAGACCATCTACCACCCCGTATGTCGTTTTCTCTCTCTGCTCATACTCTGACTTTTGCTTACGATTGATTGATTGGTTAGGTCGGAACGGCTCGCATGGGCACTTCTGCGGAGAACAGCGTTGTAGATGCGAGGTTACGCGTGCATGGTATCCAGGGATTACGTATCGTCGACGCTTCGATTTTCCCCACTCAGTTGTCTGGCCATCCGTGTGCGGGTGTAGTCGCGACGGCAGAAAAGGCTGCGGATTTGATCAAGGTTGACCATGCTTAAATGTGGATTGATAAATATATTTAGAGATTTGTATAATTAGGGATTTCTAGAATAATGGATACACATGTTTATAGTCTATCTTTGGTTCGCGAGGTTCTCGAAGCCTGGCCAGTGTGGGGTGCCATGGTGAGCCGCCGGGTGGCGCCGTGCTTAGTGAGTGCAGATCACATTTCCCTTTCCGAGTTGTTCCGCCACACATCCTTGGTATGTGGTTGTTTGCCCCGCACGTGCGTATTGGAAAATCAAGCTCCATGGCTCTTTCTGGCTTCGCTTGAGCGGAAAACGCTCGGTGACGGCTTTGACGTCGTGCCTTGGTGGGGCAGTTTTTTTCTCTCAAGCCTATGATCGCCGAGGTGTCTTGTTCGCTCGCGGTGCGATTTTCTCGCTCCACCCATCCCGGAGGCGAAAATCGTCAATGAGTGATCAAATTGGAGAGCCTTGACGTGTGGCGCGACTATGTTTTGCTAGACATCTGGATTGGAAACTCTGTTTTTCTTCGAGGGTCTAGGCTACACCATTCGGGTGTAGAGGAACGGAGAGATCCACGGGGTATGCCGAGGTCAAGCGGGTATCCAGCGGACACATTGTTCTGTCCGCAATCCCCCGGACCAAGAAAAAAAAAGTTCTCAAACGCGGAGAAGTCGTTTACAGAAGAGGAAGGTCAGATGTGCGTGATGAGTTCGCCGTCGTGTATGCGAGTGGCAAGTCACATTCCATCAAAGAGATGGTTGTTATTTGTCTATGCGCAAAGTGTCTCTTGGAGCGTTCTTGGTTGTTTCGGTTGTGTGAAATGAGAATATGATTGGGTTCGAGTTTCGAGTGCCCACCTGATTTTGTGCTTCCTAGACGGTGGCGGTGTGGTGGCATGGGGGATTTGATTAGCCTATAACCACAGGTATAGCTACCTCCACTCTTCACCATTCTTGCAGATTCTGTTATTGTAAATAGGATCGATTTGGAATATCTCTCTACAAAGCCTCTCCAACATGATGAGCCGGTTACATTAAGGCCTCGCTATTTTGTTATATGATCGCTGACTGAGGCAAACTTATCGCATGTCGAAGTTCCAATTTCGGGGCATCTATTACGATGGTGCAATCACTTGAGCGGAATCGTTATGGTTCAAAAGGCAGCGGTCAATTCTATTTGGACGGAAACAGCGTGAAAGCTTTGAAATATAGTGTCAACTATCGACTTTATAGAAATTCTTTGGTTCTTGCACCAATAGATGTGCTAGAACCACCCTCCATCGCTTGTCCCAGGGAACTCTTTGAATGAGGTCTCATTATAACTGAGTGGCCCAGGGCATCCCATACTCGCAAGTATGGGTCCATATTTCTGGGTAACGAGGGTTTGAGCATACGTCACATTGGAATATAATACTTTCAAGACGTCTGGAAGGCCCGTTCGCAGTGCATGAAACCTAGGAAAGTATGCCAGATAAAGGTGATATGTCTGCTTAGTGAACTGTAGTTACCCGAAGCAACCAAGGTTGTTGTCTTGCAGCAGTGTCTCGTAATCGTAGATGCCCCCAGTCAGGCTGGAGATGTTGACCACAGTAAACGTATTGACCGCTCCGGTCTGGGTAGATCGTTCATGAACAAGACACAAATATGGTAATCTTGTACTCACGTTTCCGCCTACGGATATCGTTTCCGGAACTACGGATAACATTGCAGCAATATCAGAGTTGAGGTTTGCAGACCCATAATCATCGTCCATTGGTCTCCTAAACCAGTTATCGGGGATGCGCTATAATTCGGTTAGCGATTACGGCTAGCGTTCCATAGAAGATTTGAAAACTTACTTCATATCCTAGCTGATAGGTCAGGTTGTTGCCCGTCCCTTGTACTCCGAAAAAGCTCTTCAAGACGTGGCGTGGCAGGAGGCCCTCGGGAAACTGAGCAGAGTGGTTGGACATCAAGGCTGGTATAAATGCGTGGGCACCGTTGGAAAGAACCGTGCCGGTAAGCTAGACCTAGGTGAATAATCAAGTCAACATTTGAATCCATATTCACGTACCGGACCATGGTAGAAGCTGTCATAACGTGGGTTTACGTAGCATCAATCAAAACCGGTTAGTAAACTTGAGGATATAGAGCTTTACGCACTGAGGATTGCTAGATTACCGGTCAGTAGGATGATGAATTGCCGTATTGGAAGACTTACTTTTTGATGGAAAAGTCGAATGTCTGCTTTCGATGTTGAATCATCACGTTCAAGTTGTAGTTTGAATAACCCTCTTCTACGAAAAGCGGGTTTAAAGCTCGCTAGTCTGTGGATACAATGAGTGTTCTCACCAGGCTGCAGTTTATATAGCAATTTAAAGTTGTTTAGGTCCAAACTTGACGCATCGCCGTTGTGGAGATAGTAGTCACCCCTCCCTGGGGACGCATCCGTCTCGTATTTATTGTGCGAGCCACTGAGGCCTTGAGGTAAAGAGATGAAAGGGGGCATGACCTCCCCACCGGGGGACCCGCCTGCATCAACTTTCAGCTTCTGGTATTTAAGAGTGGTTTACTTCAATAACCCACCAATTGAGAACTCATCAGTTTCAAGGTTACCAGTGACAACCACTAGAGAAAGGTAAGATTATACTTTATGGCGTACGTTCTTCGTGCCAGTATAACTCTTACCTCCTAACGTGGCAAGTGTAGTGGCTACATCAACACCCATTCCGTACACAGAGTTACAGGCTTGGATAGCTTGATCAAACGTAACCTAATAGAGAACTCGGTTAGTTCGGCCTAGGGACTCGAGGCTTGGGGTACACATACCAGGCCACTGCGAGGAAGATATCCATGATTTGCTAGCGCCTAAAGTGCCGGGTTAGTTTTGAAATCCCGCCACACTAGATGCTTACATTGAGACCCGGACATGGTCCCTGCATACAATCGAAGTTAATCATAGCAGAAGACTGAGATTTTCTGCCATACCCGTAGATCCTTAGGCCCGGGAGGTTGAAAAACATGTATGCCGCTCACGTCGACCTTTTGCTTAGCTGCATCGAACACTGCAATTTTGTGGCTTTGAGAATTTCGTCGGACTTTGGCGAACGGGCACTCTCTAGGATCCTTATTAGGATCGGGGAAAGCTAGCGATGAGTGTAAGATTATAGCAAGTGTTAGGAAGAAAGAAGAACGCATTGGGGGGCTGAGTCGTTATGTGTTGAGTAGGATAGGCGGGACATTCTAGTATCTTTATAGGAATCCATGCCTAAACGCATTCCGGCTCCAAAGCGGATCGTGGGAGCAGTAATGCTACAGCCCTTCGTTCTGCACCGAAGCGCAGTCTCAATTGCGCGTGGAAACTAGCACATCTTTGTCGGAACCTCTTCGACAAAGTGCATCTCTCGGCCTCGGCAGCTCGGCGAGGGCGGTGCCCGAGCTCGCAGTCATGCGCAGGTTTTTCCATCATATCGCTTGTGTTTGGTCTACTGCAACTAGTAAATAGTTATAGTGGTTCGTAGAAAAATATTCAATCACAAACTGTAAATATTTCAACGCAAAAATCCGACTTTTGGTTTAGTTTTGGTGAATAGGGTCGATTCATCTGCCGTGTTAGACTTGAGTGCCGATTAGGAATAGACATCTCAGATAGACTTTTCATATAAAGAGCGAATACAGGTACAACGATGAGTTTCTGACCCAATCTTTTAAATTGTACAAGTCAGGCTATAGGCCGACTAGGAGGCAGATGTTGCGGGCCGAGTGAGGTCGTGACCTTTTGGACATAGCTGGATACAAACGCCTCTATTGGATCTTTAATTTATCTCGGAGTTTGGATTGGGTGAATAAGTGTCTTTCGATTCAGAAGAAACGCTGCTAGATAAGCTCAATACTGTTCGCTCTTTGTCGCCCATAAGTTCAGCTCGGGGAGGGGGCGTGACGAAACTCCACGTGACTCTGGGGCGGTCAGCCAACAACCATCATCTGCCACGCTCGTCACCATTCCGATACGCCGTCGCCCGTGAGAACACGAACGCCTGCTACGCCAAACAATGATTGAGAAGGTCTCATTTCTACGTCCCGCCTCGTGGTCCGAGTTTCAACATCTTGTTCAGTCGGCTCAGATATTAGCTCCTGTCACCCTTTGGCCAAATACGAACATCTCACTGTTGATCTAACGATTGACAACAAAAGAAGGCTCTCGTAAAGTTGGACTTGGCTTCCCTTCTATTGACAATTTACGGTCCTAAGGTGCATAACAGATGTCAATGGGTGACCCATTTGACCCCACCTCCTATGCTGTTGGGTCGTGGCCGACTATTCCGGTTGAAGAATCCTAATTTCAAACGAATAATCTCATGTGAAGTTGTACGCCTATCATCTATATGCTTCCTTTCAGCCTGTCGACGATAGCCGCCCAATTTTAACATGCAACTTCGCGGTTATGCTACCTTGGATGAGGATAATCGCGTGAATGTCGCTCTTGGGTGAGAATGAGCCCGCGAGAGCGCCTAAAGCCACCAGCGAAATCTTATAAATTGGTCGTTGTGCTATTGATTTCGGACCACTTACACTCACCCCTACATGATGAACAATTACATCGGCTTCCAATGCGATTACTCAGACCAAGGTACCCTCGAGGTCACAATGGAGGTTCTCAACGAGAATAGAGCCGCAGGCGGCAAGAAACCAGTCTCGACCTCGACCGATGGTTTCGAATTCGAAGAGATCAAAGCCCTCGTCCCATTGTGGCTCCTGCTTGCCGAAGGTCAAGACAAACGAGAAGTGATCAAGCATGGAACACATTTTGTTAGCTGTCGCGTGAATGGGATGGGGGTGAGTCCACGTTTGATTCTACGAGCTACAGAGCACTCATCACTATCTGCACAGTTTGAGATTTTCATCGAAAAGTCTGAGTTCGAAAAACTTATTCCAAAGAAGTACCCAGGTCTCGACAATATCTATGACAGGGACTATGAGAAATCGGAGGTGAACGATGCTCTCGATTGTGTTGGATACGACGTCGACAGCATAGAAATAGGCACCTCTGGTGCCCATGGTTGGCCGCGCGGCGAGTTTGTTCCTCATACGAAACTAGATCCAATGCCTCGTTATCACACCCAGGCCGCGATTTGGCGGAGTATCATTACTAATTCTACGACTGCTGGATCAAGCCGTCTCTGGGAAGCCGGCTGCATGGAACGAGAAGCCTCTCGAGATCTGCTTTGCTCCTTTTGAGGCGTGGCTTGTTGTTGAGGGCCAAGAGAAAGATCCAAAGATCCAGTAAAAACTCCGGGGCCCAGGAAGATTTGTGATGATATCAGGAACGATAAAATGGCAAAGGAATCTAGAGAATCGAGCCGACGCCTGGGTCTCACAGCTTGGCACAAGTGGGAAGTTCTGGAAGACGTGGACAAGGTAGGCCAGCTGGTCCTCCTATCTACCGATTTGCTTGGCCACTACGAGACCTATATCTCCAACGGCTAGTTTGTGCATAAACAGCCGAATGTCAAAAAATTCCTTTACTGGATTACATCCACTTACTCTGAATCCGTTATTCCCGCTTGTTCTGTGTGTGAGTCTAGTAGTAATCACATTTGGCTCAAAACGTGACCCTGCGCCAGATGGGGTTACTCGATGATTGCTCGCGGAAAAATGAATTTGCAAACAATATTGAAGTTCAGCAAAACCCAGTTAAAATGTCTAAATAGAGCTCAACGCTGTTCCCCCTGCCCTTCTGTCCACCTCAATCACCTCATCCAGTCCTACCACCTCGAAGAACGCTCGCGGATCCATCCCCCGTGCACTCTGGTGATCTGTCCCAGTCTTCTTCAGCAGCGCCATCGCCTCCCTGATCCCATGTACCGCTGCCACGCACGAGACGAGCGAGAAAATGATGATCTTGGCACCCATCTTCTCTGCTTCCTTGGTTGTGAACGACGGGGTGAGGCCTCCGGAAATGACATTCACAAGAACCTATTCAAGCCGGTTCAATTTACGATGCAGCACGGTGCGTAGGGATTCGTAAAACTCACAGGAGTAGGTGCCAACGCCTTTACCGTCTTTTCCAATAGCTCCTGTGTCTTGACTCCTTCGATGAACGCCACATCTGCTCCGACCGCCGCCGCAGCCTGCAAACGCCTGATCGCCTCGTCCATTCCGAGCACCTGTGCCGAGTCTGTCCGAGCGATGATCACAATATCACTTCCCGGGATAGCGTCCCGTGCTTGAACAGCCGCACGGATACGGGTGACGAACTCTTCGGTCGACACAACTTGCTTCCCGAGCAGATGTCCGCATCGTTTCGTTTGTACCTGATCGTTGATCGTATCTGTCAGACCTAAATTACTACAAGGTCTTCAGAACGGACGTACCTGATCTTCGATGTGTAGCGCTGCAACCCCGGCACGGTCGTACATCTGAACCGTCCGAGCCACCATCGCCGGTCCACCGAAGCCAGTGTCCGCATCGGCGATCAGGGGTGTGGAGTAGCTCAGTCCGGTGATCATAGTCGCGTTCTGCACAAAATCGGGGAGAGTTGCGATCGCGAGATCCGGTTGTCCGAGCTTGGCGGCGGTAGTCGCAGCACCACTTTTGGTATAACATTTCCAGTTAGTTACCTTAATATAACAAGAGAATAGTGGCTAACCTTTGGTATAGGCAGGTAAAGCCCGCTTCGAGCGCACACCTCGCGCTTAGACCGTCACACACACCAGGCGCAACGACGATCTCGTCCCGAGCAAGCATCTGTCTCAGCCGAGTGCTCGCTTTCCAGTGAAGAGGCTCGTCCGCACTGTGGATGAGGTGTGCGGGCATGACGTATGTGCCGTCTGCAGCCCAGTTGTCCGATCCAGATGTAGAGGCGGCAGGGGTGTAGAGAGTGGAGACGGGTTGAGCGACCATGTCGAGTAGTAGAGATGTGAGTTTAAAATGTCGTAGGAGTGAAGACGGTTGTCTGGATCGGATGATGATTCAAAGCAGTCGATCCACCGTCGCTTTTATAACCTCGCCAGTTGGCATGTTGGACTTTTGCCCAGTCCAGCCTCGTACGGTGACAGCTTCCGGTCCTAGGTGGTCCAAGCATTCCTTCCAAGTGAACATGTCGGTCGCCGGACCATGTCGAAAATGATGTGGACGTATCCCACCGAGCCAACCTGACATCGGCACCCTAGTCGCGCCTCAATACGCAGCTGTCATCGTCCATCCGGGTTTCCGTTGGCGGTTATTGATTAATCTAATGGCTTGGCTGACAAGTGAAGACATCTGAGCGCGGGGGGCCAAGTGCACCTCGGGTGTGGTCGAGGTCAAGAACAGAGCTAAGACTAGCACTGCCACCAGGAAGTGGCATGTCACGTGTCGAACACTTGCTGCCGCTCATATACGGTATCAATTAATTCGTCCGCCGCCATTTCACGGAAGGAAAGCTCATGCAACGAGTATTGTGTGTCAACCGACTGGGCAATTCGCCACTTCGTATGCCTATATACGTTTGATGCTCATCCAACGCCGCATCTCTTGCACCTTAGTGGTTGCTTATCTTCTACTACTATCGTTACGCTATTTTATTTATAAACTGCTCTGTCCGCAAACAAATGATACGCGATGCTCAGCCCTGCGATGATTGTTAGATGATTATAGGCTCTTATGACCGACTAACACCAATTTTCGGAACCTGGTCAAGCTCATGGAGTAATGCCAATTCAACCGATGAGAAGGATAAACGATAATTAGGCCGGGTGTGGACTAAGTTCAGAGGTTATGCGGGCAGCAGCTTGTTTGTCGGAGGGGAATACAAGACGAAGGGGGGTATCGCGAGAGGCCTTGAGGATTGGTGAAGGTTGCTTAGCAGTAATGGTAAGGGCGGCCAGTGGGCGACCATCACTTCCCTGTATACATCGACATGAGGACCAATCTTCGGCCATCGCGAATGTCTCTGTCTCCCGGTACAGCCCTTGAGAGCTTGAACTTTGTTCATGTTCACAATTCATTAGCCTGGTATTTTTGGTATTTCTCCGATCTTCTCAATCCCTCCCGCACTGTTGGGTTCGGTGGAGGTAACTTCCGGGGGGACACTCTCACACATGGTAATACGCCTTGCGTTCCCCTCGATAGTGACTATCGGTCTGAACTGTTTATGGTTCTCGAACCGATTCTAGTACTCGATACAGTATATTCCGATCACACCTTTCTTCATCTCAGATTCTGTTCGCTTCCCAGAACGAGTCAGATGGGCCACCAATGACAGCTGCCAGCGGCGACCAGCGTGCAACGAAGTACGCTTTTCACGTTGATAACGACGAACAGTTTGTACTCAATTTGACAACAAGGTGGTAACACGAAAATGATCCCACATTTGGGAGAATAGATCGAGAGAGCGAAAACAGATGACAACAAGGTAGACTCAAGATTTTCGGGTTCTTTTTCCTTCAATTGTTTCATTTAATTTATGAGATCGTTGTGGTAACTCGAAGTGGGTTTACCAGCGCCTGAGTTAATTTTTCAGTCCGAGATCTCGTGAAGTTACATGCAGGTATGAAGGCTCCAGTACGATCCCTGCACACACTCAAGATCGATGGAAGTCAAAGATCAGCATTGTGAATACCATACTCCTGGATTCTCAGACTGGTTGTGGATCTTGCGTGACTTTGACTCATGATCTTCTTGTTACCCTCAATCTGCTTTGTCCGACGACACTGCCAATGGGAGTCTAGGCTTTTCTCATGACCGGCATTGGATAAGGGGGTCTCTTTTGTACGCTAACCTTACTGCTTAGGAGTCTTGGTCCGACTGGGGTAACTTTCCGCGAGCTCGCTTACAAAAGGTGATACGTCTTCTGTCTCCATACACAGGAAGTCGTAGGGAGAGATTATTTAGAGATCTCTAAATAATCGTCGGTGATCTGGTTCAGAATCCCCGAAATCTTTGGCGTTTTGGACCAATATTGATGAGTCATCCAGATTCCAGTATATGCATAGAAATATATGAACCTAAATCATTACGCTCGATTCGAAGTCGTGCCTGATTACCTAGACTTCCATCTGCGGCCCAAAAATACGCCAAGTCAACTTGTACTTGACGTCCACCATCCATACGCCACCAACTAGCCACAATCTCTCTCTTGCTCCACGCAACTCGAGTCCACTTGTAGAGTTTATTATAACGCACTACAAGCGTGGAGGCGGCTCAGATGAGGGAGATTAACGAGCGAGACAAAGTCCGCTGAGTGAGTACTGGCAGCGCTGAACTATATTGAGACATTTAAGCTAACTTTCAAACGCTACGGTTCCTTGCCCATACTGTATGTTTAAGGACCCGGTGAGGTGTGGAGATCATCTGTAGCACAGCAAACGTGATGTGGCTATCGAAGTATCGCTCTAACGAGATAGCGGGTTACCCGGACGTGCTGAACCGACCTCCCTCAACTAGAGTTCATTTTGCGTTACCGGATCACTCCAATACACCTGATAACCTCTCCTCACCACGACTTCCACGACCTCCGCCATCTCCGCCATGCACGTAAGCCCCAGATCTTCAAATGGTATTCTGTCTTTGGTACATCTTTACCCCATTGTTTCGGCATCAATGAAGACCGCTGTTGACACCCTTCTCCGAGAGTACAACTCTCCCAGCATATCTTCCGGATTATTTTGGTATGAAACAATCGGATTCTAGGTGAGCCGTCCTAACACGATTTGCAGCTTGTTGAGCAACCCCTGTATCCTATCAGTCTCTTCCTCTTGCCCTCGGACCGTTGCTGCTGAATCGGCTACCATCCACTGTAAATCGTGGGTCTCTTTCTTGTATGGATGCCGCCTCGGCTTCGGCAAGCGTCCTCAATTTTTTTTTTACTAATCTTGGCTTTCCGCCCGCTGCTCTCCTTTTCCCTAGAAGTCGCTCTCCAGGTCAACCTGATGAGCACGTACAATATGGTATCCCCAATTGTGAGCGACTTTCGTGCTGCTCGATTATGCACTCACCAGGATCTGGCAGGTCGGGACTCGAGGTACGGGCATACACAGTCAAACCCGGGGGTTTCAAGCACTCGCAGTAATGGTATGGTGAACTTGTTCGGAATGACCAGAGCTGACGGAAACCACAGTTCGGGAAAGGGGTGATTGATAGCGAGGGATTTTTTTCTGAGCAGGTGTGGGCATAGTGGATCTATTTTGCAGGGAGCTGGGCATCTTGAACGCCGGTGTCGACAAATGCGAAAGCACTCATGGCTTTTTGGCAGGCGGCGTCGACGCGTCATCTTCGTCGTCAGAGAGGTCGTACCCTCCGACCTTGCGCTTCGACATCTTGAAGCGGGGTCAAGAGACACATTAAAGATCCCAAGACGGTATGTTTTATCACTGGTCCCCTCTAGACACATCTGACCTTCGATTGCCGCATCCAACTGCACGAAGCAATGTCCGACAACCGACGTGGCTCTATCGAGTTGCTAGGTGATTGCCCACGGTGGGTTGTCCCAAATGCGATAATTGTTCGGCTTGTTAATCCAGGAGGGAGGGATTGGCGTTCTGCATCTTATCAGAAAACTCTGTTTTGGGGAGACACGGGTGACTCGAACGCAATCTGACCATGTATGGATCATCCCGTTATGTGGATGATTGAATTCTATTCGGTTATGCCCTATAATATAATTGCATACATTTGAGCTTGGAAGGTCAAATATCTTTAAATAACCCCGCACGGATTATTTAAAGATCTTGAAATCACAGATTTCGTTAGAGTCCCGGCGATTATTCAAAGATCTTTAAATAATCGCTCGCCACGACTTCCTGTGATATATATTGATTCCAGCTATTTATTTATGAAGTTCGGGCCGAGTTTGGTACCCGATCTGGTAGGTTCAGACCATAACCTCCCTTGCCTCAGAGTTCCCAGAGTCTTTTCGCTTCCTGAAGACAGGCAGATGGACCATCCATGACAGATGGCAGCGGCGATCAGTGCATGATAAAGTGTTATCTCTACGTTAATAGAAGTGAATGAGTCGTCTTTTATGCTACTGGCCACAAATATCATAACCAAGCATATTCAGTCATTGGCTTTACATATTCTGCATTCGCACGCCAAAGTTTCGTCAATTGTAAATCGCAACAAGGTGGGTTTAGGAACGGCATAATACATAAGCTTATTTAAGGCTTCTCGCCACTTTTCTGGTTGACCGCCATCTTTGGATGCCTGCGACTATAGAAAGGACCCCCTAATGAAATGCTTGTCATCGGTCTATCGATCGGCCGAGTGAATGAGTGTTCTATCGTAAAGTTCACATCTGGGGTTGCGTAACCTTGAAATGAGGGTTGTGGGTGAGTTCCATCTTCGAGCACGGGCATAGTTTGCCTGGACCGAAACTCCGAATCAACCCATATAAATTCGCTCTTGAATTACCAACACCGATCACTCACCTTTAACACCATGAGCAATTATATCGGCTTCCAATGCGATTACTCAGACCAAGGTACTCTCGAGGTCACGATGCAAGTGCCCATAAAGGACAAAAAGGGCGCAGGCGGAAAGAAGCCCAAGACAACAGGCTCAAGCCCGGCCACCGATGTCAAATTCGAGGAAATCAAAGTGCTTGTCCCATTATGGCTTCCTATTGTCAAGGACAAAGACGACCAAGAAGTGACCCAGCCTGGGACGTATTTTGTAAGCTGTCGGACAAATAGCATGGGCGTAAGTTTGTGCAATTATATCAAGAACAACAAACCTCTGATCACACTTTGCGAAGTTTGAGATATTTATTGAGAAGTCCGAGTTCGAAAAGCGCGTTCCAAAGAAGTACCCGGGTGAAAACAATATTTACGACAAGGACTATGAAGCATCCAAGGTCAACGACGCCCTTGATTGCGATGGTTATGACGAAGACGGCTTGAAAATCGGGGAGTCTGGTGCCCGTGCTTGGCCGCGTGGTGAATTTGTTCCCCGTACGAAACTGGATCCAATACCCCGTTACTATGCGCAAGTCGCGATTTGGCAGAGTATAATCACTACTTCTACAACCGCCGGATCAAGCCGTCTCTGGAAGCCAACAACATGGAATGATAAGCCTCTCGAGATCTGGTTTGCTCCGTCTGAAGCGTGGTTAGCGATTGAAGACCAAGACCAAGAAGCGGAAGACCAAGGTACCGGTACTCCAGTTAGTCTAGTCAAAAGCTCCAAGCCAAAGAAGATTTCAAGACTGGAAAAAATATGCGATGCGATCAGGAAAGAAGAGAAAAAGAAAGAACTCAGCCAAACAAGCCGACGCCTCAACCTTACTACTTGGCTCAAATGGGACGTCCTGAAAGACGTGGACAAGATAGATGAACTAGTCCTCTTATCTACCGATTTGCTTCGCCACTACCAGACGTACATATCCAAAGCCGACCTAAAACGGCTCATCTACGCTCAAACTCAAGGCGGGGCAAACTGGAAGCGCGACTGGCCTAACCAAGACGAAGCAGGCAATGTTCATGCAGAAATACTGGCCAATTTGCAGAAAACGAATCCGATTCACTATCAGCTCATCTCGCGCGGCTTGAAGGAAATATCCGTGGCTCGCATTTCATCAGAAAAGACGTTTGCAGCTCGGGTTGACGCTAAGAAGATTATGGGAAGCAAGTCGGCTAACCAGGTAGGTTCCCCAACTACTGGGCGATTCACGACTGATCTAATTTTTAAAATAGCTGGGTAGGGATTGGTGGAAAAGCGGAGATATTCCAAAAGTAGTAGCAGAGGTACAAGTCTTGTTCCATTGCACACGTATATACGCTTACCCAATATTAATTTCCAGTGGCTTCACCGTTCCGCATATAGTCTAGGTCCTCTGGATGGATTGGACTTTCAGTCTCCCGATAACATCGCAAGTGCCTTGACAGTACAGGCCTTCATGTACTGATTCTCCGTTTAGGTATTTGGGACTTTTGAAGCGAACAGCGATATGACGCGGTATGTAAAATGAATGTGGCCCGAGTCTCACAAGAAATTCTAACACGAAGCAGAGCGGAAACGACGATTCGAACTCTTCGGGATGTCACGGGCGCAGACGGGACTCTAGCAACGACTGTAATCAATAAAAACCTAGCCAACACCGACCAGGACCAACTGAGGTGGCTAAACCCTACCACTGGCGAAGCGGAGCCTTGGGAGACTGAAAATTGGATAGCGGACAAAAACTACACTTGGATCGCTCCCAATCTGATTTACGAAGGCGTTGTGAACTTTCCTAGCCCGGCGGTACGAACTCATGCTAAAATATCTTATATATTCTAATATTATATGGTTGGTTAACTAGCTTCCTAAGCCATGGACAAAGCGTTTCCAGCCGTTCAGCCGCTATTCTCCTCTCATCCTGGAAGGGAAGATGGACACTCGGGTCCTTTCGGCTTACTTGACAGCTCATGGCCTAAAGGGTGGCAAGATCTCGAGAAAGCGCTCTAAACCTGGCCCTGCTTCCACGTCCATTGCTTCTACGACGTCGTATGCTCCATTATTATTCACATCTCCTGAGCTTGCCATGGCTATGCCCCCAGTACATTTGTCTCACTCTGCAATGTTCTTCGCGGCTCCAGGTGAAGCCCCGCTGGTGGCGTCCTCATTTCACTCACTCGAGCCCCCACCCGCTACCTCACGACGCCCGATCTCGGTTCGTGACCATGCTCCAGGTACAGTAGTGGTACATCCTCGTACTCATACCGCATGGAGATCTATCCACAAGCAATCACAACATGTAACACTTGGGGATGTACGAGTTGAACAGCCTCATCTTGCAGACGACGGGCATGATATCGATGAATCGACCATGCTACCCCCTTCAACTGGCTTCATGCTGGAGGGTACAATCAAGCTATTTGGCCTCGACACACATAAGATTGAACTGCAGAGTTGGCACGGACCACCCCCTCCCGATATTGATGTTGGCACAGACGTCCCAATCTACCAGCGTGTCCAAATCAGCAACTTGAGGCCGGCAGACATCATTCCCTTAGTGGAGGGCTCATCGCTCTCTGTGCTCGAGTTCCAGAATGTTACCGTCACTTACCAGAACTACCAATTGTAAGAAGATGTCGTGTTATTGGTCGATTCGTACTAAATATCTGTTGGTTCAGCGTGAAAACTCTCCCGGTCGGATGGACAATCTCTGGGGAGCTTGTAATTGACAAACGCTACGGCAAGCTTTATGATGTACTTCACAATATTCTCAAAATCCCGGACGACGGCCTCCGGCTCAGCATTCTTGTGTCGCTTGGGGTGGGCCACTCTTGGAACTCAAGGCCACGCATCTCAACTTTTGCGGTTCAGGCTATGCTCCAAGTTCACCCAAACGATATCAACAACAATGCATTATCGGGAATTCACTTATGCGATGACGTAGTGCTGACTCGTATTGGCGTATTACTCTTTGGGATCAGTACTCCTTCGGGGATGAACGATAAGCAGGTGACAAAATGCGGCTTCAGGATTTTTGGAGATATGCATATCAAGGTCCCTGGCTCAGTTACGCCGTTGGAGCTTGATTTCGAAATGGGAGAATTCGGAGGTGCAGTCACGCTCGAAGCAGCCGTGAAAGGAGACGTGTGGAAAAATGCTTTTGGGGTAGGCATCGACGTAAGTATAAATTTCATCTAACAAGGAGAGTTCCATTAAAGGCGCCTGCATTAGCTTGATGTGGTTCGACTATCGGCGGCTTTCGATGCATCATCACCACTGCAAAGTTTAGATTGTTCCCTGTCCGCTCATCTGCGTGCCGATTCAATATCAGCCCTCGTCGTTGGGAAATACAAATCAACCAATGACTACAGTGTCTCCGCGTACGTTCAGGACCTGGGCTGTGAAGGTGTTGCAGATCTTTATCGGCACCATACCGGCGAAGAGTTGCTTATCCCTACCCATGTCGACATTACCGTTGGCTCGGCCTCTATAGAAATATCCAAGGCTAATGGGCTTATAATCAAGGTCGAAAAACTAGAGTTTGACCACTATTCTTCAGTCGATGCACTCCTTAAGCTATCATCTACCGGCGTACAGATACAAGCTTCGCTTAAAGACTTTGAGCTCCATCCTGGAGACCTTGCGGTTACTCTTACGTCGGCATATATGCGTGTGTCCTTCGAGAAAGAGGGATCCGGCAGGTCTTCCGACGTCTCCATAGGTGGCCAGGTCAAACTTGCAGGAATTTCGGTACCCGCCATCTCCGCTGGCGTGCATTTATACAAAACCTCCTCGTCAGAGCATCTTGAATGGACTGTGTATGGCACCTTCACCGACCTCGGGAATAAGACTACATTGGGCAAGCTTTTCCCTCAAGTGAAGGGAACATTCCTCGAGGACTTTGCTCTTGAAGACCTTATGTTCATTGCGGCTTCGAAAGACGACCCTTCCATCTCGGACCTAAACCCACAAAAGTATCCGATCAAAAAAGGTTATTTGATCCACTCTGCATCTGAAGGTTTACTAAATTTGCGCTCCTAGGTGTTCAATTCTCCGCACTTTTTGGACAGGTTGCGCCCTTGAACAAACTTCTACGTCGCCCGTCCTTCCCTGGCCTGCTTCTTAGCGCTGCCTGGGAGTCTGGGGAGACATTTATACTTGACGTAGTGCTCCCAACGAACACTTTGATCCACCTCGGCCATGGGATCGCTACAGATCCGATCACTCTATCGATCAATACAAAGCAGCTCCTCCTCGAGATCTCGACTGGGGTTAAAGTGCCAGTCCCAAAATCGACTACGCCCCTCGATTTCCAAGCGTCGCTGACGATCAAAGGGGAATCTGTGGCTCTCGACGGTCAAATGCATGGGTTATGGGAAGACCCTTTTGGTATCAGCAAAAGTGTCTCGATCGGCCCGTTCCTCGAGCTGGGTCTGGGGATTGATCTCGCTATCTTCCCTGAAACAGGGCTGCCTACTAATTTCTCATTCGCAGGCGGACTCTCTATCGGTGAAACAGAGGGTCAAGTTGCGGTACAAGTCAGTGATAATCCATCTCGTAAGTTTGCCTCGTCTCTCTTTCTCATTTTTGACTAACAATCATCGTAGAGGAGCTACTCAGCGGGGAGATCAAGAGGTTCGGCATACAGGACCTTGTCAAGTTCACACGCGCCGTCACAGAGGTTGACATACCCATGGTGCCAGACTTTATCGACTTCCAGGACATCAAGCTCTACATATCGACTGGCGTTACTCTTGGCACAGAAACATATCCTGCTGGGTTCTCTTTCAGTGCCGCTTTGCTCTTGTTTGGTGCAGAGATACGTGTTTCAGCCGAGGTCACGGGCGGCGTCTTCAAGGCGAGTGGTAGCGTCGACAACTTACACATTGGCAACCTACTGCGCATCACCGGTCAGCATGGTAAAGATGCCACAATCGATCTGGAGCTAGGATCGACGACCCAAAAGCTCGACGTGGATGGTGCAATCGAGTTTCTAGGCTCGTACATAGGTCTGACTCTCGAGCTGGAGATCATGCCCCACCCAAGTTTCTCGTTCGAATTCGTGCTTCACTTCACGAGCTTGCTTACTTTTACGGTCGAAGCTCAGATGATTGGTGAAACGGCGAATTTGAAAGACTTGTCTGGTCTCAACTTCTCACTCCACGCGATCTTCGAACAACATCTAGTCGAGCATGTCCGAGATCAGGTAGTAGCATCACTCGAAGCGCTGAAGCACCGGACGGACGAAGCTATCCATGCCGCTGAGGAAAAGGTTCAACAAGAGGAGCAAAAGCTGCAAGACGGAATCAACGATGCGCGGAAGAGGTTGAAGAAAACATATGATTCATGGATCCAGCATTCCAACAAGGTTCACGCCGATTCCCAAGCCTTTATCGACAACTATACGAAACAGCTCCACGCCTTGCAAGGGAAAGTCGACAATGAACGCCAGGCATTCAACCTGAAACTGAAGAACGCCGAGGGTGCGGTTCAGCATGCAAATGCTGACCGCGCAGCCAAGATGCGAGCGGCCGAGGCGGCGGTCACAAAGGCGAAGTCCAAATGGGATCAAGACGTGAAAACTGAGGAAGCGAAACTAGAGAGTGCCAAGAACTATATGCATCAGAAATTCGGGTCTGCCGAAGAAGATATAGAGGCGGCAAAGCGCAAGGTGGACGGCGTCCAGAGCGATATCGACAGCACAAATGATCGTATTCGCTACTGCGAGAACGCGCACTGGTATCGATTCGAGTGTGTCTTTTCTATTAATTCCATTGTCGTTTCACTTATAATTCCTAGTTTGAAAGCGGAACTGGCCTACTTAGGACCGAAACTGCTTGTTTTGGAAGGCTACAAAGCAACTGCCGACGGAATTCTTACTCTCGCTGAAGACGTTGTCAAAGGGGTAGATTATATTAACGCCAAAGCCGCTATCCCAGCAGCCGAAGCGCTGGTCGAATCGGTGGGTCACGCCGGAGATCTTGCTTTCCGGGCAGCTCAGGCGACGCTACGAGAAGTCGATCGCGATACCGCTGCCATCCTCAATGGAGCTAACGATGTGTTGAAGACGGTGCAGAAAGGCGGCGATGGTTTACTGCGCGCAGCCGAGGCGGCATTAGAGGGATTCATTACCGTACAAAAGGACCTTTTGTATGCGGCCCAGCATGCCGTTGAAGGCCTCATTCACTCAGCCGAGTGGCTCGCTTACCAGACTGCATCCGGGGCACTTGACCTTGCTGGCCACGCAACTCATGCCCTAGATGTGGCCAAGCTAGCACTCGAGACGGCGAAGAAGGTTGCTGACGGAACCATCACTGTTACTGAGGATGTGATTGTTGCGGCCCTCAGTGCGTTTGATGTTACCCGCATCGAACTCGGTACTCGTCTGGATATATTCCTGGGAGGAAGTGGTGGTTTCCACTTCGAGGTAGACGTCGACGTCGAAATTGTTGGCCAGAAGCATAGCTTTTCTCTCCATCTCGATATGGAAAATCCTGTGAAGTTGATAGATGACCTTTTCCAAGAGTACGTGCTCCCCGTATTTCCATCTTGAATTGGGCTGACGTATCGCCTTACTACGAATAGGGTGATCAAGAAGCTTTGAGGATTTCATAATCGAGGGGCGGGAGACCAAGAAGATAGGTTTGGATATGCACTTGAATGTATGCGCAAATGTAAATGAAACAATTCATCCGAATAAACTTGAGCTTAGAGTACAGAAGCGACGATAAATGTAAACAAGAACTAAGGAACAAACATTGAGAAAGTGCTGCGATGGGAAGTAGCCGCGGAATCGAGATCGTGCTCTGCCTTATCTTAATCTTGCGTTATTCCTTATCATCAAGCGCTCCATGTTACGTCTTATTATTGCATTTGTTGAACTAAGGTGTGACAGAAAAATCTTGTCAAGACGACGCAGATAGGCAGGCGAGGTGGCAGAAAGTGACAAAATGACGGCGGTAAGGATATACGGCTACACACTGGGGGTACGCTCTCGGCTATCCCCTAGCCTAACCGTGGTTCCGATCGCGAATTGGGATCCGCAAGTAATAATCGAGAAACGCTGGAAAGCTTGGCCGACTAGTACCACCATGGAATGCTGCTTTTTAGGAAATACAAAATATTACCAGTGTTTCAAAAGGTTGAGTCGAATAAGCAGTAGATACACTTGGCCAAGTCTATTTTGCAACGTGATTCGACCTACCAGGCGCGACTAGGGATCTTATTTGGCACGCGGTAGCGCCGGTTAGCCAAGCTAGCAAGTGAAATTGTGGAAGAGGTGTAGCTTGATCAGCACAGCAAACAGCGTATATATTGTGATGGTCTTCCTCGTTATGCCAATTTAAGATTATACTAAGCTTCATTAGGGGATGCTGGATGTATTCATATTGAGCTCAACGCGGTTCCGCCTGCCCTCCTGTCCACCTCAATCACCTCATCCAGTCCCACAACCTCAAAGAACGCTCGCGGATCCATTCCTCGTGCACTCTGGTGGTCCATTCCCGTCTTTTTCAGCAGTGCCATCGCCTCCCTGATCCCATGCACCGCGGCTACGCAAGACACGAGCGAAAAGATGATGATCTTGGCACCCATCTTCTCTGCCTCCTTGGTCGTGAAAGAAGGCGTAAGACCGCCAGAGATAACATTCACGAGTACCTGCAAAGAGTACTTCGATAAACCAAACGATATAAGCCGGCGAATGAGCAAGCACGTACTGGAGTCGGGGCTAGAGCTTTAGCCGTCTTTTCGAGTAGCTCCTGTGTCTTTACTCCTTCGATGAACGCCATATCTGCTCCAACAGCGGCTGCGGCTTGCAGACGCCTAATTGCCTCGTCCATTCCGAGCACCTGAGGCGAGTCCGTCCGAGCTATGATCACAATGTCGCTCCCTGGGATAGCGTCCCGTGCTTGAACAGCCGCACGGATACGGGTGACGAACTCTTCGGTTGATACCACTTGCTTCCCGAGCAAGTGTCCACATCGTTTCGCTTGTACTTGATCTTCGATGTGGAGCGCCGCAACCCCGGCACGATCGTACATCTGCACGGTCCGAGCTACCATCGCCGGTCCACCGAACCCGGTGTCCGCATCGGCGATCAGGGGTGTCGAGTAACTTAGTCCAGTGATCATCGTGGCGTTTTGGACAAAGTCGGGCAGAGTCGCGATCGCAAGGTCCGGCTGACCAAGCTTGGAGGCGGTCGTAGCGGCACCACTATCCAATGAGCACCGTATGTCAGTAGCGATTACGGTGCAGAAACGATGGTGACCGACCTTTGATAGAGACAAGTAAAGCCCGCCTCGAGCGCACACCTCGCCCTGAGCCCGTCACACACACCAGGCGCAACGACAATCTCATCCCGAGCAAGCATATGCCTCAGGCGCGTGCTTGCTTTCTAGTGCAGGGGCTCATCCGGAGAGTGGATGAGATGAGCAGGTTTGACGTAGGTGGCGTCTGCAGCCCAGTTGTCCGATCCAGACGTGGAGGCGGCGGGGGCGTAGAGAGTGGAGACGGGTTGAGCGACCATATCGAGTGGTAGAGATGGAGTTTAGAGTGTCGTAGGAGTGGAGACGGTTGTCTAGAACGGATGATGATTCAAAGCAGTCGATCCACCGTCGCTTTTATAACCTCGCCAGTTGGCATGTTGGACTTTTGCCCAGTCCAGCTTTGTACGGTGACAGCTTCCGGTCCTAGGTAGTCCAAGCATTCCGACCAAGTGAACACGTCGGTAGCCGGACCATGTCGAAAATGAAGTGGACGTATCCCACTGAGCTAACCTGACATCGGCACCTTAGTCACGCCTCAATACGTAGCTTCCATCGTTCATCCGGGTTTCCATCGGCGGCTATCGATTTATCTGACAGCTTGGTTGTCGAGCGAAGGTATCTAAACGCAGGACGCCAAGTGCACGTCGGGTGTGGTTCAGGTCAAGACCAGAGAGCCGAGATTGGCACTGCCACCAGGACCAGGATAGTCACGTGTCGAACTCTTACTTAGTTCTGCGCACATATTTATACGAATCAGGCAACTTGAATATGCATCGAGTTCCGAAAGTGGTTTTGTTTGTCAAATTCATGGTGAGAGTGGTGTTAGTAGGCAAGGCGCATGCCAGAACAGTCACCAGGGACTAACTCATGTACGAACGACAGTATTGACCAGGGCCAGCCTGGCGTGCGTTTGCAAAAATTGGAACCCATGTTTTCACAACCGGGAAATATCATTGAAACACGCCATAATACATATATTCTCTTCACTGTTTGCATTTTTCCCAGGAGCCTTCGTTCAGTACTTGAACACTTTCATACCTGATAGCCGGATCCTGGTTGCAGTGGGACAACCTCGAAAGATAGTCGTTGATCAGTTCGATGACATTCAGATGCCTATACATTTCGGGAATGTATCGTATTTCTCCTTCTGGAACAATCTGGACATTCGGCCAGATAGAGAAGAGATAGCTGCAAGCTTCAAATTCAACTCAAAATATATCTACCGAAATCGATGTTGACGTACTTTGAAAAGGCCTTCGCCCGCGAGTGATTCAATGTGAGGATATCGTGTAATGATTCCTTCTCAGTATCCCCGATGATATTGGCCACTAGCGTGTGTAACGGTGCACTTCGGTATTGAGGCACTCTGTTCAAGTCTACGTCAGGAGCAGTCGAAATGGTTTCAAGCTCGAATTCTATGCGCAGCACTTCCAAAAGAGGTAGTTCAGAGAGGAAAGCTTGTAGCCCGGTAAATTCGATTTGATGATGGGGTAAATCCAGCTCTTTTATTGCAGGAAATATCGCAGCAATATGCCCAGGCACGGCTTGAGTTTCGTTGAATACTATCCCGCCCAGGTGCAATTTAAGGACTGACTCTGGGGCCGGCGCTCTCACGCGCTATCAAAGGATGGGCTATAAACGATGAATAAGGTATATTCGAGAAGCGCATATATGAGTACACACGGCATACTGAATGGTCTACCGGTAAGGGTGGGGGACGCGCGCGCCGAAGGCGCGCCAGCGTGACCGGCCATCTCGAGCAGCGAGCAAGACTCGCTGGGTCGAGGTGGGACCAAACAGCAGGACGTGAGTCCTCGTACATGCGCACTCGGCAGTGCGGGGAATGGCGGGTGGGACGAAAAGATGCGATGAACGGCGCGCGAGCGATGCCTATCGACGCAGTCAGAATGAAAACGCGGGTCCAGGGACGGGATCGTTGTAAGGACCCGCGGTAATGGCGCTAATACCGAGCGCCGTGCGTTTCCCTGTGTCAGTACACATCGTGCTCCTCCGCCGGCTCCGGTGCACGATTACCCACTGACTCTGGGGCCGGCGCTCTCACGCGCTATCAAAGGATGGGCTATAAACGATGAATAAGGTATATTCGAGAAGCGCATATATGAGTACACACGGCATACTGAATGGTCTACCGGTAAGGGTGGGGGACGCGCGCGCCGAAGGCGCGCCAGCGTGACCGGCCATCTCGAGCAGCGAGCAAGACTCGCCCTGTGCAAAGCGGCCAAGGTTAGGTGAGGGAGAGGCTAGCCTTGGCCAGGATTGCGCGTTGTGAGAGAGAGGCGGTCGCGCAGCCGCTGAGAATCAGCGGCGGCCACCCTTACGATGCAATGGCGCGCCCGAAGGGCGTGGCATGGGAGCGGCGACAGTCGTGCGACGCAACGTGCGATTGGCGTTGTCCGCCGCTAGGTGCTCCGTATGGGCGATTAGAATGGATGGAGTGTCGCGCCAGTATCGGAAGAATGCGTCTGAGCTCCATCTGCCCATTGCCCGGACGACTTCTGGTGCTACGCCGGCCTTCAAGAAGTGAGATGTGCCGCCAATTCTGAAGCAATGCCCAGAAACGCGGTTGAAACCCGCTAATATCCAAATTTCGTTGCACCTATTAAGGAAGCGCTCGAGGGTTAAGATCTTGGGGCTCCTGGATTTTTGGTGTATGTACGCGAAAAGATGCGCCTCCGGCGGGAGGTTGGAGTTGTTGTTCAGATGTTTGCGTATGGCCGAGATTGGGTTTAAACCTCCCGATTGCGCTGTGATCGTTACAGATTCTCCCTTGTTCTGGCTGGTTTTGGTTCGTGGGAGGTGTAGGAGGCACGAGCCGTGGTCTGATATGGGGTTGCTAATTGCGTTGCGCGACGGGAAGTGGGCCGAGTCAAAGTTTCTTGATGATGTGCCCAATAGTTCGCCCAGCCGAAAAAGGCCCCAGAAGGCCAGGAGCGCCGTTGCCAGGATGGCTGTGTCCTCCCTGTTCGAAGCGTCCAAGCGTGCCGCCAGTACGGTGAGCATTTCGGTGGTTACTGGAGCTCTGGAGGGTCGTGACGACGAATTCGGAGCAAGGTTAGTCGCGCCTTTGATGACCATCTGTAGGCGAGCGCTTCCGAGCCAAGGTGCGCCGTTTGCTATGTGCCAGGACCTGATGCCCGAGATTGCACCTGCTATTGACGAGCCTGCCTTAGACGAAGCCAACTGTGCTGCATATGCGCACAGCGTGAATTCCGAGGCTGGGAGTGCTTGGAAGTTGTTGGTTTTGCAAAATTCTTCGAATGATTGAGTAGCGTGCGTGTAGTTTGCAACTGTCCGTTTGGCCAAGCTGTGGCCGATCACGTCCATGATCCGGGCTTCGTGTATGTTGTTCGAGGGGTGGAGAGGAGCGGAATTTGAGAGTGATGCGGTGTTTGTCGATGCTTGTGATGTAAGTTGGGAGGCATTGTTGTGTGTTCGCTTTGCTAATGGGTACGGTGTGTATCTTGCTGGGCGGTCGCGAAGACTTGATTTGTGGCCTGGCACTGTCCGTGTCCGTAGGTATGGGTCTGCTAGCTGCATCAGAAAATGGTGTGGGGGCATGGTTGCGGTAGACAAGATCTATTCAACAATAGGTCACGTGGGTGAGATGAGCAGGCATGTGACATGAGTATGTACGTGTGACTAATAATTAACGTGTACAGGTGGTGTGACTATCATGGGTGTGTGTGTCCGATAAAAAAAAGGGACGTTTGTAAAGGAAATAGATTTGGACAAGTGCGTGGGTATAGTGAAAGGAGACTGGGTCCATGTGTGGTCAAGCAGGGGGGTGCCCCGGGACGGTCCGTCGGCTGGGTTTTCCTTCGAGCGAACGTATACGAGACGGATGTGGAGGTTGTGTGTGGCTGCCAGGATCATGGCAGCTGCGATTGAGGCATTCTGGTGTGGGTTCCGAGAACGGCCAGCTTGCCATGCGAAAACTACGCCTTGGTTATCGCAGTTGATCACGAGGGACGCGTCTTTGAGACCTTTGTTGACCAGCCAGTGTATTACCAACTCAACAGCAATGGCCTCTGCCCATCCAATGTCTCGGCCGATAGACTTCCAATTGGCAACCAGCTTTAGCGCTGTGTATTCCTTATCAACAACCATGCCTAAGCCACTTGTAGAGGCGTCGGTAAAGATCGAGATGGGTGCCAATGGTGGTGGGGGGTGTACTGCCATTCCGTTGTGGGGTGTACTTAGGATATGGCTCCACCATTCGATGTCTGAGCGAGCCGCCGCACTGGGTGGTCGACCCATGAAACGCAAAGTGCGTGTGTGCGGGAAGGCTGACATGAAGCGAATTGCACCTGAGAGGTGTGGGCGCCCTTCCGGAATAACCAGAGTGCAGTGAATTAATGATCCAACTAAAACTTCTGTGTCGCGGAGTGTCACGGTTCCCTTTGCAAGCCATGCTCGGACCCGTGCCAAGTATTTCTCTCTTTTGGTGTCGGGTAGGCGCACTAGTCGAAGTGATATATCCCATAAGAAACCCAAGTACTTGAAGATAGGTGCAAAGGGGTGAGTTTTGGACAATTTCCATGGCCAGCCAAGGAGTTTGGCGTATTCGTAAATAGCCTCGATTGAGAATCGTGGCGGGTTGTTGGGAGGAGTGTCCAATGTTGAGGGGAATTGGATAAATAAAAAATCGTCGACCCATTTGAGAATGATACCAAAACCCCGGCGGCTATACAGTTCTGCAATTGAGTCCCCGCATCGTGCAAATAGGCCATTTGAGCTGCACGCTCCGAATGGCACTCGACCGTCCACATAGTAATCGTCTCCCCAACGGAAGACAATGTGTGCTTGATCGTTGGGATGTATTGGTATTTGGCGGTATGCAGCGTCAACGTCCAAAGTAGCTGCTAGCGTGCCTGGCGGGGCTGTGGCGATAACACGGGCTACGTCGTCGAAGAAGCCCCAGACGCATGGGAAATTGGAGGCGTCGATTTGCGAGTTCAAGGAGCCGGGCTCGAAGTTGTCAGGCGAAAAGGAGAAATCTTGTATGATACGAAAAGAGCCGGGTGCCGACGATTTCTCGACTACCCCCAGGGGTGCTGATCGGAACGGGCCTATTAGTTGTTCTAGCCCATCACGGGTGAAAGGGCCAACATAGCGGCCTGCCGCCAGTTCGGATTGTATATGTTGTTCGATTATTGAGGGTTGTAATAAAGCAGATTTGTGATTTTCTGGGGTATGTGTATGGGGAATTGGGAAATTGGTTCCAATTCGGAACCCTTCGCGCAGACCAGTAGGAACATCATGAAACTTATCCCAGAGACCGAGAGCACGGAGCTCGGTCTCCCAGATTTCGGGGATAAGTGATGTTGAGACCCGCCTAGGGTCAAAATGCGCATGACTGCGCGGAGTGCTCAGATGAACGGCAGAGGCTGCAGAAATGGGGTTTACGAGGGCATGGGTTGAGTGAGCATCCCTTGATGGTGTTGAAGGAGTAGCAGAATTCGGCGCCATCAATAACCCAGGAGTTGCCTGATCGCCTGACAAGCATGGCCTTGCCGTTCGCGAGCTTGGTGGCCGGGCAGCTGTTTGCGCGATGGTCTCCCTGTGTGCCACAACAAAAGCACCGCTCGCGAGGGTTGACCTCGCGAGCTTGTGGACGTTTCTTGGCGATGGCATAGGAGCTAGAGCTGGCCTTGGGCGTGGTGTGGGTGTACTGACGAAAAGTTGCTTGCGATCGTCGACGTTCGTACGCATCGTCTCGGTCATCCTCGACAATCTCTTCCCAGATTTTTTCCTGCCAGACTCCGGGTACGAAGTTTTGCTGCGTTGCCGCTTCTCGCACTCTCATACAGTATTTCATGAGTCGATGCCATTTTCGTCTCCGATCTCGATGCGCCCAGATCATGCCCCAGTGCCTAGCCCACGATTTTACCGTGGCGGGTGGGAAATACTCCTCGATGAGACCCATGAGGTTGTCCCACGCGTACTGCCATTCTATCTGGTCCATATCTTCCTCGTTCTTGACCCTTGTATTTGTGGCATTGAGTTCCGCTAGCTTTTCGGCAGCTTTGGTTGACGAGGATACGCCAATTGCTATTTTGGCGTAATGCGCTGCGTCCTTCCTTTTCAGGAATTCTGGGTCGAAGAAGGGGAGCGGGATGTGCTTGTCCCATCCGCGCCTCATGATGTCACGCATCACGGGGGGAATCACTGGAACCGCGCCATCGAGGATTGCGTTTGTGGCTAAATCAGGGCGGTGCAGCACACGCCTGGGGTTATTACGCCGGTATTCGTCTAATGGGAACATATTGTGAGACATCGATGTATATATATAGAGGTTTGGTGAGATAACATGAGAGTGCAATAGACTATGATGCGTTATGTTAAAGGTGGAAGGACTATCCAGCATGGCGTGATGATACATGCGTGCCCAATGACCAACGAGGGACGCGGTTTCGAATGATGTCACGGGCAGAGGGGGACGAGCCCCTTGCATCTGTAATGAAGCCGTGGTGAGGCGTCGATGCAACGAGCTCTCAAGGATGTATATGATGGAGGAAGGAGCACGAAGGATGGTGAAGGCCCAGGAGGGGGGGGCAAGATGGCGGGATGTTGGCCTGAGATGGCAGGGTGATGGCCCGGAGGCAGTGATGTTGGCCCGTAAGGCGGGGTGTTGGCCCGAAAGGCAGGGTGTTGGCCTGAAAGGCGGGGTGTTGGCCTGAAAAGGCGGGGTGTTGGCCTGAAAAGGCAGGGTGTTGGCCCGAAGGCGGGGTGTTGGCCCGGAGGCGGGGTGTTGGCCCGGAGGGCAAGGTGTTGGCCCATTGGGGCGAAGTGTTGGCCAGGGGGGCAGGAGGGCGAGAAAAGATAACGAGAAGACACGATACTTACAATAGTGGTCCTCATACCGGTGTTCGTCTCTATCTCTGCTCCTATGTCTCCGTGCCGATGAGCGGCTGCTGGACCGAGATCTTGATCGCGAGCGAGAGCGGGGGCGGGAACGTCGGCGCGGGCTTCGGTGACGGTCTCTACCTCGTCGTTCGTAGTAGTCGTCGTAGTGTCGGTCGTGGTCGTGTCCGCGACGTGGGGACATGCTCCTGCCTCGACGATCCGCACGCCGATCGTGCCTGCGGTAATCCTCGTCTCGGGGGCCGTGCGAGTCTCGACGCCCGCGTGGATCGGGTGAGGCGCTCCTGGAACGCCCTCTGTGCTGAACGGGGATTGGGTGTTGTGGTGCGGGAATCGGGTGTTGGATGCCGAAGTGGGCCAAAACTGCGTTCTGGAAGGCCGGATTCTGGACGAACGCGGCTACTAGGGCTGGGTCTATAGGTAAGGCTTGTGGCGGTTGGGCGGCTTGCGGTGCGGGGTTTTCGGCTCCGGGGCCTCCACCTCCAGCGGCTGCGCCTGCCTGCTGCGGGTTGACAATCCTATTAGCGTCGCCGTTGCCTGCTTGATTTCGGTTCTCTTCGTTTTCCGCTCCTCGTCCAAGATCGTCGATTAACGGAGCCGGATAGACGCAGACCAAGTCGCGTCGCGCGCACCATGAGCAGGCCGGGCGCGCCTTATCGCATTTTGACCTAGGGCCGCGTTCGTCGCACGCCTGGCATTTCGGATTAGGGGGGTCCGCCATGCTTGGTGACTAAAGGTGCGACGGTGCAGGCGCTGCGGGTGGGTACGAAAAGATGCGATGAACGGCGCGCGAGCGATGCCTATCGACGCAGTCAGAATGAAAACGCGGGTCCAGGGACGGGATCGTTGTAAGGACCCGCGGTAATGGCGCTAATACCGAGCGCCGTGCGTTTCCCTGTGTCAGTACACATCGTGCTCCTCCGCCGGCTCCGGTGCACGATTACCCAGGGGTAAGCCCTCGAGTTGGTCTAGATCTGATGCTAGTAGCTCGTAGGCAGGGTAATTGTTATCGTTTTCAACATGAATCCACAGATTCTGGACGTAGGGGCTACGTGCACCAATAACATGGAGGAATGATAGAAGCTTGTCAATTGATTGCTCTTCATGTTCAATGCAGGTCTCTGCCATGTTTAGTTTGACGGAGGTAGGTTTGCTGACGAGTGAGGAAGTATCCCATATTTCCTCAGCTGTATCCCAGTTGGGGACCTGATGCAATCCGAGATGATTCAGAGCCGGGAATGCGGTCGCAGACAAGTCAGGTAGGTCAAGACCGTCTTCAGTATCGAATAACACCTCGAAATACTCCAGGCTGGGCCAATTACCGATGGATGCAAAAAAAGAAGGCTCCAGAAAACTCGCAGATGTCGCGAAGCGAACGAGTGGCTGCATAGGTGCAATGAAATACCACGGGGGATTGTCAAGCTGCTCCTGGATGCTCGGGTCAATTCTCTGAGTCAAAGTATCCAGTAGACTGATCGTGGAGCGAGGTTGTGGAAAATAACTGACACCAGGAGGAGTGAAACAAAAGGTTTTGAGTTGGAAACATTTCACAGACACAGACCGAAGTAGGATTTTAGATTCTGCCAAAGGGGTATCCCAGTTTGACATAGCACTCGTGATAGAAAAGTCCAATTCTTGTAAAGAGTCGGACAGAAATGGAATGACGCAGATTGGGTCTGTACGAAAGTTGAAATGAACGGTCATCGAGATTGATACGATATTGGGAAGAATGGTACGCCTGTTTGAAAAAATATAAAGCAAAGACAAAGCTGGCTCGTACTCGGGAGTAGCTCCATACTCGCAAACCTCTAGGTGTCTGATCCACGGCGAGTAGATATCGAATCGAGCGAAATCATCATTGTCCAATGGTTTATGGGAGGCAATGAACTCATCGATCCCTGCAGTTGTGTACAAGCCATGTCCCTCAACCTTGCTCATTTCTTCAAGATAAGGGGACAGGGCGAAAAGTCGAGCTAGACCTTTGACATGTTCCCAGAGTGCGGGCATGAGCATGTAGAATAGCCGTCGATCAGATTGAGCGAGACAAGCTTTATCCCCTATGCTGGCGTATCTGCAGACAGATTGTATGAGTTCTGGGGTTCTTAAGACCTGAATCGAAACTGCTGGTGGCATGGTCATGGTCATGGATGATCGCGAAGCAAGGGAGCGCCACAACGACCACCACGTGATTAAAGCAGAATGATGATGGAGTGTGTGGGGTCATTGATAGATCTCAGCACCTGGTTATTTTCAGTTATTTTGAAGTGTCGATTTCTATATCATTCAAAAAAGGCATTTTGGAGATAAATAGGGCAGTACACAGAAGTTAAATAGCATATTTATTTATATCCGTAAAAAGGTCCCATGAAAACCTAGATCGAGCTCAATGCTGTTCCACCTGCCCTCCTATCCACCTCAATCACCTCATCCAGTCCCACAACCTCAAAGAACGCTCGCGGATCCATTCCTCGTGCACTCTGGTGGTCCGTTCCCGTCTTTTTCAGCAGTGCCATCGCCTCCCTGATCCCATGCACCGCAGCTACGCAAGACACAAGCGAGAAGATGATGATCTTGGCACCCATCTTCTCTGCCTCCTTGGTCGTGAAAGAAGGCGTAAGTCCGCCAGAGATAACATTCACGAGTACCTGCCGCAGGAACTTCGATAAACCAAACGATATAAGCTGGCGAATAAGCAAGCACGTACTGGAGTCGGGGCCAGAGCTTTGACCGTCTTCTCGAGTAGCTCCTGCGTCTTCACTCCTTCGATGAACGCCACATCTGCTCCAACGGCGGCCGCGGCTTGCAGACGCCTGATCGCCTCGTCCATTCCGAGCACCTGTGCCGAGTCTGTCCGAGCGATGATCACAATATCGCTTCCCGGGATAGCGTCCCGTGCTTGAACAGCCGCACGAATGCGAGTGACGAACTCTTCAGTCGACACAACTTGCTTCCCAAGCAGGTGCCCGCATCGTTTCGTTTGTACCTGATCGTCGATCGTATTTGTCAGACTCATGTTTTGAGATAGCCTTCAGGGCATACGTACCTGATCTTCGATGTGGAGCGCCGCAACCCCCGCACGATCGTACATCTGGACCGTCCGAGCTACCATCGCCGGTCCACCAAACCCGGTGTCCGCATCGGCGATCAGGGGTGTCGAGTAACTCAGTCCGGTGATCATCGTGGCGTTTTGGACAAAGTCGGGCAGAGTTGCGATGGCGAGGTCCGGCTGGCCAAGCTTGGCGGCGGTCGTAGCGGCACCACTATCCAAAGGGCATCCGACGTTAGTAGTGATCATAGTGTAGAAAAGATGGTGACCGACCTTTGATAGAGACAAGTGAAGCCCGCCTCGAGCGCACACCTCGCGCTCAGACCATCACACACGCCGGGTGCGACCACGATCTCGTCCCGGGCAAGCATCTGCCTCAGCCGAGTGCTCGCCTTCCAGTGAAGAGGCTCGTCCGCACTGTGGATGAGGTGTGCGGGCTTGACATACGTGCCGTCTGCAGCCCAGTTGTCCGATCCAGATGTAGAGACGGCAGGGGTGTAGAGAGTGGAGACGGGTTGAGCGACCATGTCGAGTAGTAGAGATGGGAGTTTATAGTTTCGTGGGAGGGAAGACGGTTGTCTAGATCGGGAGATGATTCCAAGTAGTCGGACCACCGCCGCTTTTATAGCTTCGTCTGTTGGCATGTTCGAGTTTTACCCAGTCCTATCCAACAGCTGCGTACGGGGACATCTTCCGGTCCCACCTAGTCCAAGCATTCCTTCCAAGTGAACATGTCGGTCGCCGGACCATGTCGAAAATGATGTGGACGTATCCCACCGAGCCAACCCGACGTCGGCAGCTTAGTCGCGCCTCAATACGTAGCTGTCATCGTCCATCCAGGTTTCCGTTGGCGGCTACCGATTTATCTGACGGCTTGGTTGTCGAGTGAAGGCATCCGAACTCGGGGTGCCAAGTGTACGTCGGGTGTGGTTGAGGTCAAGAACAGAGCTAAGACCAGCACTGCCACCAGGAGCTGGCATGTCACGTGTGGAACACACATTTCCGCACACATACGAATCAGGCAATTAGGATATGTATCAAGCCCCGAAAGTAGTTTTGCTCGTCGACATCATGGTGAGAGTGGTGGTAGGAAGCAGTGCGCATGCTAGAACAGCCACCAGGGACTAGCTCAAGTACGAATGACGGTTCCATCAAATCAATCGAGCAGGGCCAGCTCGGCATAAGTTTGCAAAAAGTCCAAACCCGTGCATGCGCTACCAGGAAATATCATTGAAACACGCGCTAATACATATCTTCCCTCCACTATTTATACCTTTCCCAGGAGTCTTCGTTCAGCACTCGAATGCTTTCATACCTGATAGCCGGATCCTGGTTGCAGTAGGACAACCTCGAAAGATAGTCGTTGATCAGTTCGATGACATTCAGATGCCTATGCATTTCGGGAATGTATTGTATTTCTCCTTCTGGAACAATCTGGACATTCGGCCAAATAGAAAAGAGATAGCTGCAAACTTCAAATTTAACCGAAAATATATCCACCAGAACCTAGGGTGACGTACTCTGAAAAGGTCTTTGCCTCGAAGTGGTTCAATGAGAGGACATCAGACAATACTTCCTCTTTAGTATCACCGATAAGATTGGCCTCCAGTGTGTGCAACGGTACGCTCCGATATCGAGGCACACTACTCAAGTCTATTTTAGGAGCAGTTGAAATACTCTCAAGCGCAAATTCTATACGCAGCACCTCCAAAAGAGGTAGTTCAGAGAGAAAAAGCTGTAGCTCGGTAGATTCGATCTGATGTTTAGGTAAACCCAGCTCCTTTATCGCAGGAAATATCGCAGCAATATGCCTAGGCACCGCTTCACTGTCATCGTTGAATGCTATTCCACCCAAGTGCAATTTAATGAGGGATAAGCCCTCGAGTTGGTGCAGCTCCGATGCGAATATTTCGTAGGCATGAAAATTGTAGCCGCTGTCAACGTGAAACCACAGATTCCGGACGTGGGGGCTACCTGTAGCGAGAGCGTTGAGCAAGGATATAACTTCGTCACCCGATTCATTTTCACGGTCAATGCAGGTCATTGCCATGTTTATTTTGATGGAAGTAAGTTTGCTAACGAGTGAGGAAGTATCCCATATTTCTTCAGCTGTATCCCAGCCAGGGACCCGATGTAATCCGAGATGAATCAGAGCCGGGAATGCGTTCCCAGCAAAGTCAGGTAGATCAAGACCGTCTTCAGTATCAAATAATACCTCGAAATACTCCAGGCTGGGCCAATTGCTGATGGTTTCAAAGTAAGAAGACTCAAGAAAACTTGCGGATGTTGCGAAGCGAACGAGTGGCTGCATAGATGCAATGAAATACCATGGAGAATTGTCAAGCTGCTCCTTTATGTTCGGGTGAATTCTCTGAGTCAAAGTATCCAGTAGAGTGATCGAGGGTTGAGGTCGTGGAAAAGGACCGACGGCCGGAGGAGTAAAACAAAAGATTTTGAGCTGGAAACACTTCATAGATACAAGCCACAGCAGGATTTTAGATTCTGTCAAAGGAATGTTCCAGTTTTCCGTAGAACTTGTGATAGAAAAGTCTAACTCTCGTAAAGAGTCAGACAGAAATGGAACAACCCAGATTGGGTTTGTACGAAAGTTGAAATGAACGGTCATCGAGATTGATACGATGTTGGGAAGAATGGTACGCCTGTTTGAAGAAATATAAAGCAAAGATAAAGCTGCGTTGTACTCGGGGGTAGCTCCGTGCTTGCAAACCTCCAGGTGTTTGATCCACGGCGAGTAGATATGGAATCGAGCGAGATCATCGTTGTCTAGTGGTTTATGGGAGCCGATGAACTCATCGATCCCTTCACTTGTGTTCAGGGTATGCCGCTTATCCTTGCTCATCTGGTCAAGATAAGGGGACAGAGCGAAAAGTCGAGGGAGACCTTCGACATGTTCCCAGAGTGCAGGCATGAGCATATAGAATAGCCGTCGATCAGATTGAGCGAGACGAGCTTCATCCCCTATGGTCGTATATCTGCAGATAGATTGTACGAGTTCTGGGGTTCTTAAGACCTGAATCGAAACTGCTGGTGGCATGGTGATGGTCGTGGACGATCGCGAAGCAAGGAGCTGTCACATTGGTCACCATGTGATTACAGCATAATGATGATGCACCGGTTTCGTCGCATTGATAAGTGTATGGGGTCATACATGATCTCAACACTTGGCGATTTATAGGTATTTTGAGGTGGCGATTTCTGTATCATTCAGAAGGCGACGGGTGGATGTTCTACCATTATAGCCTGGACTCAGATGGCGAATCAGCGTGGTAACGTATTTTCAGACACAGAGCAAACCTGAGAGCGGCACAACATGCATCGGAGTAAGCTCAGATATTGAGTTACCGAACGGGACTGTCACCAGCATAATCATATTAGAAACATTATTATCCTTGCAGGGTACGGGTGGATGCGAGGCATTTCGAACATAACTGTGACAGCATCCAGACGTTAAATAGCATGTTCATTCTTGTCCGTACAATAATCCCATGGAAACCTAGATCGAGCTCAATGCTGTTCCACCTGCCCTCCTATCCACCTCAATCACCTCATCCAGTCCTACAACCTCGAAGAACGCTCGCGGGTCCATTCCTCGTGCACTCTGATGATCCGTTCCCGTCTTCTTCAGCAGTGCCATCGCCTCCCTGATCCCATGCACCGCAGCTACGCAAGACACAAGCGAGAATATGATGATCTTGGCACCCATCTTCTCTGCCTCCTTGGTCGTGAACGAAGGCGTAAGTCCGCCAGAGATAACGTTCACGAGTACCTGCAATAAGTACTTCGATAAACCAAACGATATAAGCTGGCGAATAAGCAAGCACTTACTGGAGTCGGGGCTAGAGCCTTGACCGTCTTCTCGAGTAGCTCCTGCGTCTTCACTCCTTCGATAAACGCCACGTCTGCTCCGACCGCCGCTGCAGCCTGCAAACGCCTGATCGCCTCGTCCATTCCGAGCACCTGCGCCGAGTCTGTTCGAGCAATGATTACAATGTCGCTCCCTGGGATAGCGTCCCGCGCTTGGACGGCCGCACGAATGCGGGTGACGAACTCTTCGGTCGACACAACTTGCTTCCCGAGCAGGTGTCCGCATCGTTTCGTTTGTACCTGATCGTCGATCGTATCTGTCAGACCCATATCTTGAGAAGGTCGTCACAATAGACGTACCTGATCTTCGATGTGGAGCGCCGCAACCCCGGCACGATCGTACATCTGAACCGTCCGAGCCACCATCGCCGGTCCACCGAACCCGGTGTCCGCATCGGCGATCAGGGGGGTCGAGTAGCTCAGTCCAGTGATCATCGTGGCGTTTTGGACAAAGTCGGGAAGAGTCGCGATCGCAAGGTCCGGCTGACCGAGCTTGGCGGCGGTCGTGGCGGCACCGCTGTCCAAGAGGCACCCGATGTTAGGAGTGATTACGGTGTAGAAACGATGGTGACAGACCTTTGATAGAGGCAAGTAAAGCCCGCTTCGAGTGCACACCTTGCGCTGAGCCCGTCACACACACCAGGTGCAACGACGATCTCGTCCCGGGCAAGCATCTGCCTCAGGCGCGTGCTTGCTTTCCAGTGTAGGGGCTCGTCCGGAGAGTGGATGAGGTGTGCGGGCTTGACATACGTGCCGTCTGCAGCCCAGTTGTCCGATCCAGACGTGGGGGTGGCAGGGGTGTAGAGAGTAGAAATGGGTTGAGCGACCATGTCGAGTAGATTCTGTGGATTGGAGTATTGAACAACGAGAAGAAGATCGGCTGTTGTGTGGTAAGTGAGTCGTTCGGAGAGAACGATTTATATAGACCTCTAGTGCAACCGCCCAGCCCAAGTCGATGATCCCGCACGACAGCATGACCCAGGCCAAGCTCGTGGGGCTAGTACAAGCATTCTAACGGAGCGAACGTGCCAGTCGCCGGACCATTTCGACGATGATGCGGACGTATCCTTCCGTGCGAGTCAGATATCAGCTCCTTAGTGGGACGGCGATGTCTGAGTATCGTCTGGCAGGCGAGTTTCCATCCACGGCTATATGTACGTGTGACGTCTTGGTTGACAGTTGAGATATGGGAAAGGCGGGGAGCCAAGCCCAGGCTGCCAGCGGTCGAGGTCAGGAACAGAGCGAGGACCATCTTGTTACATAATATCTTTGCCACGTGATACCTGCCCACGCTCGTCAACCGACACAACTTACGACCCAAGCGACATGGTTGGGAGGGCACAGAGGGTGTTTGAACGAGCATGAATGCTTGTTGTCTCATCTCTAGTGCTCCAAGGCATGATATTTAGGCTCGATGAGCGTAGGTCAATCCTCACGTTATATTAGCATACAGCTAAAGACGTCACTGGAAGAAATCGCATTTCCACCTCGATTGATATCGATTGTTGAAATAAGGAGGCTACTAATAGTATATGACAGACAGACTACATTCTTCCCAAGACTCCAGATTCAACACAACGACATCCTCGTATCGAATTGATGCGTCTCGATTGCAATAAGAGAGCCCTGCCAGCTGGTTGTTGACCATATCCACGAGTTTCGTGCGAGATTCGTAGTTTTCTATATTAACCTCTGAGTGTTTCCTGAGTTGAACGTTCGGCCACATCGAAAAGAGGTAACTGATAAGTATTGCATCAGCACAATTTTACCAAACAGAGAAATCGCTCAACCAACTTGACAAGTATAATCACGTTGGCATACTCAAGCAAGGCGATATCCGAAATACAACCACTCATTGATTTTCCGAGCAGACTCGCTTCAAGTAGGCACATATGTGATTTCCTGTATCGATGGACGCTGTTCAAATTGGTGGCAAGTCTAGGGGAGACAGTTTCGAGGTCCAGTTCCAAGCGTAGCACCTCCAGGTGAGGCATTTTCAAGTGAACCAGATTCAATTCATCTAGCGCCGCTGTATGACATGGTACCCCAAGTTGTTTTATTGAAGGGAACATCGCTGCTGCGTCCTGAACTATCTCCGTAAAATTCTCGAGTGTGATACCCCCAAGATGGAGGTGACGCAGGTCCAAAGATTCTAGCTTTTTTATTGTAGCCCTTGAGATTTGATACTCAGAGCCGTCACTTCGATCGTCCGTAACGTGCAGCCAGAAACACTGTACATGAGGGCTCTGTTGGATAACAAGGTCAAATATGAAGTTTACATCGTCTGTCAGTTCGCCTCCGCGAGGAGCGAGTCTATTGCCTAATGTAATTTTGACAGATTGAAGTCTTCCAACTACTGCAGTGCTATGCCAGAACATTTCGAGCACGGCTCTCGTGGATATTTTATCCAATCCTAAATGTCTCAGAGCCGTAAATGCCGTTGGTGGGAGTAAAGGAATTTCGACAGACTCTGGCTCATATGGATTGAATAGTATATCCAGTGACTCGAGGAGTGGCCAGGTGCTAACATAGTCAAAGCAGATGGGGCTTAGAAAGCTAGCCAGAACACTAAAAGAGACCAGCGGTCCCAAAGTTTGTATGGAGCGGTCTAAGTCGTAATTAATTTTGCCACGGATATCTAATGCAAAGGGCCGAGCGAGGGAAAGGAGTAGACCGCCCCAATCATGCCCCCTTGGCACAAAACGCGTATAGTGTGGAATAAATGCGAACCTCTCGAGTCGAGGGCATTTTGTAGATAGTACATGTAGCAGTATTTGTAGATCCCACATAGAAATGCCCCCTAAATATGCGGCACTGATTGCGGTAAACTCAAAACTGAGCAATGAAGGCGAGAGAAATGGCACGACCGACATCAGATCGGAGCGACCGCCAATGTACGGACTAGACGAAATAGTCACAAGATTAGGGAGAAGTATTCGGTTTATCGAGGAGAGATAGAGTGAGCCGAGGGTGTTTTGGCTGTGGGAGTCATAGCCATTTTTGCACACTTCTAGGTATTTGACCCATGGAGAGTAGATATCGAACCGAGTAAAACTCTGATCATCCAAACGACGCAACAACCTTATATAGGCTTCTGCCTCAGGTCCTCCATAAGCCATGTTTGGTGGATCCCCCTTTATGGATTCCGACCCTAGAACTAAATTGAAGAGTTGAGTAAGCCCCTCGACGCGTTCCCAGAGTAAGGGCATGAGCATGTAGAACAGCCGAGAATTGGAGCGGGCAAGGCAGGCCCTATCGCCTATACTCAAGTACCTAACAATGACGCCAACAATCTCGCCCAGCTTGAAGATGTTACAAGTTGCTGAGGGTGACATGGTGACGGAAGACGTGGTGGCTGGAGACAACAAAGCGAGGAGGTGACTCACGCCACGACCGTGCGAGCACAGCTACATGAGCCAATAAGAACCAAGCATCGTGATCCCCGATCAGCCAACCCAATCACACGTGCACCTACGGATCTCTTGCTAGAGGTGACGCCTAAGGGAAACCTTGACCTCACTCAAATTAAACCTAATTTTCTGTCGTATCGTACCCTAGTAGATGCTTGTCATATATGTTGTCAGGCATTCCGATACCTGTGTATTATAGAAACGATGTATATAACTACGAATACAATATATGTATCCGATGCGCAGAATGCTCAAGACGACGCTAGGAGCGTGTGAATGAATTACTGGCGAAAAGAATATATTCTAAGGTGACTAGCTACGATGCCGAAGTCGCCGCTTTTATACACAAATGAGGATATGTACGCGAATACCGTAGAATGATATAGAACGAATGTGCGTCCTCTGTTGGTATCTTTCTCGTGCCTTAGGGTGTACGATCGTTCTAGTACCAACTATACTATTCTGCATTTATGTACAAATACGATTTCTACATGTATCCCTTCAGGCACTCTAAAAAACACATAATCCAAATCTCTATCCACCTCCTACTCCAAGTCGAATGCTCCATGCTCAAGCAATTCGCAAAAAGCCAGAACGACCCGTCTGGTCCAACCCCTTCCAACACTGGCTTCCTCAAGTCAAAGCTTTTTCGAAGCTACCTACCGTACTATAGGACGTGGTCCATGCAACCCTTTGATCTTCTGGAGTGCTACTGTACTTAGTAGCAGTCTCTCCATCAACCTGAGGTTCCGGAATCCACGAGCGCACTTCGACACTTGACCAGAGGGCTATATAAAGTTTTCATCCCCTTAGATCAATATATGCATTAACTCGACCGGTCTCCCTATCATTCTATGTGGGCAGCCCTATGCTATGGAAAGAGACTGTGGTATTCACGGACGTACAGTAAATCAACACGTTTGCAAGGTGGAAATCATCGGGCGTTGACGTGACCGGGTGTCCAGCATGCTCAAGCGTGAGATGGGAAATCTCAATAACTCAGACACGTCATCGCCTAGCCTAGCCCGAACCCCGAGACGACCACTCAATGTTGAGACAACAACCCTGGGTCATATAAGGACAACTTGTAAATCCGATAGGGAGGCTATTCGCTAGCAATGGTCAACCGGTCCAGGCACAATTACCTCCGTATCGAGACATGAACATTGGCTTTGGAAGAAATGCTCTTCTACTCCACCTAGTTCTTTTATTTCTCAGAGGTTCCAAAATCTTTCACAATCATGACACTGGAATAGGCATGATTTTAGCCAGTATTTATCTCAAAAGTCCCCGAATCCAGGTAGCTACCCAATGGATGATAATGTTAGGCATACCGGAAAGACGTATACGTAGTTGACGTTAGTGTCCTTTCGGCTGAACGATTTTTAGGAAGAATATCCGCAACAAACCCGGTCAGGAACATGCCGGTCGCGCCGCAGATCAAAAATCAGCCAAGAAGGGCACTGTTCTTTTCTGTGTATGGTGAATTGATTTTCCCGTGTCCGTCAGTATATAATCGCGCCACTCGGAGATACTTGCAGCAAAGCAGTGTCGCCTAACACGTGCAGGCCCAATCTCGCGCTCTGAAACCGTTTGCTTTCGTTGTGAAGCAGCTGGTGGTAAATACCTCAAGCAAAAAACGGATGCATTTGCATTAGCCACAATATGTACCGAAATTGAGTTGATCAATATTAGGATGGCTGACATTAGCTCGAGAGTTATCCTGTGGCACGACATGGGCGTGTGCTATAATGATATAGGCTGAAATGTGAGGTGCCCATTTCGATGTGCTCAATATGAAAGAGCATGGATTCCGCAAGGATTTTCATCGTAGACTCGACCAAGTTGAGAGATATGCGTGTCCTTGGAGCGGATGAGAATCGATCGACAAGGACAAACACAACGACGATCATGATTATGTCATCGTTCTCCGGCTTGCCAAACATGGTCTGAGCCGTCGGGGAAGCAGCCTCTTGACAGCTTCCCCCATGTCTCAGCTGGAATCTAGGCTATGTCCGGCGTCCGGCTGCTTACATGTCACCTTCGTGGCAGGGGTATATATCCGACACTCCAGCGATCATCGCCCAGCTGCCATCTCCGCCTCTTGTTGTCCTCTGCTCTATACCCCTCGAGTGTCGCCTCAACTCTGGCTGGCCTCTAGACTTGTGCGATCTGGTCAATTTCCCGAATTGGATTAGTCACACTCGTTCATTTTGTCAGCCCTTTTCGGATATATTTGCCTCGCTGAGGATGGCAAATTTTCTCGAGGTTGCAGCCCTCGATCTCCTCGCAACCCAATACGTTAGTGTTGCTGCTGTCGGGTTGCTTTTCTACGATCATAGTACGTGGCCGATCCAAAACTGTGACTTGGAACTCAACCCGACCCCCATCAAGTTATCACATTCAGCGATGAAGTTGCTCTGATATGGCCAGCCAAGGTGAGAACTGTTTACACAGGTCCTATCATATCGATCTTTATAATTCGGCATCGTAGTTTGGTCTCGTTAAAGCGGTATTCCTATTCAACCGATATTTCATATCGATCTGGATTGCCGTCTCGCTCTGCTGTAAGTTTCGTCGAATGTTGTGCTCGGCACTAGACTAAGCCAAATGCAGTGATAACTGGACTCGCCACCTTCCTCACACCATTAACGTGCGTAAATTCATCGAAGTCGCTACCCTCGGCGTTTCTGAACCTTCTTATTTCATCAAAGATGCCGGTACTGGCTGATTGCGAATGTATACATCGAGCTCGCCACAATGCAAACCATCAGTTGTGCGTCCCATTTCATAACTAGATAAACTCGCCAGAGCTTAACCCCTAAAAGTCATCGTGGCAATCAGGGTCTACGACATTTGGCAAAGCCAGAGGCTCGTCTTTTTCGTCTTGGGCCCGTTTTGGCTCATCCATTGCGTCGCGGATATATTCATCGCGACGACAAACGTTTTGCGCCACTACCGTAAGCGTCTATGCGGACCGCCACCATTTGCAACATTCACACGACTTTTTACTACAGAATCCTTTACCTTGTATCCGATATTCAACATTTGTTTTGGAACGATTCAACACAGTTGGACATTTTGGCTTAACGGAATCTTGTATCACGCGTTGATTCTTCTTATTCTTCTATATGTGTGGTTGTCCACTCCCAGGTACGCCTTTCCTGCCCGTCCATTCAGAGAAAGGCCGAGGTTTACCCGGGATCGACAGGACAAGTCAGACGCCCCTGATGCAAGTCGTGGTTCGCGACGGTCTATGGTACTTCGTAACCATATTTTGTGCGATGCTTTTCAATCTGCTTGTCTGGCGATACGGTCGAGTAAGTTAACCCCATCGTTCGATGTTTGCCGTTTCTAAACCTGGGTGGATACAGTCGAGTATGATTGGGGTTCCGTATACTAGCGTATGGTGTATCACGCTTACCTCACTCTCGAGAATGCTTCTCTCGATGGGAAGCGTACAAACGCCCGAGGAGTGGGGTCAACGCGCCAAGATCCAGGTGCCGTCGTCTAGAGAGATGGAGATGGAGATTGAGTTGGGGGGTTTGTCGCCAGAGTCCAAGAGGGCATCTAGCTTCGCATGAGCGGTTTTGAGTGAGCGTGTTTGGATCTGTATGTACGATATATTTTGTATTATTATCTTCGCTTTTTTGTTTTATCACGATGCTCGCCAGGGTCACTTCCCCTAGAATGGAGTACCAAGGGGATAATCAACCCATTATCTTGTGAATGAAGCGCTCAACATTGAATCCCGCGGGACCTGCCCATGTGAGGCTAAGAGGGATGCTGGCCGTTCGCTGCATAGAATAAGTTGCAGTTGAAGAGAAGCGAAATTGAGAGTTTTAAATGGCTTTCAAAAGGAGTAGGAAGAGTGTATCCTTGCGTACCATTGACAAACGTAAAACAAGCTGTATTCGTCTTATAGTGAGCTATGCAGGAGCACAGGCCGGTCACGGGACTTTCTCGAGCCTATTTTTAGCCTGCGTAAAGTAACATTTGCCGCCCAAAGTCCTATACAAAATCTTGTATTGTCTTGTCATAGTTGCGATACAAGTCTCAACAGTATTAAGCAAAGTCCATCCCAGGCGATCAATAAAAATACATAAAGCAAACGACATGCTTGCGTGTGGCGGGGTCCCAACAACGTTACGTAGTACCCAAGCAACAGGAGACTCAAAGATAATCGTAACGCAACGTCATTAGGATAGAAATAATGCTGTTTTTAGGCAGCTGAGCGGGCATTTGCGTGCCTCTTCTCGGCCTCAACCTCGGCTTCCCTTTCCAACTCCCGCTCTATAATCTCGGGAACAGGATTTCCAGTCAAAGTCGGTGGGCTAACTGAGAATTTCGAACGAGCTCTAATAGCAGGGCCGTAGCGGTAGAATAAGAACGGTATCGGGGTGCAAACTAGTGCGAGAAAAGCAAACACCATACATGCCCACTGATCTCCGAGGGACGCATACATCTTGGGGGTGAACAGCGGGAAGGCTGCACCCATCGCCGAGCGGAGGACGGCGTTGGCAGCAAGTGCGCTGGCTGCGTACAGGGTGTACGAGTCGATGAGGTACGAAATAATCGAAGTGAAGACTAACATCATGCCAACTCCAAAGGGAATGCCCGCGATGATAGGAACTATGTAATGGATGGATGGGTAGGTGGTCCAGGCAAACCAAGTCATGGAAATTGGAAGGAGGACCGCGCCAACGCAACACATAACGAGGCGAGCCTCAGGGGGGGCGACTCCATTACCCTTTTCTATCGCGCGATAGTAGATCTTGTTGTTGATTGGAGTGAGACACGTCGCAATAACGATACCAAGACCAATGCCGAGGAAGGCGAGGCCGCCCTCGCCGGGAGTGAAGTGACGGCCACGTTGGAAAACGACGGGAAATGCAGCGAAAAGGCCATATAATGTACCGTAGACAAGTGCGGCATAGATGGCAAACAACAAGACAATCGGTTCTTTGAAAAGGAGAACGAACGGTCGACTAAGGTTGATCTTCATAATTTCACCAAAAGTCTTTTTGTTGCCCTTTTCGAACTTGCTAATGTAGTGTACCTTGCCCTCGGATTCGGCGTGTAGGTAACGAGCGCGACGGCGGAGAAGAACTGGGGCAAACTATATGCTCGTTAGCAAAGCCCAAAATATAGGATGATTACGTACTGTTTCAGGAACGAACAGAACGGTTAATACAAACATGACCGCCGAGAAGATTAACATAACCCAAAAGTTCCAGCGCCAGCCTGCGGAAGACTCGGAAACATAACCTCCAATAATAGGTCCTAGAACTGGGCCGGCAAAGGGAGCCATGGCAAATAACGCATTTGCAAGACCACGTTCTCGAGCATTGAACATGTCAGCAATAGTTCCACCTGCATTGGTCAATGGGGACGAGCCGAAGGAACCCGCCAAGAAACGAGTTATGAGCAGCGTCTCGACGTTGTGGGCAAGAGCGCCTCCAATGTGGAGGAAAACGAATGGCAGGAATGAAACCAAGAAAATCAATCTTCGACCATACATCTATATTTTAGGTTAGCAGCAGCTCAGTACTTCGTACATTGTAGACTTACCTCGGATAGCGGGCCCCACAAGAGCGGACCAAGACCGAAGCCAACAACGTAGAGCGAGATGCCGAGAATCGCAACATATTGGCCCATATGGAGGTCAGCCATCATGTATTGAATACCCCCGGAGTATGAACTCGAGGCAAACGAAACACACAAGGTGCTGACCGCAACCTACCCAGATAGACGAATTAATCAGCATTCTAAACTTAAGCTCTACAGTCAACTTACAATTCCGGTAATGGTCCATCGCTTAAACCCGGTCCAGTTGTGAGGATTTTCTGTGTCCTCCGAGACCCAGTCAACTATGTACGGATCCTCGATGGTACCGGAACCAGGATATTTTGCCCTTTCGTCAACGACAGTTTGAAGTGACACAGTGCGTTGCCATTGGACAGCGGTTGGCGGAGTGGATCCACTTGAAGGCTTGTTGAGATCCTTCTCGTTTCCTGACAAGGACGGTGCCTCTGAAGATATCTGTTCCTCTGGATCAAATCGGCGTGAAGTCGACGAGACGTTCATGTTGAACTAAAGTGCTAGGACAGAATCTGAGAGGGGTGAGATTCACGAGTTTCCGTCTCGGACCCAGTACGGAGAGCTTAAATACATCTTGACAGTTCTTACAATAGGGGTGTTGACTAAACGTTATCGGGCCAGACAGCCTCGGCATGAACAAGGTCATCATTGACGAGTTTTATTTGGAATCCCGAGCCAGGCACGGTTCCCTTTATGGAAGATTATGCGATTATGCTGTTGGTGCCTAGCTAATTTGTCACTCATTTTCGATACCTGGCGACGCGGCCCCCGAGTTGTCGCCAGCTGCCTGCCTTAATCCGGCAAAATTGATCCGAGTGACTCATAAGCCATGACTTACGACCCCTGCATCCCATCGCTTTATCGAGCCGGAGGCCGGGGCTTGATATTAGTCAGCGGCCATTTGCACAATCGGGCATCTAAGCTGCAACTGTCGACCAGATGTAAACTCACTGTCATTTTTAGAAATAAATGCGCCCATAAGACGATTCTAATTAAGAAATGACATGCTTTATCCTTCCCCTTTTCCGTTGTCCCGCCGGTAAAGGCCTGTCCCCGAGAAATCTCTTTTTCAAGGTCTCGGAAGCATGTTTATGAGGTCAAAACGCACAATAAAGCTGTTCACCTCTATCGGACAACGTCATGTTCGCTTATACAGAATACAACATGAGAAATAAGAGGAAAGGTAGACGTGGAATCATCACCGTATTCATCGCAATACACATGGTCGATTTCAAGTGAAGTCAATAATAGGAAGATAAATAGAGAACAGAATCACAAGACAATTGACGCAATTGTGGATCTCGTGCTATAACCAGGCTTATTAGACATTAAGTAATTCCCGCGTGCGATTCGGGAGACTTAGTCTCGCGAACCAGACTCTTAAATGAGAAAAAATAGAGAAAAGTTGCCACGTTTATGTCGCGCACTACCGTGCGGGCGAGGCGCATTACCAGGTCATGGACCCTTCCTCTAGCTTATATTCTGGCGTTTATTTTTTCAGAATCTACCAATCGAGGGTGGTCATCATGACGAAAGGTACGTCGGGCCTTGTAACACGTCCGATAAAACTCCTAAATATAGCTTCATAGGATGTGGATAAGGTGTCTACAATCAGCTCGCCCTCTCGTGTCTAGTGTGAGGTCCGTAGAGCGAGCTGTTGTAGACGAGTCGAATGGCGATGTCGACGGTTAGGAGGAAGCATGTGACTTGACAGTGTACTCATGTTCGAGAGCAAAGTAAACACTGAGACAGAGTACACGTGAGTCACTCATACACACGAGGAGAAGCCATGAGGGATCGATATGGAATGCTATACAAGATAAAGGCAATATCGAGTATGAGTCTCGGTAGTGCGTTCGGGGGTGAAAGCGCTCCGTGCCTCAAAGCTAGCCTGGCCGAACTGTGGGTTTGCCACACACACACCCCAACAATTGGACCGATGTTCAGTTCCTGAATCCTGGCACGCAAGTCACCCTTGCAATAATGATACTCAGATTCTCGAATACGACAAGGGGGACCGAGGAACCTCGAGCAATTCGCTGATCAGGATTTGCTGGGAGTCAGATCTGTGCTTTATCAAGGCTAAATAAAATGCCAGGGAGGCCATCAGGAGAAAATTGCTCATGTTATGAGCACTGTGCTCATGCCATGAGTCATTTGAGCAAATTTGAGCAAGGGGTGATCGGAACGTGCTATATCGGGACAGGCGGTACTAGTGGGTCTATGCAGCGATTCATGGACCTACCTACTGACCGCGTGCCTTATTAGGTTTAGCTCGTGCTCAAATGGCTCAAAATTTGAGCCTTTTGAGCCAGTTTTTTCTCCTGATGAGCGTCCATCGGCCCATTGGTCTCGCTGGGGTGGGCTCATATTCCAAATCCGACTTGCCAGGAGCAATGAAATAAATGTCACTAACCATTGAAATAGTAAAAGAGTAAGTAGTTCCGCATACATTATGCAGGGTGGCGCATGTAGCGGTGTACGATTAACAGGCTGTAACACTCTACCGCTTCCATTCAGCTTTGGACAAAAGCGCCACATTCACTCAACCGAATATGTGCACGCTAGGAAGATATCACTTAATGCATAGAGGTCCGTTGAGGGGCCTCAGAATGATCGGGCCCGGTCGCGGAGCGAGAGGACGGTCTGTTCAGCACTGCCTAGAACGTCGAACTCAGGGGGCCGCCAAATGCGGAGCAAGGAGATTTCGTCTGTAACTATATGTGCAAGTGGCTACTCTGCATGTCATCAAGTCGAGCGCACAGAATACGAACCCCTGAACAACAAACCCATCCTTGGGTCGCTTAGCCACTCTATCTTTTGGTCGTCACTCGTGTTTCTGTAAGAACCTATTCTTGTACGCAAGCTCGGACGCTATTTTAGGTCATCAAATCTGCCTTGCTCGTGCCCAGTAAAGACGATTAGGCATGGTTCCATATCGTCATGTGGTACCGCGTCGACCAACGGTCGCGGTTCGCCCGGGTTGAAGGGTGCAAATAGCAGAGTGGATTTTTCTGGAATGCCCGTACCTGTCCACGGAGTGAGCGGTGAGAAAAAGCGATTTCTGGCTCGATCTAAATTTCATGTCCGCCGACCCGATCATCCAGGTCCAGCATTATTATCCAATATGCCGCAAACCGCCGGCTCGGTCGAATGAATAGGTTTGACTGAGAGCTTCGATGTCAGCTCTCCTAAAGTCTAGTCCGGCGAAATTCAATCAGCTTATGGTTCATGAGGGGGTATATATTCAAACGCTCATGGAGCAGAAAACCTTGATTTTCCGTACCCTCTCTTTCGTGGCCTCCATTCTAGCTCCTGTGCGCCGTCTGGGCGATCCCAAGTCTTTCTTTTCCTGTCACCACCCCCAGTAGTACTTGCTACCAGTTATTCCAGTCGGAATGACAAACCTAGTCGAGGTTGTAGCTTCTGACATTCGCATTTCTCAGTACGTCAGCGTTGCTTCCGTTGCACTCCTGTTATATGATCATGGTACGCGATGAGCCTGGATTTTTTACTTTGCTGTCTTATTTGGTTACAGTTATTACTTTTGGCAATGAGGTCGCTCTGATTTGGCCTGCCAAGGTAGGACAGCGCCGCCAAAGTAATATGTTATATAATGAGAAACCTAACACTCCACTTAGTTCGGTCCTGTGAAAGCCATATTTCTATTCAACCGTTACCTGACAGCACCTTGGATAGCCATGTCGCTCTGCAGTAAGTACCTCTGCAACTCCTTTGACTCTTCAGCTCAGATGAGATTTAGTGATATCTGGGCTGGCGACGTTCCTTAACCCCTCACTGTAAGTGGCGCCTCGAGAATTACAGCCGGAATAAGTATGGTTATGCTTGTTCTTCTGTAGGTGTCGGAACTGGTTGACGATAAACATATTTATGGAAGTGGTTACGATGCAAACGATCGGTTGTATGATGATTCAAATATTGCCGCAACGTATTCAGAAGCTGACACTCAAACAGTTATCGTGGCGATTCGGGTTTATGACTTGTGGCGAAGTCAAAAGCTCGTGTTCATCTTCCTGGGTCCGTTTTGGGTTATTCACTGCGCTGTGGACGTAATCATTGCATGCATCTTTGTGACCCGTAACTATGGTAAGTACTAATTCAGCACCCCCAAGTATCAGAGGTATTCACAAACAACCGATTTATACATACACAGCTGTCTTTGACCACCTTACGCTGTTCAACATTTGCTTCGGAGAACTTGAACACACATGGATCTTCTGGGTGAACGGCATCACGTATCATGGTTTGATACAGTTGGCCTTGTTATATGTCTGGATATCTACTCCTAGGTGGGTTCGAGCTCATGCTTCGTGATAACTCTAGAACCGATCCACGTTTGGCAGGACGAGCCACACCCCTTTCATGCAACTCGTGGTTCGTGATGGTATATGCTATTTTGCGACTATATTCTGCGCGATGCTTTTCAACCTGCTCGTCTGGATATATGGGAGGGTGAGCGATTTTTTGACTTGTATTGTTTGTACGTGCCTCAAAATGGTTATAGCCGAGCCAAATCGCGTTGCCGTATAATTGCGTGTGGTGTGTCACGCTGATGTCGCTATCAAGAATGCTACTATCGATGGGAAGTGTTCAGACTTCGGAGGAGTGGGGTCAGTGCGCCAAAATCGAAGTACCTTCTTCAAAGGACTTCGAGTTAGGTGGTATGACGCCGGGGTTAAAACGATCTGTATCGTTTCAGTGTGCTGGAGACGGCCCAATACCAGCACTTAGATGAGATGAGTTGTTTCTGTATGCTATTTCCTTGGGTAGATATGTTTGGTTTAATTTGGGTTGTAAGTCTGTTGTATTATATGCAGTATTTTGTGTACAAGTCGAGATGGGGTCTATCGTTGTGACGGAGGATAGTGGTAGGAAATTGTATGCATGAACAATAATAAACAAATAAGAAGGGGGTTGGTTCCAAAGCAGGCGTGGCGAGCGTGTCCATGAAATCACTTCTGCCGTTAAATAGAGAGTTTATGGAAAAGGAGGATTTCGCCATTTCGATTAGAGCGGGAAGATCTAGCAGTTCGAACCAAGTCCAATTTGTGCCTCCAGCTCCGTTGTCAATCTCTCAAAGAGTTGGTCCTTGACCCCTGTGATCCAGGTTTCATACGTCCAATGATGAGCCACGATAGCCGACCGACACTCGGCGCAGAATCCAGGTGTTCGCGTCGTGATATCGAGTATATAACCAACGCCAAACAATCGGCCTTGAGTCGTAATGCAGGACGAAACAAGAGTTTCGTACACGCTCTGGGCCCACAGCACCATCCAACGCACGTATTTGAGTCCCAAGGACTTGGCCGTGGAACAACAGCTTTCACAAGAGAGCAGCGTGAATACATTCGGATCTTCGACGATGACTATTCCTCGTTCTTGAGATAAGAGCGAATCCGCGAGTTTAGCGTGGCGCAATGCGAGCATGTTGAGAATCTGTGTACCGGTAGAATCCGCTCGGAGGAGTTCAAGAGCCTGAGGATCCCGAATGTTAATGCACTGGACCAAAAGACGAGAAGCTGTGGCGAGCTCCTTTTGAAAGTTGTGCGCGAGGGCTATTCCGAATGAAGATATGGGATCCTTTTCAATGAAGCACGAAGAGCTTGGATCAGAAAGCGTCCCTCGCAAAAGTTTCTTCATGATCACGAGTTCGTATTTTGTGGATATGTGAAGTGCGTTGTCCAAGGCGAGGAACGAGCTAAGGACTGGAACGTCTCGGCTATAGGCTAACTTCATGAAGCAGAAAAATTCCGAGGAGGCTTCGTCGATGAAGAAAGCATTATGGATAGAGCATGGGGTAAGAAGCTTGCAGAAAACCGGCGAGGCGAATGCGAGTATGTCGAAATGAACGTGAAACATGGCGCCGTCTCGGGTAGTGATAATCGTGTCGCCTGGCCTCTGGTTGGAAGTGCCCGTAGAAGTGGCGAGCGGACTCTGAGATGAGTTTGCGAGAGCAAGCTCCTTGGACAAAGTCATTGTAGGACTGAGTGGGCCGTTTTCGAGAAGCAAAACCGGGTTGATAGTGTCTGAATTATATTCATCAGTCTCTCTAAATCAAAACCAGACAGGAACTAGTTGACTACCTTCTGGGATTGAGACCATGTTGCACTCCGAATGGGCGCCAGAGTTGTATGTTCGAAAGCAGGATCGGAGTAGACGGGGTGGATAACGAACATCGAAAAAGGCCCTGTGGCTGTATATGACCAGAGACCCATTTCAAATTGGCGAAGATCGATCACCAACCTCTCAACCATAACAGGCGAAATCTCCGCCTCTCTTCTCCATGCGTTCTCCGGCCCGACGAAGAAGCATCCACCTTCATATTGACCAGGAGGGATATAAGCTGGACCTCGGGTGATATGCCTCTTCGTAGTTTACGATGTCAGCAACGATCAGCGTCGATCCTGCGCACACCATTGCACCTGTCGATGACAGGCTCTATTCTGGGTTTATCGAACATTTGGGGCGATGTGAGTTCTACACGACTTATAGCTTATTTGTCTAATTAGGAGATATTAGGTATATATGGAGGAATTGTCCCAGTAGAAGGAACGGCCGATTCTCTCATCACCCCTAGCGGATTCCGCAAGGATGTTTTGGAGTTGATTCGTGACGAGCTTAGGGTTCCGATAGTTAGATGGCCAGGCGGTAACTTTGTAAGGTTAGCCAAAACTTCGTTTGTTTAGAATTTATATTGATCGAGTCCTCGTTATAGTGCGTACCAATGGCAAGACGGAATCGGTCCCAAAGAAAATCGTCCACGCCGCCCAGAACTTGCTTGGGGTTCGGAGGAGAGCAACTTGTTTGGGATGGACGAATATATTGCTTGGTGAGTCCCGCTCAACAATGCCCAGCAATTGTGTTGGTCGAACACGCTTGATTATAGGTGCCGGGAGGCCAAAACAGAGCCATACATTTGTCTCAACAGTATGTGTTCGAGCTCCGCCTTCGTCTCCACATTTCACACCCGCCCCTGAACAGTGGGGACCGGAAATCTGACGGACGCTCTCGCATGGCTCGAATACGCCAACGGAACACGCAACACACATTGGGCCAACCTCCGGCGGAAACACACAGGCAAAGATGAACCCTACAACGTGAAGCTTTGGGGACTCGGAAACGAGATGTATGGTACGCACCCTCATTCTTTTCGTCATCGGCTTGATCAAATCGTTTGACAGGAAAATGGCAAATCGGTCAACTCTCCGCCTCGGAATATGCCGCAAAAGCCTATCAATGGGCACACGCTCTCAAGTCCATGGATCCTTCTATCTCGCTCGTGAGCTGTGGTGAGGTTGGGGTATCCACGTGGGATTATACTGTGCTCCAAAAACTAGTTAGCTGGGTCGACTACCATTCAATCCACATGTACACTAGTCCTGGAGCAGATGCCGATTTTAAAGACGTCAGCCCCAGGGCGAGGTACGAGAGGAACGTGTTTGGGCCGGCGGCGGCGGAAAAAGCGATTGATGTGTGTGTTGGGTTGATTGATTTGGCGGTGAGTCATCTCCGTCATTTTTTGTGACTCCATGTTGATCCTTGTTTTAGCGAATCGAACAAGCTGTTCCCAAACCAGTCAAGATTGCGTTTGATGAGTGGAACGTAGGCCTCTCCTGCTTCTCCTCCGGCATCTTTCTGATCGTGGCGTTTGAATAGGCATGGGACTTTGTTAAAGGCACACCCGAAAATGGGCTTGAACGTACGCTGCCCGTCTTCCGCTTGATCTATCGCCCTAATATATTATCCCAGAGGTCTACGATTTATCCGACGCGTTGGCCGTTGCGTCCTGGATGAACGTCTTCATCCGAAAATCCAACCACGTCGCGATTGCATGTATTGCTCAGTCTGTGAACGTCATCTCTCCGGTACCCTCCTCTTCCTGCCACTTGCCTTTGAGCTTGTTATTCATTTATTGTTGGATAGATTATAACTCATCCCCAAGGGCATATCCTCCAAACAATTTACCACCCATATTACCTATTTGCGAAATACATGCGAAACGGCACATCCATTCGACTCGCGTTTGCCGGCACACCCGTTCCCCAGTTCACCGGCCCTACTCATCCTGTCTGGGCTCAACATGTCGCTGGACCCCAATCCTATCTGGATGCTAGTGCGGTATACGTCGAAGAAAACGGAACCAAGAGCGTACGAATTGCAATCGTGAACCGGCACCCTGAACTCGCACTGGGAGCGGCGTTTAATTTTGCTGGGGATAGTGTGGTGGACAAGTACGAGAAGCATCAGGTGTGGGCTGCAGACGTGAGTGCTGTGAACACGATCAAAACGCCTGATGCGGTGAGCATTGTCAAGACGGCGGAGGACTGGGAGGGCGGGAAGCCGATTGTGTTCAAAGAGCATTCGTTTACGCTTTTGGTGTTCACGCTCAAGTAATATTGGGCGTAATTTAAAATGAGAGATTCATTTGGATGAAATCCTGGTGAGTCGTACTAGTCACTGGAAGCATAGCAGTGCTGGAGTATGAGGAACCTGTTTACAAAGGCCTGTTTTTATGTGAGAATAAAGTAGAGGGGATATATTGGAGATGCGCAATGCTCCCTGTTCAGCTCACGTAGGTCATCAGATGTCATATAAGTTGGCCAAGCGTATGGCATATAGCCGGTCTCCGAAATAATACTCGCGGAGTCTGACGTTTTACCAGCCGTGGGTGAGTTGTGTAGATATAAAATAGGTGGGACTCGCTCAGCGAGAGCCAGCAGCGCAAGCCTAAGCGTTGTTTCGTCATCGCAAGGAAGAGGAGCAATCAGACAAACGCAACCAATATCAAAGTCACGTGAGACAATCTCCCCCTGGATTCATTTATAAGGTACTCTGAAGATGAGCGCGAGCCGACTCGGACACACATGACTTACAAAAAAAGAAGAGAGAGAACGGTACAGGCGGAATAGGGTACAGAGGTATACATAGATCAAACAGAATATTTACTATCTAAACTACTTTCCTGGCCAGAGAAGCACATCGCTTTGTGTTACCGATGTGCGTTCCGTACCTACGTCCAGCGGCGCGAGGGAGCTGAACGACATGTGCTGCAGTTGATATAACTGAATAGTTAGTTCTCTTATCACCTTGGTTAACCAGTAATAATGTGCACTTGCTGGTGTAATAAGCCGGTGATTAAAAGTATATTGAGCTACCGCGGCACAATGCGAGGTTTTTTCAACCACTCTACCAGACCCGCAAAACCGACTGCGATTAGAACGATTTGGGACCAGGAAGGAGACATACACATCATAACTTATACCGAAGGCCCACAGCCAATCAAAACTTTGACGAGAGGTGTGTGTGAGATCCTCCTATCAATTATCGTAAACACCAAGAGGTCCAAGAAAAATACGACTCGTGGCCTTAACCGAGTTTTGATAACGAAAGAGGACAACTAAAGCGGTCTCATGCCGGTCGCTCGTGTAGCTCATTATCTTGAATCGATGATCTCAGCCTCTGCTTAGTGAAGCAACAGCGGCCTCTGTTATGCCCATGTATGCGCGTGAGGTGAACCTGATTGTGTTTGTGACTCACACAAGCGTAGTTGATAGGTTTGATATGATAATCAATGTCAGAACCAAGGGAAGTAGGGCACCTGGCACGAAGCGATGTGGAGACCGAGCCGCCCGGACGTGAGCAGACTCGCGGGTCGGATGGCCAAACCACCCAGCCATTGTTGTACGGTGGTATTGAAGGCGTGACTGATAAAATAACATTCCGGTAGGAAAGACAGGAAGCAAAAGAGGCTATGATCAAAATCAAGGGATACTAGGACGCTTGATGTTGTCCAAGCGCTCGCAGTCTTGCGATTGAGGCAAAGCCTTATGCCCTGCGGTAAAGCATAGTGACACAACCAGAATGCTATTTTGAGGACCTTCCCCTTGAATTTCTTTATAACGAAAGAACGTGTTGGGTATGTCACTGTTGATAGTGGTAGGTCCATTCGATTGTAGGCTTCCAGGGGCTGGAACCTTGCTGGACTGATTTTAGGGTAGAGATATGGGCATCTTCGGTTCAATACCATCACCCGAGTCATAGGATCTCATACTACTGTCTCCAATCAACTCCTAACCAATGGATATCTCGTTTGAGCGGGATTCTCGCCCGAGCAGCGACCAAAATTTGAGGTACACCAGTAGAGCAACTACAACACTTGGTTGAATGGTGGAGCACTCTGGCCGTTTCTATCTTTCACCCCTTTAGGCCCAATATACGCTACTTTAGCTGCGTTAAGGTGGCAGGGACATCTCCGTCAACCAAACCGGGCCCTTCTGCCTCTGAGCTTTCATTGGATGAGATCAGATGCAGGGCGTTTTGCCTCTTGACCCATTGGACAATCTTTCTCTTGACTTGCGGCTGCTGGTCCTTAGGAGACCATGCTAAGTATTGGCGCGACCGCTCTGATGGAGATGCCCCCCACCTATCCACAGATTCCACATGTCAACATTATTGATCGCCGTTCCCTGTCGATCGATCGATCGACCGGATTTAGAGTGCTAAGCTATAAGTCGACTTCTGTTACGAAGGAAAATTCTAGATCCTGATATCACACGTATATAATGTTACAATCCATTGAATTTGGATGACTTTCGTTATATCAGTGTAAACAAGAATATTCACGTTCACAACTCGAACGCGTTTTCCAAAACACTTTCTTCACCGTTGCGTTGGTCCATTGAGCCGGTTGCCATATACAACTAAAAATCATTAGAGCCTTTGCTGCACCAATGGAAAAAGGTATCATACCCGCGGGATCTGGCGCACGACTTTACCGAATCGAATATGCTCCTTGTCAAAAAGTTCGCTGGTGAACAGAATTTTAGCTGGTTCAGAGGATGAGATATAATACACACAAAAGGTGCGCATTGAGGCCCTCATAAGTAGGCGTCGCCTCATTTTTCAAGTAGTTGACAAACGCCTGTTATACTTGCTGAGTATCTTCATGGACGCATATTCATAGAGAATCTACCTTCGTAAAACGTCCGCCTGATTCACCATCGTTGGCCGCGTCTTCGTTGTATCCACAGGCGGTCCAGCACATCTATGTCGCCATTTGCTTAAACACACCAAATATACAGACCTCAACATCTCATCACTTACCACGCGGGAATTTTGCCCAAAACTTCGGACAACGGGCACGGAACTAGCGTAGGACTTACAGGCCAACTCAGGGATCCGCCAATTTGCCGGGGCAGTCCTTTTGGTCTCGACTTCGGGATCAAAGTTGCTCTCACTTGACCCTGAGTGGAGCATGGGGGTGGGTGGATATGAGAACTGGGCGTTGGGGTCAACGTAGGATGGAAGACCTGAGTGGGAGATTCAGCGAGACATTCTGCAACTGTCGGTCGATTTACTGACATAAGAAATTTCCTCCCAGAGGAGTGGGAGCAGAACTGAAATCGTGGACTTGGGCCTGTTTTGGTACTTTTGAGGTGTGAGTTGGAGAGGCTTCAGAGCGGGAGTCGACAGAGCGGGAGCCAGGAAGACCCCTTATCCCCTTGGGTATTTTCATATGCTCTGGAAACGAAGTTGAATCTATCAAAAAATATTGATAACTAAACATCGATCGTAAGTTTGTAGCAGACTCACCGAGTAGGGGACCCCCTCCGTTATCGCACTTCAGAGTCAGGAACCTTTTAGAATCATATCTTCTGGAATAGGGCACTGCACTTGCCTCAAATACCGCCTAACGATTCGGGTCAAATCAACGAGTGCGCAAGTTGGAGCTCAGAGTGCAAGGCGCCTCACCATAAATCTGGCGCCGTCTCCAAGTCGGCGAGCAATAATATTATTCATATACTAGTCAGAAATTAAGGACTCAGATTTTAAGCACGAGGAACGGAGCTGGACGAACGTGAGCCCAAAGAACTGTTTCCGGATGGGCAATCAGTCGATCTGAGATGGCCGTCTCGAAGTTGACTTCATCGACTCCGCAGGTGCAATCGTCGCAGCGGGAGTATTTAACGAATTCGACATCATAAGGCATCACCCCTGTCTCAGAATGTTGGTGGTGGGATATTAGACCTGCGGTGCGCCGCTCACGTACCTTCAATCATGATTTTCCCCGCGTCGTGCTTCTCGGTTCGACGAATGCCACGCCCGGCGACTGCAAATGGTTTGATTCATCGAGTGTTTAACTTCTGGTGCGTAAAAACGACTCTCGCCCTTACCATAAAAGAACCTCGAGTCCCCTGCACGAGAGCCGTCACACAGCCATTTGATCCCTTTTTTCTTCATCATAAAACATTATTTGGGACGTATGCAGGGTGAAAAGGTCACACCCCCTACCAAATTATCTAGGGACGGGCATCGTGCCAGGTCCAAAGGGTGTTGTCCACGGACCTCGACGTCAGCGAGAACGCAAATATCTTCATCGGAGTATCCAAACTTGTCAGCTAGCAGGATCGTTAGCGATTGTGCGGCTGAAGATGATGGCAGTCACTCAGTAGCTGAATAATGCGGTATGCATTAGCGTAGGCCCCCGAGAGGGTTGCAGGAGGAAATCTGTCACTATAAGGTGTGACGGCCTGCGTAGCGACCAGAATATTTCGTTTGGGTCAGCTGCGTTTTTGGTCGTAATGGTCTACTCCTACAATTAATGCGCGGCGCCTGGGGTTCTCGATACCATCAGAACCCCGCCTGATATTGGGATTCCACTTTCCGCTCGTAAAGTCTCGCGTAAAAGCTATGCGCTCCTCGGATATTTCAAGGTCGCGTGGATACCGAGGCTCCGGTAGTCGACGCTCTCGTACTCCAATACCTCGGAAACGTATTTGCGCTTTGGAGCGTTGTCAGCTAACACATGCTTTGGATACACAACTACACTGACGGGGTTGATCTTGGTCCATGTTGCGTACGAAAAAATACGCAAGTGATTTTTGGGCAAGGGATAATCGGTCGTGGTTGTAGTTCGTCGCAAGAGAGAAAGGGCCTTTAAATGGGCCTTCTCAAGCGCCGATTTGAGAAGGCTTGGTTTGTATAGGTCACGCTGACCGTGCAAGCATCGATCCTACACCAAACCTGCTGCGCTCTTACACGATGGAGGGTCCCTGTCGCAGCTATTCGAGGGTGAGATCATAGAGCAACAGAAATGATCCATGTGGCTACTTCTGCATGCAGAAAGTTTGAGGCCTTATCCATGACCTTGCCTTCGTTTGTATTTGCAAATTATATGACTCCAGGCCGTTCGTTATGGATTCCGATGACTTATCCGGTGCCTCATCGGACCCGCAAGCCCATACTCACGTGCCCACACTCCTCAGGAGTCTGCGTTCATGTATGCGCATATTTGCCCGAGAAATGGTCTATGAAAGACCCTCCCCCCGTCACTCGATTTTTATCCTTCTAGTTCAGTTCAATTTATAGCGGGTATTCGGTTTGTCGATTCAGGCGACTTCGTCGGCCGAGTAATTTGTTCGAGTCTATCTATCAAAGTATTCTACGTGACCTAACAGCAAGGTCTCGTGCCGCGATAATATCTTCATGACTGTGCTGAAAATTTTATCCAATCCATAGCAGAAAAAGGAACAGTAGGAATGCTGCTTGATGGCTGTTGGCAGGGAACGTTTCAATGTGCGCAGCAAAAGTCACACCGTAGGGTCTGCCCCCAGCACAATTTTAATGTGCGAGCATTTTTGAACAACGCCCTCTTGTACGATGAATTGGAGGTAATTATTATTTAAATTCATTTATTTACCACCACCCTACATCAACATTTCTTCACATAAGTAAGCACAAGCTCTCTAAACATACCAGCGTTGTCTTGTAGCACTTCGTCGTCGCAAGCCTATACACCCATATGAATGAAAGGTGCCCACCGCTGGAAATTCTTCTCTCCGATCCTTTCACGCAGTACTTCCACCGCCTTGTGCAGAGCTCTTGCAGACCGAGTGTGATCCATCTTTCCGTCTTTTAGTAACTCCGAATATACTATATCTGCTATAAGAGGTGCATCTTCATCCATAATCCACCACATTGTTGCGATTATGCTCGGATATCCGGCGATGAGCATCCCGGCTGCCAGATGAGTTGCTTCATCAGGCAAACCGTCGTCGCCTGTTGCGGTCTGGCACGCCGATAGAAAAGCTAGACCCTTGTGCTTGAACTGTCGCCTAGTAATCTCTTCTAGTGTGAGTACGCCATCGTGGAGGTAGAAGGCACTCTGACTAGGGTTGGAGCGATATTGAACTGCATGGCAGGCAAGATGCACCCAACTATGCGCTTGCATGGCTGCAAGTGTCGCATCAACTGCCGCCGAAGTCCCTTCAAGCTCGTGGTATGGAGTAACACTGCTATATCGAGCGATCATCTGCAATTCGTCAACTGTTTTTGGAAGAGGAGCTTGTCCCAGTGATGCCGCTTGCCCTACAGCCAGCAATCCAGATTGAGTAGACGATGGGCTTTTATGGAATAGGAGGGCTGTCAGGGTTGGCGTGTATGAAGAGACCACTATATCAGAAGTATTCGGTGAAAGGCCGTCGTATAAGCCCGCAGCGTGAAGTGGAAGAAATGACATGGCTCCTGTAGTGCACCAAGTGATGTGCGGTCGCTCACTGAGCACCGGGTTGTCCTGTTTGATTTGGTCAATACATGATGTTTGGCAGAAGAACATCCCTACGAACTATATAGTTGAGGGCACGTAGTATCGGTTCAACAACGTGAGCCCATATGAACGCAAGGAACCGTATATTTCCTTCACTTTTGCTCTGAGTGAAACCCCGAGCACCACCAGATGTTCCTATCGAGTGATGCAATTTCGTACTTATCTGATCTAACGTCTCTTGATCTACTCCATCTAGAGGCACGTTCATTATGTTCTGGGACATTGGCATAACGATAAGGGCATTGCACTGTGTCAAATGCGTATTTATCACCACAATGGGACCGTCTTTGGCAGCCTGTATGATCTCCCCTGACTTGAGTGGCTGCATGTAGCTCTCGAAGCCAGGGATCTGGCGCGCCTGTTCAAGAAGTTTTTCCCACTCAAGAGCTAGTCGATTGTGGTGCTCTGTCTGTGATCGGGCATCGCTAAGAACACCTTCGCGCGAGATCTGCAGTGCAGAGCTAGATCCTACAGAATCAAGACGGGAGGCAATATCCCGCAGTTTCTGAGCGAGCCCGGAGTCAACGCGAGAAAGGTCGTTGAATGGATTACGAAGTTGAAGTATTTGACCCCACACGACAGAGCGTCCTTGCTCAAGCCATTCGAGTGCAAGATCATAGTGACCCACGGAAATGGCCCACGCGGCTGCTTGAGAGGCTAGATCGCGGATTGCAATCATGGTTTCATGTCTGTGCTGGATAGTTTGCCCGATCCAAACCAGGCGAGGGAGCAGCGCAAATGCTGCTTGATAGGCTGCTAGTGGGGAATGTCCGAGAGACACTGAGGCATGGGCCCAGTTCCGAGCACACTGCATCTGAACGCTAGGTTTGAATGCAGTTGCTGTGGCAGCAGTTCTAAAAACTGCCAAAGCTTCCTCAAGGCTACTAACATCCCCCATATACTGAGCGCGACGCAGCAACGAAATTCCTAGGCTGTTGAGGAGAACTGGTTTTTCGGGGTGGAAGTCAGAAGTCAATGCCACCCCTTTTGACTGAAATTCGATCGCGTGCCCAAGGTCTGAAAGCTCCTCAAATCGTTCAAATCGAGTGCGCCACAAGGTTCCAATGTTCATTAGATAACCTGGTTTGTCAGGATGTCCGTCGGGAGTAAGAGCCACTGCTTGTGACTGGTATTCTATTGCCAGGTTAATGTCCTCAGGCTCATCAAGTTTCCGAAAACGACTCTGCAATGAGTTACCGAGGTTGTTCAGGAAAATTGACTTTTGAGGATGACCATCGGGACTAAGAGTAACTGCTTGAGACTGGCAGTCTATCGCGCGGTCAAGATCCACGAGTTCTTCAAGTTGCTCAAATCGAATTTGATGTGCGTTTCCGAGGTTACTAAGTCGACCTGGCTTGTCCGGGTGGCCGTTCGGTGTGAGAGTGACGGCTCGAGACTGACAGTCTATTGCACGTTCGAGATCTGCAAGCTCTCTGAGCTGCTCAAAACGGTTATACCATGAATATCCAAGGTTGCTCAGATAGCCCGCCTTGTTGGGGTGAGTATTAGGAGTAAAATCGACCGCTCGAGACTGATAATCAAGCGCACGGTGAAGGTACGTAAGTTCTCCGAGTAGTTGGAATTGATGGAGGCACAAATTTCCAAGGTTGTTCATATATCGCGGTTTGTGAGGATGACTATCGGCGGTGAGTTCGACTGCTTGAGACCTAAATTTTACTGAATTCTCAATGGCTTCAAGTTCTCCGAACCTCTCGAATCGAATGTTCCACGAGTGTCCGAGGAGATCTAAACGGCGCGGCTTCTCTGGGTGACCATCCAGAGTGGAATAAACCGCTTCGGACTGATATTCTATGGCACGGTTAAGGTCCTCAAGTTCCCCAAGCCGCTCAAAGCGACTTAGCCATAAGCGTCCTAGGTTACACAGCCAATCCGCCTTGCCGGAACTACTGCCGGGGGTGAGCTCGGTCGCTTGAGTTTGAAAGTCTATGGCCCGGCCGAGATCTTCTAAGTCCCCAACCCGTTCAAATTTGCCCAGCCATGAGACGCCGAGATTGTTTAGACGACCTGGCTTGTTAGGATGACCATTGGGAGTAAGATTGACTGCTCGTGTATGATAACTTATAGCACGATCAATGTCCCCAAGCTCCCCAAATCGCTTGAATCGACTACGCCACGAGTGCCCAAGCTTGTTCAGATATTCAGGCTTGTCAGGGTGATCTTCGGGAGTAAGATCGACAGCCTGTGTCTGATATTCCAGGGCCTGGTCAAGGGCTGAAATCTCCCCGACCAACTCATATTTACCCTGCCACGAAAATCCAAGGTTGCTCAACCAAGCTGGCTTGTCAGGATGACCAGTAGGAGTGAGCTCAACGGTTTTAGATAGGCAGTCTATCGCATGATCAAGACTTGAGGGCTCTCCAAGTTTGTGGAATCGACCTTGCCACGAGAGTCCGAGGTTGTTTAGGTAGCCCGGCTTGTCAGGATGACTATCAGCAATGAGAGTGACCGCTTGAGATTGATATTTTATTGCATCTTGTATATCAACAACCTCTCCAAGTAGCCGAAATCGACTCTGCAGGGAGGTTCCAAGGGTGTTGAGACGGCTTGACTTATTAGGATGGTCATCGGGAGTCATTCGAACTGCTTTTGTACCATACTGGATCGATTCGTTCAAATCCTCGAGAACTCCAAACCGATCGAATTTAATCTGTAAAAAAGTAGCCATGGTGTCCAAGCAATCCCGGTATAGGATATCCTCCTCTGAGATGAGGGTCAGCGCACGACTCCCATGTTCTATTGCATCTTTGATGTCCGAAGTTTGCCCCGATTGCTGAAATCGAAGACAAAGTTGACTAGAAATGCCCACTGGCGTGGGCGACACCTTGCTCGATGGAATAGATTATCCCGGGCCGCGTAGTATGTACATTGCGCATTTACAAAAATATATTTGTATTTTGGATACCCCAATCACATGGCATAGTTCCTCGTTCCACGTGTATGTGAGAACGCCTGGTGTGTGCGAGGTAACCCCATTCAAATATGATAACTTGGTAAGTCACTCTTGATGCTGTCATCTTCGGCTATCGCCTCCACAATTGGTTTGGCCATAGGCCTCACGGTATCCCATCGCTAGCCAAAGCGTAACAGAACTTTCTGAAAAGTGTGGGGCGACTATGTATTTGATTCAGTTAGTAAGCATGGGCAAAAATGGTCGGAATGAGGTATTCAAGATACCTCGTCAAACAGATGCACCAGGCTGTTGATTACGGTTAGACTTTTCTATTCAATGAAGGCTAGCAATTGTCAAGCTAAAGGCGGCGTATACTTTAGGCCATTGCCCAATCTTTCAATCCTCACAGTCGTACCTCCTTTCAAACAGAATGAGACAAAGATTGTATTGATTGATTAACAATACGAGTTGCGACACAGGCAAAACAATAGACAAAGGCTGTGCGCAGATAGATTCAAGAAGAAAACATACTCGTGACAAGAACCAAGTGCTATTTCGTTTCAAAGCCGTCACCTGTTCAGCTGTAGTTCCTAGTTTAGCTTAGAATATGAGAATGAAATAATAGGCTGGCCTTACCAGGTTAAGTGCGGCGACGTTTGTTGACTCTTCCTGGGTTGACTTCAGCTGGGGGCTCTCCCTCAGGAGGATTCAACAGGAAACGAGTGGACAAACGGGTCTTTGAAGGAGATAGATCGGCTGGCGTGTGCACTTTGAGGATGGTGATTTCGTCGATGGTCGCAGTAAAAAACGAAATCGGAATCTTTCGACGCAACACTTTGTGGGAGATAGTGAACGCAATCTGAACAATAGCACCACGTAGGCAACCAACATAGTTCGATGGAATCAAAGGGTGGCTGTTTCCGTCCATGAATGCCGGAATCGGATTCACGCAATGAGTCTTAACCATTGCGTTGCGCAAGCGTACGCAGGACTCAGGAACAGGCCAATTGGCCATCCGGAACGCTGGGATAATTTCTGAGTCGTACACTACAAATCTGAATTAGCATACATATCACACGTCATTGTTCACATACCATGATGATCTCCGCTGTCAGTGCCGCCTGGATGCCTCATATGATTAGCATTTACGACAGATAAAGGATGTCTGATCACGTACTCTCAACTAGGTTGGGGGGAATATCCTCGGCCGAAATGCCTTCACGAAGCTAATATAATCCTTAGTCTAGGTGACTGTTTATGAGCTGGGATACGTACCGAAAACATCTGATGAGTGACTTTGAAGAAGCGGCGATCCCCACGTTTGACAATCATGCCAGACTGGTCGGTGTATGGCATGATTGCCGAAAATAGAGTTTCGAGGTTCTTTGTGTACTCTTTGAATTCATCCATAAGCGAGGGAACAGCGCCGATTAGAGCCGACCCCTTAGATTCAGTAAAAGCCCGAAGAGGGCCCTTGCTAACCTGTCTCAAATGATTAGCTAAAGCTCAATTGTGCATTCAATTACTAACCTGCCAGGCAGGTATACGTCCGGGATCAAAGCCACAATGGGGCGACAGGAAGAAGTCCTCTGGTTGAAGAGTTCCCACAACACAACAAACCACCGGATCACCCTTCAAGTCGACTAAAATATCCTCAGCGCCGGACCCAGTAACCCCCGACTTCCATTCGGTCTTAGCGACAAAATCGCTGTGACCGAGATAAAAATCGCACTTGCGAGCAGCAGCTAGAGCGGTTTCAGCGTCCATTGATGAGCAGTATGAAGTATCAGAGGCAGGAGTAGAGCACAACGTCAATATCACTGGCGATAGGGAAATTTAATCTTGTTGTGCTAGTTTTATACGTACTGAAGCGCCTAGGGCTAGAAAACCTCAAACGTCCGAAGTTGCATGTAGTCGGGGTGGCTAGAGGGCGGAACTTGCCTGCATGGCTGTACAAACAAGTAGAACAGGAAGGCGCATGAAAAACATGTGACAACCCCTGAGATATAGTGCGTCTCTAATTTGGCACGGGCACACCGCACAATGCAGAACTGAGAAAAAGTCATTCCGGCATACAGGTCACCGGGTACGGCTCCATCAAAGGCCGAGTACTAGCGGAGGCAATATTTGGCGCGCAGATGTTCGAGAACACGGCAGCAAAAACAGGGTAAGATGAAGATATGGGCACATAGTTGTGGCAGGACGGCGTGGAGGCGGACACAAATATGTGGCGAGCTTTCCGGAAACGGGAGCAAAAAGTTAAATGTCTACGGAGGTATCCGACCATAACTTTGCATTTCATGTGCCACTTCTGCATCAGTGATGGGGAACGGGGCTGGCTGAAAGGTTACAAATGTAGTTTAGGGTAAATCTGTGGCTGATCACGTGGAGTGACTGCGATCATCAGACACCCGACAGTAATATTGTGGCTGCGTCGGATAGGGGTTATGCCCAGATAGTGTGTGGCTACAGCAAAGGTAGCTAGCAAATCTTATTTGAATGGACGCGAGCAGTAGATTTTTATGAGAGTGATTTTTGGAAGAGATACATTCTTTGCTTCGTATGTAAACCCACAGAAATAGATTAAATCAAGTCATTAGCTTTGTCATGTTTAAGAACGACAATTTGATCAATCAGCGCTAAGAACACTGATGCAGGAACCTCTTGCCCAACAACTTTATGGATTAGACCAAAGTCAACCCGAGCTATCGAACCACGCAGATGCTGGACATACTCCGACGGCTCTATCAAATTACTGCACCCTTCGACGAACGCCATAACTGGGGCGGGCTTGTGGGTGTGCAAGATCGCTTCATGAAAAGGTTTACAATTGGCTGGTGTCGGCCAGTTTACCATGCGAAACGGTGCCTCCACCTCAGAGTCGGATGAATCGCACGGGACAGCCCGCTCCTATTACAAAATCAGATTGGGTGATACATTCGTACTGCATGACCTCACCTGAAACATACGGTGTCTAGCTACAAAACCAGTCATTCCATCGATGTCCGTGAACAAGCCACGTTCAATCGCTTTAGGATGAGCACGATTCATTAAGATCCGCATGTTGACGCAATAGTCGGAGAATTCCGCGAAGCGGGATGGAATCGGGCTTAAGACAACTGAGCCAAACGTTTCCAGGTATGCGCGGTAATGGCCTTTGTTCGACTGTCAGACAAGGTTAATCAAGGCACTCAGTAGTCAAATGGAACTCTTACATCTGCAACGGATAGACAGTTAGGATCGTAGCCACCAACGGCATCAAGGCGAAAGCTGGTGTAGTCCAGCGTAAAAAAGCCAGTTAGGTAAGCTGGCCCTCCGTCACACCCCACCAAAAGGTTGGCCGGACCTTCGCTGGTAGATCCAAAAGCCCAAGAAGTATCTCGGAGACTATCAGCATCCCCAAGTGGGTAACAGGAATTGTCATTTTGATGTCGGCTAGCAAAGAAGTTGTACATATATGGTGGATGGTACGGAGGGGTTTGGATATATGAAAGCTCATGATTCAGAAGTTTTTAAAGTAACATCAATTCGAAATTGGACAATATTGAAATCCCTGTCCGGCGTTGTGCCTTGAAAACATTTGAGCGCCTGAACAGTGCCATCAGATTTAGCCTAACGCATTGAAGCAAGAGGTAATCACATGGCACACTACATGGATTCCAGCCCGCTAACCAGCCATCAAGCTATTATCCGGCTTGAATTGGCATCGTGCAGTCAACGAACAAGTCGCTACACTCCACCCCCATCCAACCAGGCCAATTGACGCTCAACCAATGTATGTTGATCCTCAGAGCTGAGCAGCGTGATATCTCAACAATTCTTTTCCATACACAGTATTATAATTTAACATGTCCGATGCTCCCGATCGTCAGGCCGACGATTCTATACCAGTTCTTACCAAGGACCGAATAATCCAAATTCTTGCCACTCATGGCATATACGTACCGAATCCCAACAACACAACAAAATATCAAATACTAGATATCATCAAATCTACTCCAGCTGCTTGCCAAGTTGCGCTCATTGAGGAGGCCGAGTCTAAGATTGTTGCACAGCAATTAGCACGAACCGCCTACCAGAAGCGTAAGGCGGAATCCAAAATGGCTAGCCGATTGGACAAGCGCCAAAAGGTGCAGCACGGGCGAAGTAACACTGCCGAAAGCCATTTCCTGGTCATCCCTGCCGACGAAGTTGTGAGGGCGTGTCATAGGGCTTTTCTTGCGGCGACCTCTAATAATGCCCTAAAAAGCGAGGTTTGTGTCTGCTGTGCACGGCGGTTGTTTGCTGTTACGGGGAGTGTAATGGACCTCAATGCGATCCCAAACCCTCACCATTTGAGGCCCTCTGTTCAACACTTTGCACACGTTTTAACAAAAGATATGCTCCTGGTGACGGAATATATTATTACCATCGAAGGAAAACAACACGGTTGGTTCTGCGACTCCTGCACTCGAGCTCTAGTTCAGAACCGCCTGCCTCCGCTGGCTTTGGCTAATCGCATGTGGATTGGACCTGTTCCTAACCAGCTATCTGAATTGACTGTGCCAGAACGTGCGCTCATATGCATCTATCACCCTAAATGCTATGTATATAAACTCCATCCACGCAATCTTTGGACATATGGTGGAGACGACTCACACCTGCAGAAAGGCTTGGCGGGGAATGTGACTACTTATTCTTTAAATATACCAGATGTTGTCAAGATGGTATCTGGAAAGCTTCTTCCTCGATCTCTCGCTATACTATCGGCCACTATTGTGATTACTGTGATTGGGCCTGGAAATATCCCACCAACCTGGCTTTTGAAAACATTTCAGGTTCGCCGTGACGCTGTATATGCGGCCCTACTATGTCTCAAGTATACAACGCAACATCCTGGCTATCTGGATATTGAGATCTCCCAGGCGCAGCTTGAACAGCTACCTCTCGCTGAGGTTCCCCTTGACATTTTGTCCACTATGCGGCATGATCCAGACGTTGGCACTGCTCAGCGAGAATCCGAATCATACTTACACAATGAGACGTGTAAGAATAATATTTGTGCGCATATTAGTATGATACTGAGAGCTCCAACAGTCGACAAAGTATATGAATCGGCATATCCTACCTCCAAGCAGTCAGCAACGGAGAACACGACCGGTATGTTCGACTAGTGTTGATTGTGGTTCATTATTGAACTTTCTCCCAGATCAAAATAACACCGATAGCACACCCGATGTCATTCCACTTCAGTACCTGACGGCCGTTGATATGGATCTCTCTAGAATTAGCACAGAAGAGCTGATGCAGTACGGTGTTGCAAAGATTAGCCCTAAACAATGTGCCGAAGGGACATACGCCGTTCGTCATGGCACAGTGCCTGTCAATGAGTTTGGATATAGGCCAAGAAAAGGAACTACCGAAGCGTCAAAAGATACGGAACCTTCTGGCAACCTCTCCGTCAATGCTTTTCCATGGCAGTCAGGCACGAGCCTCGAGACGATGAGTAAAATAGAAAGAAACTCGTATTGACGGAAGAGGTCGAGTTCTTGGTGAGACACCGTCGAACTCGCCCTCATTATATACACAGTCCGAGCCACATCAAAAACAACACAACCATACAATGAGTCAATCACATAATCAGATAGAAGCTGCTGCGGACTGCGGAATTTCACATCAAAGTTGAAATACATCTTTGTCAGCAAACTAGAACATTCCATAAGTCACGTGACACATTTAACCCATATAAGGAAAGTGTATCTTGAAAATGTTCTCGGAAAATATATTAAATCAAAAGAATATTATTCTGTTATGGAAGTCGTGTCAAGTCGTGACACTTCCCCCCTTGCTAAATCCGACGGGGCTTAGGCACCTGAGGATGGCGCAACGCATTGGGATGACGCCGGTGGAAATCTGCAATCATTTCTTGGGCATTGGAGAGATGTTCGTATGGTTCCCAAGTCCATTCGTTGTAACCTAGCCACTTGACGTAATATTGGATTTTTCCTCTATGTCTTCGTGAGTCCTGTACTTGTTCCACCTCATATTCGATGTCTCCTTCCGGTGTCACTTCTGGAGGAGGTTGAGGTGGATCCCGCTCGTATGGGTCTTCTTTTTTTAAGGACAACAATGCTACCGGGAATACAGGGTGGACCTTGAGAGTGTGAGGTAATTCCAATTTGAATGCATGCTTCCCAATCTTGGCGACTACTTTGAATGGTCCAATTCGTTTGGCAGCTAGTTTCCTGGCGGGACGTTGTGATTGAATATTGCGGTTGTCCAACCATACCAGGTCTCCAATTTTGATAGCTTCAGGTGCGCGGTGTTTGCGGTCGTAGTACTCTTTCATGCGTTCTTGGGACACGGTTAATGCAGCTTTGAGTTCGTCGTAACCTTTTTGCAACCATTCAGCATGATCGTCCGCTATTAAGAGTCCCTGTCCTTCTTTGTCGCCTACTGCAAACCTGGGGTGAAACCCATAATTGGCGAAGAACGGAGTTTTGCCTGTCGACGCATTGGTACCATTGTTGTAGGCGAACTCAGCTAAGGGAAGAAGCCCAACCCAATCATCTTGTCGATGGGACACATAATGACGTAAATACAATTCCACAACTTGGTTAAGTCGTTCTGTTTGTCCATCTGTTTGCGGATGATAGGCAGTGGAAAATGATGGTTTAATGTCCAACCGTTTATGCAGCTGTTTCAAGAATTGGGACGTGAACTGTGGTCCTCGGTCTGAGATAGTTTTTCTTGGCAACCCGTGAAGCTTCCATACGTAGGTTAGGAATAGGTTTGCAACATCTATTCCATTGGCTTCGTTGGTTGTTGGGATGAAATGAACCATTTTTGTGAGGCGGTCGACGACTGTAAGTATTGCCGTGAACCCTTCTGATTCCGGGAGTCCAGTGATTAAATCGAAAGTAATTTCTTCCCATGGTTTGTCTGGAGCTTCGATTGGGTTTAGCAGTCCCGGTGGCACCTGGTTACTGTGTTTGTTTCGAATACATGATTCACAATTGGCCACGTAATCGTTGACAGATTTTTTCATTGATGCCCAGACATACTTCCGATTAAGTAGCTCATAAGTGCGGAATTGTCCTGGGTGCCCTGCTGCAATATTGTCGTGACGGCTCTCAATCACCAGCTTCCTGACAGCTTTATTATTGGGGATCCAAATTTTGCCCTTGTATCGTAATAGGCCGTCTTCCCATTCCCAATGTTTAACCTTTTCGTTTTCTTCCAATGCTTTGATGACCTTCTGAGAGTATTCGTCTGCAATATAAGCGTCTTGAATTAGACGTTCTAGGTCGTGATCGGGTGTGATTGCTTGGATGAAAAGGTTTTCTGGGAGCAAAGCGGAGCTTTCACCCCCCCCTTCAGGGCGGAGTTTACGGAGCCTTGAGAGGATGTCTGCCTTTCCATTTTTTCTACCCGGAATATGAAATATCCGGAAATTGTAGTGGGACAAGGTTTCCTGCCATCTGGCCACACGGCCTCTCAACTCTACATTTGTTTTCCAACCTTCCAAATTTTTGTGATCGGAGAGCACGATGACAGGCTTTTCCGTTCCTTCCAGGAGATGACGCCATAGTTTGAATGCACGAATTACTGCCAGTAGTTCCTTATTGTGAATGGTGTAGCGCCTTTCATGCTCGTTCATCGACTTGGACAAAAATCCAATGGGATGCATTTTCCCATCTGGTCCTACTTGCGATAGTACTGCACCTGTTGCGTAATCGGAGGCGTCGCACTCTAAAAAATATTGTTTCTCTGGATCTGGCTGAATCAGGACAGGAGCCGTTTGTAATGCTTCCTTCAGTTTTAAGAATGCCTTGTTCTCCTTTTCTGTCCATTTCCACGGGACGTCCTTTTTCGTTAGACCATATAAGGGTTTCGCTATATTCCGGAATCCTTCAATGAAATCTCCATAAAAGTTCAAAAATCCAATAAATGATTGGATATCGGTAACGTTCTCCGGTGTGTCCCAATCAACTGCCTTTGTGACTTTAGCAGGGTCCACTTTAACTACTCCCGGCGCGATGATTAGGCCTAGGTAGTCAATCTCTGTCACGTGGAAGGTACACTTCTCCATTGCACAGTATAGTTTATTATCCTTGAGTCTTTTCAAGACTTCTAGGACATGTTTAACATGATCTTCTTCGGTTTCCGAGAATATTAAGATATCATCCATGTATACCACCACGGAGATTCCTAATAGATCTCTGAAGATCTCGTTCATAAAGTGCATAAATACGGCCGGTGCGTTTGCTAACCCAAATTGCATTACTAATGGTTCAAAAAGACTGTATTTGGTCTTGAAGGCCGCTTTCCACTCATCGCCTTCCTTGATGCGAACTAAGTTGTATCCCCACTTGAGGTCCAGCTTTGTAAATATTTTGGCCTTGCGCAGAGTGATTAAAAGATCTTTTACTAGTGGAAGCGGGTATGCGTTTTTTATCGTCATATCGTTTAGCTTGCGGTAGTCGATGCACATGCGCAACTTTCCATTCTTCTTTTTGACAAAGATCACAGGTGATGCCATTGGTGATTTCGATGGACGTATGTGTCCCGCCGCCAACTGGTTGTTGATATTCTTTTTTAACTCTTCGTCTTCTTTGACGCTGACGGAGTAAATTGGTCCATAGCGAGGTACTGCGTTTGGCTTCAGGTCAATTGAAATGTCAAATGGGCGATGTGGTGGGAGCTCGGTCATTTCGCCCTCGGTGAACACGTCGGCATACATTTTATATATGTCGGGCAAAATTCCCACTGCTTTCAATTCCAAGTCGGGTGTCTTTCCGGCAAGTACTTGTGGCGCATGATGCAGACAGTTATCCCTACAATACTCGGAGTTGAAGGTGACCCATCCCTTTTCCCACTCAATGGCCGGATTATGGCATTTAAGCCACAACATTCCTAGTACCATATCGTTATGACCAGTATTAACGACGTATGCAGATAGTATTTCGGAATGGCCAAATATTTCAAGTTCTATCTGCACATATTTATCGACCATTCCTGAATCGATTTCTCTGCCATCGATAACTCGCAGTTTTTTTGGCCTTTCTAATTTAATTATGGGGATTTTGAACTCCTTGACAATGCGTTCGTGTATAAATACTGATGTTGCGCCTGAGTCGACCATGGCCCAACCATGAAATGGTTTGGACAGATAAGTTGTTTTCTTCTCGGGGGTTGTTTGTAGTGGGCACGCTCTGAAATACAACTGGAGTTGGGATTCATTTCCGATAGACATACATTCCAAATTGTTACATTCATTATGCGATACCACACTATTCAAAACTTCGCCCAAAACCGCCCCCCTGGCACGGTTCAGGCTCCTTCTTTTCCCGACTCCTCATCGCTAGTGTCCGGGTCCTCTACAAAGGCTTCATAGCCCGATATTTCTTTCGATGGGCACTGATTCGCCCAATGTCCTTTTCCTCCACACTTGTTACAAATTACTGGCTTTTTTCCTTTTCCGGCATTGTCTATATCCATAGCGTCAGGATCCTTTTTTGGAGGAGGGGTTGAAGTTGGTTTGGTGTCCTTTTTGAGGTCACGGAATTGTAATTTTACTTCGGTTGAGTCCCCATCCCACTTAACGGTGGGTTGAATACGACCCCCAAGCCCTGGTCCAATTTTTGTAATTTGTCCTTTCTTGGCTCAACCGTCTGTACCAATCATATATACTCGGTCATTTCGGCTAAACCGTTCTTGGGTAGACGAGTTATTAGACGTGGTCATAATTGTTTTTGTCGACGAGCTAGAAGTCTTGTTGGTAGTGGAGTGGGAGGTTTTCTTCCCTCCAAAGGAAATGAGATGGCGATCAATTTCCAAGGCCCGATCGGCGACTTCAGTCAATCGGTGTGTTGTAGGGTCATAATTTTGGGCGATCATGCTATTCCTGATTTCGTCTGAAAGCCCATCATAGAACTGATCTCGAAGAGCAGCGTCGTTATATCCTAATCCTGCTGCATAAAGGTTGAATTGGGTAACATATTCTTGTACCGTCTTGTTTTGTTTCAACTTGCGCAAAAGTGCGCGATGATTCTCGCTTCTATTGACATCCCCGTATCGTCGACCAAACTCAGTCCAAAATTGCGCTAAGTCCGACAGCCATGGGACCGCCACGTTGTTGACATATCGTTGCTCTTCAAAAGCATTCACCCATTCTGACGCAGTGCCTTCCAAATAAGAAGTGATAAAGGCAATTTTTTGTTCGTCAGTGTGTGCAGGCATATTGGTAGCAATATATCTGCTGCACGCTATTCTGAATGCTACTGCGTCTTCCCGTTTTGTCCCATCAAATTTGTTGGGTGCGGCCATTTTAATTTTAGTGGTTGGTGCTGCAACGGTTTGACTGCTTGTACCTCCAGTGCCACTTGTGCCACCTGTGCCGCCTGTGCCACCTGTGCCGCCTGTGCCACCTGTGCCGCCTGTGCCACTTTGCAAAGTCAACAGCTGATTAACAGACGTTTGTAGAGAATTGACAGCTGCGCCTGCTGCAGCAAGTTCGGTGTTAAAATGTTGTGTGTCGGTAATTGCTTGTTGATTGACATGCGTTACCGCCGCTACCAGCCATTGTAGGATATCATCGGTTCCAGCGGTGGACAGGTTAATAGGAGCTGGGAAGGTAGTTTGTTGCGACATGGTAGAAAAAATGAGGCACTTTATTTACGCAAGCGATAAGGAAGTACTAAATTGTACAAATGGGACTTGGTCGGGTAGGATTGATTGTGGTTTCTAAAAAACTTCCGACGCCCCTTGATAACAGTTTCAAAATATAGAGATTTTTCTTTTCCTTCAAATCTCAGGCTTCCTTCCAACGGGGCAGTTTCTTTGGCGTATTCTATCTGATAGAGAATAGGCCACTCGTTAAGCGCAATGTGCTTATCTGCGCTCTTGCGTCGACGGGGCGCTCGAGTTTTCTTCTGCCGCAGAAACTGTTTGTACTTGGCCACTAGATGGTGACGTCAGAAAAGTTGGTGTAGGAAGGGAGCGAAGGAACTCGTACTCGCGAACTTGTTGTTCTAGCTGAGTGAGGCGAAGATTTAATTGCGCGGACCACTCGAGGATTTCTTCGTTGTATGCTTTTTGGAAAGCTACTTCCGCTCGAAGTTCGTCAACCTCTGCTTGATATCGGCGGGCGTGGGACTCGGCTCGGGTAGCGCGATGGAGAAGATATTGAATCAGCTGGCGCTCTAGACGATCCAGCTTAAAGGAGATGGCGGGGAATGCGCGCAGTAAAGATATAGGCGTCCTTCTTTGGGCAGAAGCGACACGCCGCAGAACGAGGGTCTGAGTTGGGCCGATGGCAAACGATGCACTCAGGGGCCCCTGGAGGAGTTACGAATTGTTGAAGGGACGGGATGACCTTTTGTGGCTTAACAGCCACGCGACGATGGTTGTATTCGGCGTTGTCCCTTTTATAGATTTGATATTCCCTGATATGGGAAGACTGGAATGGACAGTTGTCGGGGTTGTGGCCGAACCAACTGCAAAGGATACACCGATCAGATTCGGTGAAGATTTGTGCCACGATGGATGATTGTGCTCTTGGAGCCGCCTTGTATACGCTCAGATATGCAGTGTATCCCACACCGCAGGAGGAAAGAGGAAGTGACCTTCGTTACCCAACTACTTAAGGGCAAAGGGTAACCCCACCGCTTGTCGACGAAAGCGATTAGCGCACCGAAGCTTGTTCACGTGTACGATTGGCCCGAACCAATTACTCAGGAGCTGCCGAGGACGAACCCTTGAGCGCTTCACTGAGATATGGACTTTAGCGGGATCGTGGGGACGCGATAGGGCAACGATGTGCGTGTCTGCGGGGAGGATGGTAGAGTTGTGGAAGGCAATGAGGTGTGAGCTTGAGACGACGCCAACGGCGTTTGCGGCAACGAAGAGGGTGGTTTCGGCAAACAGAGGCCCTTACCAAGATGTCGACCAAGAACTCGACCTAAAGTCAGGCACGAGCCTCGAGACGATGAGTAAAATAGAAAGAAACTCGTATTGACGGAAGAGGTCGAGTTCTTGGTGAGACACCGTCGAACTCGCCCTCATTATATACACAGTCCGAGCCACATCAAAAACAACACAACCATACAATGAGTCAATCACATAATCAGATAGAAGCTGCTGCGGACTGCGGAATTTCACATCAAAGTTGAAATACATCTTTGTCAGCAAACTAGAACATTCCATAAGTCACGTGACACATTTAACCCATATAAGGAAAGTGTATCTTGAAAATGTTCTCGGAAAATATATTAAATCAAAAGAATATTATTCTGTTATGGAAGTCGTGTCAAGTCGTGACAATGGCTTTACCCGTATGGAGAGGGAGGAATCGAAGCTGAGCGACCCGTCTATGTGCCTATGGCCGAGCATGTCAGGTGCAACATCCAGGAATGGAGTCGACGTTTTAACCGTGATCCAGTCTACGCATTCACCTTTTTTAGTATTCTACAGAAGCGACAGGCAATGCTTGCTGCATCGCTCACCATGAAGCGAGCCGATTTCGACAATGCCTCAGCCATGTTTTCTACTCTCACGCTTGCAGACCTCAGTCGTGCTGCTGATGAGTCTGCAAGGGGCCAAGTGCCGTCCAATCAAATAGTTGCTCTGCTGAGACGTATGGTTCATTCTGCTGGAGGCAAAGTCATGGGAAGTGATGCAAGTCGTGCAACCTATCGTAGTCAAATTGCATCTACTTCGCTGTCGCTTAATCCTCCTTCTTTGTGGATGACCATTAATCCCACCGACATCCATGACCCCATTATGCAGGTGTTCGCTGGAGAGAATATCGATATGGATCGCTTCAATGCCACTCTTGGTCCTGATGCTCAACGCCGTGCTGAAAATCTTGCTGCAAACCCGTATGCAGCGGCAAGATTCTTCAACTATCTAATCAAAACTATGTTTGAAACACTTTTTGGCATTCGAGTTGCGGAGAATCGTGTTGAAAGTACCTTAGGTGTGCTGGGTTACGTCAGTGGCTACTATGGCGTAGTGGAAGCGCAAGGGCGAGGGAGCTTACATCTTCATGCGCTCCTTTGGTTGGTTGATACACCGTCCTCAGAGGATTTACAAGAACTATTGACGTCGACAGAATTTCGGGATCGTTTGGCTCAATATGTGGATTTCATTATCCATGCTCACCTCGATGAGTTGACAGAAGAATCACTTCGTAATCGTCCACATGAGCCGGAACTTGCCTGGTCTCGGCCTCCAGATCCATCCAGCCAAACCTATGAGGCGGATCTACGAGAAATGGAGACTCGCCTGGCTCGATCGCAACAGCTGCATAAATGCAAGCGAAATACGTGTCTTACAATATTTGACCCCAAAACACGCTCGTGGACCTGCAAACGAAAAGCACCGTTTCCGTTGTGTGATAGTACCATAGTATCTGAAAACGGCACAATCCAGCCCAAGCGAACCCAAGGTTACTTGAATAACTGGAACCCCTCGGTCCTTGTGTATGGGCGCTGTAACAACGATCTCAAGTTCTTCTCAAACGGGGCGGAAGCTCGTCGAGCTCGCTGGTACATCACTGGTTACGCGACCAAAGGGCAACGCCGAACAAATAATCTTTCTGCTTTGCTTGCTAAGGGACTTGTGCATCATTTCAACGAGGATGATACAATCAAAGGCATGCGTGACCGGAACGGTCTGCTAGTATTTCGAGCGCTACATGCAATCAACCGTCAACAGGAGCAATCAGGACAACAGGTGCTAAACTTGCTTATGGGTTACGGAGACAACGTCCGGTCGCATTCTTACACTCCGCTTTACTTATCCGCAATTACTAGTGAGCTACGCCGAGCATTTCAAGATTTTTCAAAGAAGTGCGTACCTATCCCCTCCACACTGCGTGCAATTAATCAATCATAATGTCTCAGGACACAGCACGGACTAGGGATAACCGATATAGGGGGTCTTAGCGCATCAGCCAACGACTCGGAAGCAGTTAGCAAAAAGGTTTTATTTATTTTCAGCACACTGATTACGTTATTTGCACTAGACTAACGATACTGTCACAATTGATGTGGCCTCTTCTGGCTATTTGATCTACCGCTCCCAACTTTGCGATTACATCATGCGCGGGTCAGAGTTGGAAGACCATAGCTTCTTTTCTTTTATCGCCAACACCTATGAGGCAGCCATTACTCCCAAAGACTCTGAAGTAGACGTTAGAGAGAACCTATCCGTACCTACCAACCCACAACGAGGCCGACCTAGACATGCGAGATCGCGATATCTTCCAGACCACCCCAAATCAACTACGCAGCTGCGGGTCATTCGCCCTCCTGGCCATAACACTCTTCCAAACATCATCGGCCCCTGGATTCCACGGAACGACCGTCCTGAGTCATACGATCTTTATTGTGCAACGATACTCACTTTGCTTAAACCATGGCGTAACTTGAAAGACTTGCACATCGAGCAGCGTCCGTGGCCCTCGCTCTTTGACGAATTCATGCAAGCAGCATCCAAACGAGACAAGGATTTTGTTAGCGCTGCGCAATACTATTATCAGTGCAAAGACGCAGCAGATCAGGACGAGAACGAGTGTAAAGCGGGCCTACCTGAAGATTCAGAGTCCTGGGAGGATAACGACGAGTCGGGAGGATTCCTCGATACACTTGACAGCATAACGTTCTGTCCGACAGATGAACAAATCTTAGCTTTCCAACGGTCATGTGTTCGATGGGGCGACTTGCAATACGCTGAACATGCTGTTGCACTTGGTCGCGCATCTGGAATTCTGCCAAAAAGCGAAATTAGTACATGGCCTGTTTGTGTTCCGCCTCCTCATCTCGCCACCAAGGAGGATGAAGCTCGATTTTCTGGCTGGCAAAAAAGCATGGCCACAGATGCTCGCTCCCACAAGGAGCGCCCGGTCGGCGAAGTTTCAACTAGGATACTTGATCTAGGTTCTGTTCAAGTAGCTGAGGGTAGTAGACTGAGCCAAAATACTGTTGGCTCCATAAAGCATGCGCCAGACGTAGAGGAGTGGATTGAGCCGCTGGATGTTGCACGACTCAAATCAGACCAACGCAGAGCATATGACATTGTGGCGACACATCTAGACGATCGCTTGGCGAATCGGAACCCCAAACAACTTCTCATGTTAATTCATGGCGAAGGCGGCACCGGGAAGTCGATGGTTTTGAGCTGCTTGACAGAGCTGTTTAACCGGAGAAAGGTACCTGGAATGTTGCTGAAAGGTGCACCTACGGGCATTGCTGCGTCAGTAATAGATGGGAGTACGATACATACACTCTGTCATCTTTCTGTGAACGACAAGCAAAAGTTTGGGGACAAGACACTCCAGTGCCTGCGGCAAACCTGGAACGGGGTCGAGTACTTCGTGATTGACGAGCTCTCTATGATGTCTCGAGGTTTTTTTACTCGGGTTTCAGCGGCACTGGCAGCAGCAAAGAATGTTGAATCGGCAGATAGCACGTTCCTAGCTTTTGGTGGATTAAACATGGTGGTGTGCGGCGATTTTGGTCAGTTTGAACCGGTGGCACGCGGTCCCCAATCTTCTCTCTACTGGGCGATGGAGTCTGGCGACAGCGAAGACAACAAGCAGGGCAGGCTCCTATACGAGACACTAACCACCGTAGTCTTGCTGAAAGAACAATGTCGAACTCGAGACGAAGTTTGGTTACGGATTCTGCGGAACATCCGGCAAGGAGCTTGCACACCAGACGATATCCAGGAGATCCGTAGTCTGATTGTTGGGTTCGAGGACTCAGACGCTGGCCCGGAAGAGGAAGAGGAAACCTGGCATGATGCCGTTCTTGTCACGCCTCGTAATATCTGTCGGATTGACTGGAATCGCGCTGCCAATCGCATGCATGCGATGAGATCAGGATGCCAGCTATTTATCTGCCCAGCTGAAGATACAGTAGAAGGGCGCCCAATTACGAGCCAGGAACGCTGGGATGCAGTTCAAAGCAAGGGGCCGCGATCGAAAGACAGGTTCGGCTGTAACGGACTGCCTGATAGGGTCGAGTTGGCGGTGGGGATGAAAGTCATGGTCACAGTTAACGTAGAGACAGAGCTCGATATTGCAAACGGCTCACGCGGAGTAGTAGTAGATCTCATCCTGGATCACCGAGAAGGTCAAGAAGCTGCAGCAGAGGTATCGGAGGTTCACTTGAAATACCCGCCAGCGTGTGTTCTGGTCCAACTAGATAGAACGAAGGCTGCCAAGATTGATGGTCTAGGCGAGCGCGTCATCCCGATATTCCCACGAGTCAGACGATTCGATATACCTCAAAAGAAGGGCAAGGTCTTGCATGCCAAGCGTCGGCAAATCCCAATAACGTCCGCATATGCGTTTACCGACTATCGATCTCAAGGCCAAACGATTAGCAAGGTTATTGTAGACATTGCAAACCCGCCGCCTCCAGGTCGCATGACTTTATCTAGTATCTACGTGTCTTTCTCGAGGAGTTTTGGACGCAAAACGATCAGATTATTGAGGGACTTTGACGAATCTGTACTGACTCAACGCCCTCCCGATGCCCTCCTCAGGGAATATGCTCGGCTTGAACAGCTGAACGAGGAAACCAAGCGTCATTGGGAAGACGAAAAGCGAGGTAAGTTGATTAGTGACTTATTCACCCCTCGTAAAATACTTACTTAGGAGCAGCGAGAGAGAGAACTACGGTTCGGTGACGCCTGAGGGAGGGGGCATGAGCATTTATTAGAGCTTCATAGCCGATGTGGGCTCGTTGAGTTGTTAATTACAATGTGTATTTTGATGCGCATGTTGGCTCGGGAGCAATGCATGCTGCAACCTTAGTCATCGAAAGCCTTGAAAATGTGTTTGTATTCCATATCGTTCCTGAAATGCTCAAAAGTTTCGAGCTTTCCAAAGTCCTATCGATTTAGCGACCGTTTTGTTCACATTTCAGGTTGACTTTATTTTGGGCCTGGACCTTGAGAACGATTCAATGAACAAGAAAGAGCTAACAAAAATTAAATTAAATTCCCGCACTGTTACAGAGCCTTTCGCCGGTAGGTGATTTATATAGAAGATATTCTGTATAAATGCCGGGGCCGTAAACAAATGAGAGAAACATAGTCCTCAAGTGCCGATTGGCCCTGCTTAGCCATAACCTATATTATGGTTCCATCGATACTACCGGGTGAGGGTAGGTCAAGCATATAACAGTTTGGGTAAAGACATAAGCTATCCCCGAGGCCAGGGAAATACGTAAAAAATTGATTCCGGCTTTGTGGTCGCGAGCGCTTATCGTAGCAACACGTGACCGAAGGAAGAATCGTAACAAACACTGGCTGAATTTGTGAATGAGTTTTATTATGCCTGCTGGAGCGAGCGCGTGTGAGCACGCTATAAATGAGCGGTCTGATTGATAATTATATGAGCGCGATGGTAAGCTCTCTTGGTCCTTCGACCCACTTGACGTGCATAAAAAAAGGCGATGTCGGAGGGAATCGGTTGTATTTCATGATGCATATGCGAACATTTACAATTCATCTCCATCTTCCTCAATACTATGGTCGTCTATGGTCGTACATCGCCTCAGTTGGCGACGACCATATGGGCCATATCACCGGGTTGATGGGAGGCTCGGCCGAGTCCAGACCGCAGTAGGCTCGTAACACAGCCGTCGCACTCCACTTGATCCTCGCTATGGGTTTCGTCGCTATACGAGGGCGGCTAGGTTTATCGACGTATTAGGAACATCTGTTTTATCGCTATCATGTAATCCTTCCATTTCCGGCTGTTTGCTTGGTCGATGTTTGGAGGAGTTTGTGGGGCGAGGTCAAGCTTCGTGCGACGGCTGGTACAATCGGGCTAATCGTTTCGCGTCCGATTTTTGATTACTCCCGATTACTCCCCGTTGTAATTATTTTGTAGACTCTGATTTTGAAGGCTTGTCAAACTTTGCTATTGCCATCTATGCAAACGGAGGCCGCTCTCTCGAACGGTGGTGGCCTCGGAAAGCACAGATATCGTCAATTTTACAAGATTCTCTTACTAATCGCCCCTCGTCCGTTGGACATAATTATGACACTCCTTTCACAGTCCTGTGTCAAAAAAATTGGACTGATTGGATCAACGTGCCAAGCGGTAGGTGTCGGACATCGCAGCAGGCGTCGATAAAACAGGTCAGGTGACGTCGAATGCCAACACAAATAAAGCTTCGGCGACGTTCAATGCGATTTTTCCGCGCATATACGAGGTAGTAAGTATACTGAAGTGATTTGCGACGTCATTTTGAACGAAAACTAAGCTCAGCAACGAACAATAGCTCTCGGTTGCCAAAATACTTGATTCAGCCATGCCCCATGTCAAAATTATTTTACCCAGAGCTCCTAGACGCTCGCACGAATAGGCTAGTGCCGTATATACACATTTCAGACCACTTATATGAGTTGCGGCGGGCAGAGAGGTGGTCCAACCTCAGGCGCTGGCACGCAGAACCGCTAAGCCACTCCCAAAACGATCGCCGAACTTGCTCGGGCGAAGTCCATAGGTAAATTGTACCAGCCGTTCTCGCGTCGTGTCTTCTGTGTTTGTTTGGTGCTTTATTGGTTGTGTTTGGCGTCTTACACACGTAAGCGAGAACGGCTGGTCACGAGCCTAAGACCGCAGTTAGAGTGGCGGAAACAAACATGACAATACAAGGCGGGTGAAACGTGTCCCCAATTACGAGGGGGGGGTGTGACCTTGGAGCAAGGTGATGACCCAACCTCTGAAGTCGCTCGACAATTGGTAGCCCCAGCTTGGTGCTGATCTCGATGGCCTGCGACTCGCAAGCGATGCATCGATCCAACTGTTTGTCATCGCTTTGTAGCTGATATTTTTCTGCACAATGAGCCAAGACTGCGTCCACAATTGAGAGCTGCATCTCCGGATTATTGCTACGTTACTTATCAGTTTGCCACGTTTCTAACCCTGGGCTAACACTCAGTCCCACCCACCTTGCCGCTAGCACCCTGCCATGTTTGTCTACCGATTCGGCTATAGAATCCAGCATATTGTCCAAATCATCATCACTGTGAGTCGGTCCCTCATCCGCCGCTGTTAATTCGTTAAGGCCGTCGGTCGGTTGCCAACCATCATCGATAGCAGCGCTTTGTGCTAAATCTGCTCTATATCGGAGATTTTATTCTTAGAGGCTAGCCTCGCTTGGCGTGAGTCCAGAGATACGACCCACCCTCCTAAACTGCTCATAGCTCGTACCAAGTCCAAGTAGTAGTCAGCCACGAGTTGCGGACACTGGCTCTTTCTCGATCTTGCACACGGCTACTTATTGGTTGTTTTGTGGCTTAGAAGCGTGTGAATCGATGCGGTGCCCCACTGATCATCTAATACACAGCCCATCAAGACCGTGACAATGGCGGTTCTCTAGCGCCAACCGAATACGTATACACAGCGCATGCTTTGAATAATTTACGTACCTAGTATTTGGGATATAGGGGTAGTGTATCGTTCTGCAGTCCCACGGACGAATCTCGTTAAGATTCTATCGATTTCAGGTTTTGTGATACTCGGGGTACTCAAAGGGAATCTCAGATCCTCAAATGAAGCTCATTAAGCCTTCGGAACATCCTGTTAAGGAGACGCGCACGCCTATCAGACAAGGGTAGTATCTATGTACCGGATTATTCTTGACAGCGTTCCGCCTGCGCAAGCCATACTCGGCATATATGCGAGTCAAGAGACCCCATAATCCACGTTTAGATGGACCTAACATGATTCTCCAGTCAGGCGAAATGTCTGATATCTTGTGAGGAATAGATAAGTAAAATGTGACGGCCGAGTCAGCTACGATCGTAGAACTGGGGGGGATGGGAGGCCAATCTTGGAATTACTCCTCTTGAGAGTACTCCATGATGCTTTTTTTCTCTCTCTAATTGATGCACGTAGACAGCTTGTTGTTCAAAATGTAAGAATACATGGGCGTTGATCGGCTGGGGCCGATGAAGCTCATCTGATATCACGAAAGTTTATGAGGCGACCAGAAAGCGAGGATCACCAGGTGCGCTTCACTTCCACTAGCAAACGCTGAGGACGATTTGGGGACTGTACTCGGAGTAAACGCAAGACCTCTGATGCAGTGGGTATTATCAAAGAGGTGGAGGAATGAGAGGGTGGGAAGCCAGTTGTGCTCAAGGATCACTCGTTTACGCTTTTGGTGTTTACGCTCAAGCACAGTTAGGGTGTAGTGTAAAATGAGAGATAGGTTCTCTAGTAAATCATACAAAGGTAACGAGTGGTTGAAAGCAGTACAGTGCTGGATGGAGACTCCGCCCATTGAAGTCCGTTTAAAACGAACAACAAATCGGTAGGGGTAAAATGAATATGCGAAATGCCCCGTCTATTCGTGTCCAAGTTGTCTTCAAATGTTTAACTCCGCCAGGAGCATGGCGTTCAAATGGGCAGCCCATTGATCCTCGGAAAGAGTGGTCGCAGGATACGAGGCCAAAGGATCAACATAGTCTCCGCCATGGGTGAACTGTAAATGCAAGTGTTCTTCGGGCGAGATCAGTCCAGTGAGAATCGGCTCGGGGAGAACAAGCGGCGACATTTCGTCTTCGTCACTGATCTCGAGTGGGGCGATCACAGGAGCGCCCAGCTTGGGTGCGTCGACCACCTGAGCAGTTCCGCTAGATAAACCCACTTCCTGACGGCTGTTTCTGTAAACAATCGAATGACGCTCCCTACGATGCGGTCGAATGGTAGAGTTCCAATCAATTGTCGAGCTGGAGACCCTCGAATACAGCCCGCTGGTAGGATTCGGGACGACGGTCGGGACTCTCGATGTGTCCTGTGCCAAGCCCAAGGGCAACCCGCGTCCCAGTCCAGTCGCCTGGTTACTCCGGTCCTTGTTTAAGCGAAAAGGGGTGCCGGTGCTGATGAGACCACGCCAGAGAGCCGCATGGTCTAATTCTGGATCATCCAAGAGTTGCTCAAGGGGAGTGAGAGTAGATTCGGTCTGAATTCCAATGTCGCGTCTGGGAGGAACATCCATCGGTGGTGGGTGGCGAGGACGCTTTTGAACGGGCGAGACGGTTTCGTTCGCATTCCAGAATGCACCCGAGGAAGTTCCAAGGCTTGGGGTTGTGAGCGGAGAAGACCGAGCGACTTCTGAGCTACGACGGAAAGACCTAAAGCGTGGCACCGGTGGACGAACGAAGCTTTCGCGTTCCGAATCGTATCCTCTATCCTTGTCTTGCTCTGCGACCGTAAACGTACGAAAAGAAGGGAGCGGCGGCCGAATCGGGTGGGGGGTTGCGACGATTAGGGGTTCGGCCACATGAACGGCATTGAATCCCGTAGCCGCATAATCCTTGGTTCCGTCGCGTTTATAGATATCAGGTCCATCCAGAAGAGACGCACGAAGAGGGGTTTCGGGTGGTGTGTCGTTTTCTGTTTCGTTTGGAGAGGTGAGGTCGGAGAACGACAGAGGTGGCTCCAAGTCTGAATCGGACAAACAGGATATCCCAGGCTGGGGATCGCTATGTTGGTAGTACGGCTCTCGCATAGACATATCAAGCAGAGAAGAGGGGATAGGGATAGGGGCGTGTGTGGAGAACCTTGTGGTGGCCGGGACGAGATTGACCACATACCAAACACAACCAATTGATCTTATCGCAATATCACGTGAGCAGATAACAGTGGCACAGCCACATGGCTTGGCTTGTGCTTGACCTCAACCGCCAGCGACCCAGTCTTGGCTCTGTGTCTCGATTAGAGTTCCAAGCCTTTCATATGGCCACTTGCCGAATGTGAAACGCAGGCTGTCAACTTGTCGACCTGCGACAGAAGAATACATGTCCAACTCACGACGTCCACATCATGCGGCTTGTTCCGCCGGCACATGAGAACTCGGGTGGCTGGCTTGGTACTTCAGTGCGTGTGCTTGGCGCTAAAGATCCTGCAGTCGAATGAGGCTACCTACCTCCGGCCTTTGCGGGCATTGTAAGCGAGAGGCGGTATATAATCTGCATTCGTTCGACACCTCAAACTCATCATCCGGTCTACACTTTTCTCTCTCTACTCTTACGACACTTTCTTCTTCCGCTCAACATGGTCGCTCAACCCATTTCTACCCTCTACACTCCCGCCTCGTCCACCTCTGGCTCGGACAACTGGGCTCCAGACGGCACATACATCAAGCCCGCTCACTTGATCCACTCTCCCGAAGAGCCCTTGCACTGGAAGGCGAGCACCCGTCTCAGGCAGATGCTTGCTCGGGACGAAATCGTGGTCGCGCCCGGCGTATGCGACGGTCTCAGCGCAAGGTGTGCGCTCGAAGCAGGTTTCACCTGTCTCTACCAAAGGTCAGCGGCATTCCCTCATCGCATCCTATTTATGTTTACTAAACCAATTATGATAAAACAGCGGCGCCGCGACTACCGCCGCCAAACTCGGCCAACCCGACCTCGCCATCGCAACTCTCCCCGACTTTGTCCAAAACGCCACGATGATCACCGGACTGAGTTACTCCACTCCCTTGATCGCCGACGCCGACACCGGGTTCGGCGGACCTGCGATGGTAGCTCGTACCGTTCAAATGTACGATCGTGCCGGTGTTGCGGCACTCCACATCGAAGATCAGGTACGCCCAAAATGCCTATTTTTTCTACGATCTCGATTTGACATTGGCACCGATGATCAGGTACAGACTAAGCGATGCGGTCATTTGCTCGGTAAACAGGTTGTTTCGACTGAAGAGTTTGTCACTCGTATCCGTGCTGCCGTTCAGGCACGAGATGCCATCCCAGGAAGCGACATTGTCATCATCGCTCGCACAGACTCGGCACAAGTCCTCGGTATGGATGAAGCGATCAGGCGACTGCAGGCTGCGGCGGCTGTTGGAGCGGACGTGGCATTTATCGAGGGAGTCAAGACGCAAGAGCTGCTTGAAAAGACAGTCAAGGCGCTGACGCCTACTCCCGTGAGTCCTAGTAATCTCAGTGGTATATGGTTAAATCTAAATCTGTCTGACCAGGTCCTCGTGAACGTCATCTCGGGCGGCCTTACCCCCTCATTCACCACCAAAGAAGCAGAGAAGATGGGTGCCAAGATCATCATCTTTTCGCTCGTCTCGTGTGTAGCGGCAGTACATGGAATCAGGGAAGCAATGGCGTCGCTGAAGAAGACTGGAACAGATCACCAGAGTGCACGGGGGATGGATCCGCGAGCGTTCTTCGAGGTGGTGGGGCTGGATGAGGTGATCGAGGTTGACAGGCGAGCAGGAGGAACTGCGTTGAGCTCTATTTAAGCAACCAAATGTCGCATATTTATTTAACAATCCCATCGAATTATCTTAGCATACTTTATGATATCTGCCCACGACTGTGGTTTGGATTTCCTTTGTCCAATCCAAGTGTTCGGTGGGAATTCTCTAGCTCCGTTTCAACTGTGAACAGGTGCGGAGGCGGTTCGAACTCGTTGCAACCCGTTGCTACACGCTCTTGGTGAGAAAAGTTTTTGCGAAAAACGCATCCCCTAGCGTTTCCCGTGGGCAAGGATACAGAGGGCTAATATATGTGAACCCGTCACGCTATGCTAGGATTTTTGCGACCTAGTCATCTTGATGGTGAACACGTAGCATGAGCCTCGGTAGTAGAGCATAAGAGTAATCTCAGCGTGTGCACACGATGCGTATGCGCTGGCATGAGCCCGAACACATTGTCTTTCTCTTGTTCTCTAGTAGAATCGGGAGGTTAAACTTCTGGGGCATGCGTATGAACGTGTACCAGCTGGGGTGCATGCTTATTTGCTAAATGCACTCAGCATCGTTGGTTTTGTATCCAATTGTTTGATAGAACGGGATCATGACCCAAGATCCTAAGCTTTTATCCCACCACGGTATGCATCTCGAGATCTGTTTTTTGATGGTATATGCGACGCCACTCCTTGGCGTGTTCGAGTATACCGAGCGATCGAGCGGGATATTTTGTGGATATAAGACTTTTGTAGCACGAGGATAGTTAGAGTACAAAATATATGCACATTTAAGTTCCATATAAGCAACTCCTTGATACCCCGTCATAGAAGAGTTGCTAATCGCCTTCCTAAAAATCTCCGTAACAACGATTCCAAGATGCATAGCTCAGAACCTTCACATTCTGATAATCGAGGAGAATATCCTCATTGCAGCACGACAACGCGAAAAGGTGTTCGTTGATGAGCGATAACCATCGGCGTTCAACTTTTGGTATATTCATACCATCGTAATCTTTGAGTACAGCTAGCTGTACATTAGGCCATAATGAGAAGAGATATCTTGGAGAATGATCTTAAGTAGGGGAAGGGCAGGGTAAGAAACCCCACACTTACCTCATTAGCGCATCCGCATAAGAATAGGTGAAAAAGTCCCCGGTTCCTTTCCAGTTGTATTTATTAACACCAAAGAGGTCAATTTCAACAATATGCATAGATGCTGGTCGATTTCGTGGTAATTGGTTGATGTCTGGTGCAATTGAGTGCAGAACCTCCGAATTCATCAGATGAAGGCTCAATTTATTTAGATGGGGCTTGCGATAAGTGAGATATTGAAGATCAACCAGAGATAGCGGGTGGTTTGGCGTTATCAACTCCGTTAAATCCGGAAATATCTCTAATAGAGCCAGTGCGATGCTGAGACTGGATCCAGTTGCATCGTCATTATCTCCTTGGAACAAAATTCCTTCCAGTCGGAGACACCTCAAAGGCAACGACTGAAAAACCTGGAGCTCAGATGCTTCAAGTATGTATGGATTCTGCGCGAGTTCTTTGGCTCGGATCCAAAGCTTCTGCAAGTTGAAACTCTGGCCAACTAACTCTGATAGAGCAGCCAAGTGCAACAACAGCCCATCGTCAATGTCTTGACATAAAAATACTGTGACAGACAGTATTTTCTTAGTAATCGCTTCAATGCGGGAGAAGACATTCAGGACCGAAATTTCAGCCTGATACAGTGACAGATGCCTCAGCGATGGGAAGGAATTGCTGGGGAGGGGAGAGAGGGCTCTTTCCCTCCATGAATCAAAGCTGATCTCTAAAGACTCGAGACAAATCCAGCTGGCCATTATCGAAAAGCAGCTGTCGTTGACCAACTCAGATGAGCACGAAAAGCTAGTAAGAGGGGGGATGGCGGCCAAGAACGAGCCCAGGTCTCGGAGTCGGGGTATTACTAAAGGTTGGTCATCTTGGGACAAGAACATCAGAGGGTAATGGGCGACTCGGGGTTTATACCCATCTGGCTGAGGACATATAGCCAGTGCACGTATATAGGGACATTTTTTGGACAAGACGTGAAGCATAATGGATGCTTCGGTGATTGTTATATCGTATATAGGCCAAGCTTTTACGATGGAGAATTCCAGCCTTATCAGAGATGGCACAAGGAACGGCAATATCAATTGCACGTCCTCATGCACCCGGAAGTCGGTACAAGTGAGTGATAACAAGTGGGGGATGAGCGGACGCCTAGCTGAAAGGCGTCTCAGAGCATATAACTCTTCAGTTTTAAAGGCAGGCATCCTAAATTTACATAGCTCGAGGTGCTTCGTCCATTGCGCATATAGGTCAAATCGACTGCAATCTACTTGGTCAATTTTGTTGTTAAATACCTAAAACACCGTCCATGTCCTGTTCATTTGAGAAATAGCTAGCCAAGGCATCTTACCTCAATCGGTTGCGTAGCCCATTTCATAATCCCATACCAGTTTGGTATGAGGGTCAGCAGCTGTCGGAGTCCACTGACACTTGTCCAGAGATCTGGCATAATTGTATAGAATAAAGTGCGGTTTACACGGGCAAGCGCCATACGGTCGCGAGCCTTGACCAGTGGATATATGGATATGAAAAGCTCAGGTTTATCGAAGATATTCGCGGAAGACATGTTTGTAGGTAGCAGGCGTTAGACACGTAATTGAAGACACGTTTCACCCACTATGTGTTGAGTTATTTGGCCCCGCCACTCAGGCGAATCCGATGATTCCAACGATTGTTGAACAATTAACCATCTCTTTATCACAAGCCCAGTTATTAGCGCTTGGATTCCGTTCTGCCCTTACACTCTCGTAGAATGCCTGCCAGTCAATTGGTCGTCATAGAGTTCTTGGTCAAATCCAACCTGTTCAATGCCTGAGATTGAAACCCGAGCATCTAGCTGCCATGTGTGACCAATGTGTCAGCCACAAGTGAGCCACTGTATTCGTTCAGCCTCCGACTATCTAACCGGAATCGTGAAACCAGGATGGCTTGGAAGATAGATTTATCGGTGTGTTGGATGAGATCATGCGCCCTCAGTATTATTTAATTCCAGCTTACAGGATAAGTGTGTACCGGAGCCAGCAGAGGCGCACGATATATAATAGCACAGGGAGCTGCACAGCGCTAGATATCAGCGCCATCACCGCGGGTCCTTCGACACGATAGCTAGCTCGTGGGCCCGCGCTTTCCTGGTGGCTGGGCCAATAGACGATTTCGTAGGTCATTCATCACATCTTTTCTTCCCACCCACCATTCCCCGCACTATCGAGTGCGCATGTGCGAGGGCTTATATCCCGCCGTTCGGTCCCAACTCGACCCAGCGAGCCTTGCTCGGTGCTCGAGGTGGCCGGTTACGCTGGCGCACCTACGACGCAAGCATCCCCCACCCTTACCGGTACTAGACCATATAGTATGCCGTTTGTACTCATATATGCGCTCTTCGATTAAATCTTACGCATTATTCATGGGTCATATTTATAGTGCGTGAGAACGCCAGCTCTGGATTCGGTGAGGATAAAGCATTATAAGATGTAAACAATTACCCGGTAAAGAATCTAGCCACGAGTATGGTGCCGTTCAAGCACGAGATGCAATACCAGGGAGCGACATTGTCACCATCACTCGTACAGACTCGCCACGAGTTCCCAGTATGAATGAAGCGATCAGGCGACTGTAGGCTGCGGCGGCTGTTGGAGCGGACGTGGCATTTATCGAGGGAGTCAAGACACAAAGACAGTCAAGGCGCTGACGTCTGATCCCGTGAGTCCTGGTAACCGCACAGTGGTATATGATTGGATCTGTTTTGTGAGAAACGCATTTCTCAGCGCTACTCGCGGGTAAGCACAAGGTGGACTATTCAAGATAAAAAATAAAAGATTGGATAAGTTATTCATTTTACAAGAAATATGATACAAATAGTAGAGATTTAGACAGATAAATCGAGGTGGAAACAGAGTCAGCAGACTCTTGAAACCTAGCCTAGTTACACTCGGGAGGTATCATGAACCCGTTGATGCTCGGGCGAGTTGCGAATCCAAGCTTCTTGGCATCAGTGCCCTATTTAAACCAGGTCGCTCAGCAAAAATGATGAGCACATGAGCACCCAGAGAACTCACAAGTCCACGGCTCGCAAAGGCAGCCCACAATAAACATTTGTTCTCTCCTCCAGTGAGACTGTTATCAGCAGCAATAATAGCATCACGCCCTTGCATGAACGTTGGGTTGCACGGCTGCAACTTCATTCCGTTGATGACGAGCCTTGGATATGATATCTCAGAAGATGCATCCAATGAAGAACCACCGATACTCACTGAAGCGCTAGAGTGTTTCCTTTTGCGGGTACGAGTTGCTTGACGCCATTCTCATGAATAATGGTCTTGTAGAAATCAGCGTCGTCAGATGGGAAGAGCGAGCCGGCAAAACCGTGTTGCTCAATGAGCTTATTGGAAACAACCCATAGTGTCTCCGCCCAGATTTCGCCTCTGGCATGCTGGGAAGGTGTCGTAAGTGGATGATAGTGACTACTATTTATAGTTGATACACACCATTTCGCGCCAGTCGACTCGTTGCAAGTAGTCATACATTCCTGGGTTCACATCCTTACTCTACAAAGGATACACAGTCAACTTTTTATTCTCTAGGATATAATTGGATACTTACCGTGGAGTAAGGAAAATGACGGATACCCCTCGTAGTATTGGATGCCCATGCCCCGATAGGATAGTCCGAGTAGGTACTGGTGCTACGAACGGTCGTGGCAATCCAGTCAGCCCAGCCTACGCTCATACCACTTGCTTGGTCACGATCGAGGCATCCCGCGTTACGAGGGCCACCGGTCAAACGACTGGACAAGGCGAGAGAGAGCTCATAAATAAGGAGACCAGCATCGAGCCCAGTATCTCGGAAAGGTCTCGCCATGTTGGAAAAAACCATGCGGCATCGACCATGCATACCGTCAGGGGGCTTGAAAGAATTGGTAAGTAAATGAAATGCGAGTGCGACTGGACCTCACCGTCAAAAAGCTCGCATCGTTGAATATTAGGCTGTGCTGACCGTCGACAATAATGCCGTCATCCTCGGCTCCACCTTTGCCAAAGTTGTACTGCTGGAAGTTACCACTCGCTTCATCAAACCCGTACAGATAGAGCAAATCGTGGTACATATTGGATGTATAAAAGACTTGAGTAATTGATGCGTTGACGTATTCCCATAGATCGCGCCGCTCCCATCCTTCGTCGCTGGGGTTAGCGCCCAGGGGAAAATCAAAGATGAGATCGGAGCCACCGTTTGGGCGGTGATTGCGTTTCCATTCGTTTCCGCCTGCCCAGTTGGCTTGGGCGATGACCTAGAATCAAACCGCATATAGCCATATTAACCACCGGTATCTATAATATAGAAAAGCATCCATAACCCACGTTATTCCCAACGGTTGTCGTATAGTTCACGATAGTATCACCGTTTATATCAGGGTGTTGATCAATAGGATCATTACCAGCCGGAACCGAATGCCATCCGAGCGGTGAAGCAGCCCTGGCATAAGGCGACACCTCCAACGTACGGTCACCGCTGACAGGGTCATTGATTCCCCACTTCCAGACGTGGTATGTTCCACCAGCATCGGCAGCAGACTTGAGCGAATCGGAAAACACCATTTGAGGAGGATGATCCAAGGCAGCATACTCGTCAGAACCCAACACACTCTCGCCAAAAACCTCGGCCTGTAGGGCAGCCAACCACCCGTCAGCTCCCAGAGCGGGGGCATCCTTGACCCAGTCGATGGAAGCAATAATCTTGAACGGATCATGAGCTGAGACATATGCTTCGTAATAATTATCCTCCATCTCAAGCTCGAGTCGCCATGCGAGGTTGAGCTTGGTCTGGTCCTCTCCAGGATCATGGGTTTGGATATAGACAAGTCGAGCGTTGATCGCAGACAAAACGCCGGGAGCAGGTGAAACGGTCCAACAGTCTTTGCCAACTGCATCAGAGCAATCTTGACGTGTGGCGACCACAGAATCAAGATCAAAATTCTCTGGTAGGACTTCAGGATAAGCAGCAAGAGTGAAGAAATATACCGCAGGGATGGGATTATCGGACACGGCGGGAAGCGGATACAGAGAAGCGGCAGCGTGAAGTCGGTCAAGCGAGACTTCGCAAGCAAACGGGTCTGCACGTTTTGGAATCCCTGCGCAGTATTCTTCAAGGCTCCAATCGGGAGCATTTAATATGTCGGACTGTTTGCCGGTGAATACCTAGTGATAGGAGAAAGGCGTCGGTATGAATTTTACCAGATACTAAATACCGCTTACTGAGCTTCCATAACTCAAGACTCGTCCATCTCGGACGTTCAGATTTATATCCCCATCGGCAACCTCAATGCCGTTCACGATTTGGCGGACGTATACATGGGAGATACCGGTGTTACGATCGGTGTACGAGTCGTTGCGGATGTAGTAGTCGGAGACGCCACCTATGTGCTCCCTTATATACCTATGCACGATCGCATGCGGATGAGCGTCACGAGAGATAAAACTTGAGATAGGAGGAGGATCCGTGATAAACTTTGTATTCGGCAGAGACTGCCTGAACGACAGCGACTTGCGAGTCGTCTTGTGGGCTTGCGACACCAAATTCAGCGTAGCAAGAACAAGAGAGGTGAAAAGGTGACGCCGAGAGAACCCCATCCTGGGGCGAGCGAGAAGGGGGAGTTGCAATATCCGCCGTAAAAGGACACATGGAGCTTATACAGGGGCAACAAGCGCCGGCGATGTGTTCTTGACAGCCGTCCCTGGGTCTCTGGCTTTTGGATCGCAATGATAAACATGATACGCACCCCCGAGCCGGAAGTACGAGGAAAGCCGGGAAGATCTGGCCCACGAGGGGCTCACGTTCGGTCTTGGACGACGCCCACCGTTCCAGTCTGCTCTGTAGCGCGCGCTCATCTGTACCCCCAAGGTTTGTTGCCTGCGATGTGCAAATGAATTCAAGGCATCCAGTGCAGTATGCCCACTTCCGGGTTAAAGAGATATCTTACCAGACGACAGCGTTGATCCCACACACGTTGGACAAGTTGAGGACATTTTGTGTGACATTTGGCCGACCCACGACGCCGAGTTGCGAAGAAGAAAGCGATGACGTCACGTGGATCATCATTTTCAGACCCCAAAAGGTCAAAGTCAACAGGCCAAACAAAGGTGCCGGGCACTGCCCAGTCTAGGCCAGCCAAAGTAGCTCTTGGTGTTCGCCAGCGGTCATGCGAGTAGAATGCGTACAGCCTCGCTTGGCGACAGGCAATGGTGCGAGGCGCTCATTTGCGTTGAGGCACCAACATTCAGAATCAGCTCCAAGGACAGCTGAGCATGTCTCAACAGAACGTATTCTCTGGGTGGCTCTCTTTTTTCAAGAGAAATGCTGCACTTTGAGGCACAGGAAAAGCACTGGATGTCACAAATTAATAATTTCGCCCACCAGTAAGATTAAATTATGCACGGTGGGATGTGACAGCGACCCCAACCCCAACTCACCACCCACTCAGTTCCGAATCTTGCTCCTCGGTGCTATGTGAAGAAAAATTATCATAATGCACATATACCTCGCAATATTTCCCTTTTGCCAACCACAAGGTCCACAACCCTTGCCACGATTGACTTTAAAACCTTTTCTTTTATCGACTTCTACTGATCAATGGGAGGGGCACGATCTAAAAGGTCTTTAGTCCGTGTATAAAGTGAACAGATTTAATATTGTACTTGCGTATAGGATAGCTGTTCAAAATCTCTCTTTGGCTATCAAGACCTAAATAAAAGGAGGCGGTTCGACAAACACCAGCCTGTGCGATAACAAGCTCAGAAAATTTCGCAAACCTCACGCTGATGGCGTATTCAAACTGAGTTTTGCGGAAATAGTAGTAGGGATTACTACACCACCAACGAATAAAGATACTGTACATCTAGCGAATTCTATCAGTTCCAATATCAGAAAAAAACCTCGCACGACTGATTTGTGTGACGTGAGTTTTCCGGATATCGAATCCAGCTATGGTATCCAAATACGATCTAACTTCCTCAGATACACAAATTCCCTCGATTGGTATCACCTGCAGGTCTAATAGCTCAAACCTAGTATTCTGACGGCATCGCTGTGAGCAATAGCCATGTCCAGGATTCCCAATAATCCTTGGGGGATACTTATGTTACGTTGCTGGCGGATTCTGCTATATTCCATGTTAAAAATTATACCAGCTAGATCGTCAAACATATAGGTGGTAAACATGTCTAATTAGCGTTGGGAAGATTAAACAGTCAAAAATGTAATTCACCCGGTGAAGAATCCAGCTACAAGTACAGTACTTCTATGCTATAGAGCTGGTATTGAGTCAAAAGTAGTAATTAGAAAGTATGCGATACGTGAAGTACATAGGAACGTAGCCTAAACGATACGGACCATATATGCGCAGTCAAGGGCGTCGCCTAATTAGTATTTCCGACTTTCCGTTCTGAGTTTGCTCGAGGGATCGCAACTCAACGTCCTTGGCTCCAATTCCGGAACCATTTGGGATCAGGCCATTCGCCCTCACATTCATAGCAATCATATAATTCGAATATCATGCACTTTTGCTGACTGGGACGGTTCCGGAGACCTTTCAAATGGGGATTTCAAACTCAGAACATCACTAAGTTTACAAATTGTACACGATGGCCAAAAATGCTATCGGCTCATATATCAACCAAGACTCCGAAATGCTTTTCGACACTTGTGGAATTATCGGAGACGTAAAACTTTAGGCTCGTTAGCGTCATCGAATGACTTCAAGCTTGACAGAGATCGCACCTGGGGAGTCTGCTCCGACTGTGTGAGGTTGCTCCACTCAGCGATCATATCACTAGGGAGAGCAATTTGTCACGTCAAGAACCCTCGAGATGGTGGTCATACCTAATCAGAGCGTTAAAACGATCATACGTAGTTCGTTCGAGTTTCAGAAGCTCGGTGAATGCCTGGCTTCGATTATAGTTACATAACAAAGATGTTATCAGTCGACTCACTCTTGTAAAACGGCCTCCCAATTGCCCGTCCCGTAGGGCAAACTGACCGTATCCGCATGCTGACCAACAAGCCTTCATTCCAAATCTTCAGTACTGGCACCACATTGGATTTTAGTTATCCAGGTTGCTTACTATACGACAATTCCGTCCGAACGGCTTGATGTCGCAATCACGAACCCGCAGGGTACAAGCACATTTACTCAACCCGACAGACTGAGATTGTTCTGGGATGTCAACATCCATGGAGCTGCTGTTGAATACACTCACATGACACATAGGCACCTCTGGAATGGCAGCATGGGCGTCGGGATAGATCCGCTTGGGAAGACCTATATGATGCATGAGAGTCAGCGGCTTCAGTTGGTGGATGAACGTACACAGATAGTTGCTCCCTTGAAAATTAGAGCCTTGCCCGTGCCCTAGTGCTAGATTCTGTAGTAGTGGGACTAGCGAAGAATGACCGGCGTTTGTCAACGGGCTGATGGAAGCGAGGTTGCAATTGGAGCGCGCGTTTTGCTTGACCAGGGAGTGGTCCCAGGGATCTGGACACGCGTAACGTTAAGCGGTATATTCTCCTAATCCAGTATGATTACTTACGGATAAGTGTGCTATCACTGCTGTCACACTGCATAAACGCATTTATTGAGGGTGGGGTATCCTAAGCAGACAGGTAAACCTACCTCAAATACACCCTGCAGCCATCCCAATAAATAATCGAGACCAATATTCCAGTTTCTTCGCCGTGTGACTCACCGTGAACGAGACACCATCAGCAAGATGGTCGGCCAGTATATTATTGATTGTCTGTCCAGGAACGGTCAGTCCAAAGAATTCAAAACTCAATTGTTAACCAACGTGGTTCCAGACAACCGAAGTGGGATCTACGATAGATTGTTCCCGAGTTGGCAGTAGAAAAGCTTGATCTTGCGTTTCGTACTGGCAGCCCTCGCATTTGAGATAACGTCTGAACCTCACATCATCCGGCATAAGTCCTGTACGAATGGACCGGTTGATTGTGATGGACGATGTTCCGCTCTATGGGATGCTCACCCTCAACTGTGGAGCCGTTCATGGCCGTTCCACGAGCTGCGCGTCCGACGACTAAGAAAAGTAGAATTGATGTTGAGAAATCGTCCACTTCGCTTGTATAAGGCTTGAATGCTCACCGTATAAGAAACGGTGGTCTCCAGGCTTTGAATCCTTAGATAGCCATACTAGCCCTTTCTCCTAGAGAAGAAGAGCGAAGATATCAATGTCAAACTACGAAAGTAGCGGTGGGACACATGGTTACAATGTTGTCTTTGGACGGAGAGTATTGTGGGTCAATCCTGTTATTGTGGTCCGGAACGTCCGCAAGAACATGGATATCCTCTTCCGGATACCCAAGCACTGTGGCTGATCGGATGTTCAGCTTCCAAATTCCACACAGATAAGAGAATGTAAATCACTTAGAAGCTGAATCACTCGATATGCATCGACATAGGCTCCACGAACACCCGTCGGGGGGTAACGCCCCGGGTAGGCAAGGGCCAGCTGCATGGAAGTTGGAGCACTCCCAAAATGAGCAAGCTAGCGCATACGAAATGCAATCAGGCTTTGACATACCACCAACGCACGGTACTTCGGACTTGAAATAGTTCTCCCGGTACTGTGAATGTCAGCGTCCCATTTCTCCGCCAGAAAATCAACTTGAAACTTAAAATCCTCCTCGGGCTCGACACTAGCGTCGCTCGAGGTCAGATGTGAAAGTAGAGATGTCGCCTGGGACTCCAGACGTGCAGCCGCCGGTGGAATGTTGGCTTGCACTGTTTTCAGCGTAATAATTACAGGGGACATTCCACCCGCGTAGAGCGACTCACTTGACGGTATCGTTTAGCCCAGTGGTGGTGTAGTGGTGCAAGTTAGACCAGGGAGGTTGGGTCTGGTACCTTATGAATGGCCACAGAAGCACGTGCAGGTAGGTCAAATGAATGTGGCGTCGCTTTATCCGCTCAAGGTTCGGTGCCGACCATGGTTGACACAATGAAAACCCAACACAATCTTTGCCGATCCCCTTGCAGACGCGTGTGACCTCGAAGTGCCAGTTGCGCACGAGCGGACTCGAGTATTGGCTGCTAACCGGTAATTAAGCTGCCGTCCTAGCAGAGGAGCCTTCTGCGGTGAGGCGAGCAGATTAGTTCATGAACAGCGAGTTGCTAATGATCTTGATACAAAATCCATGGCTTTGCCCAATACGGGGAACAGATTAGTGCGAGTTGAAGAATGAAAACGTGACTGATCGATTGTTCGCTGTCCTTTTTTACGAATTGGGTTAGGTCGGCTGGATAGATTACTAACATTGCAACCCTCAAATGAATTTTATGTTCAAGGCGATATCGAACGAGTCCTCAAGACATGCATACGAGATCAGGGGGCAAAAGCGATTGGTTATGACGACCAAACCTATGGTCATGTGACTGATTCAGACCTCCGTGACATTTGCGGTGTATCCGTGGATGCGGCGCCAGTCTACTGGATCCTGCATATGGATGATCCAATACCCATCACGAAGCCACGTTCTCTTCGCTCGATACTCCTGGGAATCCACACAAACCACTCGGCCAGGCCGCTCAACCCGTCTCTAGTCTCCACATTTCTGCCTCTTCGACAACTGGGATGGAGAACTAAGCCCCAGACGCCCCGTACATCGTCAGTAAAAAAGAATTCGCGAAACCTGAGCTAACGTCACTAAATGGTCCGAGTTAGTGGTGGGCGCTACGAATCGAGTGCATATTAGCCCGCCCCTGCCCGACCAGGCCCCAAAAACCAACTAATGGAACTAACAACGGGTGTTTCACCCTCATTTGACACGTTTTAGCCCAGGATGGACCGGAAACGCCTCAAATTAGTTCATTTGCCTGTCGTGGACAGCGAATTAGACAAACCAGAACTAAAACCGTGACAGGAGTGAAAGCGGCAGACTCTCATGCGTCTGATTATCAACGGGGGATCTAAAAGTGTGCTCGATTAGTCGTGGGTGAGTTGTGGGAGTGCTCGATTAGTTGCAAGCTCACTCGATTAGTTCGGTCTGAGCGTATTGGGTGCCGCGTTTAGGCTGTTTAGCTTCGCTTGTTCAAGCGACTCTTTGGCAAGGGCATCTAAACGACCGTGACCGTGTATTTGCCGAGATTACGAGTAGCGTAGCAAGCGTATCATCGGTCTCAGTTCCGCCAGAAGTCATTCGTCGATGGAGGGCTCACGAATGGCACACAACTCGGCTGTTCACAAGTTTAGTTGAGCAGCATATATGCGGACTTTCGTCCTGTATTGTACCTCCCATATCTGTATTTGTACTTTATCTTGCAAATGTATGATATAGCACTTACTTTAGATATGTAAAACGGGCTTTTATATATGATGGACTGGATCCTACTCTGCGAGTCGAGTTATTGCTGTCTCCCCCTCATTCAACATGTTCTGTGTGATACCGTTTCTGGCTGTCACAAATGTCACGTGCTCAGGTCCCTTCACGTCTGCTGCCCTTGTTTCACCTTTCAACTCTACCACTACGGCTCATCAGCTTCGAAATTCCACGCAGCAGAACGCCAGCCCTGCAAACTTCGAGCTCGCTGTTCGTCGTCAAACTCTGCTTCGAGCACCAGAGCCCGATCTTGGTTTGGCTTGTGCACACAGTATTCTACGCGGGTTGCATCAGTCACAGAGGCTCGTGTTTGCGGTTCCAACAATTTGTAAGTTGTCTGTCATCCGGTAGGCTTGGGACTTTGCTCATAGTATCAAGCTATCAGCATAACTAACTATATACATTGGTACTGGTACGTAGTGATGCTTTGAGGATTCGATTGAGTCTAACTTGTTTAGTTTACAGACAGCTCATGATACTTCTTACAACGACTATTCCGTCTACTCATTCCATGCGCACAATTTTGTAAACTTGTTTTGTCTCTCCTTTATGTTATGATTAATAACCTACCCAATGAATCGATAATGATTCCATCTTTAAACCAGGCAAGTGTGACTTACCATGCATGATAAGACTGCAATGTAAAGGGCGCAAAGCACACCCATGAGACGATAACAGCGAACTAAAGAACTGCTAATGGTGCAACTAACGCAACAAAAAGTGTGATTTGGCTAGAATAATGGGAACTAATGGGAACTAATCCAACTAATCCGTCTAATTCTTCCCTCTTTAGTTCCCGGGGGACTAATCCCGTCATCATGAAACACCCCGACTAATGGGGTCAGACCAGAACTAACAAGATTGAGGGTCTGCTAATGTGACCGGGTGCTAGTAGACCCCTTCACACACGCACTAATGGGACTAATCGGCGCGGATTAGCTCAATCCCTTTTTGGTGACGTCATAGACCCTGCAACCCCGTTTAACTCTTCGGATGAGTCGCTTCACTGAGAGGCAAGCATGCCATTAAGACAGTTGCCGCACCTGATGTACAACGGGCTCAGCTTAGCGGGCTTCATCTGCCACCAAAGCGGGCATCAGACTCGGTGGACCGGTGGTAGTGGCTCAGATCGTTCAGATGTACAAGTGTGCTGGGGTTGGGATGCTTCATACCGAAAATCAGGTGCAAACCAAATAATGTAGTCGGATCCGCGCGGTTGTACAAGCGCGACAGTAGAAGTTACTTCGATGCTTGAACTGATTGCTAGACGTAGCCCGCATATGATGTCCAGGATTTCTGGATAGTGATTAGAAATCCGAATAGTCAGCGCTTTTCTTACGATCTTCCTACCTCTATTTTTAGCGGGGTGGGACGCTGCCACCCCAGAAACTGCATTTCGGCGGCATGGCATTTGATTCGGCTTCGCACTTGCCCAACTATTTTGCTACGAAATTTCCAGATCTGGTGGAACTGGGTCTACACGACCATGAAGTCACGCTAGACGAGCTCGAAGCTTTCAGTACTGTATTGCCTCGCCTGGAGCTACTACGCATAAAACCTTAACTCAGTCTTTTCTTATTGCAGCTTAGAGTTGATTTGGACAAGATTCCTTGCCACGGACCCACCCGCTACGCACGCTTCAGGTTAATTTCATCACGTTCGATGAGGGAGATGAAGACTATTATACGGAAATCACATTGCTTGAACATGATTACGCAAAAGCTCTCTTATTGTGAGTCTTTTACCTTGCATACCAATTTATGCGTAGTAACCTGTCGATTAGATATTTCTTTGCTATATGGCCAAATGTTCAAATCACTCCCAAATTGGACACCAGGAGTATGGAGGATTTTGGCGGACATAGGGACTTGCTCAAGCTTCTCAAACACCAATTAGCCAGGCTGACCTGTTGCAATCACGACCCGTCGATCCGGTATGAAGACGTCCTCAACTTGGAGGAAGAGACTCGGAACGGGTGGAAACGGTGACGTCAAGTGTTTATGTACTGGCTTGTTGGCAATAGTATGAGTAAGTGTCTTTTGAGCTGGGGCCATGGCGAGTTTGCCGTATTGAAACCAGAACTTCAACAGGCCCTATAAGATATAGATATCCGAAAATCCCGCATAAAACCTGCTTTTCATCAGCAAAAAACGCCAGATGACCCTGGGTTCTTCTGACTAATTTAGATGAAACAAGACGGGTACCTTACTTATTTGACAAAAATAGGGCATTCGTTCGGGGCGCAGTTCATTTTAGACACCTTTAGCAGAGTGGGGGGAAATCTCGCACGTTTTATTGAGGGCAGCAACTTGGCTTGCCTCTGGGCTAGAATTAGCTGCTTAGCATTCTTCAGGGCTGACTTCAACAGCCTTGACTTGAGCATTGAGTGGGCTTTGCGCCAAGCGCTTCGACACCGGGGTGATAGAAACATGGACACGTGACCGAGATGTTCCCTGTTCTGAACCAACATGCCCCGTCTATGCTCTTAGGCAAAGTTGCCTTGGTCACGTCCTGGTCGTGCCGCAGGCCACGGGGCGTTTTGATGGCTGCTTCCACTCTCACCTACCAGGTAAGTTCGATCTTATCTTTCTGTGTCGAGTGCCTCTAACTCACTTCTGTCCAGCTGCCCATTGTTTCCTCCAACCACGGTGAGGCCGGTTTTGAGGGAGGTTTATTCTTGCATCAATGTCTCACCGCATGCTGATGCCTCTTCTCTGTGCAGGTTGATTGGGTGGAGGTTCGGTTAAGTGCGGAGCAGTTGGAAATGGTGACGAACTACACCGCCAAGATAGTGAGTGCCGCTACTCAACTGTTTATTCCGTGTTCCGCTTGTGATTGTTAACAACGCCACAACATTGTGACTCTCGAAATACGCGACCGATGTTGCTGATACCGTTGGTTATCAATCAATCGCCAGAATTCTTTACGGTTCCCGACTTGCAGGGACGTGATTTATCAACTGCGTGGTACGAACAGGGTTGTAGGTGCGGTTTGCATCGATGACTGGGGCTGGGAGTGCGGGATGATCAGCATAAATTGCTATCGGGCTACAACGATCCGTACGGGGTTGGTGCTGGTATTAGGCCTGTCGTTTATGTTGTAGATCCGCCCGGTCTCTGGTTCCCATGTATTCTACACAACGTGAAATAGCAACCGTGATCTATAAACGCACGTAATATCGAAAGAGATACCGCAGAACTGTGGCTAAAGCACTAAATGTCGTCGTGGGCGATGTAATCGTGCATAAACTACTAATTTGAACTAATACGGTACGTATTCTGAAGCCAGTTGTGGTTAGCTTTGGGTAACTAATTGTAGCTAATCTGGCTAGAAAAATATCGTACCCTTTGTAAACCGATAATTCAGCTCATCTGGCCCAAATTAGCTATGTATTTTTTTGCTGATGTTTGGACGTAACGTGCCCAAATGGGTCTACATAAGCGTCCGGAAACCTCTTGACCTGGAAGATTAAATACACCGTTTTTGGTACGATTTTGACCCCCGCTTTCAAAAAGGGACGAAGTTTGGCATGATGCACGGCAACTTCCGGCAGATTTCTAAACAAGTCCACGGGGCCGTTTCGTATGGACTTTCAGCATCATTCGTTGACGCGGTGGGGTCATGCAAAGTTTGACCACGAGCTTGTACTTATGTGCTTGAGCAACATAATATAGGGTCAGGCTACTCGAAAAATGTACAGCAACACAAGTATCGATTTCTTCGATGATCCATGACAAACACGAAGCGCTAGAACCAAACATGTGATTTTGTAACATATTTATGGTAAGTTACGTTTCTGCGCACATTGATCTTGCCACCATGCCACTTGCCTCCAACTATGCGTTTGAGCTTCAAGAGCTTGTTGAATGCATTTTCAGATGGATGGATAAAGATGATCAACATGTTCTCGCCTTGTTAAATCGCCATATTTTCTACATGATTATGCCCTTGTTGTGGAAACACGTCACACTCGGCAAACTCTTCTCACTCTCGCCAGTTCTTGGTGACATATGCAATAGAAGAAGCTATTCATCTCTCGGTCGCTCCAAAGATAACAGATTCTATAGGTCCCTGAAGCCGTTAGATAACGAGGACCTTACTCGGTTTGACGTTTACGCTCCTTGGGTTAAACACATGGAACTTGGCAATGGAAGGATCGATTATGCATTTCACAAGGCTATCGCACTGCTCTACACATGCTACACAAGACGTGTGCTTCTTCCAAACTTGATCTCGATATCGTCCACCGCGTTGACAAATCCCCTATGGGTCATTCCCTTCTTGTCTCCTTCTTTACTTCGGTTGAGCATTAGCATTCCCGCTCCTGAATACCTTCCAACAATGATCCACCTACCATCACTATCCATATTTCATTCCAAAATTCTGTTGCACTTATTGCAACAAAGGTGTCATCAGATCGAACACCTATGCTTGAACTCTAAAGAAATAGTTTCCGATTACAAGCGCCGGAAAGACCAAGAATATCATTACGTGTTGCCCATGCTTGCACGGCATGTTGACGCTAGCATCCCAAAGACAGTCAAGCGCCTTCTGGGATATTTTATTAGCAGCATGCGACCACTAGCTAGCTTTACTATATCTTCGGATATGTTGAATGCTACTTGCTGGGAAACTGTCAGTAATTGGCCAACTCTCGAGTCTTTTGAAGTGATCTTTACCAATCGTGCATTTGCTTTTGAGATTCCACGTGTATCAGAGTCCGCATTCCCAGCTATCAGCCGCCTAGGGGTCTACGGAATTCCTGAGCAGACAGTACTCCGAAGGTTTTGGGATATTCCCTCACTTGTCAGCAAACTTCGCACTGTCAAGCTGTACCTTCCGAGCACGTTTTTTAACAGAGAGAGCGACGCAGCCGCTGTGCTTATGACAATGTTTGACCTTATCGCTCGACATAGCCCCGACATCCAGAGTTTATGGATAGCCACAATAAGCCCATTAAGTCAATTCAGAGACGAGGTTACTTATAAGGTCTCAACAGGAGCGCTCGGCAAGCTCGAGAAACTGCCACTTCGAAAACTACGTCTGGACGGAATGATAATCCATCCGGCAACACAGCTACCCGAGTACATCGCATCGACATTTCCCGAGTTGATAGAACTTGGTCTCCCCAGCCAACGAATCCTGCTCACTGAACTCGGAGATTTCAGTGCCAGGCTACCCCACTTAGAGCTCTTGCATATCGAACCTCTAACCCAGATTGCCTGGTCTAATAATACTGTTGAGCTGGAAAAGATCCCCCGGCACCGAGCCCGGCCACTGCATACGCTTGAGGCCAATTTCATGACATGGGACGCAGACGGTAACTACTACTCAGAAATTTCCATGATGCAATACAGAGAGGCGAATGCCTTTTTATTGTGAGTTTCTCACCCTGCACGTGTGATTATTTGTACAAATATCAGAGTTGTTAGATACATCTTCTCTCTATGGCCAAATGTTCAAATAGTTACCGGACCGGACATCTATGGTTGCATAGATTCTGCAAAGCACAAGAAATTTATCGGACTTCTTAACCACCAACTTGCCAGATTGTCCTGTTGCAACCGCGACCCTTCTATCCGGTACGAGAGCGTCTTTGGATTTAATAAGGATACCTGGGGACAATAGAAGTCAGTCCAAGGCGGAGGGATTTGGTGTTCCTCCTTTCATGCTTGCGGAACTCGGAGTTTTCACGTAGTATCACCGGCGAGGAGGCAGTATCGCATGTGTTTGTGGGCCTATAGCATACCTAGAATAGCGGAATTGTACCGGCATAAATGCGTATCGTATGCTTATATCGTATATTCACTCACAAACGTATTGAACCTGGTGCTCACTCGCGGTTCAACAAAAAAATTCTATTCTAAGGATGGAACCTAAATGGCATTGGGTTCTTTGAAGCATGAGACGCACTTCATGCCTGGTCTAAGGTAAAACACTCAAGATAAAGCTGATATGAGATGGTCAGTTGCATGTACTGACCGATGGCGGCCGGTGCTTTGTGCAGGTGTGTGCCGCACGACCTGACGGTCGGCTCAGCTCCCGGAAGGTGTGGGTGACGCAGGCGCCGCCTTTGGCGGCGCGTGCGTGTCCGGCTCCCGACCGCGAGAGCGACCCGCGGGCGGGAGGGTCCAACTGAGCAAACTATCAGGGCGTACGAGCGGGGACGGTGGGTGGGACGAAAATCTCCACGCGCCGACGGGCGCTGACGCGAGATGGTCGTGGTCAAGCACGAGTTGTCGCGTCGGCGCGTGTCACGTGATCTGCGCGCCGCGCCAGCCGCCCCCATCGCTCAGTACTGGCCGTGCACCTCCGCCGGCTCCGTTGCACGACCTCCCATGTACCGCGAGCGACTGGGTAGTGTCCTCCTAGTGCGTTCCCCAGGCCAAAGTACAATTCATATGGCCATCAGCGTTTCCGTGCTGCTAATCGACTTGGATTGATGGCTGGGAGAGACATCTCAACCTGAATCGAGGCAAGGTCATTCGAGTGGGTTCAAGTTTGAACGGAGTGGGTCACAAGTGGAACAATAGACGACTATGGGCTCCGTTCAGGATACCACAGACTTGCCCGTATGTAGCCTTTCGATCGAAAAAGACAAACTCTCAATTCGAGGATAAAATATTGCCGTTATTACTGTAGAATACACAATAATAAATAAAAGAGTGGTATATGCATCCGAAAAAAGGTGCCATGCGCAAAAGAAACAATGAACCTTGGAAAAGCCGCGATGAACAATGTCCAGTTAAATAAAACGATTCATCCGAATCTTCAATTCGCTAACGATGATCCGACAGAGGGTATACTTCTTCCTTGGAACCGGATTCGCTGGTCTTTTCGCGGCTTCGAACGGCCTCAGCCTCCGATTCATACTGCTTGGGCAAAAGAGCCAACCCGAGAGCATACGCTCCACCAAGAATCTAGGAAGTATCATCAGCATACATCCTACCTCAGACTCAGTCATGACACATACCGCTACCCAAACGATCCAGAAAATACGAAGTCCTCGCTTAGGCTTGGTGCGTCCGGTTGCTTTGGCCCACTCTTCGTTGAATCCGAGCCAGACTTGATACATTGCCAGTATCATAATGCCCAAGCCGAGGATCGCATGTCCATAGTTTTGAATCGGGCGCTTCTTGCGGTTCGGCGATTTGACCAAGTGGATGATGAGCCCGTATACAGCCTGAAGAGCATAGAGCAAGAACAAAACTAGGCCGATAACCTATGATAAGAAGTAGTTTAGTTACTACTGTTCGAGAGCGCATTTAACTAATTTAATTACCATGTGCTTATCACCAAAGTGGGAACCTCCGTTTTCGGCCACAGCTTTTACTCCCAGAGCGAACCCGGCCACGATACATGGTCCAGCTAAACCAGCCTGGACGATCCAGTGCGCCTTGAACCACATGGGCCACCAAATACGCAAGAACCGCGCTTGAAGAACTCCGATCGGAAGGAAGAAGCAAAATCCGAGAGCGCTGAGAACGCCATGGGCGATAAACTTTTTATCGGTCGAGGTCAAGGCGAGAACAAAAGGCTGGTTGTTGACCTGAGTCGGAACGGGTAGAGCGCTGCCCGTTGCGCTTGCGGTGCCAGTAGCGGATGGAGTAGCGAGCTCGGGGACGGTTTGGGTCAAGTCGAGTTGGAAGGTTCCTTTGAAGTTGTGTTCTACGAGGGTTGCTGCTGGGTCGTTGCTACCCGGCTTTTGCATGCTCAAAGCGTAGATCATGTCCTCGTTCGTTTGTCCAGAACTCTGCGGATTGTGGGCTGTTAGTGGGTACGAGATTGAATTATACGAGGACACTCACGGGCATCGAAAAAGTAAGTGTGACGGCGGACCCCGTAAGCGTGCTGAACGATGTTTGAAGGCTAGCCACTCGAGCGGGGCTGCTCACCACCTGAGGCTCGGCATGAGCTGTTCACAAATCAGTTGGACCGCTTTAAAGAACCAATTGATATGACATACCAGTAGCTTGGCGCTAGAAATAACAGGCATGTTCAGCACTGGTAATGCTTGGCTAGTTGCGTACGAACCTGGGATATCGTAATCGTCCCGTCCGCATTTGGCCATAAAATCACCATGGGCGACCCAACCATGCCGGTACCAAACCCACTGATCCAGATTACTTAATAAATTGTGATCAAGATAAACGTGGGACTTACACCGCCATCCACCCTAGACTGCTGAACGGGACACTCGTATTTAGAGAATCTAGTTTCTAGGTTCAGTGTCAAGATTCTGAGCAAGGGCCTTACACTTACAAAATGTGTTCCCTCCGCTGATCGTTGCCCCAACGCAAAGGACCTATGATAGATGCTTAGCGACCGGGAAATGGAAGGAGGGAAATCACCATACATTTGTGCAGAATGATCCACCATTGGCGGCCAAAACCTGGTCGATGCTTGACAAGGCCAGTGCGCCAACACCGAGCAGACGCCTCATCGAAGTACTAATGCGCATTTTGGTGCTCTAGATATTGTTAACCCGGCGTGGTCAACGATATATCGCAAAGAGGGAGACATACGCTTGTCCTCCTCAGATACCAAACCAGTCGAATATACTATGTGAGATAGTTGGTTTAGCGCTGGTCGAAGAGAGGCAGATGGCGGGTTCTGGCCCGACATCGGTTCCGCACCCCCTCATAAAAAGACATACATTTCGAAATCTGAGGGGGGCTGAAGCGGCTGTGTCGATCTCCACTGGCGTCACATCAGACGCAATTTGAGCTGTTCAGCCTCTCGATCGCCCGGCGCTTGAGCGTTCGAAGCCACGTGCATCGTGGGGCAGTGGAAATTGAGGCGCAAGAAGCCAGAATAATATGAGCAACGTGACTGGCTGCGCTGCTTGGCGCACATGATCTTGAATATCGAACATGCCCAAGTTCAGGAACGATCGGGTGAGACCTTCGCAGGCGATTCGCGCAAGGCGGAACGCTCAACTCCGCGGCGCCCGCAATAATGGTCTAAAATAAGCGATCGAAAAGTTCGACTTGAGCTGAACCATGTTTCCGTCATATCTCGCCGACTGCGGGCCATTATGAACTCGCACAGATCGTGATGCAGTGCCGGGCTGTTATTTCCAAGCTCATATCTCTGTATGGTATATCCGCGCGAAATCCAAAGCCAAAGTTTCCAGTCCAATAACCAAGCCTATCCTAGATTCATAATTGGTGAGGGGGTTTGCCATAAGAATCCGGATTTCCCTAAAGAGTATTCGCACCGTCTTTTCGATGATACACACTAGCACCGAAATATCTGGGCGTGCGAACATGCCTCCGCAAGAGGTTATATTGCTATCCAATTTCTATTATTAGAGGCTCTCATGAACACACAGCCTGAGGCACAACATTACATCCCCAAGGATCTGTATGAGCCAAAACATACGGTCGCCGAGCATATAATCACCTTAGCCTCTCTGCGCCCACAAAACACTCAACACTAACCAAATGGTTCAGAGCAGAACGCCCCGCCCGACGTCATCCTGTCCAGCTGCGCCTTCCCCCTGTCATGGTACTTTAGCATGGCTTGATGAATGACCGAGAGGTTGATTTATGTACCTAGCTTTCAAAAAAATCTCCTCATGATTGGCTAAGACCTCAAGTGCAAAGCTTCGCAGGCTGAGCCACTGGCCACACTTTGGCGAACCACGGAAACGTTTAATGTGAACTTCCTCTCGTAACTGACTGTGAATCAAGATCGTTTGAAGGCCCAGAAAAGCTGGTAAAGCGAATAAACGCGGGCATTGCAGTCGCCTCGCCATTAGCAATCAAGAATACGGTGCGACTTCTGATTGAGGCATATCGTTGACTGTGGGCTTGGTGTATGTCTCTTGCATGAGTGGTTTGCTTAACCGTACCAATTACCAATGAAGCGCTTCCCGAAACCATGCTCATATATCAACAGGAGGCAAGAAGTAATCTGGTATAGTTGTCCGTGCGCTCACAATTTGGCACTCAAGTAACTTGGATCAAGAGGAAAATCCCAAAAGCGTTATGCAGATTTATCACGCATATATTTGAATCTTTCACAAACGCATTGATACATGTGAAATTGGACATAGATATGCAAAAATTGGCGCTATTACTAGCGCACTCGTCAGGCCACCTTCGGGAAGGTACAAATATTGGGTTGTCAAGCTCGAGTTTGTTAGATATCACGCTAACTGATAGGCTACATTGGTATGTATTTGAACTTTCCGACAATCCAGCGAGTACCCACGGACACACTGTTCGACGCAATTGTGGCATTTGTTGACTCTAGAAGGGTTTATGATCGCACGGAGCGAGATGTATTATTTGGCTGAGTATGGCCCACCCACGACGTTTCCAGGTGGCTTTGCATCCATTTTGGTCAGCTATCACCACGACCACGACCCCTTGGCCATTCCTGTCAAGCGATCTCCTCGCTTCGTGTCCGACTTACCATGATTGAGATGAATGAACTAAATCTCGATCCAATGTGAGAGTAAAACTTGTAATTTGCATGACCAAATAGAGGATGCAAACAAACCAGGAACTTGGGCGGGTTATGTCCTATCGAGCCTATACTTACCGCTGGTTGGCGACTCAATTTAATGTCAAGAAACTGGATGTTTTCCTAGTATATTGACTTCATTACTCGATCAACCTTTGATAGATTCACCATTCCGCCCGCGCCTCACGCTACTCGTTCCATTCGATATGCCCCCACCTTCCGCCATATTACACTTTGCAGAAGCCAGTCACAGAACCTTCCCAAGCCTTCTCTTCGCCTGTCTGAATATCTGTAGGGTACTAAAGCTCTTCGGAAGCCTCACGTAAGTCGAGCACTTTTGGGAGTCTTAGAGTACCGTAGGACCCCGGGAAGTGGGACGTATTTGGGATGTTGCCCATTTTGAACTTGAAAAAGACTCATAAATACAAAGCGTTTTGTCTACATTTTGCATTCGCTAAGAAATGATATCTATAGCTAAACTTCAAGCTTCAGTGATCTCAACTATTCAAGATACAGGGAATCTAAGTTTTGGTAGCTTATACGTGAGACCCCAAGAAGTGGGACAGAGCCTATAGAGTGCCATTGCGATGCTAAATAAAGCGGAAAAGTGGATCAATCAACCCCCAGGACTTCAATCTTTCCATTGTTATAGAAAGCACGAGTTCAAATCCATTTCGCTGAGCTGGAACATCGCAAACCCACGCATAGAGTCTCGAACGCGAAATTTGGGCCTCGCTAGTCTGAGCTCAAATTTTCTACCCCTTTTGATATTGAAAAGTAGCTGGACTGGTCTGTGGCAAGAGTAGAATCGTATTTGAGGCGTTGAACATGCCAAAATGTGTTTCTGGATTGGCTGGAGCACGCGGAAGTGGCAGGTGGGCTCGCTAGCGGTGGCTAGAGAGAAGTCTAACTAACACCCAAGGGCTCACTATGAAGCAAAATGAGACTATATATCATAAAGCCCTCACAGTCACATGTAAACTAGTTTATAGGATGCTTTGACCCCTCGAATCAAGTATGCTAAGATTCTGCTATCACTCTCGTTTATTTCAAGCCTTTTAGCTTCCAATTGTAACCAAATGATGGCTCCGCTGTGGTGAAGAAACGTCTGGTGATATTTTGATGCTCATAAACCCATCAGGTGGTTCAGCAATGCGAAATGTCCCACTTCTAGGGGCTGCCCCACTTCCCGGGCTCTTACGGTACTTCAGTTTCGACGATATAGGAGCGCTTGGTATGACCGCACGGTACCGCTTATTTATGCGTCAAACAAGCGTGAGACCTTTTTCGTTGTTTGAATACGTATATGCTTAGCGTCCTGCACAAACACATGGCCGACGGGACAGGAAGAAACAAGACAACAGAAATGGTGGAACGGCGCAGATAACAAAGAAAGCGCGAGGCCTACAAAAGTAAACATAGCGTATAGCGGGAAAGGCGTAAGGTAAGTTATAAAAAGGGCCACTAATCACAGCGGTTTCACGTGAGATCAGATCATCCGTCAGACTTCAACGATGAACAACCTGACTCGATCCTCTTGTTGACTCGCCCCAACACGTGTTGCATCCATGTCCCGCTCTGACTCCACGCCGTCTGCTACTCGGCGTCTCCATGCTGCGCCGGTCATGATGTTTGAATCATCCCCTCTAAAGCCGTATACTCGGCCAACGATAAATTGCGCCGCAAAAAACTCTGGGAACCCCTACCCTTCGATCTTTGTTCTTCCGTTCTAGCGATTTGACCCCATCTTCGATGTCTACTCAACCATCGCCGTTTGATACTGTACCGCTTCCAGGGCACGCCCCCGACTTTAATCTCGACTCCACGGCCGATCTTACAACCCCTGAAGGATTGGCTGCCTATCTTGCGCCGACCAAGTTTGCAGCCGCCGATGTTCAGACGCTCAGCGGCGGAAGCTCAGGATTCACCTACCGCGTGGTGCTAAAAACCCCTGAAGCGGGTGGTCCAAAGAGCGTCGTGGTGAAACATAGCTTCGGACACGCGTCGTCGAGCAAAACGATCATCATAGGGCGCGAGCGCATGGTTAGTGGAGTTTTGTTTTTATATTTTTAGGTATCCGTAGGGCTGAGTGATGGTTGATGGCGTAGACGTTTGAATACGAAGCGCTCGAAGCGATCAATCAATCCGGGCTTTTCACGCCCGCGAGTACTGTTCAACTTCCGCGCGTGCTGCACTATGATCCCGAGACGTATACGTTAATTATGACGGACCTCGCTCCGGCTCGGATGTTGTCGTCTATATTGATCGAAGCGTTTGAGAATGGGACAATAGAGGCCGTTTCGGCTCAGTTGGGAGTTGCTGTTGGAGATTTTATGGGGCGGTTCCATCGATGGAGCTCGATGCCCAATCAAGAAGCGCTGAGAATGCGTTTCTTGGAAAACTCGGTGTCGAGGGAGACGGTGCTAGGGATACACTGCTGGTTGATGAACACTACCGCGGAAAAGTACGGGATGAAAAAGGACTGGATGGACGAAATGACTAAAGAGGGTATGGCTGATGCCGCTGCTGGCGGGACAGTGATTGCGATGGCGGACTTTTGGTTTGGTGAGCTCTTTTCAGCGTTCGCATTTGTCTTTAAGCTGACCACATAGGCAGATAACGTGCTTGTCATAACCGAGCCTGAGCTCCGGATTTACATTATTGATTGGGAGATGAGCCGGTGTGCCCGACCTGAGCTAGATGTGGCACACTTTGCGACTGCCGCACACAGCGTGGTGCACCTGTACCCGTCCTCAGTGACGAATTTCAAGCTCATGCGGAATTTTATGCGGGGGTACAACGATCATTTCAAGCTGGACGTGGTTCAGGTTGCGCTGTTGGCCGGGCGGGACGTACTGGCTTTTGGGGGGATGATGCCCTGGATCAGGCACCGGGATGAAGGCGTGAAGCAAGCGATTGCACAGTGCGGGGCCGACCTACTCGAGGCTGCCCGCACGGGCGATGTGGAGGGAATCAGGCAGAACGTGGTCGTGAGGGATATGTATACGGTTTAACTTTAACTGCGCATTCAATTAGCCGGCGCAAAGCCGTGCGTCATGCTTGACCTACGTTAATAATTATGTACCCTGGATGCGCTATTCATTGACCCCGAATGACAGGGTCTACAGTATAGAACTATATTTGACATATATCGTATAACGATGGCAGATTGACATTCCAAGCATATGAAATGTAACAATACAAACGGAACAATGCTCTCGAGTTGCGTGAGAGCTTGCGCCAGTCGATGCGACTCGCACCATTCGTTGAGCAATCGACTGGTGCAAGTACGAGTTAAAGCAATTCCCTTCAGTCTGCTTGGGCGTCGACAATGTAGAAGATCGATGTATGCACTAGAATGTTCTCGAATGAATGGATCATCGAGCGAGTCAGTAAGCGATTCAGTAAGCGAGTCAGTTCGCTATATGCGCATTATATGCGGTTCCGAACAGCATTATGACTCGACGGTTTTAGGGTATAAATAGGGGTGCCTTCGGCCCCCTACCAGCATCCCAGAATCATCTTCTCTACTCTACTGTCTCTACTCGAACTTTTAACCATTTTATTTCCCTTTTGTATCCTACACATAAGAACCGCATTTCAATAGACAAGCCCAAGTTGATTTGACTAAAGCAGGCATATGCAGCTTCAGTGTTGGTATTATATTTGACTGACAACTACCCCCAGTCGTAATAGCCTACGCAATAGTCGCTTTAGTCTTAAAATAACTACCGTAGGTATTGAAAAGACTACGGCGGGTGTACTGGATTAAATTTATAGATTTCTCCTCTTCTCATCCTCCTCCGCGACCAACATGACCTTGGTCCGCAAAAGTGTGCTTGACACCCCCAAGGTTGTGAAACTCGTTGAGATTCCCACCTCAAATCAAATGAAATAGTCTTGTTCGCTTTGTCCGACCGGCGGGTTTTCCTGACGGTCATTCTGGGAATATGTCAATGTTTCGCGTCTTTTCAAGTTGCTGCCTTCGATCGACCATACGGAAACCAAGGAAAAGGCAACCTTCAGAAATATCTACTAGTCAAACAATAATAGCTGACCCTCAAATCTGGCCCCAAGCGAACAGTTGACCGAGAATGACCTTTCTCGATTCGATGTTTACTCGCTTTGGATCAAACGCCTTAGTGCCAGAGAAAATTCAAAACCCAGCCGAGAATCCTTTGCGTCATTTTGCAGATATTTCCCCAGTCGTGTGCCTTTACCGAATCTTACAACCCCCAAGTGGTCCCTGCACGAACTCGATCCTGTTTGTTTTACGACAGTCAGCACATGGCCGTCGCTCAAATCGCTCGAGCTTAGCCTGGACCCGTACCGGCCGAACATCACGCTCCCAGACCTCCCCCACTCGGCCTTTCCATCCCTTATATACCTTTCCCTCGAATGGATTCCGGACTCCAAGACATTCCGCAAGTTCTGGGCAGTCCCGGCGTTGGTCAGCAAACTGACGTCGGTGAATCTGATGCCGAGCGGGGAGATGTGTCGCGAAAAGAACCGGTTTTCTCGAGTGTTGCTTCCTATTCTCGAAGCCGTGGCCGAAAAAAGTCCCAAGATTGAACACTTTCGGCTTCGTGCGATCGATTCTGATGCATGCCGGGCTTGGTACAACTTTCCTATATCCGGTTTAGAAGGCCTCCGAAAGTTGCCTTTGCGTACTCTTTGGATCGAAGCTGTCGAGCTTTCCGAACCACCCGTTGACATGGGCGATGGCAAGGAAGAGGGAAAGGCCATTAAGAGCAAAGCCAAAGCCGAGCAACTGGATGGAGAAGGCGAGGAAGACGAAGACGATGATCAAGACAAAGACGATGACGAAGACGACGACCGTCTCTCTAGATGCTCTGATGTTGGAGAACGACTGTCGGCCATGTTCCCTGATATTGTCGAACTCGGTTTCCCGCGTCATACGACACCGCTTTCTGCGATCGAAACCTTCCACTCACGGCTTCCTCGTTTAGAAACGTTGCGATTTGATTTCGACCTCGGAGATGTGTCGAAACTCAAATTCGATTTGAGTGGTGTACCGCGCCAACGAAAAGCTGCACCGTTCACTGTCGAAGCCAACTTTTTAGGTCTGGACGAGAGCATTCAGATCGATGGAATTTCTGGATTCAAACATACAGACGCCATTCGTTTTGCACAGTGAGTATCTTTCTCCCATCCTATATCGTCTGATAGTGACCATCGTATCATTAGATATTCATTCTCGCTCAGGCCAAATGTGAGGATAGTCGAATTGCCCGCAGACGAAGAGGATGGAGATGATTGGCCCGAGCGCGAGAAAATGGTTACGTTGGTCAACGAATATCTTGAGGGCCTCGCGCGCTGCAATCTGGATCCTGCCATTAAATACGAGCATATTGATGTCTTGACCGAAAAGTCCTGGCACGCTTGCAACGAATGAGTCGCAACCTTGGTTACTCCGTAAATCGACCGCTATCTTAAGTTGAGATGGTTTGTGTGTAATTGTATATAACCGGCGCCGGTCCTTTATATATAAATAGAATCATCTAGTATATATGTTGCTATCAAGCGGATACCGGCCGTAGCTTGGGGATGCTGAGATGGTCGTGGATCACAACCTGGATCCAAAGTTGGCAAAATCTTGTCATATCTGCAACATTTTGTTTTTGACTTGTTAAAGTCCCTCCGCCAACGGCCGTTTGGGGTGCTTACTGTTTAAAGCCTGTTCTTTTATTAGTCAGAAGGCTAGTTACGAGTTGTAAGATGTAGATCCTGTCAAATAGGTTTAGTATATGCGCCTCCTTGAAACCCCGGCGGTCGAGGCGCCTCAGGGGTTGGCGTTTCAGCACGTGTCTCCAGGCACAACACGTGACCGTGTTCTTTCCCTTTTTCGCTACCACGTCCTCGCCGGGACAAAACGCACGCCCAGTCCGATATGCACTATGATAAACAAGCCGATCCTTACAGCTATGTCAAAGCTGAAGATTTTTTCAATAATTTAGACTCGCAGGAGGGAGGATCTCGGTTCAGGCGAGTCGAGCGCGTAGAACTGCACCCTGACCAATTTGGCCCTGAGGGCGAGGTCACACATCCTGCCTGCCATCATGGCCGTGCCTTTCATACCAACGGGAACAAGATACTGCTCATCGATTTTGTTCGGCCCACTGCGTTCCGAATACGGTTTAGTCCCAAGTGTGGTTCGCTGGATAGCTATCTAGACAATAACTCGTATGACACTTGTCTCTCTCTCTGACGAATTGTCTTTTTACTCTTTTCCCAGACGCAATCTCGTCAAGAACACTATGAAAAAACTCGTCGACACGTTGGACCATTTCGAGCGGCTTAATTGGGAAGTCGTGTGCGAAGACACACCCGAGTACATCATTCTCGAGTCGCGGTCGATCCCTATCATTCCAGGCGAATACAACATGCGAATTTATATCCGCAAGGAAAGGTTCAAAATTATCGTAGTTCAACCGATTGCGCGCCGAAAAAATCGAGATGATGACTACCTTCTTGAACTGGGCGCCGTACGGCCACAAAACGACGACACCATTCGAGATGCCAAGATTGTCTGGCAAACCAAGGTCCATGGGATATTGTACGATGATCTTGCAACCGTAATTGAGGTGAATAAGCCTAGCATGGCCAACTACCTTGGTGTGTCCATATATGCTTCTCCCTGTTCTGGATCCTCACGTTTAAAACCAGGATTTGGGGAGCAGGGTGGGCGGCAATTACTTAAAACAAAAGTCGTTGTTGATTATTTTAGTTCGTCCATATCCGTTTTTTCACCACCGTAAACGGGCCCCTGACCGTTCGTTTCCATCCATATTAGACTATGATAATATGACTTACTCGCAAGTATATGGCCAAGGGCCAATGGACTCCCGCGAGCCGCTCTACCATTCAGAGCCATTTTGGATGGAGATTCGACAGCACCCGGAGCATATGCTCAAAGTAGCGAGCTTTGTCGATAACTTCTCACAAGTCTGTTTAGATATCGGCACAAAAGACAATAGCTCGCTACGTGTAGCCACCCGATTCAACAGCATGCGGCTTTTCGTTATCGCGGACGAATCCATCGGCCGAGTAATCAACACTTACACGCTGATTGTTGGGAGGCCGCGTCTGAAGCCCCGGTACGTTCTAGGCTATCACCAAGGCTGTTATGGCTACGACAGCTCGCAGAAAATTGAGGATGTGGTCAAGCAATATCGAGAATTGGGTTTTCCGCTGGATGGAATACATATCGATGTGGATATTCAGCGCGACTACAAAACCTTTACCGTGGACGAGAGCCGGTTCCCTAACCCCCGGGACTTTTTCACCAGGCTGCGAGAGCAAGGCGTCAAGTGCAGCACGAATATCACCCCTTTCATCAACGGAGACGAGGATTCTACCTACTCTACACTGACAGAGGGGATAAACAAAGGGTAAGCAGGCTACGGGTTCTTTACAGAGATTTTGAGACGAGTTTGCGTAGATACTTTGTCAAGGACAAACGCTATTTGACTGCAGATGGCCCGCACAACGCCCATGAAGATAAATATGCCCTCTATTGCGGCGGACAAAGATCCGAGATTCTGGCGTGTGACTTAGAACAAGAACCCAGAAAGTACTATACGCCTGTCGACGATGTGTAAGCAAAACATTTGTGCCGCCCGTGTACGAAGGCGTTAACCATGATTCGGCTGCATGGGCATCAAACAGACACCTAGCAACCACTTGGAACACCGGGAAACCGTTCCGAGGAGGCGTTTGGTATGGCCGAGATCGAGGCAGGGTGATTTTTGTCTTTATCCATCGGGCTGGAGAAGGGTTCTGACGTCTTGTTTTCCGTCTAGCCAGGCTACTATCCGGACCTGAATAGACGAGAGGTTCGAAGGTGGTGGGGCAAACAATACGAGTATTTGATATCGCTGGGACTCGAATTCGTATGGCAAGATATGACATCACCTTGTATGGGCGCCAGCTATGGCGATATGCGGAGGTCCGTTTCAGCTTGTATCCCGTCGGTAACTTACCGATCATATGGCTCTTACAGCTTCCCGTTTCGACTGTTATTAACTTCGGACGCCACCCATGGCATCTCGGACGAACTACCTGCTATCCAAATCTGGTCGTTGTACGCCTTTAATTTACATAAAGCCACATACCGAGGCTGGTATACCAATCCCGAGCGCGAAAAGAAACGGAATTTTATCATTGGACGGGGAGGATATATCGGGTTGCACCGCTTTGCGGGACTCTGGACTGGCGACAACGCATCCGATTGGGATTTTCTCAAGGTGTCAGTCGCGCAAGTGCTGTCGCTCGGTCTATCGGGAATTACGATTTCCGGAGGTGATGTAGGAGGTTTCGAGCCAGGGCGAGACGGAGGAAAGTGGGCTAGCCCCGAGTTAGTGATGCGTTGGTATTGCGCCTATTCGCTTTTGCCGTGGTTTAGGTGAGATTGGTGACTATATCTGCTTATATCTGCTTGATCTCATTTCGCCGATCTATCCCCACAGAAATCATTACAACGGCAAAGCCGGGAAGAAACTATTTCAGGCAAGTAGTTGCTTCAAATACACATTCTGGCTTCGTGTGTTTATATGAGGCGTATTCAAGGAACCTTTTCGCTTCCGTGAGCACATCGATCAAGTGCCCGAACGCGAGCGGTGGCTCTACGAAAAAGCGCTACCCGTGTGCCAGTACTACGTCCAGCTTCGATACACTCTTCTCCAGCTTCTATATGACCAAATGTTTGATAACTTATTCACGGGTTTGCCAATTGCTCGATCGTTGGTGTGTTAGCTTTAATCTGTGGTTGAGGCTGAAAAGTTTGAAATCTTCTATCAGGTAATTTCAAACGAAGACGATTCGTCGTTAGTCGCGGAAGTAAGCTCTCATCTCTGCTAGCGTTTCACAAGCGAGTGACCAGGCTGTGAGTAGAACTCCGACTATCTCGACGACGAGTACACAGTCGGTGACGATCTACTCGTTGCCCCGGTCCTCCACCCCCAAGGTGATGATCCCGACAAACCAACGCGGACTGTCTATCTGCCTCGCCCGCATTCATGGTGGCAGTGTAATTTGCGTGCAGGCGGAGCGCTCTCCTCTGTTCGACTCGATGACGAATTCAAGGGAGGATCTCTGATTCCCTACAGAGCGCACATGAATCGATCGTCCGAGGATATATGCTGGATTACCCCTATGTTCATACGATTCGGTGAGAGCCCTGTTTGAGCTTCAGTGTGTTAAGGCTAAAACCTAGAATGCTAGGGGCGATTATTCCGCAGATCGAACCAAGTCTATACGCAGAAGACTGGGCCAATCAGGGGCCGCTATCGGTCCATATCTATCCTGGTCACTTGAAGACCAATAAGGTCAGTCAGTCGGAACCACCCCAAATCTGACTATGAGCTAGTTTGACATGCGACGCTCTGTCTGACAGTTCTACGACATGTACCTGGATGATGGGGTCTCGGCGGCGACTGCTCCGACTGTCCGCCGACTGCGGGAAAGCCTGGCCCCAGAAACACCCAAGACGCCGCCAGACACTGATTTGAGCCAGGCCATAGAAGACGGCGCGTTTGGGGATGATCAAGCTAAAAATGTGTACTGGAAGATTAGAATCACTCAGGTAAAGCTTCTAGGTTATTCTGTTGTGCACAAGACTCATGGTACGCAGACGATTGAACATAAAACCACCCCATCCCCTCGCATTATCCGTCGCATCACCGTCGAGACGAAACATCAGCACCATGAGTTTGATCCGGTAAAACAGTATGGTCAATACTATAGGCTCATCATCTGGGGCGCTCCGAAACGTGCAAGTGTGTTCAAGAACGCCCAATTCATTTCGCACGAACATGTGCAGGCTGAACCCCAGTATGATGAACCGAAAAACGCGTGGTTTATCAATCTGCCGATCCATGAGATCGCGAAAGCCAAGTATGATGTTGAGTGCTCCTATTCTTCCAGATCTGATTAACTTTCGCTGTCGTTTTCGCTGCTTTTTCTATATCTTTTCACATCGTTAGCCGCTATCTTGATTATTTGCTATTCTGGATTCAACAATAATGATTTCTTATTGACATATACTGCAGAGTGTCGTCGAGAATAGGCTTGGTTTGATGTCAACCCAAGATTCTGGTGTTCAAGGCAAAGGATGAATGTCGCCGGGAGCCTGGCGCGAGCTTCTTAGCAACCCGCTACACAACTTCAGCCTTGTTTCCGCGGCTTTATGCCACCCGCTTTGATTTTCAGCCGTTCATTGTCATTTCCTGGTGCGCATGTGGCGCTACTCCGCATCTAGCTTCCGCAGATCAGGATATAGCCGACATCCTACGCCTTCCGATCGGTTTGCCCCCAGCTATATAGTCTCGAATTTTTCACGCCTCCCCGTCACTTGGATTGGAGCATGAGGTCACAGAGCACTCATGTCTGGTGATCCTTTTCTTGCTGTGCAAGATCTTTGGGAGGCACGCTACGTTAGCGTTGCGTTTATTGCGCTTCTATTGTGGGATCACGGTATGTTCTTCAAATAGAAACCCACCCATATATATTAATCTATATACGCTACCCTCGGAAGTTATCACTTTGGGAGACGAAATCGCGCTGATTTGGCCCGCCAAGGTACGACTTTTATGACTCCGCGGAACTCGATTGCTTAGATCCACCTAGTTTGGGATTGTCAAGGCCATCTTTCTATTCAATCGTTATATAGTGCCATTATGGCTTGCTGTTGGGTTCAACAGTGCGTATTCACATTTCAACGCCAGCTATTGTATACTAAGGGATCGATCTCTTAGTGATGTCCGGTTTATGCTCCTTTTTAAGTGTCCTCGTAAGTACTGTTATTATAAAAACGAAACATACTCATGTATTTTCGAGTAGACGTAAGTGCCTCTAACAAAATCGTCGCCAAGCCCGTTCCCGACCAGGATTCCGCCAGTTGCCGTCACTGGCTCACTTTCAACCTGATCCTTCAATGGGCCTCAATACAGAGTACATCCTGTACGTGTTACATCACTGGCCACGAAACCGTTTCTCACTCTCCAGTCCAAAAGTCATTGTCGCTACTCGCGTTTTTGACGTTTGGCAGAGCCAGCGTCTCGCGTTCTTTGTTTTAGGCCCGTTGTGGACCATACACTGCGCAGTGGATCTATTTATATGCGTAGATAATCTGGTACGGCATTATCGTGAGCGGATTATCTTTGTTTATTAGGTTTTGATGGATGGACCTGACATTGGTTTCCAAAGATTCGATCACATACGAAGGAGCCTCGAACATCTGCTTTTGGGACGCAGCAACCACATGGACTGTGTGGTTAACTGGAATCATTTACCACGCGTTGATACTTGGTGTCTTGCTTTGGCTATGGCTGTCGACTCCCAGGCAGGTTTCTACCGATCCGTATCATTCATATACTCATGTCCGCAATGCAGGACCAGTCAAACACGTTTTATGAGACTTGTGGTTCGTGATGGGTTTTTATATTTTATTGCCATTTTCTCGGATCTACTTGTCACTCTTTTGTTTTGGCGTTATGCCAGGGTATGTCTCATCATTCTCAACGCATATACCTACTCAAACTCACGCTTGGCGTCACATCTCTAGCCGAGTTTAGCTGCCATGACTTTTATATCCGTATGGTGCATAACTAATATTTCTTTGTCTCGCATGTTGCTTTCTTTGGGAAGCGTGCAAGGCCCAGCCGAGTGGGGCCAGCGAGCTCAAATAATACTTCCTCCACGAGCAGCTGATATAGAACTTGGAGCGAGACCTAGACAAAAGCAAGGGAGGATACAGCATGTGCGGAGCAGCTTGCGAGATGACATTCTCAAGAGCGGAGTTACTTATTATTCATCTTTTGGATCTGTGGTTGATAAGTAGATGGACAAAGTGTTTCATTCATTTTATTGTACTTAGTTTCAATTGTAATTGTGTGTTGAGGTTGATGCTTGGTTCTACGTAAAGGCTGTTGGAGCGACCTATTGGGATTCCAACGGGGACAGAATGTGCACCAGCCATCATATGCAGCCACCTGTTCCCGGTCGAATCAACTTATCAACACGCATGATTCTTGGATAACGGAAAAAAACAAGCACATTGTAGTGTATTTTTATCCGCTCTAGTCGGACCAGGTAGTTGTTCGTTCTGCACCTTGATTTTGCAACGTCTCGCCTCCAGGCAGTCTGTTCCGACATGAATACAATCAGCTTTTTCGTGGCGTGTGGAGAAGAAGGCCGGCTCCATGTGAATCTTCAGGGCGGGACGACAGAGAGAGTTAGTATCCAGGGACGTGGCGCCGAACGTGGCGAAGCGCCCACGTGTAGCAATTAGCCAATAGAAAAGAAGCCCGTGACGCGCGTGATCATTTGACAGGAATGGGTGCTTCTGTGATGGCGGACTAGTCTGAGCTCGGCGACGACGTCAAGCGATGGTGTCAGTTTCCAAGAGAAGCTCTACATTGCACTGCACGGTGCTCCTCTTCTGTTTGTCATTTGGGCTGCACGTTTTGATTTTCACCCGTTGATTGATATTCCCTCCTACGGAGTTGTTCGAGACTTTGCGCTCTCGGTTACCACTTCTTCTTGATACAGTATGTCCGTCTGGGGTATATAGCTCCTCTCGTGCTTCGGCGTCGCAATTTCCCTTGCTTTCCCCCTCGCCCTCGTTTGACTGGCTCGACCGGGACCGGCACTGGGACATGCAAGCCTAGCCTGATGGCTGAAGGTGTACTGCTCGTTGCGCATGACATGCTGGTGACGAGATACGTCACCATCGCGTCGATCATGCTGCTGCTATGGGATCATGGTACGTATTTCGAAAAATCGTAACAACTCACTTTTATTGATGCCGACTAGTGATCACACTTGGCGACGAAATCACGCTCATCTGGCCGGCCAAGGTATGCAGTTTTTATTTTATCGAGGTACATAGCTGAGGCACACGTAGTTCGGGATTGTCAAAGCCATCTTTCTCTTCAATCGCTATGGGGTCTCCCTGTGGATAGCCGTTGCGTTCGCTAGTACGGCATCTGTGTTCTCCCAGGGGTGTTTTTGATCTCATTTAACGTTGTAGTGATGTCCGGGCTATCCACATTCCTAAACGACAAAGTAAGTTTGTTTCATATACTATTGACGTGTGTTGACATTTATCCCCCAGACGTGAGTCTTCCAAGTAACATATACACCAAATCGTGCTTAGGCTGGAATTTCACTGCCAGCTGTCGGGGCTGGCTCATCGCCAACGTCTATATGGAGCTTGTCGCGGTGCAAACTACCGCATGTAAGCCTCACCTAATTTCTCCGCCCATCGGCTGCTCATGCTTCTCCTAGTCATTGTCGCCACTCGCGTATTTGACATTTGGCAGAGCCAGCGCTTGGCGTTCTTCGTTCTCGGCCCGTTTTGGGTGATCCATTGCGCGCTGGATGTGTTTATTTGCACAAAAAATCTGATTCTGCGAAATCGTAAGCTCGCTCCCATCAATAGTTGCATTTCACCGGGCTAAGTTATCTTTAGATACGTTTACATACAATCCTCTTACGCATTCCTGTGTCGGGAGTGTGGAAAACACTTGGACAGTGTGGCTGAACGGGATTGTCTACCATGCGCTCATCCTATGCTTATTACTCTGGTTGTGGTTGTCGACTCCAAGGTTCGTTCCTTCTTTTTTCCTATTCAATATTTCACTTATTTGATTCTCGGATAGGACAAGTCACACACCCTTTATGAACGTCGTCATTCGAGACGGCTTTTTGTACTTTATCACTATATTCTCGGCTATGCTGTTTAATCTCTTGATATGGCGATATGGGAGGGTGAGTTCTTGCCTTTGAATTGTGCGTAATGGTCGCATTAATTTTGCGAGTATAGAGAAGTCTCGCCGGTCTTCCGTATACATCCGCCTGGGCCATAACGACGATCTCCCTATCCCGTATGCTTCTTTCCATGCGAAGTGTTCAAGGTCCAGCCGAATGGGGTCAACGTGCTCGAATCGCCGTTCCGTCCCGGGGCATTGATATAGAGCTCGGCGCAAGACACCGACAACGGACGGGTCGGGTACAACACGTTCGAAGTAGTGTCCGAGGGGAGAGCTTTGGGACTGTTGTAAGTTATTCGTCGTTTGGGACTGTGGTTGATAAATAGTCCTCGCTCTTTCTTGTATTTTTTTTGGTCCATTTGCTATGACTGTGTATATGCGTATGTCACTTGTATAATTGACGAGCCTGATGGTATGAAATGGACTCGGTGTTCTCGGTTGGTAACTTGTATCATTTGTCCCTGAAAGCTATGTGATAACGCGCTGTGTTCTTGCCACCTACGACCATGTCTCGCATGAATATTTTCCATATGCCTGAGCTGGTGGGTCTCATCCACGCACGGCTGCGGGCTCAAGATCGCTTCTCTTTGGCCCGAACAAACCACAGCCTATTCCAGATAGTTATGCCAACACTTTGGGAGAGTGTCGAGGGGCTACGACAACTACTTATCCTAATCCCGAATTTAGACAGGATTCTAAAACTGGGCACTCAACCAGTCGAGGTAAGATTGTTTTCTGACTTGAAGGTGGCTGGCCAGATGAGAAGCGACGCATTTTGCTCAGGTTTTCAACCAAGTACTTGATCGGGCGGACCTCACTCGATTTGATCTATACGCGCAGTGGGTAAAGCATCTTGAGCTTTGTAAACGGGGACAGCCAAAGTTCAAGTCTTTGGAGCTATACTTGCTAAGATGCTTCTCGTCCAAGCGCGTTCTCGTCCCTAACTTATCGTCACTTACTTGCACGGACTTTCATGCGCATGAGGATGTCCAGTTGGTCCTACCGTTCCTCGTCTCATCCTTGGTCAGCTTGAAGTTTACCTTTGTGCGACATCAGTATAAGCAGAATGTAACAACCGACCAAACATCCCTCACTCTTTATCTGGTGTCACAAAAGTGTCCCAACCTGCATACGTTGGCTATATATCCCCACACCGAGGGAGATAACGATTTGTACCCCTACAGATTCTTGTCTCATAGCGACCAGGAATCGATCATTCCTCGGCTTGGTGACCTTGGATCTTTCTTAGGAGGTGTGCGTTCGCTGGTGAGCTTCTCGTGCACTGTTCGAATAGTGAACGAAGACTGCTTCCGAGGAATGAGTAGCTGGCCATGTCTTGAGTCTTTGGAAATCGTCTTTGACCCCTGGATAAATTATGCACCCCCTCAGCTGCCTGATATCGCTTTCCCAGCGTTAAAGCACCTCTCACTTCGCGGGGTCAATCCATGCAGCATTGGCATCTTCTGGGGCCTCTCACAATTCGTCCGCAGCCTGCGTTCGGTCAAAATATTTATTATGACTTATCACAGCGATGGCTTGCCTTTTGACGACATACTTCGACCGGCTCTGGCTGGGATCGCCGCTGGGAGCCCTAAGTTGGAGAAGATATGGATACAGGAGTCATACCGTACCGCTGGCCTAAGCCCACTCAATATATCTACGCTACAGCCTCTCCAGAAGCTGCCCATACTATCCATTAGGCTGGAGAGTATTGTCCTTCGCGGACTCGACGACACAAAAATGTCAGGCTTCAGCGCTGCGCTTTCGTTATGCGACATGTTCCTAGATTTGAGGGAGTTGGTAGTTCCGAATACCCCCATCTCTGTGTTTGATCTTGCCGATGTCAGATCTCATATGCCTCAGCTACATATTATCAGCCTTGATTTAGCAGGCCTTCAAACCTCGAATTCACTCATTTCGGACATCAGCCAATTGCCACGAAATCGACCTAGTTCTTTGCGCGTCGTCGAAGTCGACATTTTCGGAGTCATGCAGCGATATTTCGGATCGGGGACGAGGCAGACTCTCACCTACTCTTACGCGCATAAAATAATCAGGTAGGTGATTGGCTGTTTCCTGTTTAGCAGGTCTGTTATTGATGGCTGTCTCGCAAGCTATCTTTTCTCATTGTGGCCCCACGTTCAAATCGTAGCAGTCAAAAGTAATCACACGGAGTTACCAAAAGTTGGGGAACGGGGGTTGTCTTTGATCAACGAACACCTTTATGCACTGTCATGTGCGAATGAAGATGTTTCGCTTGGCTACCAGGATGTGAAGGTGCTGAGCTACAAATCGTGGAATCGGTGTTACGGACCCTTTTAGTCAAGGGCGCCTTGGGAAGCGGCGCAGACTACACGGACGCAGTTACTTTTCTGTGCGACTGAAGTCTCAATTTCATTGTCCTCATCTATTTTCTCACGAATATCTCATGCAAAGTTGGGGTGGTTATAAATACTTATTATGGTATAGGGCGACCATAATATGTGCACTATTCGATAAACTAAAGCCGCTGGTAATACGCTTGGCTCATGCCATTTGTAGCAAGAAAGTACATAGCGGCAGGTCGATGGGATATATGCGTTGTCGAATCGCATTAAGGCGAATCAATGGGTACCACTCATATCTGTTTTTCATCGCTTCAAAACGTGCGTTTCCCTTGTTCTCTTGACTATTATGTACACTCAAAGGAGTCACAAGGTATGGCTATCCTTTGCCACGACTGTAAATACACATGAACTAAAACAAAATTCCCCGCACGTTCCTTCAATGCTAAGTGCTCGAGGCGCAGCCAAAGGCCGGCGTGCGAGAGGACAATTCTAGGGTTGTGGTTGACAAATAGGTGTCTTTCTTTCTTATGATTAAGTACTGTAACGCCCGGCCTTCGGCCGGGCATGTATTCGCACATTTACCTGGTTCGTAGCCACAGTCTCTAGCCACCACGCGACTGGTTGTTACATCCATCAGGACACATGTTTTCGGGACTCTCCCACCACCATTCCTCTCATTCATTTGCCGCATTTATATACTCTATCTAATATATACAATCGTTTTATCTGTTCAGCTTCGCTCGCTCGACGTGTATATCCATACTTAGCCTTGGCTGATGTGCCGAAACAGTAGAAGGGAAGAGTAATATATATTATGGTAATATAGTTACAGGACGAGCGATAGGACCGGCTATGTGGAGTGGGAGATCCGGGAGCGGCGCCGCAGGCGGCCGTGCGAACCCGGATGGTGCAGCCGAGCATGCTCGGGTGGGCGGCCAAACCTGTCGTAGTCCTAGTAGTTACGCTGCGTATCGGGAAGGGAAAAGGGTTGGGAGGGTGGGAACAAGAAAGTCAATACTTAAGCGATAGGGTGTGTCTAGCGGGCTAGGGGACAGAGAGGGAGAGCGGGAAGGATAGAGAGAGGGAGAGAAAGAGGGAGAGAAAGCGTGTGGGACAGCGCGTAGCGCGGTCTTATATGTAGGTAGAGTCACGTGCGGGGCACATCTACTGTAGCGTAAGAGTGGAACGTCGGTCACGGTCCGAAGTCAGGCCGACGCGACGTTTAGAATTTCCAACGTCCAACGTCCAAGCGAGCCACGACGCGGTAGGACAACATTTTCCTTACATAGAATTATGTGATAAGACAAAAATAAATACAAAGACATTATTAAATGAACAAATTTAATCCTATATATATAAAACAACTCATTCGGCACCAGGACGCCAGGACGAAGGGTGTCTAGGCCTTCGTGTGCCGTTTGAAACTACAGGAGGGACAGATTGTTCCACTAGGTCCCCATTTTTGTCATCATTTATGTCGCGTCTATTCACATTGCTGACCGACCGCGAAGCATTTCATGCAATCTGTGGGACCGTGATCGGGATGTATATGGCGAACACAGCTTCTTAGTTGGCTTCTTCAACGAGATGCTGGTTTATATGCGTGAGTATAATTACGTATGTTCTGCACGTTTCACATTCAACCAGCACCGACCTTACAGAGACAATGTTGCATTGGGATATACCAGGATGAATCTTACCAGAGTTTGGAATAAAAAGCTCTAAACTTAGACCATATACCTAAAGCTGCTATTCTGTTGGGCTACTTGACTCCTCAGGATAATCTCGCCAGGTTCACGGTCGCACGCCCAGGAAGCGACACAGCTAACAACGCTCCTTGTCCTGCGTCCCACGGCGGCCGACGCAGCCGGACACCTGTACCAAACAAGCCCAATCAATAATAGGCGCCCATCGTTTTTATGTAGGTGACGTTCCACTCTTGCGCCTACGGTACGCGCGGCCAAGTATTCGATCTGCGACCTCGGCAGGCTGCGGTCCAGATCGGCACACTCCCTATCCTTCCTGGTTCTATAGCGCGACCACCGCGGGTCTTTCAGTACATGCTTGCATCACTTGTATAGTTGAAGGGCCGCTTGGCATGGTACCCTCGGCTGATAACACATTTCATTCGTCCCTGAAGGCTGTGTAGCAACATATGTCGAGATCTTTCCGCCCACCATGTCTCGCATCAACATTTTTCGTATGCCTGAACTGGTGGGTCTCATCCATGCATGGATGAAGACTACAGACCGCCTCTCTCTGGCTCAGACAAACCACGGGCTGTTCGAGATGGTTATGCCAACACTTTGGGAGAGCGTCGAGGGGCTACGACAGCTACTTGCCCTAATTCCGAATTTAGACAGGATTCTAAAATTGGGCACCCAACCAGTCGAGGTAAGATTGTGTTTCGAATTCAAGGTGGCTGGCCGGATGAGACGCGACGCATTTCGCTCAGGTTTTCAACCAAGTACTTGATCGGGCGGACCTCACTCGATTTGATCTATACGCGCAGTGGGTAAAGCATCTTGAGCTTTGTAAACGGGGACAGCCAAAGTTCAAGTCTTTGGAGCTATACTTGCTAAGATACTTCTCGTCCAAGCGCGTTCTCGTCCCTAACTTATTGTCACTTACTTGCACGGACTTTCATGCGCATGAGGATGTTCAATTGGTCCTACCGTTCCTCGCCTCATCCTTGGTCAGCTTGAAGTGTATTTTCACGCCATCTCGGTGTAACTCGTATATGACAACCAACGAAGCATCCCTCACTCTTTATCTGGTGTCACAAAAGTGTCCCAACCTGCGTACGCTGGCTATATATCCCCACAACGGGGGAGATAACGATTTGTGCGCCTACAGATTCTTATCTCATAGCGACCAAGAATCGGTCATTCCTCGGCTTGGGAACCTTGGATCTTTCTTAGGAGGTGTGCGTTCGCTGGTGAGCTTCTCGTGTAGTGCTCAAATAGTGAACGAAGACTGCCTCCGAACAATGAGTAGCTGGCGGTCTCTTGAATCTTTGGAAATCGTCTTTGACTCCTGGATGAGTCATGAACCCCCTCGGCTCACTGATATCGCTTTTCCGGCGTTAAAGCATCTCTCGCTTTGTCAGGTCAATCCATGCGCTATTGGCATCTTCTGGGGTCTCTCACAATTCGTCCGCAACCTCCGTTCGGTCAAAATATTTATTATGACTTTTCACAGCGGTGACTTGTCTTTTGACGACATACTTCGACCGGCTCTGATTAAGATCGCCGCTGGGAGCCCTAAGTTGGGGAAGATATGGATACAAGAATCATACCATACCGCTGGCCTAAGCCCACTCAATATATCTACGCTACAGCCTCTGCAAAAGCTGTCCCTACTATCTATTAGGCTGGAGAGTATTGTCCTTCGCGGGCCTGACGACACAAAGCTGTCAGGCTTGAGCGCTGCGCTTGCGTTATGCGACATGTTCCCAAATTTGAGGGAGTTGGCGGTCCCGAATACCCCTATTTCCGTGTTTGATCTTCCGGATGTCAGATCTCGTATTCCTCAACTGCATCTTTTGAGCCTTGATTTGGCAGGCCTTCCAACCTCGGATTACCTCATATCAGACATCAGTCAATTGCCACGAAATCGACCTGGTTCTTTGCGCGTCGTCGAAGTCGACATTTTCGGAGTCATCCAGCAATATTTCGGATCGGGGACGAGGCAGACTCTCACCTACTCTTACGCGCATAAAATAATCAGGTAGGTGGTTGGCTGTTTTCTGTCCAGTAGGTCTGTTATTGATGACTGTCTCGCAAGCTATCTTTTCTCATTGTGGCCCCACGTTCAGATCGTAGCAGTCAAAAGTGACCACACAGAGTTACCAAAAGTTGAGGAACGATGGTTATCTTTGATCAACGAACACCTTTATGCACTGTCATGTGCGAATGAAGATGTTTCGCTTGGATACCAGGACGTGAAGGTGCTGAACTACAAATCGTGGAATCGGTGTTACGGGCCCTTTTAGTTGCACCTTCGGAAGTTATCTATAGCACGCTGATGTAGTTTTTTCTACGTAGCCGAAGTCTCAATTTTACTCCCCTGATCTATTCCCTCACAAGTATACTGCGAACAGTTGGAGTATTTATTGGTACTTATAACGGTAGGACCACCTTAGAGGCCTTTGCGGCGCGCCTGGAGTAGTGCTTGTGTGCATGATATATGATGCAGGACAACCGCCGAGAGAACATTCCATGCGCGCACCTACAATAGAAAAGTACTCAGCGAAGCGTGATGGAATATATGCATTGTCACACCGCATGGTACTAATTTATGACGTTTAAACTCCACATCCTCCTTGGTGGCCTTCCAAGCAACCAGATGTCATGTTGACCATCAGGGATCACTACCGTTGATCATTTATCTATATCGAGTGACAGCTGTTATCTAGGCTCGAAATTCAATTGACATAGAATGCATTAATGCTCCCCAACACGACGAGGGCGAGGCTTCCTTTAAAGACTAACTATGTATGTACGCATCCATGGTGATATGCGGTCTATACATGAAATAAAATGAACACAACCGGATTGCCAAAGGCTATCCATTTACTCATATCCCTCACTTTTTGCATTCGCTCTAACCTCCAGACTCACTGGCTCGATACCCAAGTTCTGAGCCCCGTCGGCCTAATCCAGTGTCTTGACGCTTCACCAAATTGAGCGCAACTCGAGTGCCGAACCCAAAACGATCGAGAATCGCGTGCCGACGGCGCTTGGTCCAAGAGACAGACTGAATGCGCGTTCGAACATGCCCCTATTGAGTCATTCCCCTTCTTCTCTGCGTCCACAGTCCCCATTTCACAGCCCCCATTTCACGGCACAACGCGCGACCATGATCACCAAGTTTATTCCACCGTCTTCGACCTGGTACCTTCGCTCTCGCGGCCAGGCGCACTCCAGAGTGGGTATTTCGACTCGGTTCTCGTCGGTGTCCACCGTCGAAACCGTCGTTCCGGACGTGACCAAGTTCGACCAAGTAGGAAAGCGCGCAGGAATGTTATTTGGGGATAGCAAGGTATTTGCTTCGATGCGTTTGGGCGGCGCGGAAGCTGACGCATTTTGAAGCGGGTTTCGTTGCTTACGGCCTTGGGCCTTGGGGATTTCCCAAGACCTTGGTTGGTGGGTCCGATACCACCCATTCAATCGAGGTAAGAGCAAGTTCTTGGGTGCATCCAAGCCTGGGTTTGGGGCTGAATGTATCGATTTTTAGGCCTCGGATTACAACTCGGACGACTCGGACTCGGACAGGTTTGTCGTTTACTATGACGCACTTTTCCCCTCTCCTAGTTCTTCTCGCATGGCTACGTCCGGCTACAACGGCTACGGTATCTCTATAAAGCGTTTCAGCGCGGCTTTGACCGAAGATAGCCACGAGTCAGACTCCTCCGAGTAAGTTCCTCTGTTCCGACCCACCCGACTGCCACTTGACCAAACTTGATTGACGCAGTGGAGCGCCCGAAGCGGTAGTCCCGACCATCAAGCGTGGTAGGATCTTTGACCCCAAAGAGTCACAGTCGCAGCCGAAGCGCGACACGATCTTCGATGCGTTCGTTCTCGGTGGTCAAGTCGCGCCTATTATTGGATCCCAAGGACCATGGCAAGATGGGTACAAGAAACTCGTAAAGAGTGCGAGGCCTGAGCCGGATTCCTTATTTTCGGCACGGCCCAAGAGGTAAGAGGCCTGCTTTGAAGCGTTGGAAGTAGGTGATTGACATTGCGTAGCGGGGAGAACGGCCGCGAGTATCTCTTCGAGTACCAGCCCCGGTGCATCAAGGCCCCTCCGCTCAAGCCTCCTCGTCTCCGTGGCTCGATTCCAGCGTGTACCAGTCAGATGGAAGAATCCAAGCCCACGGTAGCCGATATCGAGTCCAAGGAGAACGGCATTGAGCGCACAGAGAGAGGCATCGAGTCCAAGTACAACGACATCGAGGCGAAGGTGAACGACAGCTCGATTGATTCGGGGTTGTCCGACTTGTTCAAGGACGTCGAAGCGCTCTACACGATCCCAACCACTCCATCCGATGCCAAGACCGGTTTGGACTTTGACACCGTTGTACCCAACGGCAAACCTGTACCTGTGAGCAGGAATAATGGGCCACGCCAGGACACATCCACCAATATAATCCAGAAGCCGGGCCGTGTGTCGACCAAGCCAAGGTATGTGGTTGACTCGAATATGGTGAATAAATCGAGTGATTTTTGCTATAAAGTGAATCATCCAAGAGACAAGGAGTATTTATCGAGCCGATTTTGCTCAACGACTGTAGGCTCGTATTGCCTCTGAGCTCGAGACGCAAGTCCGGAAGCCGAGACGTCATTGTTCTCAGGATGTGTGTCCCGGCTCCCGACATCTCTGTGCCTTTCTCTATCGGCGAGGAAAGGTCCTGCTTTGACGGTGACGACAATGAAGATGAAGGAGACTACGCACTCACTGTTTTTGACGAGGACGAGGAAGAGGTCCTCCTCAACCCGTTCGAATTCGATTACGTCATGGACCCTGTCCATCAGACCACGCCCGAGATCGAACCCGCGACCACGGACACTGTTGAAGACCACAAGTACGACACCGAAAATGGCCAGCATGACGTCTGGGCCGATACCTTCAAGCATAGCTACTTCATGAGTGCAGACCATTCTACTGCGAAACAGTCTGCGGATGAGGGCAACGACACTTTGTGTGTCTTTAACCATTTGTTTAACACTATCGTCTCCTCTGCTAGTCTTCTCCTCTCTCCTGGCCTCAGAGAGCAGCTTTCCATCTTCATGCAAATCGACTCATCCTGTGGCTCCTTCTTGTGCCGATTTTGTGGCCCCGTTTGGCTCGGCCAAGTCGCCTCACCTTGTTCACGACAGCCCCATGGTCGCGAATGAGCAGAGTGCTGATCCCCTTGTCCCGCTATCCCCCTGGTCGTTTATTCTATCCGCATTCTACTTCGGCGCCCTCACATTATCGTACTGACAAAAACTAAAAATCAAAAGAAAATCGAAAAAATCAAAACCAAAATCATGTTCCGGCTTTTGCTTCGTCTCAGCATTCTTCAATCTTGTTCGACTGGGATCCGTTGTTTTCTTGCCGATTGCCGTGGCACTGGTGAGTATATTTTGGGACAACCACAGGTGCGAGCTAAGTGCTGGGTAGATATATGCTCACGAGCGATGCGGACTTGGGCCATCATGTAAGTCGTTTCATTCCGCTCAGGGATCCGTTTGACATTCTTCCGTTGTGAACACTAGCCTATTCTCGTAATGCGCTGCATCAGTACCCAGTTTTGATGTGCTCTGTTGGTATGTAGACACGAATCTTACACTGCATTGCACTCTGATCACCTTGTTCCAACAGATATCAAGTACATCTCCCACACATCAATGTCAGCAACAACTTTGGGAACCTTATTAGCCTCATTTTTATTTTTATTTTGTGTCGCACTCAACAATCGTCAGTGTTGTTTTCCATTCCATGAAACCCAGACCCTTGACTGTACTTTAACACAGACATTCCGGCGTTCTAACATTCCGATGTTCCCACATCCCACACTTCGCCTACATCATCAACGCCGCTCCCGACTTCCGCCAAGATGACAGGGGACAAAGTAGAACCGGTATTCACGACTTGGAGCCTATTTAAATGGCTTGTGCTGACTCCTAGACTAGGTTATGCTAATGGGCGATGCGGACTCGTGCCGTTCATGTGAGTTAGTTCGAAGCTTGCAAAATTCATTTTTGTGCTGACGCAATGAGAGGAGCATATAGCCCATAACGCGCATTCTTGGCCATCTGCTTACGCCCCCCGGTTTTAAAATCAAGACATATTTCTTGGCGGCTCATACTCAACCTGCTGACTTGTGGATTAGATTATACTCATGGGCGATGCGGGCTCGCACCGTTCATGTGAGTTTACTCAAATCTGGCGATATTCTTCTCATGATGACACGATGAGAACAGCATATAGCCTATAACGCGCATTCTCGGTCATCTACCCACGCTCCTCGATTCTAATCAAGGCTCAGCGGTTCATATTCCTGGATCTACTGGCTCGTGGACTAGGTCATACTCATGGGTGGTGCGGACTTGCACCGTTCGTGTGAGTTTGCTTAGATTTTACGAAATTTTCATTCTGGAGCTCACGCGATGAGAATAGCATATAGCCCATAACGCGCATCCCTCGACCCTACTCACGCTCTTCGATTTCGTCGTCAAGGCATCTCGGCAGTTCATATTCCTCAATCAATCCAATCCTCTAAACTCGATTCGTGTACGTGGTAGGCGGGTGGACCTCTATGGGCGTAGCGCTGATGGAACGAAAGTACACAACAATTTTTACCCTGCCCCTCTCGCTTTATCTCTTAGTATGTTACGCTTATTTGATCGAATGCATATGCTAACGAGAATTTTTGATACAGCTCCTGCTATTCGAACCCCTCGGTTCACCAATTCATCAACAGCCTTCAACTCACACCACCGTACTACCGAGGCACCGAACTGCATCCAGGACCTTGTTCGGGTCCCTTGCCTCCTTCCCCCTCTGAAGTCCAAAGCCAACCCTATCTGGCGATTCGCGTGTCACCAAAAGATGCGAGTCCAATATCCTCTTGATCCCTTGATCATATCTGTCATTTGCACCTTGGGTCTGTCGTTCTCAGTTGATTTCCGAGCTCCAGATGGCGTTGTTTGCAGCGGCCCTAACCCAGACATTGTCTTTGCTACCTGGTTTTGTGGTGTACCTGTTCTTTATTGGTTTAATTGAGCGTCATTTAAAGTAAAACTGTGAGACTTCAAAATCGACTTGTGTTATGGCTGTTTTCATAAGTCCGAGCCGATCGAAAAATAAACGCCGAGACGTCGAAAACACTGTTTCGATGAGACAACCACAACGAGAAGAGCTATCGAAAATGTAAATATGCCATTCAATCCGCCCCAGCGTGGCGAGCATTTCTATATACGCATGTTTTGGATAGCATCACTTTCGACGACAGGCTAAATCAGGGGGTGGCATCCCATCGAGCACGCAACCAATAGGATAGCTATCAAAACGTGTGGCCTAGAGTCAATAGGTTAATATATCGAGAGCGTGTGCGCAAATTATCCCGTTGATAGGTGCGCCGGAGAGCGATAAATAGCTCATATGGGACTGAAACTTAGGGGCTTCAGTAACTGCCAGGGCTCTTCATCGCTCTTCAGAGCACCTATCAACGAGATACTTTGCCCACACGCTCTCGATATATTAACCTATCGACTCTAGGCAACACGTTTTGATAGCTATCCTATTGGTTGCGTGCTCGATGGGATACCACCCCCTGATTTAGCCTGTCGTCGAAAGTGATGCTATCCAAAACATGCGTATATAGAAATGCTCGCCACGCTGGGGCGGATTGAATGGCATATTTACATTTTCGATAGCTCTTCTCGTTGTGGTTGTCTCATCGAAACAGTGTTTTCGACGTCTCGGCGTTTATTTTTCGATCGGCTCGGACTTATGAAAACCGCCGTAAAGTGCGCACAATCCAGGGTGACTGAGTGTAGCCATGGACCACAGCTATTGCCCACGCGATTTCGGGGTAGGATTTGACACCACGCTTGATGATTGATTAGACTTGACTAGCCATACCCGTCGAACTCACGGCAGCGGCGATCGTAGTCCAATACTGGAGCAGGTCTTTCAACGTTGCCGTCTGGATCACTATCTAATACATGTTAGTCCTGATCATCAACTTTCTCGGCGGCTGTTGGTACGGCGAGTTTGAGTCCTAGTTCACAGCCATCAAAATAACCGCTATCGTTGGGCTCACCATTTGGGGATTGCGATAGACTGTGGGGCTAGTCCAACGAGTACAGACTATAAAGATCCTAGTCCGCTCAACCAGATTGGATGACTGCCCGTAACGCGAAATTCTTTTCTAAATCTTTTCTATCCCGTTCTAACGGGTCTAACAGCGAATGGCGCCTACGGCATAGCCACATGTATGTACAGACACAAATGAAATATGGCAACTGTTTGTGTGGCGCGACTTGACAGGTGTGGAGCGGGCTGATCATCCACCTCCCGCTCGACGGCAACCAAGCGCACAATCCGGGGAGTTACCTGGCATGAGCGGCGAAGATACGCGCGGGGGTATTTTCGCAAAAAAATGACATTGGCGCATGTGCCAAACAAAACGCGCGGACCGGTGAGCATATAGCCTTGAATTTCAAAATCAGGTTGTGGAGCCCACGTGTTGCCGCCTGTCATGACAGCTACCAGATTTGGACGATATGATCATCCGTCCGCGCGTTTTGTTTGGCACATGCGCCAATGTCATTTTTTTGCGAAAATACCCCCGCGCGTATCTTCGCCGCTCATGCCAGGTAACTCCCCGGATTGTGCGCTTGGTTGCCGTCGAGCGGGAGGTGGATGATCAGCCCGCTCCACACCTGTCAAGTCGCGCCACACAAACAGTTGCCATATTTCATTTGTGTCTGTACATACATGTGGCTATGCCGTAGGCGCCATTCGCTGTTAGACCCGTTAGAACGGGATAGAAAAGATTTAGAAAAGAATTTCGCGTTACGGGCAGTCATCCATTTGAATCCATAACGACGTAGACGTGATTCCAGGCTCATGGGCCGCTGAACTATTACGTTTATGGAAATATGACATAATGATTTGCTCAATATGGCAACACACGTTGGTTCTCGCAGGCTACCTCTCTACGCTCTCCCACCATGGCTCCTCGTGCCCTTGCATATTTTTTCGAGAACCAAGAGTTAATCAGGCTAACTTGCTCATACTTGATAATTCGAGACACGGTGGTTTTGGCTCGTGCCTGTTCTCACCTGTTCCAAACGCTGATGCCGGGACTTTGGGAGAATGTTCTCGGGCTTTCACAAGTTGTCCGCCTGATCCCAGACTTGCAAGCGATGCAAGCGGGATCCGAGAACTCCAGCGTAAGTGGAGATACATAATTTGCTATGATATTGGACTTATAATCATTTTTATTAGCAACCTGCACAAGTGTCAGAGGGCCGTTTCTCTAGATTTGATGTCTACGCCGGGTGGATAAAACACTTAGAGATATGCCAAAATGGCAAGTTTGATCTCAACCAAGCGCAGCTGCACGTATTACGTCACTACTCCAGCGAACGGGTGCTTTTGCCGAACCTCGCGTCAATTACCTGCACACCCTTTGGCTATGGAGTTGACGTCGACAGCCAGTCGATCCTACCGTTTCTATCGCCCTCTTTACTTCGATTAGAGTTTATTGGGCGGGGTCCCAGCCAAACCTACAGCATATCGATCCCAGAAACATCCGTCGTGCTGCATCAAATATCACGTAAATGCCCCAGACTTCACACACTGACGGTCGACGCGGAAGAGGATCATGCCAGTGCTGCCGATGGCTATGCGCTCGAATTTGTATCAAATAATGATAGGCCAATAATTCAAAACCAACTCGAAAAACTTGGACCTTTCTTCAAAAGCCTTAACCCACTCGTTTCATTGTCCACATCTGACGCGATAGTAAACCAAAGCGACTGCTTTTTGACGATCTCCGGCTGGCCTGCGCTTGAACATCTGGAGATAGCTCTGGATCCGAGCAAGTCTGAGTACTCACTTCCGCGTCTTCCAAAGACTGCCTTCCCTTCGTTAAAGCATTTTGCTCTCTACTGGTTCGATTACGCCATGTTCGACGTATTCTGGGGTGCTCCTGCACTAGTTCATAACCTAACTTCGATCAAACTACTACCTGACAGTACTTTTACCGAGGGACAAGCATTTACGACTGTACTCGGTAGGATGCTGAAGAAGATCGGGAATCGGTGCCCGAAGCTTGAACGCTTCTGGCTGCGCGCCGTGGGTATGGACTCGATGTACGGCGAGCATCCGATTTTAACGACGGCACTGGACGGTTTGAGTCGGTTACCGATTCAGTCGCTCTGGCTGGAAGGGGTGGAAGCCCTAGCGAATAAGAAGAAGACTAAAGGGGCGAGTGCGCGTGAGCAGCTCACCACCATGACTCAAGAGATGAAAGCCATGTTTCCTAACTTGAAAGTGCTGGGGTTCCCTAACACGATCTCGTCTTTTGCGGATTTGCCGGGTCTTATTACTGCGTTGCCAAAATTGGAGGCTATATGCTTTGATTTCTTAGCGTCTGTTCATGCCGGTTTCACAAAGGTCGACCTGGAACAGGTTGCCCGATATCGCACCTCTCCTCTGCACACGGTAGAGATCCGTTTGTACGGCAAGCAAATCCTGGGTGAAGAGGTGGGCATGGAATCCCTGATGTACGAGCAGGCGATTTGGCTAGCAGAGTAGGTTATACTGAATTCCGTGTGTTGAATCAGCCATCTAACAGGCTTGCGCTAGATATCTATTTTCACTTTCCCCCAACATTCAGATGGCCTGGTATGGGGAAGAAGACCAACCGGACTGTTCTCTGACTTCGAAAAGAATGATAGGACTGATCAATGACCACCTGAAGGGGCTTTCGGCTTGCAACCGTGATGCGTCCATAGGGTATCATCAGGTCAAAATAATAAACGAACAGTCATGGAAACAATGTCGTATGAATCTTGGTAACCGTCGGTTGTAGTTGCGTGTCAAATATAAGCTAGTATTTCGCCCATTTATATATAAGTAACCAGGGAGTAGTGATCTAAAGAGTTTGGAATAAAAGAATTTCGGAGAGAGGGTAGCGTTCGTCTCGTTTCTCCTTGAGTTAAGATCCGGGGAATAACAAAGCACTAAGGTCTATTTCAGGTAACGTGTTGAAAAATATCTGCCAGTCCGGGTAGCTACTTTCCTACACGCTGTGTCTGCTGTCCAAATAAAGATGGCGGGATGAAGAAACACGGTCCCTGGTGGCTGTGCCAACGCGCTTGCTCCTACTTACGACCATGACACTCTCCACTCGCAAAAACATCTTCGACAGCCCACAGATCGTCACCCTGATTGATAGCTTCCAGGATACATGCGACTGCGCTAGCTCGGCACGAACCTGTCGTCGGCGGTTCAACTTGCTGATGCCCCTACTTTAGGAACGCCCTCAAGGGCTATCCTATCGGGCCGTCGGCGCCCGCTCTCGACGAGATAAAAGAGGCTAGAGCTGGGATTAAGGTACATGCCAACCCTCCCGTTCTATAGGATGTCATACTCATCTATCTTTTACATCAACGTCGTCCGAACGTCACTCGGTCTGATCCTCGGTATATTTACATGTGCGTGTCTTTGGCAGTTTCGGACCAGGTACTAACTGTATTCGGGGGTTGTTTGTTGTTCACTGGGGTCCATATGTCCCGCCGCTTTGATAACACGGTTGATTTTCAAGCTACAGTGGACCTCACGCCCGATGCCTCGACAAAATGCCTACACGCAGCATATAACCGTCACCAAAACTGTTCCTGTTACTGCCCAACCCCGCCTCAAACTTCACTCGGTCACGATCTGAGTCCGGTACCCGCCCGACCTAGACGTTTGCGAACCGGCGAACGCAGACGCAATATTTTCATAGGTTGCTTGGTGCGTAAATCGGACCTCATCGCCTGCTAAGTGTTGATAGTATAAATTGGCCGGTTTCCTCTTGCTCCTGCGATACGTATCTCCAACGAAGTCAATAGAGAGCTTGGGCTTAGCGCCAATCTCGCAAATTGGCGTTGTCAGCAGTGACAATTTGGTGATTTGATAGTGACAATTTATTCCTCACCGTCGAATATGGGATCGGATGGGTTAATGTTTTCGCGAATCGTAGATTGCTATGATATGAATGTGCTGACAAGTTTATTCACCGAAATATGATGCTTTGAGCGAGAAATGGGTTGGTTCGTGGCAGCAAAAAGTTAGCGACATTGTCACTAAGCGCCCACGAGTCACTCTTTCTGGTCGTTGCCACCACTTCATCGGCTGCCACCATGCCAGAATCGTCATTAAAATATGCTATCGACAATGACATGAATAATATGCTTGCTGAAATACCCCCGCCTCCCCCGATTTTCGCTCCTCGGGGCCTCGCCGTTGCGGTTTGCAGTTTGTACAACCTTTGTCCATTTCGGCGCCGGATATCCTTGCTCCCTCTCTCAATTATTCCACCAGCGACATGCCGGAACTTGCTTTACATGATTCAGCTCATCGGAACGATATATTCGGGCTGTCAAGACCACGACATTCCAGCACATCCAGCAGAACCCGGCCAAGTTCACGAAGTCTCACTTGAAGAAATGAGTGATCATCCAGAGTGTTTTAAATAGTGAATTATATACAAATAGTTATCACAGCAACGAGCATGGTTTAAAATAACGCTCACTGAAATCAGCAAATGTACTGTTGGTTTGCTCTCTTGCAATCGCCAGGCCGAGTATAGGGAGTAGGAGGGGAAAGAGCAGGAGTTGATTCACGGGCCGACACATCTAGAACTGCATCATGTTGAGTATGAGCTCCGAGCACCTCTTGCCAATGTATACTCTAGAGGGGCTCGAAGGTGAAGCTGACACCAGGCTTCACAGACTGCTTCTGAGGTGTGTCATCGCCAGGGCCCTGCGTCTCTTCCTCAGTACGTTCTGGCGGCGCTCGAGAGCATACAGAAGCTTTTTTTCGAATGGAACGAGTCTGCCTCTTAGTTTTAGTCATGGTACAGAGGATAGGCGAGAGCAAACGGGCGAATCACCTCCGATAGCGACAATTTGAAACTGCCCAAGGTACAATTTGATTAAGCACAATGGCGCTAAGCCCAAGCTCTCTAATACACGCGTACCACAGAAAAATGGTGATGGCCTCCTAAACCACATCCCAAACCGACCTCTTGAAACCTCTTTATTTTGATTCTTCTATCGCTCGGTGAGCGAGGAGTTAGTCCCCATGATTCAGTTTGAGGCAGTATTCGCAGGAACTACCCCTACCGGTATGCAATAGCCCTCATGGCCTCAGAATACGATCTCCTACTGGCACTATTGATCCAGTCACTTGATGGTCGCGCGGCCCGGCTCACGACCTTGCGCAATGGGTTATACTTTCAACACCACCTGATGAGGCAATACCGGAGTATTTTCTTTTTTTGCAGCAGGTGTTCATCAAAGATAGGAGGAGCGATTACGGTATTATATCCGCCATCGAAATTGCTATTGGAGGAGAAACAGTGGCACCATGTGGACATTCGGCAAGGCTGCCTATTCCGGTAACTGCGGCTGCCTAGGCGTATGATTTAATTACCAAGGAGATGGAGCCCCATGCAAGTGAACGCTCAAGTTGGAGCTTAGCCAGCCATTCGCTGCGACAAACTACACAACCACCGGGTCAGCATTGCCTAGTTCGAAATAACATGTGTTCCACTCCACTTCCGACAGGTATATATATTCTGGATCCACAAGCCCTGTCTAGTCCACCTCCTGCGACGAGTCCTTGATTACAAACTGCCAACTACTATCTAATTCCAAGCCATTGCTGGGTTGATTCTTGCAGAAACTTGTCTAGCTGATATCATGCAGTTCCGATTTGAGTATCCGCTGATGAGGTAGCCTTCTACTTGGTTCATGCTTGTCCTGTGTTGTTACTCATTCGCCCCTCCGGCCCCATAGGGCCTACCCCTGGCGCTTTACCACCGCCTTCATCATTGTAGGATCTTCCCTGATTATGGGTGTTCTAATATTCCTCAACTGTAAGTGCAATGTGTCCGACGGATGGATATTCAATAAACGAGCGTGGGAAAGTATTTACAGTGGGGACCATGACTTATACCACATACTCCCCGACGTTCTCTGAGAAAAAGACTCCGTCCTGGTGGGATCGGTTGAACGTCGCCAAGCACGGTTAGCGGACGTCTTTATCGAGCCATATTATTGTTGATCGATGCGCTTGTTGTGAGCAGGCAATGCTAGCATCGGCTGCGAGCCTGCATCCTTGGTTACAGGCGGAATGTACCAAACACCTGTGAGTTCTCAACCATAACTGATAACGATTCACCAAAACTCATGCTCTTCACTCAAGAACGGTGCTTTCGTCTACACAATCGTGAACCTCTATAACGCATCGCAGGACATAAGTGTTTCCAACGTCAAGTACGGAGGCGCCAACTTGACTGACTGCCGAGTCAACTATGCATCAGTAGATCTGAATTTCGCGGTTCCTACGGCGGTGTGGCTGGTAGGGCGCGTCTCCTTGGTTGTGTTAATTCGCGCTCTAACGATTGAGCCGGGCCTAGATGAATATTACATGCAAATTCGATCCCCACATCGAGTTATCAGCGACCACAACAACGGTTATCAGTATGAACAATAATTACGACGATAATCCGCACATGACAATCGGCGCTAGCCAGGCATCTCGGCTAATAACCTTGTTTAGGAATGATGCATACAACGACCTATTAGTGGGCGGCTTCATGGGGGATCTTAACGCGGCGTATTATCTGTTTTACCTGCTGCCTAACGCGAGTATCGAATGGATCACAGGGTCGGTCAGTTTTCCGAAAAAAATCTGGAGAGATCAAGGTCGAGAAACTTTCCGTGGTTCAATCAGGTAAGTGTTGGAAATTGTGTTCACGTGAGCGCTTACGGCGCATACATGTGGCTTGCTATACAGTACCATGGGGGATTTATACGCTGTCAATTTTTCCTTGTACCCTACCCCCTCCTGTTCTTATCCATACTCTTTGCTCGGATACGTGTGACCTGCAAAAGTAAGGTGTTTTCTTCCCAAGCGGCTTATCATCAAGCTGAACTGTGTTACTCAATCTGAAGCTCTTCTAGCGTCAATATGACTGAAAACTACATCTACGTATGGGCTGGACTGGTTCTTTCAGATTTGGGTGTCGATTCGCAACAAAACGTTCTGAACAGCGTCGACGCGTTTAATCAGCATATAAAACCGCTCAACTGGTCCTGGCGTTTATCTGAACTACGCGAATCTGGAACTAACAAGTTTCTGCGGGGTGAATTGCCGGCCGAGTACGACTTCCAGTTCGGTGTGAAAGAGCCTACGACCTTCAACGCATATTATCTGTGTGAATACACCTCATGGAAGTCTGGCATATCCCTTTTCGTAGATGTATTTGTCGCTACAGCCTCATTGTTCATGGCGTTCTGGGGTATTCTAAATTTGGTATTGCGCTTTTGGGCCACCGGGTCGTCGGAAAAAAGTGAGTAGATACAATCTAGTATATTGACGTGCGAGATTTCAAGGTTTGAGCTAATCTTTCTGTAGACAAGTACTGTAGCTGTCCAAATTGTCAAAATGCGCTGGATCAAGAGGGTGATCCAATCACCTCCGCCCACAATATATCGAAAGAAGGATTATACAGCCGAGTGCCAGTGAGCGAGGATGTATAGAGTGCCGTGCTGGTAGCAGTCGCTTTGCAGTAATTTTTTCTTCTGAGATTAGAAGCTTGTTTGACTATAGTTAGCTCGTGACCTAAAGAGTCTGGAAAGAAAGTATCGGAGGAAGGGTTGTGTTAGTCTCACCTTGATCTTCTTGAGTAAAGATCCAGAGAGCCACAAAAACCAAAGGCCATTCCATGTAGCATTTTGAAAACATCTGCCAGTCCGGGTAGTTACTTTCCTACACGCTGTGTCTGCTGTCCAAATAAAGATGGCGGGCTGAAGAAACACGGTCCCTGGTGGCTGTACCGACGCGCTTGCTCCTGCTTACGACCATGACACTCTCCACTCGCAAAAACATCTTCGACAGCCCACAGATCGTCACCCTGATTGATAGCTTTCAGGACCCATGCGACTGCGCTAGCTTGGCACGAACCTGTCGTCGGCTGTTCAACTTGCTGATGCCGCTACTCTGGGAACGTCCGCAAGGGCTATCATGGATCGCGCCGCTAGTACCCGCTCTCAACGAGATAAAGGAGAGTAATACTGGAGCTAAGGTACGCGCCAATCCTTCTGCTCTATAGAATGTCACACTGATCTATCGTTTAGGTAGCTGTCAAAGTGCTTGCGCCAAGTCATTTTGCGAGATTCAACGTCTACGCGCCATGGATCAAGCACATCGAACTCGACGAAAGTAACACGTGCTGCCTGAAAGACGAACAAATGAACACATTATGTGCCTATTCCGCCGACCACGCTCTTCTACCGAACCTCGCGTCACTGAAAGTGGTTGGATTTGTGGACGTGTCTTGGGTAGCGATTTTCATTTCACCATCCCTACTGGACTTGGAATTCGAACACAACAACGCGTTCGAAGATCATCGCGTACTCTGCGCCGCCGAGTGGTCGCTTGTCCTATACTATCTTGCGAAGAGGTCCCCAAAGCTTCGAGCCTTGTCCATTTTCCCACGGAACTTTGAAAAGGACGGATTGCGTTTACCGGCCGAGCGGGCTCTTCCCGATGACACCAAAGCAGCGATCCAACGCCAACGAGATAGCGGTTTAGGCCCATTTTTAGCAAACCTGCCTCCGTTGGTCAGCTTTACAACTAGTGGAGAAATCTTCGACGACGCGTGTTTCAGCGTAATTAGCACTTGGCCCACCCTCGAATCCCTTACTATCCACATGAACAAAAACAAAACAGATTATACCCTGCCAACTCTTGACGATTCAGCTTTCCCGTCTCTTACATCCCTAACGTTATATTGGATTCCAGATTTCAACACGTTTCGCATGCTCTGGGACGCGCCGGCGCTCGTGAGCAAGTTGAAATCAGTCAAGATCCTACCTTCTTACGAACTCAGTTATTATACAAACGAGGAGGCCGGCGACACGTTCTCTCAGATCATGTCAACACTGACTGAAAAGAGCCCACGCCTCGAAAACGTGTGGCTCTCGATGCTTCATCCGGACTACGGACTTCCCAACTTTGACATCCCAGTCTCCGCACTCGACGTTTTTCGCAGTCTGCCGTTACGTTCGCTCTACGTTGGAGGCGTTGTGATTGAAGAGCTCCGGTCTTTTGATCGATACAGACCAGACGGAGATTCCAACCTGGTGAAATACTTCGCTACCGCGTTCCCGAACCTCGAAGAAATCGGTTTCCCACTTCACCCAATGTCTCTTTCGATACTTCCAGAGTTTCACTCGAAACTACCTCACCTCAAATCCTTGTGCTTCAATTTCGACCTATTCGATCGTCCTGCCGGGCCAAATCTCGAATCCATCCCGCGCCACCGAAAATCGCCATTCTTCAAGCTAGAAGCCAATTTCTTCGGCTTAAGTGACGAAGGTGGCGAACCCGGGATCCGCCGATTGGATTGTCGCGGCGCCATATCATTCTCCAAGTAAGCTATTCCGAAGACCCTTGTTTCAAGCTTTCTCATCCCGACTTGTACAGTTATCTTTTCTCGATATGGCCTAACATTCATATCAAACCGCAGGTTCTAGAGATGGACAGCGGGAATCGAACGGTGCACCGAAATATGATTGACCTCATCAACCAGCACCTCAACGCGCTTTCGTTGTGCAACTTGAATCCGTTGCTCAGGTACGAAGACGTTCAGGTTTTGAATGAAGAGTCTTGGGCGGAATGCCGGGCCGGCTATGGCTCGGATAGCGAGTATGATAGCGACTAGTTCTCTTCTTACCCCTGACCGATTATATGATTTCATACGGCATGTTTCTACACATCTTAATCACTTCTTGAATCTATCGACTCCTGTCGTCGACCCGTCTCCGTTCCGATGGTAAATATCTCAAACATGCCACAGCAGTCGAGCACCTGAGAACACGCCCAACGTTAGTCAAAGAAAGAAAATAGATGCCGCATGAGGTTACGGGACTTTACTGCAAAACACGAGCTGTGTTTCACACCCGTCCAACTGAGACACCCGTGCAAGGTTTTTATTTGCGTCTGTGCTGAACTGTTGTGAGGTATAATACTCGGCCTTATCCTGGACGAATACCGGTGTCCCTAGGCCTAGGTGCTTAATATGGTGGCGTTGTGACTTTTTATCTGATATTCACCTCCTGATATTTCCTTTTACTGTATATCCGGTTACGCTTATGTATTGTGGTTCGATTGTATGCTATAGACACATAAATATAGACAAGGGTTTCGAAATCACTCGGCAGGCTAAAATACCTTTGCATCCCCTGTACTCTATCCATTGGCTTTAGTACGATCGATCCCTCCTACGGGTCGTGGCGAGCGCGTCGGCACCTAGCCACGGGTGTATCGTCAGAATTCATTTACCGCCGCTTATTCTCCGTATCGGGAAGTTCATTTTTAGTAACTTTCATAGATACGCGATATATATCGAAGTTTCCTAGTTCCGAAGTTGACCCACCTCCCGCGATGGTAGTTATGTTTGACCCACATAGCCTCGAAGGCGCATAGGATTGGCGGGCACAACCCCTATCCTACTAAATACAACGAGCGCGAAGCGGCACGAATATGAATGATCTTGATTGACGTGCAATACTGAATTGGCAAAAATAAAAACGTGTTCGCCTCGAGCTTGATGGTACAACGGCTTGACACCGCCCAGCAGCTTCTAGAATTTGGTTGTGCGCCCTTGATCCCATGGTAATCATCACTTACAGTCCAGGCCTTGGAAGACCAAGACAACGTGGATTGGCACTACGTTCTCCATCACCATTCTGAAAGAAATCGTACTCTCGATGCGTCGAATACTCAGCCAATCCCCGAATATCTAGCTAGCATACACTAGCTCGAACTGTCTAACCATGCTTTTGAGCACTTACTAGACCCGAAGTAGCACGGACTCCCGGCGCTACTGGCATCTAGTCAGCGCTCAGAAGCATCGTTAGACAGTGGGGTTTTATCACGTGCTAGCTAGATATTCGGGGATTGGCCGAGTATTGGGGATATTGAGGGGAGGGGGGTCTTGTCATTAAACACTGCCAAATCCGCTGGGTCTCACGTGGCGTCACGAACGCTCGCAAGACGACGAGCATAATATGCAACCCTCCCCGCCCCAGTAGCGAGCGCTAAGGGCCAATCAGAAGCCCGAAGATCGGCTCTCAGGGTCAATCGTGATCGCTCGTGGGTACCAGTCAGGTGCATATCACTTTTTTTTTGCATACATATTTTACTAGCTACATGAACCCAGGTGCATACCGCGAAATCTAGCCCTCACGAGAAAAGTGAGGTTCGTGACCACAGTCACATTTCCCGAAGAGTATATGTATCCCTTTCCTTTGCGCCTGCTCTCCATCATAAGCCCCCTGAAGGCCTGTTCGGCTAGATGTTCCCACTTAAAGGTTGCTCCGATCGACGAATCGCACTAAGGGCGCAAGAACTACGCTGCATTGAGTGGTCTGCACGCCTGTTTAGCGAGGCGTCTTAAAAGCGCATAAAACGTCGACTGAGCCCCCAGAGGAGTAGCCAAACCCCAAGGAGTAATTTACCCCCTTCTCCCACCCGTCATCGTGCCTAAATTACAGGCTAGTCATGAGCGATTCAGAGAGGTGAGTCAACTATTCAGGGACCTCAGTTTATTGGATGCTAACATTGCTGACTTGGAAGCGTGATTCCAGATATTTATCTTCACGATCTCATTGCCGATAAAATACAATCCAGCAATAGCCTGCATGAAGTGCCTTCGGCCAATGAGGAGTTGGCTCTTACACATGAAGACACGGAGAGCGTGTTGGATAACTTGGCCGGATTACTAGACGAGCCTGGTCGAGTGCCTACCCTGAGGTGAGAGGGATCAAAAGCTACTTGCGGAGGGATTTTTCATGAGCTGATCCCGCCAAAGCAGTGGTAGTTTAGAAGCCCACCTCGAACTGTTGGACGCAGAGGCCGCCCAATACCTAGAGGAATATCTCTTACAGGAAGACCTCAGATTGTTGGATCGCTCCATTTCCTGCGAAAGGCTAGCCATGTCGTTAAGTCGAAAGCTAGAGCTACCTGTAATGGAGCGACTTTACCAACTAGGCCATCTACTATACGCTCGATTCCAACAATCCGGTCAACTTGCGGATATCAACGAGGCGATCGAAAATGAAGTTATTGCTGTGGAGTTGAGTATCAAAAGCGGTATGCTGCAAGTGAATTGTCTCAGTGCCCTAGCAACTTCTCTACAGACTAGGTTCGATGCATTTGGTGTAATCGAGGATTTGAACAAGTCGATCGAAGTTTACGCGAAAGCAATTCAAGTAGCTCCCGATGGCCATATAGACAGGCCGCATTACCTAAACAGCATGGGGTCCCTATTGCTGAGCCGATTTAAGCGACTCGGAGAGCTCGTAGATCTCGAACATGCGATAGGATGTTATTCTCAAGCAGTTGATCTTGCTATTGGCGACCATGCTGACAGGCCGTCCCTTCTGGGGAACCTCGGAAATGCGTGGTTTCATCGATTCCAGCGACTCGGAGAACTTATAGACATTGACCATGCCATAGATGTCCTATCTCAGGCGGTGGAGCTCACAAAAAGCCAGGTTGATGAAAAGGCAAGCCACCTCACCAACCTTGGGAACTCGTATCGGGGTCGATTTGAGCAACTAGGAGAACTTACGGATCTGGATAATGCAATAGATCGACAATCCCAAGCAGTCGATCTTACCCCTGACGCCCACCCTAATAGGGCGGGATGTCTGAGCAACCTTGGGAACTCATGGCGCTGTCGATTCGAGAGACTCGGGGAGCTCGTTGACCTTGATCGGGCAATAGACTATCAGTCTCAGTCAGTTGACATTGCTCCCGACGACCATCCTGATAGGGCAGGATGTCTGAGTAACCTTGGAAACTCGTGGTACTGTCGATTCGAGAGACTGGGAGAGCTCGTAGACCTTGACCGGGCAATAGGCTATCAGTCCCAAGCAGTTGATATCACTCCTGAAGGACATCCTGATAAGCCGCGCTATCTAACCAGCCTTGGAAACGCATCGTCCCGTCGATTCGAGAGGTTTGGGGAGCTTGTAGACCTTAACCGAGCAATAGACCGTCAATCTCAAGCAGTTGATCTTACTCCTGACGGTCATCCTGACAAGCCGCGCTATCTGGCTGGCCTTGGAATTTCGCGGCGGATGCGATCCGAGAAACTTGGAGAGCTTCTAGATATCGACTGTGCCATACGATATCAGTCTCAATCAATTGTCCTCACTCCTGATGGCCACCCTAATCAGCCACGTTACCTGAGCAGTCTCGGAGTTTCGTTGCTCCTTCGATTCAAACAGCTTGGAGAGCTTACAGACGTTGATAAGGCAATATATTGTCATTCTCAAGCAGTTGATCTTACTGCTGACGATCATCCTGAAAAACCCGCACACCTGAGCAACCTCGGCGACTCACGGAAGAGTAGATTTGAGAAAGTCGGAGAGCTCGCAGATCTTGATCACGCCATCGAGTGTAAGACCAAAACGATCGACCTTACAGCCGACTGGCATCCTAACAAGCCTCATCATTTGAGTACCCTTGGCAACCTATGGCGTAGTCGATTTGAACGACTTGGAGAGCTCAAAGACCTAGATCATGCGATAGAATGTCAAACGCGAGCAGTTGATCTCACCCCAGCCGGCCACCATGAAAAGTCAGTCTTGCTAAACAGTCTTGGAATATCGTGGCAGGATCGGTTCCGACGACACGGAGCGCTTCTTGACCTTGACCGTGCGATAGAGTGTCATTCCCAAGCAGTTGGCCTGACTCCTGACGGCAATTACAACAAACCAAGCCATCTGAGCAACCTCGGAAATGCACGGCACGTACGATATGAGCTCCTCGGAGAGCTTGAAGACCTAGATCATTCGATAAATCATAATTCCCAAGCACTCACCCTAACTCCAGATAGCGACGCTGAGAGACCACATCGCCTGAGTAACCTTGGAAACTCTTTGTTTCGTCGATGTAAGCATTTGGGAAAACTGGAAGACATTCATCAGGCGATCGAGTATCAGTATCAAGCGACTAATCTCACCTCCGACCATCATCCAGATAAGCCAGGCCTTCTGAGCAATCTCGGTAACTCGTATGTTTATCGGTTCCAGCGACTGGAAGAACTTTCAGACATTGACCACGCGATAAAATATCAATCTCAGTCCGTCAATCTTACTCCTGATCACCACCCCGAGAAGCCAGAGCGCTTTAACGGCCTTGGGAACTCGTTGCTTTGTCGATTTGTGCAAATCGGGAAGCTTGAAGACATTGATCATGCAATAGAAAGCTACTCTCAGGCAGTTGACCTTACTCCTGATGGCCATCCAGACAAGCCAGCTCATTTGTACAGCCTCGGAAATTCGCTACGTCATCGAGATCAACACACAGGCGGTTCTGCTGACCTTGAAAATGCCATCGAGTCCTTCAGAGCTGGCGCTACAGCTACCGCGTTCAAACCTAGGGTCCAAATGGAGTGTGCTCGGTCCTGGGTTGAAGCTTCTAAATATCTTAAGCGTTCTCCGCTTGAAGCTTACCAAGTCGCATTGGATGACTGCCCGTAACGCGAAGTTCTTTTCTAAATCTTTTCTATCCCGTTCTAACGGGTCTAACGGCCAATGGCGCCTACGGCATAGCCACATGTATATACAGACACAAATGAAATATTGCAACTGTTTGTGTGGCGCGACTTGACAGGTGTGGAGCGGGCTGGTCGCCCACCTCCCGCTCGATGGCAACCGAGCGCACAATTCGGGGAGACACCTGGCATGAGCGACGAAACTAAGCCCGGGGTATTTTCGCAAAAAAATGACATTGGCGCATGTGCCAAACAAAACGCGCGGACGGATGAGCATATCGTCCAAATCTGGTAGCTGCCATGACAGGCGGCAACACGTGGGCTCCACAACCTGATTTTGAAATTCAAGGCTATATGCTCACCGGTCCGCGCGTTTTGTTTGGCACATGCGCCAATGTCATTTTTTTGCGAAAATACCCCCGGGCTTAGTTTCGTCGCTTATGCCAGGTGTCTCCCCGAATTGTGCGCTCGGTTGCCGTCGAGCGGGAGGTGGGCGATCAGCCCGCTTCACACCTGTCAAGTCGCGCCACACAACAGTTGCAATATTTCATTTGTGTCTGTATATACATGTGGCTATGCCGTAGGCGCCATTGGCCGTTAGACCCGTTAGAACGGGATAGAAAAGATTTAGAAAAGAATTTCGCGTTACGGGCAGTCATCCATTTTCCTTGCTCCCTCGAATGATATGGATTGGACAAACCATTCAACAGCGGCAGGAGACTATGATGAAAGTTAGGGACCTTGCCGCAGAAGCGGCTGCATGGGCTATTTCCGCTGATCTATATAGTCTTGCCCTGGAGTGGCTTGAACAAGGGCGCTCAGTGGTTTGGGGCCAGACACTCCAGCTTCGTATGCCCGTCCAGGATCTTGCTCTGGCTGATCCTAAATTGGCCCAAAAACTGCAGGACATGGCCTGCTGGCTCGACACTGCGGGTTCAACTCCTACGCCACAATCTTATAACATTGATTCACGTACGAACTCAATGTCCTACACAGAGCATTACCATCGACTGGCTCTCGAATGGGATGAGCTTCTCGAACAATCGCGTCTGCTTCCTGGCTTCCACGATTTTATGCGACCCCTCAAATGGGAAGAGCTTAGACGGGCTGCACATGATGGACCGGTTGTTGTGATAAACACTCACGAAACTCAGTGCGACGCGCTGATCATCTTGCCAAACGTTGACGACGTCATGCATGTATTGCTAACTGGAGTATCGACAAAGCAGCTAGATGAATTAAGCAAGCAAGCTCTCTCGCTGGCGGGCCAGCGAGGCAACCTCAGTGCCTCTCGACATGTTGTATGGGGCATAGCAGAACAAAATACGAAGTTGACTGAGCAACTCTGGCTATGGGTGTCTTCCCGTAAGCGATTTAGGTTCGCGTGACCCATTCCTAAATCCTAGATTAGCTCGGATGTAAATTATGTACCCATAAATGTATGTGTCATCCATCGGATGCAGTTTAGGCAGGTTGTTGCGGGTTCCTAGATGGCCGATTGGAAGGCCGATCTAGAATCACCCCCCACCCCCCATTCTAAACGATTTAGGTCTCGGACTAAACTTCCGCATCGCGCAACTACAGCATATATGCGCCGTTTATTTTGTATATACACTATGTAGTTATGAATACATGTTGTGCGATGCTGCACGGAGGCCTGGTCTAGTAGCATTCTGTCTGCACGTGTGCAGTAAGACGCTGTGCAGGCCCAGCGTATATAAAAGCTGACCCACCATCCACAAGTGGCCTGCCCTCTCCCACCACTTGTAGCACCCTTCGCACTCACTGCTTATCATCGTCTATGGCGCCAGTTCAGTCCAAGCCTGTAGTACCGGGCTCGAAGTCAAAGCCAAAGCCAAAGCCAAAGCCAAAGCCGACGACCAGGTCTACTGCATCGAAGGTCCAAAAGGCCAAGGCCTCGAGCTCCAAGGTGCCAGCTCCTGCCGAGGATTCAGAGGAGGAAAGCGTGCCTCAAGGCGACGACGAAGGTGAGTTACTTGAAGAGAATGTAAAGATTGCAGCTAAGGGAGGGGAAGGGGAAGGGGATGAAGAAGACGGGGAAGGGAAGGGAGGACGCCAGGCGGGCGCGTTCGGCTACGACCCTGATATGTGTGACTACCTGTGCGATCTTGTCGAGAATAGGCTACCGCAGGGTCCAGCTGGATGGGAACTCTTGGCGGCAGCGTATAATGAAAAATTTCCTGAACGGCAACGCGATGGACCGAAGCTGAAGAAAAAGTTTTTCCATGTGAGTAAATTTGTTCAACTACATATTTCAGCCAATCGCTTACCGCTGACAGATGGGAAACATCAATCCTATTCCCACTGGAAATCGACCAATAGATATTATTCATCGTCGCGCTATTCATCTCAAAAGCATGCTCAGCACTTCAGTCAATTCAATCAGCGTTAACGACAAGGCAGTGCCGCATGTGTATGATACAGATGAGGAAGGTCAAGACGAAGATGAGGAGGCGAATGTAAGTTCACCTCTTCGGTGGTCGGCAAGTGATGAAGATAAGTTCGAATTGCAGAACGATGACTCGGGCTTGAGCGTTCAGGTCATGGATCCACCGCCAAAGAAGGAGGTACCATTGAAGACCCCCGGGACCAAATCGAAGAATCCTCCCAGCTTGAAGCCAAAGGGCAAATCCAGGCAAATCGAACCGTTCCCAATCTCGGCACTAGGGAAGCTTGACGTCAAGTCAAAATCAAGCAAGGTGCCATTAGCCGGCGATGACGACAGCAGTTCCGAGCCAGAGATCTTGAACGATCCTGTGGCGACTACCCCGGGTATCAAGAGGAAGGCTGAAGATCAAGGCACGATAGTCGTCCGCAAAAAGCCAGCGTCCTCGACTGCGAATACCCCTGCTAAAGGTGCTGCTTTACGCCGGCAGCAGGCGGCTAACGGAGTGGTTGATCGTGTCATGGAACATACCGACCCCGCACGCTTCGAGGAGATGAGCAGAGCTCGCCAGCAGTCGGCTACAGATGCCGCGTTGTTGCTTACTCGGGAGGGACATATTTCGGATCTCCAGCGCGACATCGGAGCGCTCCGTGACTCCAAGGATGCCCAAATCGCCAGTCTTCAGCGTGACATTGGAAACCTCCGTGACGCTAAGGATGCAACCATTACTGGTCTTCAGAGCGAGATGGGAAAGATTCGCGACCATCACGAGCAAGAAGTTCGCCAGATGCGCAACCAACATGAAAAGGACATGCGTGAGGCACGCGACCAATACGAACGCGAAATTCGCAATGAGCGCGACTCTCGCTACAAGGCAGAGAACGAACTTACCCAAGCTCGAAGTCTCAATATGATCTATAGCGTCATCAACGGCCAGTCTGCTCCTGGATCTGGAGGTCTTCTTGCGACACTGGGTGGACCTTCTGGTGCTGGATTTGGTGCTATGCCTGTTGTCAATCCTGCTATCCCTGTCGACCCCTCCTCTTCTCACCCACACCACCAAGTCCCTGTTCAACAAGGCCACTCCAACGACGCTTCTGTCGATGCAGATGGCGCATACATCCCAGTTAATCCTGGAGTCGGGCCTCAGTCTTCGAACGCCAAAAGCGCCTAGGCTGGCATCTACCTTCACTTGTGTTTGAGCAGGCGATTTATGGACGTTTATTATGGACTCTATTTTCTTCCTACCCACCTGTTCGTCTGTTCGTCTGTTTGTCTGTTCGTCTGTCTTTCTGCCTGTTTGCCTGTTTGTATGTCTGGTTGATTGTCTGTCACTCGTTTGTTTGTGGAAATTTCTCTTTGCCTCTTGAATTTCTTGGTCTGTCTGTTTATCCGTCTACCCAATGGTTTGGTTCAGTCACTCACTTTTCTCACTGTCTGTTTGCCTGTCCTTCGACACTCCTTTGCTCCGTGTAAATTACTACCCTTTCCCTGACTTTATGTCGCATGGGTTCGATAGCCAAATACAAAGGACTATCTCTATATTGTTTTAAGATGATAATACATATATCAAAGATCGCCCAGCTCAAGATAGTGCTCTCTCAGTCGATCGCTTCGACGAATATCAGAAAATATCATCGAACCCATCACATCAAAGAAATCTCTCTCCCTTCCATTCGTGAAAACCGGCATGTAGACCGTTCGGATCTGGTTGATCTCAACCGTCCGAGTACGCACATTATGCATACGCAGACATGTCTCAATTACCAACTGTCTCCACTTTGTGTCGTTTGCGTCCAGGGGCATCTTGAGCCGGCCGAACGCACCCTGAATAGCCCTCATCCCCCACTCAACCGCTTGTCGCGCCGACGTGATGGAGTTCGAATACCTGATCGCCCGGAGTCTCTGACCAGGAGTTAAGTGCCGCAGGTTGGTTCTGGCTTTAAGTGGTGTGTGAATTTTATTTTGCAGACCGATTTGAAGTTTTGGGAACGCCGTGTCAGCGATTAAAAAATATCCCCTTGGGGTCTCGTTCAGTAAGCAACCATAGACGTCCTGCGCTACTCTTGCATCGTGCCAACTCCCAGGCGCGTTTATAGTAGCATATATGATACATCCTAAGTTCATGTTAGTGATATATAGCGCCAGTTCGAATAGAAATTTACCATCTGGAGCGAATACCAAAATATTATTGATTTTATGCGAGTGAAGCCATCCGTTGTAATTCGCGCTTTCCACTTGTGGGTCACTACTATTTGCAACGGGGAGCTTCAGTCCGTCTACAAATCCAAAGGCGCCGTTGATGGTCGAGTGACGTGCGTTGATCACATTTGAGTATTCGGACATCTCATCGCGAGAAGGCCATTTGATTACACCCTCGGGAATCTTCTTCAGAAACTCCAGCAAAATCGGCAAACCAAAATGGACATAGCGCGACAGTACTGTTGGAACAATGGCGAAGATTTGTTGAAGAGCCGTGAACCGCGAGGTGCTGCAGAGATAGTGTAGCATCAAACCAAGTGCACCTGCAGCGTCAAGAGAGCGCCGGCCCATGCGTGTAGCTCCATGTTGGTTCACATCGTCCCGTTTGATTGTACGAGTGTTCCAGGCATCCTCGAAACCGGCACGTAATATATATGCGAATGTGTTGCAATTGATACTCATAGTTGTGATAAACGCCCGATCTTCGTTGCTGCGATAGAGCGCTTGCCATGGCGAGTCCACTCGAGGCATTGGCATAAGGTCTCGCCGACGAAGATAACCAGCGATTCGAGGCCTTAAGCCACGGAATATTTGCTTCTTGTAGATAGACATGACTAGCAAGAGCGCAAAAGATGAGTTATGAATGAACAGATACTCAAGCTCAGTGATATCTTCGATGCCTCGAAGTAGTAGCAGTATTATAATTCGCCGATTTCGCATGGCGGAGGAGATGTGCTGCGGCAGAGAGGCTACGACGTGCCTCCCTGCGCGGTTGTACTTGTAGGCTCGAGCTAAGTGGTCTACTTAATACAACGGCAATGCATATTTGCGGTAGGCCATATATTTCAAATTCCATTTCGCAGTTCCCTATTATCTAGGAATGTGACTGAAACATCTGCATCACGAGCCTTACGGGAGAGCGAATCTAGGCTCTCGTGTCTAGAATGCAATTTGCAATTCGGACCGAATCCGTCCCGAGCCGAGCGGCTCATTTAGGCACGTGGGATCGTGCCTAAATCCTTACGGGAAGACACCCTATATATAGTGGAGCCAGTGCTAAAAACACTAACATACACGGTTTGTGGCATTCTTTCGCAACTAAGCGCGTTTCGTTGACCAGATCGTCTAGGCCAGGTCGGATCTTGAGCAGCTGCCGCATATTACTTGGTGCACGACGGGAGCCATGTCGCTTCTACCACTTCACGCCGCAGGCTTATACGACGGCCAATCGCCTAATGCTCATGATTTAGTGGTTTCTTCATATACACCAACTCTCACAGCTCTTCTACGATGCTCAGGTCCATCGTCCACTCCAGCCGGATTGCTATCCGTAGGACAAGAGGCAACACCCAACCAGACAAAGCTACCTAAAACGGTTGATGAACTGAATATCATCAAGCGGTATAGCACCGTTACTCCGTGTCTTCAGCTCACGGGAGACTTGGCAACAGTGAGCGCCACACTCAAAGCCATGGAAGAGAACAGCTGGGTGCATCTCGCTTGCCATGCTGTTCAGAATGACTCGAATCCTAACCAGAGCGCGTTCTATCTTCATGACGGCGTTCTGACACTGGAGGAGATCGCTAGGAGACAGTTCAAGAACAAGGGTCTAGCATTCTTGTCAGCTTGCCAAACTGCGACAGGGGACCACCGTCTGCCGGACGAAGCGACTCATCTGGCAGCCGGGATGCTCGTTGCAGGTTACGCGAGTGTCATAGGATCCATGTGGTCTATCATGGATGAGGACGGGCCGCCGGTGGCGGAGGTCGTGTATTCGGAGTTGCTGAAAGACGGAAAGATGGATCATACCCGCTCAGCGAGGGCACTGCATAAAGCGGTCAAGATACTGCAAGAGAAGGTGGGAGAAAAAGAGGTCTGGCGGTGGGCGCCTTTTATCCATATGGGTGCATAGGATTGCGACGGCGATGCAGAAGATGTATATTTATAGTATTACGTTCCTGAATGATACAGCGGGTGACCAGATCAGCGAGCCAATCGTCCGCTTATATGCGCATGAAATCTTATGTAAAAAGATTTTTAGGAAACCAAGCGACATGAATACCCGAGTGTTGGCAGAAAAATGAGGAAAGAAACATAGTCGTAGGCATTTATGTTATACAAAGAACGAAGTTATGAGTTTATAGGCTGCATAAATCTACGAATTCAGATTACGTCCCAGCGTCAAGTATTCGCGAGCCCGCATGTCGACATGACTCGCAGTCCTCATGTTATGGATGAGGGTGCCAGCTATCAGTATTGCCGTTACCTTTGCTGCCACATTGGTTTGACGTTGTTTGGCAATGCATTGCTATTGCAAGTAAATTGGATGGGTTCCCGTAAGCATAGATTGCCGATATGCGCTATCCTAGACCAATCTATGCGTGCATATCCTAGGCGGATACAGAACCAGCCCGCGGACCTGGTTAGTCATCGGTCGGATGCAGACCTAGTTCGTCTGTGCGACACAGAAAGTTGCTCCTAGACCGTGCATATCAGAGAATCTAGAATGTGCCTTGGACCCCCATCCGCAGATTCCTAAACAATCACAGAACTGAATCTGTTGTACCTAGATCGGGCTGGAAAATAATATAGATAAAATACATGCCGGAATCGGCATTGGGCATGATAGAGTACGCAGGCCTGTTGATACCAGCTACAAAGGTAACAAAGTGTGACCCCAAGCGCTCCTTCAGCACCCAATGATCGAGCGCCAAGTCGGGGTCGCCCAGTCGCATTCACATCGTCCCTAGGTATTGTGAAGGAGTCCCACCCGTGGCGAAAACCCGACTCAAGTAGTAACTCATAAGTAGCAGTATCGATTCCCATCGTCGCAATAAACCCCGTATTCCGGTAGCTTCGGTAAACACATAGCTAGCTAGAGTCAAGTCGAGGGTCCGGCATGAGGTCTGGCCGATGCAACACATTTCTTTCGCGCCTCGGCCGTTGCGTGATTTTTGTTGCTCGTCCAATGAGAATGGTAGCCAGGAGCAAAAGTCCTACTAGCTGGGTGTTTCGATTCATCAAAAGCACATGCAAGCCACCCAGGTTATCTCCTTGAACCAAGCGGGCAAAACGCTGATGTCGCATACGCATACAGTCAAATTTGGAGGGCACCATGGTGTGTACGCTTCTCAAGAAACCTCCCCCTCGCTTAAGAACTGTCGCATGGGCCCACCGAAGTAGCCCAATACGGGAAAACACGTTCCTTTTCAACTCGAATTTATGTACAGTCTTAGGATTTATGCGTTTTGCACTGTTAGGTTTACGGGAGGCCACCGAAATGCATAGACTCGCTGAATCTAGGTTCTCACAACTAGACTACTCGGACCGAATCCGCCCGAGTCCGATCGGACCTCCTGGGTCGACATAGACCTAGAAATTTAGGTGCACAGGCTTACGGGAACCCATCCATTGATCCACTAGTCGCATCCGAAACACGACCACATAGCAGACACAGTACAGCCAGTGATACAACAATGTGCCCGTCTAAATAACAAGTCAGAACAAAGAGTCCATCCATCAACCCGAACGAATCTCAAGTTACATAAAAACAATCTCCACATTCATCCCTTCAACATTTACTGCCGAATATCAAAACTCCTCCTATTCCCAACCGGCTCCCGATTCGGCGCAGGAATCGACACCACCTGGATCTGCTTTCTCTCCGCAAACGGCGCAGGCATGCTTAGTCTCCTCAACCCTCGTCCCATCCACGTTCCCTTTTTCTCCTTGCTGTTCGGCGACGTCGACTCGTTGTCCGACTCGTCCCGGAGTGGCGCGGTATATCGGGTTGTCGTGGCGGTTTGTTTAGTCGCCCACGGCGGACGTGTGTCGTCTGGAATACTCTCGGGAGAACGTGGGCGCCGGCCATACCCATGATGAGCGTTACTCATCGAACCCACATCCATTGTCGCGCTCTTGCTCATGGGTCCACCTCCTGCACCCGTACTCGAGCTCGAGCCCGTAAAGTCGGCAATTTGCTGGTGTTCCCGCTGTAGCACCAGTCTCGCCCTCTCCAGTTCCAACTCGCGTTGCTCAAGGTTCAGCGCATACTCTCGTGCCCGCCACTCTCGTTCACGAAGCACACTCCAGCTAGGCTGACCGTTACTGAGGTTGTCCAACGACGGAGAGACTAGTCCAGCTCGTTGCTGGTGAGGAAACGATGAGGGGGCCTGAGCTTGCTGAGCTTGTCGAGGCGGCCAGACCCCACCACGAATCTGCTGAGGCTCGGCCATTCGCGCAGCATTCACCATATCCGAGACCGCATGCGACAGCGCAGGCCGCTCTTTTCCAAGCGGGGGCGACAACGGACCACCGGCCTACAAAACAAACTAAGCGTATGATATCATTACAGCACTAGTATCTACTCACAGCATTGTCATATCGACTCCGCATCGCCGCTACTCGGCTCGTGCTCCCACTACTCGTCAACGACTCGATGCTCCCACCCCGTTTCCGAACTGCCTTGCCGTTGATGTCCAAGGGAATGGGCAACGGCCTCCTCTCCCCCTCGACCGTCGACATTGGACGCTCAGGCATCGGTCGTGGTCCACCAGAGATCACCCGCTTCTCCTCGTCCAGCACAAGCTTCTTCACCGTCCCAGTCGGGCCAACCTCGAATTGATTCCCTCCCCATCCATTGGTCGGGGGTTGACCTGAACCTTCGGACGCCTCTCTTGCCGCAGCAGCCATCTTCTCAACAGACTCTCGAACCGTCGCGTCTTCGAGGTCAATCCCCATCTCCTTATTCTCGTTCAAAAACCTCGAGATCGACATGGGAGGTTCCGTATTGGACGGCTCTTCTGGCTCGTTATTCGGAGCACCCCATGATTCACCACCCCACGCTCTATCAACGGGTTTTCGGATCGGACTTGGCGTAGAAGGTTGGGTTGGCGGGATAGGCTTGCTACTCGGCGTCGGTGGCGTCGGGGCCGCTTCATCAGGTTGAATCATAGGCGCAGGCGTTCGAACTGGGGACGGGGGACCTCGTACAGGTGAAGCAGGCGCGCGAACAGGCGAAGCCGGTGCACGGATCGGAGACGCTGGCGTACGAACAGGCGACGGAGGTGTATCGTATGAACCAGGTATAGATGCAAACGGCCGAGTAGGCGAAGATGGCGGCATTCCATCGTGATTGTCGTTTGGAAGTCCGACATTGGAACGAACGGGCGATGCCGGCGGTAGTCCAGCGTGGGGTCGCGTAGGAGAGGCGGGGTGTTGTGGCGGTGGAGGGAACTGCGTCGATTCTTTTCGTTGAGGGATAGGCGGGGGAGTTGCGGAAGCCATCGGCTCTCCAATGGGGGCGGGAGAGGCTAGTCGGGGAGACATCACGCCAATCCCCTGACTAGGTGAAGGCGATCCCATGCTCCTCGCAAAGGGCGGTAGCGGAGGCTTGAGGTCGGCATCATCCACCCCGAAATAGCCTCCCATACTGTTGGGTCCCATCCCCGGAATCGGAGTCAATGGAAAGGGCGATATAAGCGGGGTGGAAGTGCCGGTGGAGGTACTAGTTCCAGTCGTACTCGTAAGTCCTGAAGCGCCCGATGTACTCGTCGTACCAGTCATATTTGTCGACCCGGTCATCGTTGTTGTGCCCGTAAAGTTTGTCGACGCAAAGCTCGGGGGATAGTGGAATTCTTTGCGAGGTGACCGGCCCAGCTTGTCCTTTTCGATCACGCCAGAACCCGGCTTGTCGATATCCGGCAGGTCATCCGGGACAGCGCCCGCCCATCCTCCCTCACATAGCGAGCGCCATTGGCCGATGCGTCCGATATGTGGTCCAGCACGACGGACGTGTTCGCAAGCGCCGGTCCAAGACGCGTCCGCAACGCGAGATAGGGAGGCACCGACGGCAAAGAGTGTGGTGACGTGTCGCTGGGATATAAGGGTCTCGTGTGCGCTAGAAGGACGTTCAGCATCAATGCTCGATCAAGGCTGAACTACATACACTTTGGCTGCAGCCATTTCATTCCCCAAGGCGCTAAGCAAATG